>OX638266.1:4780610-6022771 GCA_951806755.1 Brenthis hecate
ACAGTTTTATTGCAAAATTTTAACATGATATTTTTAGCATTGCATTTACCCTTCCTTACCTATGAAACATTCGAACAATATGCAGTTGTTAGGGTATGGTCTAGGTCTGGTTGAATAGTCTAGGAATAAATTTATGATAAATATATAATTATAGCACACTATAAAAATACTGTATATTGGATATATATGTAATATTGTAATGTAGATAACATTAAATCTTCTCGCTCTTTCCTGTGTGATTCGTAATGACATCTTACTTGAGACACTAAGGCAATACGATTACCAAAATCCCGTTTTAAATATTTTGCCTCCTAAAATG
Source organism: Brenthis hecate (assembly GCA_951806755.1). Classification (NCBI taxonomy): domain Eukaryota; kingdom Metazoa; phylum Arthropoda; class Insecta; order Lepidoptera; family Nymphalidae; genus Brenthis; species Brenthis hecate. Next base: position 4,780,930 of record OX638266.1, read on the forward strand.
AATACCCCGCAAAGGATAGAGCTTGAAGATTCACACACACACACGCACTCACACACACACACACACACACATATATATATATATATATATATATATATATATATATATATATATATATATATATATATATATATATATATATATATATATATATATATATATAATATGTACGTATGCGTGTACGTTCTAAAATGAAAACACATTAATGACAACACGTGTGTAAACCACCATGAAATTTTATTTAGTAAATAAGATTTCCTTTATCATTTTGTTAAGTATTATTAGATATAGTTATAACAGTTTAATGTTAGATATTAGTATTGAAATTTAATAACTGCTTTGCGTTTGATATAAAATGAAAATCTTACCATAGAATATTATACCAGCTGCGGCAGTAAACATGATAAATCCAAGGATAGAAAATCCCATAGAGGTCCTCCATCCCGCGGACTCTCCAAACAGTCGAGCGACTATTAAAACTCCGGTGATAATGATGAAACCTAAGAATAAGAAACAGAATTGTTAACTACATCATGTTTATAATGTTGGCCAAAAATCTATACATATAATAAAAATGTCTTTACATGGAAGATATTTGAGAAAAACTATTATATAGTCTTTATTAATGCAACAGAACCCAAAAAAATGATTTTTAGAATTTTGTCTGTTTGGTTCACTAATGTATTATGGTAAGCTTCACATAACATTTTGTTTTATTTCAGTCGGTTCATAAATAAAAAAGTTATGTCAATGTAAAAAATCACCTAGGGACGAACCCGAGCGAAGCGAGGGTGAGTCACTAGTATTATAATAAAACGCGATGTTTTCTTTATTTAAACACATATTTAAGACCTTTCAAAATATTTTTATATTATTATTTTGTTGTATAAACATTTTTATGTAAACGTATGTAGAGTCCTACAATAGAAGAGTCCTTTTTCTCGAGGAACCAGCATTTATTATCATCTCGCTTGATTTTAAGATGTATCACGTACATAATAGTTGTAAATTGTAATCAAGAAATATTACTTAATAAGTAATAGAAGTGCACGTATACCTACTCTTATTATATACATAGATATAAGTATCTACAAACAACTTGTAAATATAACAAAGTGATACAATACGGCTGAGTTATCACTTCACGGACGCGGATTTATTGCGAACGCATAACTCACGATTCACCGACAATTCATTTAACACTTTCACATAATATAAGTTCGTTGAAACCAATTTTCCAGTTAATGAAGAAGTGAAACTGATTTTAAAATACATTGCATAATGTCAACAGGGCGACCTGACTGACACAATATTTGAAATTCTGCTTTTTAAATAAAATGGGAGTTTTAATTGTAAATTATCTAAGTTGCAAAAACATAGCGATTAGATAGGGATTGTCCAAAAAAATGGAAATAATTGATTTGTTTTGGATTGAATGAAGAAATTTCTTACGCAAGAGTCATTCATAGTCTATTATCTATATTCTATACTGTTGTTATTGTAAACACAACGTATCTTTTTGTTCGTGCAATCCTCTCATAACTTTTAGTGCTGTAGTTTAATGGACTATATATAAATTGTGAAGAAAAACATGTTACACAATGTTTACTACAAAAGCTATATTGTAATCAGCCCTTTTTAACGTCCCACTGCTGTGCACGGGCCTCCCTATAACACGAGGGGGATCAGGTATAGTCTACCACGCTGGCCAAGTGTGGTTTGGCGGACTTGACATGTCTTTCGAAAACTTGCTCGGTTTTCTCAGACATGCAGGTTTCATCACGAAGTTTTCCTTCACCGTAAGACAAGTGGTAATCATATTAAAAATGATTCGCACATGAAAATATCAGAGGTGCGAGACCCGGGATTTGAACCCGCTTCACTCGGTTTCTCAAGCGAGCGTGTTACCACTGGGCTACCACTGCCTTAATAATTAAAAAGCTTATGGTTTGAAAAATTATATAATTGCTTTGTGAATAACAAAGTTGTATAAATAAGAAGAATTGGTAAAACTAAGTATACATTTTGAACTAAGACAACCAGTTCAGGGACGAAGGATGTTAATTACATAGTAATTAACGATAACTTTAACTGTGACTAAGTACAGAAACACCTAATTTGTTGCGTCATTTGAGCAACGATTGGTCATTTTAAATATTCATTATCATTAGTTAATAAATAAGAGCTGTCATTCTACAATCGTTGTAAAAGAGATATTTTAATAATAATTGTATTGAACACACAAATATCGCTATGTCACAGAATCATAATATGTCACTCGCATACATATTTCTTTAGATCTCTAATCTTCAGCGATTATGGAATGAGGGCTTGTCTAAGTCCCTTTGATACGTAAAATTGTTTGACGAAAAATCCTGAAAAATGGTTCATAAACTCAGTAGTAGTCAATAGACGTCCGCTGCTAAACTCAATAAACCTAACATATGTATGTAATATACAATACATCTACTAATATGTATTATAAAGAGGAAAGATTTGTTTGTTTATACCGAATAAGCTCCGAAACTACTGAACCGATTTAGATGAAATTTGGTTGAAAGATAGTTTGAGGCCCTGGGAAGGACAAAGTTTTTATCCCGGAAATCATGACTTAAGGGGGTGAAAATGGGGATGAAAGTTTGTAGGGGTAAGCACTCTAGGGACGAACCCAAGCGAAGCGAGGGTGGGAAGGAAGTTTCTACATTTTCGTAATATTATTCGATTGAAGATTGAAGATATTTAAGATGTCATGATTCGTTTTTTGCTAAACAAGGGCCTTCAGACTCAACGATCAACGATGTTTGATCGAGCATGAACTGTGCTAGAACATAATAACAATGAAATCGGTTTTCAATAAGTGTCAGATTACCACAAACTCTTTTACAACGAGGCCACGGTTCTTAAGTAAACGGGAAATTAACTTTAAAAAGGAACTATAATGTTGTATTATTTCACAATAAAAAAAAATATATTAATATGTTAATACATATATTCGATTATCTAACGTCGTGTTATTTAGTTTTCCACACTATTCTTGTTTTACCTCTAATTTATAGTTTGGGACTAGTAGGGACTTATGTCTCGTCTCGAAAGGATAAAATTACCTGAACAAAAAATTCTATTCTCATAATATAACATATTTCATTACAAAAATATATAAATACAATAAACTTACTTGAATAGGCGGAGTAGATAAGTGCAATGTGACGGTCGTTAGATTGCACGACTTGTGGAGCGGTTAGAGCACCCACTACGAGACCAATGGCGATTACGGCTAGGATCTGTAAAATAGGAAAGCTTATGACATTGGCAAATTACGTTATGTATGTATGTATGTATGTATGTATGTATGTATGTATGTATGTATGTATATATGTATGTATGTATGTATGTATGTATGTATGTATGTATGTATGTATGTATGTATGTATGTATGTATATATGTATGTATGTATGTATGTATGTATGTATGTATGTATGTATGTCTAAATTAGTTACATAGGTCGAAAAGGTTGCTTATTTTTATATTATAACGTCTCTTGGCAAACCTAAGCTAAAAATAGTGTTACACTTTAAAACATCTCACAGGAGAATTAAACAATGGTGTATTCTCAAAGACAAGTCTCAATATCTTCAATCGCATACTCTTTGCCTCTATATTATGTAGAACGTAATAATCATATCATATTAGCTATCAAACTACAAATCATTTTTTTTTGTTTTAATAAAATGAAAATCATCATCTTTGATTACAAAATTGCACCGCGCTCTAAATTTTACTACTTATACGAGTTTTTTTACAGGTTCATTTTAATCCATTCTCTTCATTTACACACTACATTTATGATGATGCTCATATTTCAGATGTATCAATTCGAAATAAGTTCCGCTTTAAAACTCGTATTTCCCCTTTTATTTGGCGTTTAGCAAATTTTATAAAAATGTTAAATAAGTCCTTAATTTTTATTGTTATACCAACAGAATCTATCAACCATTATTTTAGTACCGATCCCAATAAGCTCTATCTCTAGTATTTCTTACTACCGAAAGATTTTGACGTAATTTGTGCGGAGTTAATGTCATATTTTCTATCTCTAGTAAGAAAAACCGCAGATAGATAATTTGGATTCACTGTTAGTCTACACTTTCCCTGAAAAAGAAATTTAACTAAACCATGAATCACCATTTTATGTCTTTGAGATATAAAAATTCAAAGACTGGCATTCTTTATAAGTATTTTTTTGTTTTATTAATCTAATATTACTAAATTATAAGTGAATCGAGAGGAACTTTTTTTAGTATGAAATACTTGAACAAAAAGTTTCGGTTAGAAATAAGTACTTGACGTTAAGAGAAAGCGTCATCTGAGTGTCGACTTGACGAATGCCGTTTTCACCGTTTAAATATTCCTAAATACCACAAGAATGATGTTTTCCGAAGCCGTCGATGTTAGTTTACTTGGTTTTCGCTTTCATGAGCTCACTTTTCTTTGATTATAGACTTGATAATATATTAGGTATCTATTATTATCATTGTTATAAGTTAACTTTCTTAAATTTAATAGATTACAATAAAACCATTTCTTTCTGATGCTAGATGATGAGTAAACCGAAAAAATTTTTTATTTAAAATAAAACATTTTTTTTGTTATTTTTCATCATTTAACATGTTTACAATTATGCATGTTATTAATATTTACATTTTATAAAAATCTTAATTATGATGTTTGAATCTAAAACGTAATTTATTTAAAAAAATACCTTTAATTATCTGAAATTAAATAATAACTAATGAAATTTATTACTACATTAGTAGTACCCGGAGCTTCGCCCGCGTTCAAACTAAAAATAAAAACAAACTCTTTGCTACGCCGACAGTAGCACCATTTAGCAGGTCCAATTTTGTTTTCAAACTATCCAGGAGCACACAAAATTTCATCCAAATCGGTCCAGCCCCTTAGGAGGAGTAAGATAACAAACACACGTACAGAAGAATTATATATATTAAGATATTCTTTTAAGCTTACCAGTTCATCTCTATAGCTACTATTATTAATTATAAAATATCTTCTTACAAGGAATTGATGGTTTCCGTTACAATTCCTGAAACCAAGCAGGCATGTTTAAATTCACTTAGTCTTCAACTTACGTCTTCCAAAGAAACCATAACAACAAACATGAGTCATATAACAATGTTTGTGTTCTCCTCGATGTACATTATCAAGGACTTTGATGTGCGGTTTCCACTCATCTGTCAGTTCCCACAACATCAAGGCTAGCTGATTGCTATTAAACTTTGCTAATATCGAGGAAATCATTAAACTAACTTTTCCATAATTATATAATGAATAAAAAGTACATTTGAAGCTAATTTTATCGTAATATTCGCTCTTTTTGCATCGTTGATAATAACATTTAAAAGATCATCACTTGGTCATCTAGATATAATTTGTTTCACTGATACATTTTGTTGTAATAAAACGTAGGAAAGCTTTTCTAATTCTATTTTCTACAATCTACATCGCAAATAGAAAAAAAACAAGTATATGATAGCATTGATATTCTATCTACTTAAGAATTCTTAGATATATCATTTTTCATATATTAGATTTTTATTAGCGATAAAGTTTCTAAAAGTACATCTTCTGTTGTCATTCTACACAATATTTGCACCGTCATCGGCTACGCCCAAAAGCTACAAAAAGAATTAAATTATTTCTTTTGTTACTAAGTGTCTTGATTCATTTTAATTATTAAATAATAATAATACTCGTATGTATTAATTGAATTTATCCAAAAGCTGTGCATTACATTATTCTAACTGCGTGTTACTAACGCGTCCTATTACTAACCATACTGGTATCTTTAAACATACGTATAGATATTGCTTAATTGTCTGTTACCGGTTTGTTGTTGCTTACTCAAAGTCGTAATTTACTATAAAAACGATGTTTTATATTAAGTACAAAATTCCTGTAACTAATTGGCCATATCCACATTTAATATATCTCGCTAAACGGTATTATTATTTTGTTCATCCTGTGCAATTAAAAATATTTTGTAGATGCATCGTGTTTTACTTTTATATGTTAGTGTAATTACATTCCTTATTTAACGATTACCTTTAAATATGTTTTTATGTTAGTTAATAAAGGGTATAATTTACTTTATTACATAAAAATGATTAAACATAATTATTGATTTCATATAATATCGATTTAGTTTAAAGTCTTTGACATTTACATATTTACTCGTAAAGATTCCTTTAGAGCTTTTTTGCATAATTTATTAAATTTTACATTATGTATCATTAGCTAACAAACTTCCTTGATCTTGTCCAGGTTTTATGTGACACATTCATGACTATTTATGAGTCTTAAATATAATAATAATAATGTTCTCCTGACCGATTCCGGCCACGGCGGCCAATCTCATTGCGACTAGCCAACTGCGCAGGAGATATTGTAGTACACAAGTGTACGCGCAGACACAACGTGCACTCTCTATTCCTGTCATTGTCATACTCCTGTGGGACGACTATTCGACAAGACTAATAGAGTTAAGGCGCAGGGGGTGAAACACCGCCAACTTTGCAACTCCGGTCTGTTACTGAGGCTTAATATACAGAAAGACTCAATAACTAAACTTGGCCCGACCTGGGACTCGAACCCAGGACCTTGGGGTGTGTAGACGTACATGCTAACCACTACACCAACGAGACAGTTTAAATATACCTACGATATTACTAAATAAATGAATTTATATCTTTTGCATTGTTTTAAGGACTGATATATTTTGCGCAAGAGTTTCTTATATACCTACTGAAGGTAAGCACTAAAGTAGCTAATTAGGGAAAGAAAGTCTATGTGGAAGTTCGAAGTTATAAATATGGATGGGATGGTTTCTGTTTATATTACCAATTGAATTTCCATGTGACTCACAACTTGTAATCTATAAATTTTTGGTCATACTCAAATGTAATAACAAAAATTATACTCTATTAATCCTTACCAACTCGACAACCCTCAACCCAATGCACCAGTTTTGTTTAAAGGCGGCTGCGGCCCTGCTGTCTTCAGTAGACGATCCATCTTCTCCCTTCTTGGCTTGCGCCTCAGCCTCTCTGTCACCTGCCGACATGGCCCACACTACTCGCGCGCCGCCCCCGTACTCTGAAACCTAGAACAGAGTTCTATTATTAATGACTAGATTTTGCTCATGGCTTTACTTGTGTTGATAATTTATACTGCTGTAAAATTCCTAAAAGTCGTAGTGCGATGTTAGATACTCTATAATTTTATTAACACGTAGACTATATCAGGATCAGACAACAAAGTGCTTTATATTATTACTAGCGACTCACCCATCGTTTCTCCCGGGTTCGCCCCTAACTTGCTTCCCAATACAAAATTTTCTCTCCCAATTTCACCCCCTTAAAAGATGATTTCTGGGATAAAAAGTATGCTATGTTCTTCCCAGGATCTCAAAGTATCTTCTTACCAAATTTCATCTAAATCGGTTCAGTAAATCCAGAGATTACCCCCCACAACATCACAAATTCACAAACTAACAAACTCACAAACTTTACCTCTTTATAATATTATTAGTATAGATTTATAAGCTTCGGTTATGATAAAGTTTACCCTATTATTAATATTATAAATGTGAAATCTTGTTTGTGCTATATTTGTTTATCTTTCATTTACGCAGAGACAAGATAGTTTAGGCGCCGGACCTAGACTACCTCAAATGATTACCGTGGAATAAAAGATTGTTTCAATAAAAACTTTTTAACAAAAAAATAAAAACCGAATTCAAACAAAAGCACTAAAAAGTAAAAAATAACTGATTGGTAGTTTTCATTTACTATACATACCTAATCAAATATTTTCGAAGTCGGTGTGCTTGCTTTGTATGGGCTGGCACTGATTTCGAAAATATTTGATTAGGTATGTATTTAATAGGTGGGCTTTAATTACTTAGCCAAATATAAAATAAATGACGGAGTTCTGAGGTAACAAACATAAAAAAAATACAGTCGAATTGAGAACCTCCTCCTTTTTGAAGTCGGTTGAAAACAACCCCTTGAGTAGCCACTAATAAAATGAAATGTTGTAAGCTGTTCAATATTGAATCTTGCTACGCCACAATATACAATATACAATTTAGTTGTTTTATTATTGATATTAGAACATGCTTTGGTTTAAGACTAAAAGGTATAATTATTTAATCTGAGGTTTTAAGTAGAGGGAACAATTATTTGATATCTATGATACATATTATAATAAAATAGGTTTTAAAAAGTCAATTATTGTATTTTACTTGTACAGACATTTTAATTAAAAATATATTTCTATAGAAAGGTATAATATAATCAAAATTTGTAAATTTCCACTGTTGCTAATATACGCATGTCACTCGATTGATCGTCCATATATAGGCATAAAAACAAATGCCAACCGTTAGATCGGAACGCACGCATCCACTTTCAAACACGCAATAATAAATATTTGTGCACTACTACATACTTTCCACTCACCAGTGCAGTAACGTTAGTACTTAGTACCTGTAAACATACGCTCGTGTATGGCTGACTGAACTATGTAATACAAATATATGGTAAAATCATGGGTTAGAAGCACGTGTATATTAAATGTGTATATTGATTTGAATGTTTTTCCGGTCTTGATACTAAAAATTTTGCCAACGCCATTAAAAATACGGTGCTTTAATTTAAGCAGAAAGGGATTGTTAGACGTGGGGTTTTCACCCTTATAATATATCGCTAGGTTTTCATAGTTTTCTACCACGAACCAGAGTATAACATTGGTTGTCATGACAATTCTGATACTTTAAATTTAAAATTAGAAAGGTGCAATTCGATTAAATCTTACGACTTTTTAATCCACGACCCGTACAATTAATATTCCTCGGGAACAACATATTATACCCAAATAAAAAAAGTAAATGTAGCTCTCCGATTCATAACTTATCGAGAAAAAGACACGTCGATACGCTACTTTGTTGCTGAATACAAATTAGATAAACAAAAAAAAACTGAAAAACTTACTAGTAAGGCAGTAAGTAAGGCATTTTTTTAATATGAAATTCTTTCACATTTATCGCTGGTAATCATGGCATGAATATCTCTTCATCCCGCTCTCAACTAATAATATATGTATTAACTGAACGAAATCAATGCCGTTTGATTATTATTTATTAATGAATGCTCTAAACCAGATTGATTTTTACAATTTAATAGGATTCTATAGTAGATAGTATAAAGAACAATATACGTATCTAAATTAAAATGAATATTTACTGCTTAGTTTAATTTCATTCAAAGTTATGCTCTATGTACAGCTAAAATATTTTCTAGCATGACACGTAATGTTGGATAAACCGATATTATTAAAATATGGCTTAACTTGCATTTTAAGTCTGGACATAAAATACTGTACAAAATATTAGGAAAAAAATTCAATATGGAAGAGAGAATAAAGTCTAACGATGTCGATAAATAATGTTAGGAAAGATACACACTACTTATATATTTTAACTCCACAAAAAACACGTCGCAAGCTCTTTGATACTATAAAATATCTATAATATGTCTTTGTTGTTATAAGTAAAATAAACATTGTAATTTAAAAAAGAAAAATCTATAATTCAAGCAAATTTAGATACATGTAATTTAGATACACTAACGTAGTGTATGTTTAAATGACATTATTTGTACGACGAAATTGAATATTAAAACAGTTGGAAAACATTTTATTAAACTGTATCGATTTATTCGGCATGTACCCTAAATTAAGAAGTAAATTTGATTTAAAAACTTTTTTTTTCGTCTCTACTATTATTCCTTTATATAATAATTATTATTTTATAGTCATTTTATTAATTGTTATTATTATAAAAATAAGTATAATATGTTATATTCAAAATTATTTTATTTAAATAAAATATTGAAAAAAATGTCTCACCAAAAAGTTTCAATACGTCCACTGGCCGAAAGATTAATCAACACAAACACAGTTCTAAATTCAAAAAGTCACTGCAGATTTCGAACTGACTTTGGCGCGCGAATGCAACGGGAAATACGAGTTGTTTACACGTTAGTCGCGGACCGACTGTGGTTCTGTTAGTACTGCACCTCAACATTTTACTTTACCAGTGTATATTTTGTTCCTTCCCGAGTTTCCGCCCTTATTGAATAGAAAATGCCAAACAAAAATCGCCCGCTGGACCGTAGAACCGGTGCGTAGAACTTACTTGCGTAGCTTTCATTTATTTTTCAATTGTTATCGATAATGTCACTATAAATAGGATTTTGGCCTCATAGTATTTCATTTTTATTTAATTTGTTGTTTGTATTTAAATCTTTCAAATAACAAACTTATGCCTTTTAATTTTGTTATCACCTATTTAATAACTGACCGACGACACATTTCGCTCAGTTTGTAGCGACCCAACATATATACAATAAAAATTTCATTACATACCTTACAAGTTGGACTAAATATTTTCCTACCAAATGAACCATAGGCTTTTGTTGTTGGCCATGAAGGCTTAACACGTAATAGTAGTCACGTAAGATATTCTATTATGACAGCCCAAATATAAAATAAGGAAGTTCTCTTGATAAATTGTCAGAGTGCTTAAGTAAGCCTCGAAGAAATACAATAAACAAAGTCTATTATGTATTTTTCATTGAGGTAGGTATACATAAGACAAGATGTTAAATTTGGAGATCTTTATTGTAATAAAAATTTTTTTAATAGTTAGTTGTTCAATAGAATATCTGGAAAATCTAAAAGCGACTTGGCATTATAATTGTATTCTATAAAATCAACAAGCTTTTAGTTTTTAATAAATGTTTATACTACTATTGAGATCTGCCTCAATACAATATTAGTATTAAAAAACTGGCCAAGTGCGTGTCGGGCCACGCGCAATTTAGAGTTCCGTCATTGCCCATCACAATAATGCGGACTAACGGTAAGAAGGGGATTTTTTGTTGTTTTAAACTATGCACATTTGACGTTAACGGTTTCGGCGGCTTATAACGTCTAAAAAGACAAAAATGCTATGATTATTTTTGTATATTTTTACATGGTTCATAAACTTATATTTATTACCTTTTTTATTCAGCTTTTATAAGTAATTTTCAATGGAATTTGTACGAAATTTTTAATTCTCCAATTCTACTATTAACTCGAATATTACTCATAAACTTGTAAAGCCTACTTAGCTGTGGATAGTTTTCCTTTTAACTAATATATACACACTACTACCGTGATTTTTTTCACATATACAAAAACAACTATTTGGTTGACTCGGGACAGTTGACTCTAACAAAAATTAGCACTTTAAAGCTTAATATTTCACATATTTTCGATATTATTCGAAAAAAATGTCGGTATGACTAATATGTATATCCATGCCAAATTACAGCTTTCTAGTACTAAGAGTTCCTCAACAAAGTTGCGGACAGACGGACGGACATGGCGAACCTTCCTTGTAGACTACGGAACTGTACAAAAGGGAGCATTGATTTCACTCTTAACTATGAAAACACGATCAAAGTAATCGTTGATTGCAATCTACGGCATGTCGGAACCAGATTTGTAACCATTCTATTTTCTCCGCCACTCTTGACTCCCTTCAAGATTTATAGTGACAGTTATCTATAAACGGTTTCGAAATATATAAATAAAGATTCGATTCGAACTATAAATCAACATTATTAATTGATGGATTATGTAACTGAGTTAAAAGATAATATTTTTTAACTAAAAAAGTTTTATCAAAAAGTCCATTTAAAAGTTTTTTGTTTATATGAATAGCTACATACCTAAGACCAGTTGAAATAAATATAATGTATTCATTAAAAATATGAATCGGTTTACAATTGTTGAAGATAACACAAAAACGCTACTTGAATTGAGTAAAATAGAACAATTCTATCGAACATTTCTTATTACAAAATGTTCGCACTTACATACCTTAGGTACATCTGAATTGAAAAAATAGATCGATGATTATATTTTTTAACCTGCAAGGTTTTTTATATAGCTTAAGTAAATTTTCTTAGAGTTTGTAAAAAAACATGCTTAATATAAATAAATAATTGCAAATTAATGTAGTAGAAAAAGATAAGTACGTACAAATTAATCAGAATAATGATTGATATTGACTCTAATTTCAAGCAGGGCATTTAAAGTGGCTCGTGCGTAAAGGTTATATAAGCTTAAAAAAACTACGCTTTTGTATTCTTCAAGGGCTAGGTAAGGAAGGAATCTTAGTAAGAAATAACATTTTTGTTTTTGCGTAAAAAGTAGTTATAATAATTTTATATTGTTACTAGCAACTCACTCCCGCTCCGCTCGTGTTCGTCCCTATGTTAGTTTAAAAGTCCGGCCTCTGTATCGATAACAATGACTATTTCAATAAGATTTTCTAAAAAATATTTAATGTACAGATCGACTCAGTTACAATTTTATTATCCATACTAATATTATAAATGTGAAAGTTTGTTTGTTTGTTTCTCTTTCTTTCATGTCGAAACGGAGTGATGGATTGGTGTGATTTTTTTGTGTGGAGATACTTGGAGGGTTGGAGAGTGACATAGGCTACTTTTAACCGCGGGATATTAATACAATCCAAAAAAAAAATATTTATGATCAGAATTACTTGAAACTTGGTATTAATGCTCTTTAATAAAGTTAAATACGTGTTTTATCATTTTTTAGAGTTTTTTTGTTATTTTAGCGCGAAGCCGTAGGTTCTGCTAGTATGTATATACATTAATCGATAAGAGAAAAGGACGATGTTATGATATGTTACAAATTTAATATAACTAAAATATAAGATCTCAGTCAGTTTAGGCGCCAGTCTCCAATACATTTTTTTAATTTCTTAGAAATATTTACCTGGAGGTGTTAAAATTTATTTGTATTTTATTTGGAGAAAAAAAAAATACTGTTAATATTACAAGGGGCGTTTCAGTCAAATATTGTAAGATTAAATTATAATTGATAAAAACACTGTTTATTTAAACACTGCACATTTCATCCTTAATACATAATAAGTAAGCTAAATGGGTGAATGATATTGACTTAGATGGCTTCGATAAGCTTCCTATTTGTTTAAGTGCATTAGAGGAATTGTTACAATGTACGCATCTAGCTTTTATAATTAAGTATTTCAAGAAGTATTACCTCCTGTACTTAATACTGCTATTATGGACGGTGCTCTTGTTATTTAGACTAACAATAAATATATGCCTACGAGTACTAGCGATTTAACCTCGCTACGCTCGTGTACGTCCCTGGATAAGCGGATTTTCTTCACAATTTCATGGATTTTATTTTTTTGCGCGGAACCCTATACTTTTTCTAGAATAAAAGTAGCCTAAGTTACTCCTTATAACATCAGCTATCTGTCAGTAAAAGTCCCCTCAAAATCGATCTAGCCCTTTCGGAGATTAGGCGGAATGAATAGACAGACAAACAAAAATTTAAAAGCTGTTATTAAAAAGCTGCTATTTTGATATTACAAACAGGCAGTTCAATTTTATTCCTTACAAATAGGTATAGATAAAAGGTTTTGGACATTACATTGAATTCTATTTAATTTAAGTGTAATCATTTTTACCTGAGTACACATATGTACCTATTACATGTATGTATGTACATATATACATATAGGTATTATTTGTATTCTTTATAAGAAACTACAAACATTTTATTAACAGCAGACGAATTAAATATTTTCTTTCACCATTTTTCCTCTCAATCATTCTAAAGATTTATCGCCAGGTCTTTCATATGTAGCTATTCGAAAATTGAAAAGCCACTTTCTAGTGTTTTCCGGTCTGGAAGTCGCGCATAACTTCATACGTGCGCACGCACGCTGATCGCTTCGATACAACTATAGCCATAGCTCACGATTATTATGATGCTACTCGTATACCATACTAATAATTTAATTCCGAACAAAAAGTGTATTATATGAATTCAATTAAATCTATACATATAATAAAATTCTAACTGAGTCGAATCTGTACACTAAATATTTTTTGGAAAATCTTATTGAAATTGTCATTATTATCGATATAGAGGCCGAATCTATAGTTTTTAAAATTTTTGTCTGTCTGTTTGTCTGTGACCGCATCACGAGAAAACCATTGGGCAGATTTTGATAAAATTTGGTAAAATGATAGCTGGTTATCCGGGTCAACATATAGGATACTTTTTACTAACGGAATATATCTCATCTCTGAGAAATCTATAACGATAAATAGAAACTATATAAATCTAAACGTAACCAAGGACGAACCCGAGCGAAGCGAGGATGAATCGCTAGTATATGTAATAATCTGATTCCCATTGAATTAAAGTGAATGCAATTGGAAGTTAAAATTATTTTAAGCAGTATTACATATAATATCTTTAGAAATGAAATACTCTGTATTTAAATAGGTACATATTGCTGACAATTTGAACGATTTATTATAAAAAGTATTATCTGATACCAAATACCAATGATATTTTTAAATTATTTTTCTTTGAAATACACGAATAAGTAGACACTCTTAAATATTATTATATAGTAACTGCCCAAATTGAAAATCTCAATGCTAGTTACGTGTATTACAAGTTTGACTTTCAAAGCTCGCGTAAATTGTACATATTGTTATTTTAGTTTTCGTTATAAGAAAATAGAAGCAACCTCTTTAATACCCTCTGCTTATACATATAAGTAATACCCATAGTATATAGTATATTAAATATATGCATACGTATATAAACGTATTTTCTACAAATTTTCTATAAGGATTATAAACAGTATTAGACCTTATTAAATAAGTTAAGTTTATATATGTGGTTGGTTCCCCATAGAAACATTCATCCGCATTTTCATCCTCTTAAGGAATGATTTTTGGGATAAAAGTATCCTATGTCCTTCCCAGGGTCTCAACTATTTTCTTACAAAATTTCATCTAAATCGGTTCAGTAGATGCAGAGATTACCCCCTACAACGTCACGAACTCACAATTCACAAACTTTACATAGATTATATTACAGTAAGACTTATTTTAAAACGACATCCACTTAAACATTTGTAAAAATACTTTATTCCTTATTACAAATGTATATAATGAAATATTCCCCATCAAAAACAATGAACAATAAGCTTATTGTTCCAGTGAATTTTATGAATATGTGACGTTTAAGGAGAACTGGTATAATCTGAAAACTGAAAATAATGCGTCATTATGTGACTAATTACCGCAGTCGTGTTTTCAGAGGTGCAGGGATTATTCATTTTTGCTACTGATAACAAACTATGAGTGTCCACGACCCCATGATTTATTATTGCCCACTTCATTTTTTTCATTCATTCATATGTAATATGTATATATATAACATTAATACTTTGTCCCTTGTTACGATTACGCACACGGAAAAGAACTTCAAACGTGTGAACGTGTACTGGATTCATGATATGAGTGCACGTTTCGTACTTACTGCCGAAGCAAACAAACACGCATAATGTTATTGCCGGTTGTATGGGCCATTGTTCTTCAAAATTACTCGCATTCATCTTTAGCATTTTGACGTAGTTGACATTATAAATATTATTTATTATTTTTATGATTCGCCAGACTTCAAAATTCATAGTTTTCTATAAAGCTCATGTAAAACTTTAGCACCAAATTGCATATTTTAGTTTCAAGTTATCACATATGTTTTATGAATGCCTGATTACGTTAACATATACTTATATCGTCACAGTTGGTAATTCGTTGTTCATCCTAATTTTCTTGGATTTTAGAATAATAACTGAAATATTATTATTTTTTTAATATTTCTATTATTATCAAATTTTGTTTGTTATTTTAATTATTATTATATATGTATTATCTATACATATAATAAAATTCTAACTAAGCCGAATCTGTACATTAAATATTTTTTGGAAAATCTTATTGAAAGTTTTTAGAATTCTTGTCTGTCTGTCTGTCTGTCTGTCTGTCTGTCTGTCTGTCTGTCTGTCTGTCTGTCTGTCTGTCTGTCTGTCTGTCTGTCTGTCTGTCTGTCTGTCTGTCTGTCTGTCTGTCTGTCTGTCTGTCTGTCTGTCTGTCTGTCTGTCTGTCTGTCTGTCTGTCTGTCTGTCTGTCTGTCTGTCTGTCTGTCTGTCTGTCTGTCTGTCTGTCTGTCTGTCTGTCTGTCTGTCTGTCTGTCTGTCTGTCTGTCTGTCTGTCTGTCTGTCTGTCTGTCTGTCTGTCTGTCTGTCTGTCTGTCTGTCTGTCTGTCTGTCTGTCTGTCTGTCTGTCTGTCTGTCTGTCTGTCTGTCTGTCTGTCTGTCTGTCTGTCTGTCTGTCTGTCTGTCTGTCTGTCTGTCTGTCTGTCTGTCTGTCTGTCTGTCTGTCTGTCTGTCTGTCTGTCTGTCTTTCTGCCTGTCTGTTACCGCACCACGGAAAAACCACTGGAGGGATTTTGATGAAATTTGATATGATGATACCTGGTTATCCGGTTCAACATATAGGATACTTTTTACTGCGGGAAAATATCTCATTTCTGAGAAATCTATACTAAACGTTAAAACATTAGTAGGGACGAACCCGAGCGGAGCGCTAGTATATTATATAAACTAACTCTAAATAAGTAGTGCCTAATAATATTAGGTATTCTTTAATGTTTTAACATTTAACAATAGTAATTCAAATATATACATTCATTAAAAATAAACCCTTTTGAAGATACAGCTCTGGCCCTTAGGAGGGGAATCGAATGTATTTGACTATCAATGGCCGCCATGGCGACGCCAGTTTTGGCGCCAGCATTCTACGATGTCGGGGTATAATAGTAAGGTCGTAGCCTGACCTGTTTCAGTGACATTGTCCTCTTTGTGTCCTTCAAAATAAATGCTTATGTTTAGATTGGATAATGCTACGTATTATAAATAACATAATATGCACAGTAACTTTGTATTCTTTAACTAAAAATGTAACCCGACTTTAAAATCACTTTACATATAATTATACGACTTTTACTTAGTGTAATTTATACAATGGTACTCTCGAGGTAGAAGATAGAGAATAATAAGGATTTAGAGTAGATAATAGAATAATAGACTTATATTCGAATTGAACTATTGAATTAAATTTAGTAGACACTTCAGTTTGTTCTTCACTGCAAAATTTCCTTTTCTACATCGATTTTCGACTTACGACTTACCCTTGCTGCGCTCGAGTTCTAATTGTTAAAACGTACGGAAAGACCTCTTACGTTTTAAAGATTAGTATATAATGGATAGACTATATAGTATATATATTATATATGTATATACAATATACATAGGCATGATGAGTTGTTGTGGGTTGTATTATAACGTGTTTTCCCATTGAAATGAAATAATCTTCCGCGCTAAAAAGTATCTTCACTCAAAAAATCAAGCCAATCCGTCGCGTCACTCTGATGACAAACAAACAAATACACTTTCACATTTATAATATAAAAATGTGGATGTCTTATTAGTACTAGAGAAGTAATATCAAATAATATCAGATAGCAAATGACAAGATGATTCGACTCTTTTATCTCTGCCTAACTTACCTTACCTATTATTTACCTATTATTTAAAGTATACATAATTTGCTTACCCATAATCCATCATAAAACTTGCATAAAACAGCCAGCGTGAGCAAAAATCATTACAGTTATTATCATAGTTGAACGAAGCCAGTGTTCCGGCTAACGGCACAAGCAATCCAAATAGACGCACGCGCCGGTAGGACGACAAGGGACGCATTTGCATATGAAGTGGATTTAACACATTTGTCTACTTTAGTCAAAGCGTAAATCATTAACCTACTAGTATTATATTTTATAATAATGTAAGAATATTATGCAATTTTCTTAAGTTAACTTGTTTAAGATAATTTAAATTATAAAAATTGTAAAGTCTTGTTGTAGAGTATATATAGTATTTCGTATTGGAAAAGAAATTTTGGATATAGATTTTTTTACACGGAGAAATAAAAAGAATTTTATAGGACATAGAGTATATGTTTAAAGATAATGCCGTTAGTATAATACCTATAGAAACTGACAGTATTTCCGCATACTCACAGATTAAAGCTGACATACAATTTTAATACACATACCAGAGCATTGTTTATTCTACATGGAAAAAATAACAAGATCTGGTGATATAGGCTATAGTTATAAATCTAGGCTTTCATTTGAATGTTTTCTACCTAATAAAGAAATAAAATATTAAAATAGAAACATGTAATAATTTAAAAACATAAATTAAATTAAAAAAATAAATTATAACAAAATTTAAATTTCCTCTAGAAATACAAAACGTTTAGTAATTTAAATTAGAAGTGATTTATTATTTTCTTCTACTTTTCCAAAGTCTTAAAAAAATTTCAGTCAAATGCACATTACTCGTAGTTGTAGAATTTGAAATATGTACGCACTATCATTATTCCCTACGTATTTTATTATGTAAAATATTGTAAATTTCATTATGTTAATTCATATAGAATTGCATTTGTTACATAAAATTTGATATTTTATTTATATTGTAACAGTCTGTTTTCTTGTTTAACACAATACTGTACAGAAGTAGGGTACTGAAGCGATTAATCCATGACACATTTTGCACTGGCCTGAATCTCTTTACAGTATTATTGTTGTACTGCAACATGTACAATAAGCACGATCGTTTACTTTCTTGCTCTTATTACATTGTAGTATTATACAGCCAAATGTAAAAATGACTAAAATTTTATTGGTATTTTATTTACAAACTAGCGGGTCACGGGTTCGTCTGTAGTAAATTTTAACGGTTGGTATGGAATTGACAGACTATATATACGTATGTATATACATAGGTATGATGAATTGTTGTGGGTTGTATTATAACGTGCTTTCTCGTGGGAATAAGATAATCTCTCTCTCGCTCTGTTTCGTAGTGAAAGAAGGACAAACAAACAAAAACACTTTGACATTTTTAATATTAATGTGGATATGAATTAGGAATATATTTTAATGTCACTATTACAAAAATTTATTTAACTTGCTAAGTTCAAATAAATTAAACGGGTACGTAAATATTGAAATTTGCAATTCGCTCAGATCTGTCTACTAAATTTCATCTAAATCCGGCCTCTTTCAGCGTAAAAGAGTAACAAACATACACACACGCACACAAATACTTTCCCATATTTAATAATGGTGTAATGCTTTATAATAGACGACACGTTTGGCTCAGTGTGTAGTAACCCTACTTGCTGTGCCAGCGGTTGCGAGTTCGAATTCCGCTGGGGGCATTCATTTGTGTGATGAGCACGAATGTTTGTACTCCAGTCATGGGTGTTTATATTTATAATATGTATGTATTTAAAGTTATATATATATGTAGTGTATCAACTATCTAGTATCCATAACACAAGCCTCGTAGCTTACCATGGAACTAGATGGTGCTGTGTGTTAATGCCCCAACATATTTATTTATATTTAATTATTTAAAAAAATACTTACGTTGTCCGTTAACGGCGCAATTTTGGAAGAGTAGACGTCGACTTCGCACATAAAATCCTTCGAACAAGGTGATATCACCACCAGATTGCCAGAACACAGATAACGCAGCTCCAGTTTATTTTAGTATTAACTATTATCCAATTGCTTTTCAATTAAAGAATCCTTGACTTTAAATTGTCTACGAATGAGCGAAATAGCGTATTCAATTAGAAAAACTTGACGATAGATATTCTTTTAGAAACAGTATATTTTAAATATATTTTTTTTCTTGTAACAATTTTTTTTTTAATTTCGTTCTCCACAATTTTTATGTAATGACCTGTCTAACTATTCCACAGCTAGATCCTAAATGAGTCAAATGTCTCGTAGGATATCGCATTTAACTCTTGACCCTACTAATTTGTCACTTGCATTGACCTCTTCTTTGGTCGTCTAATCTTCATAATAGTTCTATCTGTGGGTCACTAATTACGTGTCCTTTGGCAATCTCACGTATTGTGCATAGCTTTTAAGCAGGTTGTTGTAGATTCGATTCCTATGCAAGGAACATTCTTGCAAACACACGTAGACGGTAGGTATCATGCATGATATGATGGAATATTTTTATACATCAAATTGAAACTCATTTATGATGGTTTTTATTTTACCTTTATTTAAATTAAGTACAGTAAATATAAAATATAATTCTTTTTGGTTATAAAGAACTATGATTAAATAAATTACAAAAGGTGGGAGTTAACATTAAAATCTTCGGAGAGCTAAAACATTATTGGGTTCTTTTATTCTCTTGTCTTATATATAATTACACTTATATCTTACAAAAAAAATGTCGTACTGTCTACATAAAAGTTTGTACTGTCGTTTATTTAGAACTTAATCATAAGCAAAAAATAAACTAAACTAAGATATAATTAAACTTTACATTTCTTTAGTAAAATGTATGACGGAAAGTGCAGTGTCGAGCAAATATACCGCGCCCTGGATGACACATAACGCACCGACTGCCAAACCGACCTGTGTCAAAGAAAATTATAATTCAATACATATAAAAAGGAACTTGTTTTGTGTAAAAATGTTGGAAAGCGGCTTAAATTCTAGATATCCTTCACATTCTTGTCGTAACTTGAACTAAGTATAGAGTAAGAGCAATGAAGTATATACTCGTATCAGATTACTTTACAGTTTATATTTAACTGTAATAATGCAAAATTCTAATCTATACTAATATTATAAAGAGGTAAAGTTTGTGAGTTTGAAAGTTTGTAATCTCTGGATCTACTGAACCGATTTAGATGAAATTTGGTAAGAAGATATCCTGGAAAGAACATAGGATACTTTTTATCCCGGAAATCATCCCTTAAGGGGTTGAAAATGGGGATAAAATTTTGTATTGGGAGGCAAACTAGGGACGAACGAGTCGCAATTATATTGTATTGTAGCTAATAGTCGAATCAGTCTCTTACTAGTCGAATCCAAAAAGGTTAGCGTCGAAAGTTTCGTAAAAATATTCATTCAGACATTAGCTACTATTTTTGTTTGAAACGTTCTCTGTTTTCGCTTCTTGTGTATTATTTTGTATCATATTTTTAACTTATTGATATCAATTTTACGATCATACTTAATTTCAAAACACTTTAAACTAGTTTGAAACAAACACTTAATTCTCTACTAAACATCGATTACATACAATTTGATTGGCCTAAACTTTTTTATGGGACGAGGATTATTATCTTTTTCACTAATAGCATCTCCACGTGTTAACATATTTCTATCCTACCGTTTAATTATTTTTACTTCATGATTAACTAGCCTTTTACTGTGGTTTTACTCGTGTACTCAAATACCTAGTGTGTACTAGTAATGCACTCATTTGAACTGTGAAAAAGTTGGGTGACAGCTTCATTAGGTTGCATATTAGCAAAACGATAAGCAAAAAACGTCTATCTAAAACGTTATATACATAATATGTACATATGTAAGCGTCAAAATTTCAAAACACTTGATGAAGAACTTAAGCATATATGTGGTTTCGCAGAAAAATTGGATCTTATTAATACTTATAAGTTAATATTTTTATATAATAATCTTTATCAAATTTTGTTATATAAAAATCTTTGTAAAATTTTCGAATAGAAGTCAAAATGTAGATTACGGACCTGTTTCTCAGCAAAGACGAATTGGAACTGATGCTCTCCCTGGTATCCACCCCAGTAGTGCAACGCTACAGCGCCTACCGCGATCCACAGGAATATTCCAATGAAATTCATCACGATCTCTGACATTGCTCTAGTAAAAAAATATATATTTTAAGTGTAACATAATTGAAATCTATGTACTTAAACTATTAGCATTTCCCGCGGCTCCGCTGCCGTTCAGATGACCAAAAACCAAATTCTTAGGTTTTACATATTAGTATACTCTTACATTGCAGTTGTTGTATTTTTTCTCACAAATGAGATATTTTCCCGCGGTAAAAAGTATCCTATATGGTGACCCGGATAACCAGCTATCAACATACCAAATTTTATCAAAGTCCCTCCAGTAATTTTTCTGTGATGCGGCAACATACAGACAAACAAAAATTCTAAAAACCATATATTCGGCCTCTGTATCGATAATATGTATGTATGTTTATTTCAATAAGATTTTCCAAAAAATATTTAATGTACAGATTCGGCTTAGTTACAATTTTATTATATGTATAGATAAGATGAATTATTTACGTTAGAAAATATTGTATGCCTAGATGCCACTAAGCCTATATCACTAATATATGGAATTATTAGTTTTCCAATTTTCTGAATCTCATTTCTGGTACATATACAAATGTTCTTTTTGTGTATGTTGCAATATATGTTCACCTATTGTAAAGTCATTTAAAAGACTCTTTTTTATTTGAGAGGATGACGGTTGGTCACATGTGAATCATCCTAACTTAAAGTTGAAATAATAACTGTTAAGATGATTTTTAAGGAAAACTTTTTAGTCAAAAAGTAATTATATAATGGTACTTTACAACATTTTTTTCTTTTTGTAATAAAATTTTGGACATTTTTGTAAAAGCACAACAGCTTATTAATATCTTACCTCTTATGTTCAGTGGTGCCAAACAGAAATGTGACAACTTGCACAAGTGTGTAGATTAGGTAACCTACAATGACACCTGATGCCACTATCTCCGTGTCTGGATTTTTCTCCTCGTTGAGGTTCCACGTACCTCCCACTCCCAAGAACTCTCCATTGTACCCGGTACGGTAGAGAACTAGAATTATGATGTTTAAAACCTGCAAAAATGCATTATGATGTTAAAATAATTACTTTTTTATATTATTATTATAATTTGTCCTTTGTCTTATTATATAAGACAAAGGGACACTACAACTCATAGTACTACACCTACTAGTAGAGAGAAATCTCTACTTTGAAAAATTTATTAATTTAAATAATTTTATGATGATGTAGGCACACACAAATATACACACACGTACTTTTTATACTTTTTCTATTTTTATTAAGACCTTTTTTAATAGCCTTTTTTTATAAATTACATTTGTTACAAATTGGTAAAAAGCAGAAAATTAGTGACATTACAAGCACGATTTTTATTTATATTTTCAACCGACTTCAAAAAGGAGGAGGTTCTCAATTCGACTGTATGTTTTTTTTTTTAATAAAATAGATTAAAATAATTAAATATTGCTGAAACGGCCAAATTGAATCGCGCGAATTTCCATTAAGTAATAGATTTAAAATGAATGTTTAGAATTTTAATATAGATTAACTATAAACATTTTATTCCACAATATATAAAATAATAAATATTAAATATGATGTCATAGGATTGACATCTACTTTGCTCCCGTGACATGATAATAATATGTACATTTGCACAATGATTTATTATATTAGATACCTTAAGAATATGACATCAGAACTTATTTTTCTTTGTTAAAAACCTAGTATCTACATATCGATACCGATAACAGGTAGATATTAGTAGGTACTAAAATAAACCTACAACATAATGTCATTCCTTATTAAAAATTTTAACTATCCATTGTTAAAGCCTAGAAGATACTTTGAGGCAAACAAATAAGTTTTAATAACATTGAAATTTGAAATTACGTGTTTGATTGCTCTAGAATTGTATCAGTGATTTTAATTCGCCTTTCTTAATTAGTTATCATTGGCTATAATTTATTTTTATTTCGTTAATGATTCCTTTTTGCGACAAGTTACCAAAATAAATTACTGGTCAAGCTCTAATTGAAAATTAAAAAAAAAACCCTAAAACCTATCTCGCGGAGCATGTAAGCAAAGTAAGGGTGAGCTGTAAACGGCTTACGTTAGCTTACGATATCTACTAAATATGATTGTGTTTAATTAGTACCTAAATTTAACTAAATAACTCTATTTTAACTCTTTAACAAGGAATTTGAAAACTCTATTGAAAAATATATAGGTTCATACAGACAAACATAGAACCTCCTACTTTTTTGTAGTTGGTTAAAAAATAAAAGGGTGATCATATACGTATACCGCCTCGTTAGTCGTCCATTTTACTTATAGTAATTACTCGTTGCTTATGATACAATAGCCACGCCCTGTTCTAACAAGATGCCATAACCTACGACATATGGCGCATCACTCAATCAGTCAACGTAAGGGAGGTATGTCAGTAATTTCACATATCCGTCTTCCTAGCATCGTGACATCTGACTAATGTTAGGTCAATCTGTATCTAAATCATCTAATTTATGATCGAATTCTTAATGCATAATATATCTTTAACATTCATATTGACGTTTAAATTATAGGAATTGTCCATTCCAATTAAGGTTACGCTTATAATATTTTTATTGTCTACTCCGACGAAATGAATCTGCTTTATAGAGCGAGCTGCGAGATAAAACCTCACATGATACTATACACAATTAATTTATTAGATACTAGTGTCTGCCCGCCGCTCTTCTCGCGGTATACGATAACTAATAAGAAGAAACCTATACGTTAATCTGTGATGAATATTGCCATGCTAAACTTCTCTAAAAACCTTTTAAGTCGTTACAATGTAAAAATGTAAATCTCATGCCCATATTTATCCGTATTCATAATATTATTGTAATCAAACGGTAAATTAAAAGATAAATTTATCTATCTGGTTTTTGGGATGTGTTCAACCCTTTTCAACGTCCCACTGCTGGGCACAGGACTCCTTTCAATACGATGGGGATCAGGCCATATTCCACCACACTGGCAAAGTGCGGGTTGGCGGACTTCACATATCTTTCGAAAAATTGCTACCCTCTCTCAGACATGCAGGTTTTCCCATGATGGTTTCCTTCCCCGTAAGACAAGTGGTAAGTAATCATGTTAGAAATAATTCGCACATGAAAATATCAGATGCGCGAGAGAAAATACCACTGCCTAATGGACTACCACTGCCCATTTTTGGATGATAACTAGCCGTCAATGTAGACTAAAATTGAATTGCGATTAGCAAACTTTGATTTTTACAACAAAAGCTAATATTTTAATCATGTAAATTAACTATTAAAATTATTAACGGCAAAACGGTCGCAAAGGACATATCTTTTAATTAATACAGTCACTCATGAGCAGGTCAGAAGTCAACACATCCATTCAACTGCCAACCGTATGATGTAACATAGAGTAGTGCGTTGTTACTGAAAATCAGTAAACTTAATAAAAAAAGTGCGTGTGTGTGCAATTCACATATGGTAGAAGCGAAACTAAATATTATATATTTGTCAGACGATAACAACGGTTACCATCATGGCAATGTATTCTATCTCATTCTTTCGCCGGTTCATTCCTATATATTTATGTGGTTGTCTCTTTTTAGTGTCGCATTTCCGTTTCATTTCCATTTCATCGAATTTCAAATCACAACAATTCTAAAACTTCAAAAATTTGCTATTAAAAGCCATTGTATTTACAATTTTTTTTCTTCCACTTCATGGCCCATATGTTAATGTTGCATCAGCAATTAACAATAAAACTATTATAAACCCTTTACATTATACAAGACTATTGCTTTATATTATCAAGATAAGTTGAATAAAATTTTAGTCACATGATGGTGTCATGATTTCTTTAACCAAATACCCACCGAAGATAATGTAATTTTTCTATAATCTAACTCATTCATCGTATCATATTTTCATCATTAATTTATGTTTTTTATCGTTATTTTAAATAACTCAATGAATTCGCCTTGAATTAGTGAAACTAGTAGAAGAAAAATTGTTGAAAACTATTTTTGAAATGGGTGTTATAAATCATAGTTATCGTATATAATTGATTATCGTTAAACTTCTCCGATAAATAAATGATGCATATTTCCGAGGATCATTAAAGCAATATAACACCTTCAGTAGTAATTATAATAATTTTAAATATTAATGCTTAACGGAAATCAAGCCTCTAATAATAAAAATATTAGGAAATGAGTTAATATTTCAATCTGTACCCGGTCAGAAATTACGTCCTTTTCAAAAACTTAATGTGAGTACAGTGTATTAGAATTCAATAATTAATACTGATCATTAGTCTCATCCTAGATTATATTCCATATATAGATATACATATAATAAAATTGTAAATAAGCCGAATCTGTACATTAAATATTTTTTGGAAAATCTTATCGAAATAGACTTTATTATCGATACAGAGGCCGAATCTATAGTTTTTAGAATTTTTGTCTCCCTGTCTGTCTGTCTGTCTGTCTGTTTGTTACCGCATCACGGGAAAACCACTGGATAGATTTTGATGAGGTATGACGATAACTGGCTATCCGGTTCAACATATATGATACTTTTTACTGCGGGAAAATATCTCATTTCTGAGAAAAAATACAAAATCTGCATTGTAAGAGTATACTAATATGTAAAACCTAAGAATTTGGTTTTTGGTTATCTAACGCGGGCGGAGCCGCGGGCAATGCTAGTTAATTAATAAATTAATTAAACTCTTTATTAAATAAAATATAGTTTAGAATATGGAAGTTAGGTGTAATAATGCATTTTATTAAGATACGAGAAAACCAATAACTATATAACGATTAAATTAATAAAATTAGGGAATAATCGTTTTCATCGTTTGAGAATCGACTGGTTTATGTCAAATCTATTACAAAAACACCATGTAGTGTAAACTACCTACACTGTATAAGCCTATAAGGGACAGCTGTTGGTATTACTGCAGTCATCACAATAATAAGTAATTGTCGCCGACAGGAAGCCGGGATCAAATACACTGCACGTTGATTACTTCCTCGCACAATCAAAGCATTACCAGATATCATGTAACGTTTATGATTTGAAATGGATATTTTCGCAATTAAATTATTTTTCATCACAGAAACTTTGTAGATTCCATTATTATGTACAAGTACCGTAATGTTATATACAGATTTATCATTTATTTAAAAATCGTTTAATTATGTTTGTATTTGAAATTGTTAACTATAACGCTAGCTATATTTTCAGGTTTGAACCAAGAGCAACCTATCTATACTAATATTATAAAGAGGTAATGGCATCTGTTTGTTTGTTTATTGAGGAAGGCTATGAGCTACATATGGTATAATATATAGTCTACCTATTCCATACTAATACGTAAAAAGTAAAAACGTACCGAGAGACGAACCCGAGCGAAACGAGGGTGATTCGCTAGTTGATATATAAAAAGTTTAGATTTCATTATTTTTTTGACAAAAAAATATTATTAAGATTGGATTACTCTATAAAACATATGCGTCGTACATAAAAATAGAAAAAATATATTATACTACACGTGTTGACTTAAAACCTCCTCTTTTTTCGTCGGTTAAAAGAGTATTGAGGTCTTAACTCATCTAGTGTCAATGTAATTAGTGTACAAAAATAATAGAACTTGACAAGGCCAAGTTGACAAACTTGCCTTTATTTTAAGATGATTTAATAAAACGCGACATTAATTGATTGCCACAACAAAACTAATTTGTTAATATGACATACATATAATACCGTCTATGAGCTATGTACAATGGCACTACTAATTTCTAAGCAGATTTAAATTAACTTAAGTATGGGAGTTGCGGTGCATTATTATTTTATAAACAACAAGAGGGATTATACCATAAAAAATTTTCTCTAATAGTTCCATTAAAACCAAAGGTTTACATAGACAGTTAAAAATAAAAATTCGCTAAATTATTATAATATAATTAAACATGATCAATGATCATGTCGAAACTTAAAAAAAAAGTTTTTATTTTTCCATTTTTAGTGTAGACGTAATAAGCAGGTAATTTGTAAGAAGAAAGTTTTTTAATAACATATTCGATTAAACAATTTTTTTTAAAAACCGCTCGACCGATTTCGATAAAATTTATATTCGACCACCTGGAAAGTATACCCTTTGAACAAAAAAAATATTTCCAAATCGGTTTAGGTGTCTTCGAGTAATCGATGAACATACATAAATTAAAAAAAAGATTCCGACGAATTGAGAACCTCCTCCTTTTTGGAAGTCGGTTAAAAATACGATAAAATCATGTGTGTATATAAAAGTTATGCTTAGTAATGCTAAAGCTATGCTAAAGCCAATTATACTACTCATTGTTTTTATACCACCAAATGATTAAATTGCATCCTTAATTGTACATAATTTATTTAGCTAGTGCAATATATTTATTTGTATGTAAATTAATCATCTTTGTAAATAATAATATTAATTTGAACTATAAAAACATAAATTAATCCTTATTTATGCATGACATAATATTATCATGAGCGAGTTTGTATGTACTTATTCTTTCTTTACACCTTCAAGCTATTCATACGTAGTGTTTATTAAAATATACGAACGTTTCTACTTCCTACTAATTTACCATAAAACCCATTAATTGGGCAGTATAGTAATTCTAAGTAGTACTCCCTCAATATAACACTTGCACACCACATTACAATTGGTTGAACAGCTGATGAGCTAATAAACAAATAAACTTATTTTAAACGCTTCTAACAGACTCATCTATAAGCAACTTTTATCATTTCATTGTATCATATTAAAGTTGTCAATATACAATAGCATATAAACTGTTCCTATACAAAAACACATCAACCAGTTGCTCCATTGACGTATGAAAATAGTATAAACTAACAAACACACGAACACTTTCTCATGAATAAAATAAGCAAGTACGAATTATAATCACAAAATAAGTTTCCCATTTCGGATAGTTGAACTAAAAAACCTTTACCCATATTATTATTTTACATGTCGCAAGTCAATTTAAAGATAAGAGATAAGCAAAATTCCTTACATCAGACACGGTGCTAGCACAAACAGTACACCGGAAATCGTATTTATTAACAAGTGCAATTACTCATCGAGTGAGATTACTCACCGACCACCGTGGACGAATTTTGAAATTAACAGCACGCTTTACTACAATTTTATTGCTACTATTACAATATTTTTATTACTTAGGTAATTTTAGAGTGTTACCCGTATAGTGATACGGGTTCAAAAATGTTTGAAAAGTCCAATTGAAAAATATATAAGCTGTAGATGTAATGAATTTTAAACCTCGTCTTACTTCTAGTTTGTATATTTGATTATATTGTTTCGATTTCAGCTTTAAAAATACGAAATTTAACTACCAATCCGTACATTAACATAATATAATATCCATATGCCAATTTAAACTTCGCAGCTTAGTTTAAAAGCGACTTCCGAATTTTCAATTAATAACACTACCATCACATATTGTACATGACGTAGTTAAAGTCGTTATATTTGTATTTAGTATGGCTTGGGTAATCTATGAAATACTAAGATGCTAGTACATACATGCTCTGTAAGGTCCTTGTACACAACAAATGATGAGTAACTCTATTATCAGATAAAGGCGTTTGTTCTGTTTTGCAATATTGCTACGGACGCTACGACATAGAGCAAATTATAAATTAAGTTTGTTCTAAGATTGTAATTGAATCTTTCATAATGAATCAGATAGCTTTAATATAATTTTGGCTGCGATAACAGTTTTCAATTTACGGATTTAAATAAATTGCCTACGGTTTTCCTCACAGTTTGACATAATTCGTATGGAGATCATGTCACTTTTCTATCCTCTAATAAAAAAAACTCCAGAGAGATTAGTTATTTAGAAATGCCGCCAAATGTCTCAACTTTGTCATATTATTGACATTAAATTATGATAAATGCGAAAGTATGTTGTTTGGTTTACTGGCATATACATTTTATACTTCATTTATTATCAGAGTATGTATGTAAGCTTATAAAGAACACTACAACCTGTTGTCGGTATTTCTATACGCGTTTGAATTGATAGCAGCTAATTCAACAAGGCGTGGCGTTATCGCGATATCGAATGAGGTCAGAGGGACCTTTATTAGACTTGCGTTTAAAAATTGTGACAATTAACAGTAACTTATAAAGACACTATAACGCATAATGAATAAAAGAATGAATCGTTTTTGTAGAATATGAGTCTTTTAGAAACCGAACGGAACTTCACACCAGTGGTGTATTTGTTAATTTCATTCATTTATAAACATTTTATCCTATTACTTCCATTATGTGAAGGATAATGTACTATTGGATGCAAATCCTAAAAACCGCGCCTATATTATAAGAAATATCAAGTGATTCACTCCATTAATTGCTCATAACAATTGTACCGTAACGATATTATAACATAATAATAGTAATTGTTTTATTTAACCATTGTTTATTTTACTTAGTTTATTCATGATTAATAATACCACCTACGTACATGTGAGTGAGTAATATTTTTTTTTCTATAGACCATAATCTAGTATAGAGAATAGTCTACAAAGACAATATTTTGGTATATTAGCAAGAGACTTGTCAGAAACTAATGAGAAGAGAACATTTAGTCTCTACTCGAGCAAATAAACTACGTTTACTAGAATTTTCCTAAAATTTTGACGAACTGCATATGTCAGTTCCGATAATATTTGTAATATCCTAATTATTCTTAATCCTTGGTATTTATGTATATATTTTTATTCGCACACGTGATCATATTTTCAAGTTAAGCATATTGATATACGATGAATCACGCCACACTAATATAAACTAATTGTTTTTTCATCAAACGTACTTACAATTTTGAAAACTTTAACCACGATAGTGGCAATTGTTTGCACGGAAACCATTATCACTGCACTTATAAATCTTCTCAATACTTCACTTAAATTACTTTTAACCTCAAAAGAAATGCAAATCTATTGTTTTTAGTCTGTTTTTGTCTAAACCCACTTCGTCACTGACGATTTCGTTTATCAGCACCTATAGGTTATCAGTTGAGTGTAATCTTATCTCTTCAACGAATTAGTGGGACATGTAGGAGTGATACATTATTTTAGTATTTTAAATTAATATATGTACTTATTTACTAGCACGGAAACGTGTATAATAACTGAATATCAAAAAATGTATTGATAATAACTGATATTAACCTACCGTTTTATCAATTGGTCTCACCTGAATACATATCTTGCAAGTGACTCTGATTAAAATCTGCGAAAGATATTTCTTGAACCATTATCTATTTTTATTCTTTCCATAGCTCGTACCTACATACTATTCGTATTTCAATTCAAAGGGTTTTTTTTTTTATATTATACTTGTAGATAATTTCCATTATTTAGCCCAAGAAATTCTGTGACTGTTATTTTATTATATATTCTCAGTGTCTTTCCTTTACGTTTCTATATTTTAAAGCTAATTATATATTCAATTTATTTCAGGAATTGGGACTTGATATCAGTAACGAACAAATTGCGGAACTCGAATCGGCTATTCACGATATCGACTTCGATTCTGCAGCTAAACATGAGAAACGTGTGCGTCATGACGTCATGGCTCACGTCCATACCCTGGCTGAGAAGTGTCCTCTGGCTGCACCCATCATTCATCTTGGAGCCACGTCGTGCTATGTTGGAGATAACACCGACTTGATTGTTCTTAAACATGGTCTGGATCTACTGTTGCCTAGATTGGCTGCTGTGATCAGTCGCTTATCTAAGTTCGCTGATGAGTATAAGTAAGTGATACTTGCTTTTTTATTTTTTAATGTTAAAGAAATTTAATTTATTTTAAATATACAAGTTTCATATTGTAAAATTTATCAACATTGATGATAGAAAAATATTTTAATAAACTTTGTTTTAATATGCTATGTATAACAACTTAATTCTGCTGCATTGCCCACAACATCAATATTATTTTATTAATAAATTGTTTTGTTCAACTTTTCAGGTCTCTACCTATATTAGGCTTCACTCACTTGCAACCAGCTCAGCTGACAACTGTTGGAAAGCGAGCATCCTTATGGCTTAGCGATTTAATAATGGACGAGCGCGCATTATCTCGCGCGCGAGATGATCTACGTTTTCGTGGAGTGAAAGGAACTACTGGCACCCAAGCTTCATTCATGCAACTGTTTAAGGGCGATAGTGAAAAAGTTAAAGCCCTAGACAAAAAAGTGGCTGAATTAGCTGGCTTCGATAAGCGATACATCGTAACTGGACAAACTTATTCTAGAAAAGTCGATTTAGAAGTTATAGCAGCTCTATCTGGATTAGGAGCGACAGTACATAAGATGTGCTCTGACATACGCATTCTTGCATCTCGTAAAGAATTGGAAGAGCCATTTGAAACTTCTCAAATTGGGTCGAGTGCTATGCCCTACAAAAGAAATCCTATGAGATCAGAACGTTGCTGCGCTCTAGCACGTCACTTGATAACCCTTCATGCAAATGCTGCAAACACTCATGCGGTGCAGTGGATGGAACGCACTTTAGATGATTCAGCAAACAGACGTTTAACCTTAGCCGAAGCGTTCTTAACAGCTGATGCTATTTTACTTACTCTTTTGAATATATGCCAAGGACTAGTTGTGTACCCTAAAGTGCTTGACCGCCATATTGCTCAGGAACTTCCATTTATGGCAACCGAAAATATCATAATGGCTATGGTACAAGCTGGCGGAGATCGTCAAGTTTGCCATGAAAAAATAAGAGTCCTCTCACACGAGGCTGGTGCGGTTGTGAAGCAAGAAGGAAAAGATAACGATCTCATAGATCGCGTTAAGAAAGACAAATATTTTGCTCCTATCATATCGCAATTAGACAAAATTTTAGATGCTTCCACTTTCATCGGAAGAGCACCAGAACAAGTTGTTGAGTTTATCGAAGAAGAAGTTACTCCAGTTCTAATGAAATACAAGAATAGCTTGACAGAAGTCGAAAAGCCAGTTTCTTTAAATATCTAAATGTTTGATTAATAATTATTATGACATTGTTTAAGTTCATTAATCTTAATGTAATGTGTTATGAAATAAAATACAAGACATACATGAATAAATGATATATTTACATTACAGCGTTTATAGACACATAAAAATGACTCCACAACTTCACAAAACGTATATACTAAATGAACTAGACAATGGTAACTTATGTTCAATCAATGCCAAAAGTAGCGTTTTGCAATCACAAGCTTTAATAGAGCATGAGTAATAAATAACTATGAATTAACATTAAAACAATCAAACAAATAAATAAGCCTAGAAAATTAAAAAAGAGAGACTCAACTTACATTATTTACGTTCAAAATTTTAAATCGTAGGACGTCCGTGACATTTGTCACAATTTTGATGGCACGTTGAGATTAAAAAACGTTGTTATAATACCATTTTAAAGAGCATTTGTGAGGAGAGTGTCACCCTGACAAGCTGGTCCTTGGCTCGGCCAGTTACAAGCGCCTAAGTTAGGGTCGAAACTGAGTTGGACTGGGCAGTTAAATATATGAAGAGTGAACCTCTGTTTAGTACAATCCCATCTGCACGCGTAGAACTTGTTACATTGCTTGGGGTGTCTAAACAAACCTGCTCGCTTACAATCGATCGAACCTTGCAAAGTCTCGTCTCGTCCTCTCCAACCGCCAGGACCATATCGATTGAACGATTGAGAATCAATTTCAGATGCAGGTGATTCAGATTCTGTTACAAGAGACGACTGTTCTTCGTCTAGTAGAACGGATTTATAAGTGGGAGCAACAGTAATAGCTTTAACTCGTGGTTTGATTTTAATAATTCTTTCCGTTGTTGAGACTACTGGCGTGCTCAACACATATCCCTCAGAATACTCCTTCTGAGTAGGCACTATTGCAATGTTATCATTACTGGCTTCTGGATAGTCTTGATAGTATGAGTCTTCAGGGACAATAATAGGATTGAAAGTGGATGAAACTATTGGTGTAGCTGTAACTGTGTTAATGGGAATTGTAGAAAATCGTGAAGACTTCCGAACGTAACCATCATCGATATCCCCACGTCCAGCGTCGACATGGCCGGTATAATCCTCAACATCCTGTTCGTGAACACTGGGTCTTCTACCTTTCAGAACTAATACAGGTGATTGGCAACTACAAACTGCGCCTAACTTTCTTACAAGCAGTGGATTGAAATCATTTAATTTAGTAACTACGGCTACTTTAGGCTTAGTTTTCCTCACAGCCTGTCCAACTTCAACTAATTCTTGTCTAACCGGGACTGTAGAGTATGCAGATCCTCCATGTGATATTTCAACAGGTCCTGGTGTACTGTAACCAGATACCTCCGATACTAATCCAGCATCGGTTCCTACAGTGCCAAAGCCAAGTAAATGAGATTTTGCTGTTTGTACAACAATGTTTTGCTTTCTTGTTGGTGCTGAACCGGTTGCTACTACCACTGGGGTATTGTCTATTACTTGTTCTTGGAAAGGATTATATTGAATTTTAGAGGCGCCTGTACTCTGATAATCGAAAGATTGTCTATTTTCTTGCACAAATTCTTCTGCCGGTGGCAAATATTCAGGAGCTTTATATGCTGTTTTTGATTCCTCGTACGACTGTGTAGTAGATTTTATAGCTGGTCGTAAATATTTTGTTTTCGTTCTTCTAGGAGCTGAGGTCACCTCAGTGGCGTAAGTCGATGATACAGGGGCTAAATAATAATTGTCAGTACTTGATACAATAGTTGTTGGTGTACTGTAGGTTGATATTAATCCCGCATCGGGTCCTACCGTTCCAAAGCCAAGTAAGTGAGATTTAGCTGTTTCAACAACAATATTCGATTTTCTTGTAGCAGGAGCCACAGTTGATGATACAACAATGGGTGTGACAGCGGGAACACTAAAATCTTGGTATGTACTCAATTTGCTATCACCCTTCAGCAACTCACCTTCGTTATAACCAAAACTTTCAAAGTTGACTACACTTGAACTAGCACTTTCAGAAGGAGGTAAATACTCCAAGGTTTTAGTTACTGGTGCTGCAGTAGATTGTACTGTATACGTATTTCTGACAGGTGGTAAGTACTCGGGAGCCGTATATTTAGGTTTAGAAGTAGGAGGCAAGTATTCACGTGACGTCGTTGTTGAGAATCTTGGTCGATATGTAGACGTTACTACAGGGACTGCAGTTGATGCTACAGGTGGTAAGTATTCTTCAGCCTTGTAAGCTACTTGAATTTCCGGTGATTGATAACCAGCTTGAGTGTACTGAGTATTATACTCAGGAACAGATGAAAAGTGCACTGATTCAACTATTTGCGACTGGTCAGAATTAGATTGACTGTTTGTGAATTGTGATGACGATTGTCCTTCATATTGTTGAGAATAATCTGTCGATTTATAGTCGTATTGATCTTGTGTATGGGTGACAGAACTTTGTTGAACAACAGGTGTTGAAGCTGTTGAAGATACGAATGTTTGTTGATACTCGTTTTTAGGTGGTATATATTCTGGCGCTTTGTATGGTTTCACTTTTCTAGCAGATTCGTATTCAGCATAATGGTCTTCGTAAACCAGTGTAGATGGTGTTGAGGACACAAAAACAACGTCTTTTCCAGATCCAAATTGAGTATTTCCAGTATTATGGGATTGAGTGAAGTATTGTTGAGAAACGAGGGTCGCGTCAGAATACTTAGCAGTATTAACATTTTCGACATTTCTTTGAATTTCCGGCTGACTGTAAGAGTACCCTGTTTCATAAGCCTGCTGAGCTGAAGATTCATATTCGACTGGCTTACTAACGTAATTTGTTGTAGATTGCACTGGTTTATACGTTTGTGTGAAAACACTGGTAGTTGGTTGAACGTACGTGATTGGGGCGGCACTTTGGGTATATTTTAAAATAGGATTTTCGTGAATGGAAACGGATGGTTCTTGATAAGTCAACTCAACTTTAGGAAGCGGTGTTGAGGAAATTCTTTGTCTCTCAACTTTATGGATAGTTTGTTGACTGTATGATTTTGGTCTATACGTAGAAGCGACAACAGGTATGGAAGTCGATGACACCACATTAGTGGTTTCGTAACTGACGGCTGGTTGTGAATATTCGTATCCCGAAACAGACGTATCGTAAGCATTTACTTTGTCTGCCTCAATTTTATGTATAGTTTGCTGACTATAAGCTTGGGGTTGATAGGTGGATATTGTCGGCTGCACAACTAAAGCTGGTTGCCCT
Organism: Brenthis hecate; assembly: GCA_951806755.1. Lineage (NCBI taxonomy): Eukaryota > Metazoa > Arthropoda > Insecta > Lepidoptera > Nymphalidae > Brenthis > Brenthis hecate. The sequence continues at coordinate 4,817,069 of OX638266.1, forward strand.
GTTGTATAGTAAGTTGTTTGTGGTTCCTGATATCTAATTCCTGCTACGTACTGATTATCGGAAACTATTTCTGATCTAGAATCGTCTCTATGAATTGTTTGCTGACTATACGATTGTGGGGCATAGGTAGAACTAACATATGTTACTGGAGTAGCATTTGCTGTGTATTTAAGAATAGGATTTTCATAAACAGTTACTGGAGTCGATGATACTATTGGTCGAGCAGTTGATGACACAGGAACATATTGCTTAGTGTTATATCTATTTATAGATTGTGAGCTGTAAGCTTGAGATTTATACACTGTAGGTGCGGGTGTTGAGTATTGAATAAGTTTTGGCGCCTCCTGAAAATGTACAAGAGGTTGCTTATATTCATAACCTTCCTCAGATTGCCCTTGAGAATCTACGTTCGATTTACTAAGATCCACCGTCGAGTGTACAGTTTGTTGACTAACTGATTGTGGTTCATATGTTGAGATTACTGGTTGTACTGAAACCACTGGTTTGGGTGTCGAATATTGCACATAAGTCTGAGGCACTTCGTAACTTACTTGACCACTAACTTCTACTGATGGAGTGTAAGCATTAGCGGATTCAACTTTATGAATTGTTTGATGACTGTATGACTGGGCTGCGGGCTCCGCATACGTAGAAACAGACGGTCCAGTAGTATATGCTACTAATTTTTTGAACGGTTGCTCATTTACTGGAGTAGGTGTTGAATATTCGAACCCAACTGATTCAACTTTATGAATAGTTTGTTGACTGTGTCCGAACCCTTGTGGTTGATAAGAAACGACGGTAGCAGATGGAGCTGGAGTTGAGTATGAAATAGTACTTTCCAATTTAGTAGCAGGCTTAGAGTAATCGTATCCTGATTCAGAATTGATATTTGAGGCTGTATTATATAGTGAATAGTCTTTACTTTGAAACTGATAATTTAATCCTTGATTATTATCAGTCACTTTAACGGGAACGATAGTTGGTTGGACGTAAGTAACAGCAGGTTGAGTGTAACCAAAAACTTGCTTGATGCTACTTTTTGGAGCTTCTGGTACATATGTCGTTCTGTATGTAACTGGCAAAGGAGTAGCTGTAGTTGGGATACCAGATGACGTAGGAGTAGTTACGTAGCTATAGCCGTCAAGATTTTGACTATCTGTACCTATATGAGTAATAGAGACAGCTGGCTGTGCCACAGTTTGACTGTGAACAACTCCTGAACTGTAAGATTGAGATGCGTAATTTTCTTTGTCAGAATAATCCACATCGACTAACGAAGTTTTTCCTACAAGATCAACTTTTACTGCTCCTGCTGTCAAACTGTGAGCTTTGCTATTGAAACCAGTATTATCTGCAACGTATTTACCGGAATCTGTATTAGTGTGACCGTGATAAGTTACTGTTGCACCTCCAGTAGCAGCCGAAGCTCCATTTGTATATCCATCTAATTGACCTTCAATACTGTATAGATTCTGAGGCACTGTTGGTCCTTCATTAAATGGAATGGCTGGTTTTGGATAATCGTAACCTTTCAACGAATCTTGGCTATACGAGCCTACATCATCTGATCCCTTATAGCCGCCTACATCATACGATCCCTGATAGCCGCCTACATCGTACGATCCCTTATAGCCACCTACATCATATGAGCCCTTATAACCGCCTACATCATATTCTGTGTTTTGCTTGTATTTCGGGTCATTATGATCGTAAGGTACTGGTGGTACATCAATATGTTCGTATGGTTTTGCGCGGTCTCCCGCGGGATTGTGAATATATTGACCAGCTTTATCTTTTCTGTAAAAACCACTATTGTATTTACCGCTATCGTACTTCGGTGAAGCTCCGGGATAAGCGGAATTTCCTTTATATTTTCCTGAATCGAATCGTGATGATGATTTCGCTGAATAAAGTCCTGGGATATATTTGCCAGAAGCAACTGCTTTACTTGCGGGTAATCTATAATCATCTAAAATTATAGATCCACTTGTATACTTGTCTTCGTCGTTATAGTTCGTTGCTTGGACGATGCCCTTGTTAATGTTATCAGCAGACACATATTTATAGGAGAGTCCACTAGGTTCGCCTTGTCCCCCTAAAGCGTAGTCAAAAGATCCTTCGTCGATTTGATAAGTTTCTGGTCCAGCAAAGCCTACATTTGGAACCTCTTGAGAGGCAATGAAGTTTGTATCTAGAACGTCATCTTTTGAAAGAAAACCGTTTTGTATTCCAACAAGATTGTCTAAAGACGCTCCTGACACCAGACTCTGGTGAGCGGCGATGTTGATTGAATCGGCTGACTTTCCTTGGAATCCAGTAGCACCTGAAGAAAATAAATAATTCTTTTAAAAACTTCATAAACATTTTATATTTTATAATATAATTTATACAGTAATAATTTAAAAAAAAATTAAACAAAAAATTAAGGTGATGGTTTTAAATCGTTTAATTGTGACTGGTTTGGAATAATTGTATGTATTTAGCTTAACAAGCTATAGATACTCAGAGGATTCGGGTTAATGGACCATTCAAATGTAAAGAAAATAACTAATTATTACTAATTTTAAAATTCATTTTGAAGAGAAGTAACAAAAAAAAACAAAAAAAGACTTATTACCAATTTTTCAATTGCAACCATTTTCACCAACCATTTTCACAACAACTTACCACTTACCACAATTAGCACTACAGGAAGAGCAAAAAGCTGCTCCCAGCCGCCTCATATCTGCTGACACCCGTATTGGGCGTTAGTTACGGATCTGGCCACGACCCTAATCATTTTAAATCTATAGTAGCACAAACATACATACCAGTCAAAACAGCACCAGAGAATCCAAATGCTTCAGCTTCATATCTGCCTATATTCCCGCAGTTAGGGACAAGCCAGGGCCAGTCGCATTTAAGACGCGCCGCATCAAAGCCAAGTCCGAAGGGGCAGCGGAACTCGTACGCTTCCATAGACTTCCCGTGGTCTAAACAGGCAAAGAACCAACGGCAGTTCTCTGGGTCCGCGTAGTAACCTGTGATTTACGATAAAAGAATGTGAAAGTGAAGAGAAATATTATGAATATACTTGGATAGATTTTATGTTTTCCTTTAAATGTACCAACATTCTAAATTTCCTCGTAATTGGTTTAGTGACTTAGCTAGGGAAAGTTTATAAAATTTAATTATCTGACGAGAAAATTGCTTGCTATTTATTGAGCATAAATTATTTCACGAATATATGATGTTCTCCTAGCCGATTCCGGCTATGGCGGCCAATCTCATTAAGATTAGCCAACTGCGCAGGAGATATTATAGTGCTCAAGTGTACGTGCAGGACCTCCGGGTGTGCAGCCGTACGTGCTAGCCACTACACCACCGAGGCAGTATACGAATATATAATTTATGACGAATAGAAAAGATATGTTTTATTTAAGTGAAAATCCGGCGTACTACTTAAATTAAAAAAAAACGAGAACAAATTACCAATTTGTGCATTTTTGTACAAGGACACTGAAATATCGTGACATAAATATGATATATCAATATAATCGGTTAACGTTTATCCAAAGTAAATTTGTAAGGTAAATAAATATCATCATTACTCCATACAGCTGCTAATTTTACAAAAAAAATGTAAATGAAATCTTGACTCATTACTTAGTTTCCTAATTTGCAGTTAAGTATAGGTACTCTTACCTTCTTTGGCTGGGCAAGTGAAACGCGCGTGCGGTACAGGCGCGATCTCCGACGAACCGGGGCATGCCTGCGAGTTCGGCAAGCTACCGGGCCACACGCACACCTCGTAGCGTGCATCGAACGCCAGACCCGCGGGACAGTCGAACTCGAATACCTATAGACATTATCATTTTATTCATGTTACGAGTAATATCACCAGTCTACTATTCCGTACAGTCGTGTAAAAAAGGCCTCTAAACAGGGCAATACTGCCGGGCGAGTTGAGACGCGAGTATGTCTTACGAGATATTTTATGACATGGAGGTTTTAGCGTTGACGGTATAACTATCATTTGCCAAGAAATGGCTTTAGTGTTTTACTTTGAAACAGTTCACCATGAAAATTAGTATTTTTTGACAACCCTTGTATTTGACAACGTTTCTATTAAATGAAAGGCGATCGCCTATTGTAAGGTGTTTTACTGTGGTTGTAGTATATTAGTAATATATGTAAACAAAACACGTGAATTTTCAGCCAATTTACTGATACTAACTTCATATCTGTGTCTCTAGTATATTTGTAGACATGCATATCTCAGTGTGGCTATTCTGTAGAGGAGCTTATTGGCATAATTATCAAGTTGTTAAGCCATACTAGAATGGACTATATTGCTTTATTATTATAGGGCCATTCCACTAAGGCTTAAAGCGCAATTAAGACGCGTCGTTAAAGCAACCATCCAATTTCCCATCCCTTTTTATTGTATGCTTACAAAATAATATTTTTTGAGACAAATAAGTTGATTAGTAGAAGTTTCTTACTATTTTCTATAATCGATAAATATAATCGTAAGTAAAATTTTATTTAACAAAAATAGAACTTACGGTGAATTCGGGGGAAAGTTGGTCGAATTTAACACAACGATAGAATCTAGCGCAGGAACGCGGGTGTACGAAGTAGCCTTGACGCGTGCAAGAAAATTCCGTTCTTGTATCCTGAAAAGTTACAATAAAATATTTTATTATGCATTCAATTTATTAATATCATATTTAATATATATAGAAGTCCTAAAAGTATAAAATTCTAAAACTACATTCTTAATTAATTTCCTTATAAGTTATATTTTTTTTATTTTTATATATTAGTTATATGTTTTACATTTAAAAGAATATTAGTTGGTTTTTATATAGTATTTAATATATACGTATATATTTTATAGCATGTTTCAAATTACTGGGCAGTTACGTACCTATGTATGTATGTATGTACCTACTAATAAACTGTTATACTATACATCAACATATTTAAAACAAAACAATGAATTGATATACTAAAAAGAAAAGCAAAATAACCTCTCTGATGGAATGAATAACTCCATCGGAGTCGACAACTTGCGTAATGCGGTAGGGCGACACTTGTAGAGCGTCTAGTGCTTGCACTTGGAACGGCGCTGACAAAATCTCGTTTTCTAGAGACCTGTAAAAATATTTTTTTCTTAATTTAGTAAAAAAATATTATTTATAAATTTATATTTATTTAGAATTGTGTCGAAATTTATTATTTATTTGTGGTTTAAATGTTAAAAGCTAACAATTTAATATGTAGAGTTATTTTCACGTTTATGATAATAATATGAAGGTCCACATTAAAATCTCCATTTTATAACGATTCTAAATTACTTCACATACAATATCTTCACCGTTAAACTATCACGAACCTTACAAGCTGTTACACATTTTATACTAGTAAAATAATTTATACGAAAGTTTGTGAGTGTTTGCTATTTCTTCACGCTGTATCGATTTGAAGAAAATCTGAAGGAATATTATACCTGGATAAAATATGCTATAATTAACATATCGCATAAACGTAGCGGCAGAAAAAACTAAGTTTAATCTTTACAGTTTTAACTAAAAAATAATTAAAATCAAGTTACCTCAGTACAGCAGCTCTTGGTGCCCTGCTTTGTTGATTAAGAACTTTGGATAGCGCAGTCCTTAGTGTCGGCCCGCATGGAGTGTCTGTGTCTTTATCCGCTTTGTGTAGGGCGAGACCCGCCAGACCTCGTACACGCGCGTATTTGCCCTTCACGTCCACTGATGAAGGGTCCTCGAAGGAGATCCAGGTTAAATCCCTGAAATGAGGATAATGGAAATAAATAATACGATTTTTATTATAGTTCTATAATTCTCTGAGATTTTCGTACCGATCGATCACAAAAGGATTTAGATCATTATAGATGGTTATTTTTTACTTTTAGCTAAGTAAATGCACAAAAAATTCAAACAAATCGCTTATATCATATTATTGCAAAAGAGGCACGGTTCCTACATATTTTAGTAGGTTAAGTTAGTAAATTACTCTTAGTCTGTGATAAATACAATGCAAAGTAACGTAAGAAGAAAATCACTCACTTAAAAGCATAAGGGGCTGATAAATCCTGATCTCTTTCCAAAGTCCATCTACCTTTGCGAATTTGTCGGCAAAGTTCTGCTTGGTCGATTTCTTTCGGTTCGTCATCTTCAGTCGGGCTTCCAGGAGTACTGAGAGTTTCGTTCGTTAAGGTGAATTGTCTCGCTGTGGCTGGTAAACTGATGACTATCTTAGAGGCAGGCACTCCCAAACCGATAACTAGGTCTACTACGGAGTCCTGTAAAATGACGAAAATTAATCATAACGCTATAAAATAACATTTGAACACAATTTAAAAATAATTTTCAACGCATGTATGATGTAATATGCATTCTTTACTACGTCTGAGGTAGCGGGATCGATTCTGACTCGAGGCTTAAGCAACTATTCTAAATTAATACATACTTATATTATTGGTATTGTAAACGTTTACCCTAAACTAAGATATAAAACACTATAATTTTATAGAGTCAATTTCTATTAAACATAAACGATAATATTTTTCTTATTAATATAAATAAATACTCTTATACCAATCAAAGGAAAATAGTAGCACACAAAATATTAATAACAAAATTACATCTATAGAATTATAAGCTAATAACTTCATAAAAATACAACAGAATTCAAGGTACATCAGTATTACGTATGCTTATTTAAGATTAAACTATCTATTTGTGCTAGGTGTTAATGAACATCCTGTATCAGCTATAATTTGCCTATAAAATTTCAAAGATGCAGTAATAAGACGTCTGCAGCCGGATTCTTGATTAAAATGACTCACTTTGTATAAATTTATTTTAAGTTTATATCCTTGTTTATAATATGCTGTGAATCCGACGCCTACGGCATGAGTGCTAGCAAGTAGCCATCTAGCTTTCGTAAGATTTGCTTAGAATTTAACATCTAGGCGAAGGCAATTCAGTCCATTACACTATAATTCAGTTTACTCAACCTTCATTGTAGTCAAAAGATGACTGACAAACTTATAAAGATTATCTAGATTAGATTACCACTCGAATCTACTTCAAAATTTAAATAATAGATGCACCTGTTCTGTGGCCTACTTGTGCCAACGGTACAAACTAACATTTCATATGACTCTTAATACCTAAGAAATAAGAGCTATTTTCGATGGATAACTATTTTAAACTTGCAGGATTTTTCTTAGAGCACCAGTTTGCCTTCGCACTGGTTTATATGAGTCGCCTAGACAAGCGTCAGTGAAATAGAAATTAAAATTCGCGTAGAAACATTGTATTGTGAAATAACGTGGAGATGATATGATAAGAAATTTTATTTATGAGTTGTTCTATAGATGCAAATTAAAATTAAGCCGATACATATTAAGTGATTATTAATGAATAACATAGATTTATACAGAATAGGCAAATTTAAATAAAATAAATTAATATACGTAGCTAAGAATATTCTTAAAGAAATAGCATAAATCTATTATTAGAACATATTGAGTGAACTTTTTTGCTTTCTAATCAAACGCTGACAATTTTTATTGTTATTTAAAATATATTCTATTATGTATAGTAAAATTTAAGTCAAATAGCCTCGCTGTACGAAATTTAAAGCATTAAAATATGTACCTATAAATATAACTTACGGTGTTCATCATATCCCATAAGCCACTCAATCGACTAGGGTGATAAGTCATCTTCTTCACCATACCCAAGGCATGGGTTTGCACCATCATCAGATCCACTTTCTTCAGCAAGGTTCTAAGGTCGTAGTACTTCGCGAGCAGTTCAGGATGCGCTGGCAAGGCAAGGAATAAGGGCCCGCCTCCATTGGCGTTAATAGCTGACCTAGCATTTTCCACAGTCTCAACAACTTTAGATTTGTTGAAAGATAGATGTGCGTCGTAAATTTCTAAACCTTGCACGTGCTTTGATTTTAGAAGATCTTGGAGACTCTGAAACAAAAATATGATGTTAACTAACTTCCATGAATATAGCACTGACGTTAAATTTTTACAAAATCGTTATAGATTTCTTTATGTTAGATAACAATTGTAAAAAATAAGTATATATATATAATACAGATAAATAAAATCGAAGTGTCTGTTTGTAATTTTAAGCAGCTTTTTACTATTTTTTTTTATCTGTCTGTCTATTCGTTCCGGCTAATCTCCGAAACAGCTAGGGTAGGATAGTTTTTGACGGTACTTTCACTGGCAGATAGCTGATGTTATAAGATGTAACTTAGGCTACTTTAATTTTAAATAAAGAATTAGGGTTCCGCTCAAAAAAATAAAATGTACCCAGGGACGCACCCTAGTGAATCGAGTTAAGTTTTAAATATAACATTTGTCCAACAGTAAAAATAGCTACCTGGAATTTTGACTGGAATATCATATTGTACAATCGCGGCATAGATTAACTGTATCTTAACAAACTCATGATTACGTATTCTTCTGCTTCTGAGCATAAAAACATGTCGTTAACCTTGATACCTTTTTAAATTATTGATACTGCCTTGATCATTAACGCAATTTCTAACGCAATGTATTAAATATTTAAAAATTGTCACTTCTTTATTTCCCAAGGCAAAAATCGACCTAAAATGAAGGACAGCGTAGTAAGAATAAATAGGAAGAATATTTATAGGAAATCGTGTGACTTATTTTATGAATAATGTATTGTAAAATTTAATAACAATATGAAGTAGGTATTTCTATATTTTCGTAAAAAGTAAATTTTATAGATTTCAAATTATCAAAAATATATTATGTATGTCTGTAATTAAGCACGTTTTTGTGTTCATAATACCATGTTCATTTGTCAACTTGTTCTCATCTTTTTAGTTCGTTTTTTATGCAGTCGTGTTTTTTTTTATTTTTGTACTTTATACTGTAAAATAATTAAATAATAGTAAAAAATTGCTTTAAACAAGTAGAAAACTTTTGTAAATGACAAAAGTTTAGTTACCTACTACTTGTTTTTATTAATATATATATTTTTTTATAATAATAATATTAGGAATATGTCGGTGAAATTAAATTTTAAATTCAGATACACTTACTTAACTTGAAAATGTTACTATAATTTTTAAAATGTTTATAATATAATATAATAAAACTAAAATTTAAATTTATTTAATTTATTTTTAAATATGTACCTACTCCGTAAAGAGAAATATCTGATAAACTTCAATTGAATTTCAATTTCAAATGAGTAAGCCTTATTAATAAAACTTGCGGTTAGGTAAATTAACCATTTGGTCAGCACTTCTCTTCATTATATACGAGACCGACCTCCTTTAGTTACTTATTAGGATCACATGTATTGCGCAACGCACAAACTGACAAGACACTGATTATTTTAATGGTTGCTGTATTAACATAAGCACAGGATGTCCAATCACTGGGAATAAAACCTTAAAAAACTTTAACTTATAAAATTATAAACTAATAGTATTTTATAAATTATGTATTAAGTTGGTTAGTTTTGATATAAAAACTGTGTTTTTTGTCGTTAGACCTAAATTCAATTTCTCTACTATGTTGTCACTTCATATTTGCACCAATAAGTATGTAGTAACGCTACACGCTAGCGAGGGCGTAAAATATGTATAGCTGCTACAAATAGAAATAATATGTCTACAAAAAAATATATAAGTCAATAATTGCGATAGTAACAGTAGTATAAAAGTTACTCAATGATCTTGTTAGGGCTCTAATGAGCCTTGAATTCGAATGGACTTATAAATAACATATCAAATTATAGTTTCCCAGGACAAGGAAAATAACATTTTTTTTACAGATTATATATATATATATATATATATATATATATATATATATATATATATATATATATACACTCTATATATTAATAAGTACAGTTACGAAATTGTTAAAAATTATACAATATACTTTATATATAAAGATATCGATTGTTAATAATGGTCTTGTAACTATTTGCTTTGGGTGCAGTTGTAGCCCAGTGGTAACGTGCTCGCTCTGGATACTGAGCGAAGTCGGTTCAAGACACGGGTCGCACCTCTGATTTTTAAATCATTTCCAATATGATCACCATTTGTCTTACGGTGAAGTAAAATATCGTGAGGATGTCTGTACGTGTGTCTGAGAGAACCTAGCAAGTTGCCGAAGAAGATGTGAAGTACGCCAACTCGCAGTTGGCCAGTGTGGTGGAATATGATCTGATCCCCCTCGTATTGAAGGAAAGCCAGTGCCAAGTCGTGGGATATTAAAAAAGGACTGAATACAATACGTAAATTGCTTGCGAAACAGTTTTTGTTTGAATTATAATATATAATTTGAAAATATTTCATTTTAGAGAAAAATTGATCTCAATACAATCGATATTTTACATCTATTTTTGTTATTTATTTATATCGTAAATATAAAATTTATATAATATAATAAATGTACAAATATGTTACAAGTTTTCTTGTTGGCTTTTGGTTATTATCAGTCTTTGTATTTCGAAGATAACCAACATTGACGTGAACATTATAAATTCATTTTAGATATAATATTGTCATGGTTTTTAAATCTAAGTGGATTTTATAAATAACTAATGAATAATATAATAATAATGATGATAATAATTATAAATCCAATTAATTATAAATTCATTAGCTTATTAATTATAAAATGGCTTCTTTTCTGTAAAATCTTATCGGTAGTTTACCGGAAGTTGTTTGATTGCTAATTAGTTAATAGGCGTTGATCATTTTGATTATTATCTAAATAAAATCATATCCTTTGATCTCCAATACATTCATAAAACAAATATAAATAAAGAAATAAATATGTTGGAATATTAACACACAGCTCCATCCAGTTCTATGGTAAGCTACGAGACCTGTGTTATGGATATCAGAGTTGATACAGTACATATATATAACTTCAAATACATTTATATTAAAAATATAAATACTCATGACTGGAGTACAAATATTCGTGCTTATCACAAAATGAATGCCCACAACGGGACTAGAACCCTCGACCGCTGGCACAGCAAGTAGGATCACTACAAACTGAGCCAAACGTGTCGTCAAATGCGACTTATAATTATTATATTGAAAAGCAATAAATAATATGACAGACTTTGTTCGTCAAAATTTAATATATTTTTTTGTTTGTGATTTTTCAACCTACACAAAAATGAATTTTAGTTTTTCTCGTATTTCCCATTTTTCTAGGATACTTTTTCCAATTAGTATTACGAATTTATAAAACAAATATTAGCTATATCAGCACAACCGTTCGTAAATATCCCGGAAATCATACCCTAAGGGGGTGAAAATGGGGATGAAAGTTTGTATCAAGAATCAAGCTAGAGACGAATCCGAGCGAAGTGAGGGTGAGTCGCTAGTTAATCATATTTTGGTCGTTACTTCATACTTTATATATGTTTATTTCTGTTATAGGATATCATTGCAATGTTGCGGTTATAGGATATCATTGCAAATTCGTCCATTATGATTAACTTACTTTAATTTAGAATATCAAGAATTAAAATATCAAAGAGAAGTATGTATGTGCAGGTATTTGCCGGTACATTTTGCTACAATTCTAGGCGAGGCGTTTCGCACTAACATACAGGTCTTGTAAATTAATAAAATGTCATATGCATAATACCTACTAAGGAGCCTTCCGGATAGTCTTTTAAGGAAACTTGGAAATATTATGTAATAAAATTAAAATAAAATTATTGTCATATTATCGACACGGATGCACTTATAACAAATTTTGAATAAAATATAGTATACGAAAATAAAAAAAAACGCGTGGATATGAATTGTGATACTTTTATAACTAAATTTACATTTTTTATTTTATTTTTTGGGTATTCTTAATAACAAAATGATAAAAATATTAAGCTTCATTACAATATACTACTCTAAAAATCTGTAACATAACAAAATTATTTATAATAAAAAATGATTATGTCGGCTTATTTTACAACGAATGTTTAAGCTGTAAGATATTGCATAATGTTCATTGTCTGGAGCGTTAAAAAGTAAAAATGTCAGCTGTCATTTCTATACTGTCACGATGCCACTTACATATTTTGAATTTTAAAGGTGCGTGCGGCCAAGCCTTAAAATGAATATACGATTTCGAAATATCTTTTTTACGTATTATATTATTAGTACCTGGGCGACCGAGCTTCGAGCTTCTTATAAAATTCGTTTTTTTTTAGAAAAGACACTTGTATAGATAAACCTAAAAATCAAAACCTAGTCTCAATAAAAAATTTGATTCAAATCGTTAGAACCGTTTCCGAGTTACATGAAATAAATTTATATACATATATACAAGAAGAGCTCATCTATACATAGAATAAAATTGTGACTAAGCCGAATCTGTACATTAAATATTTTTTGGAAAATCTTATTGAAATAGACATTATTATCGATACAGCGGCCGAATCTATAGTTTTTAGAATTTTTGTCTGTCTGTCTGTTACCGCATCACGGAAAACCCACTGGAGGGATTTTGATGATAGCTGGTTATCCGGGTTAACATATAGGATACTTTTTACTACGGGAAAATATCTCATTTCTGAGAAAAAATACAAAAACTGCAATGTAAGCGTATACTAATATATAAAACCGAAGAATTTAAGTCTGGGTCATCTGAACGCGAGCGAAGCCGCGGGTAATGCTAGTTTAATATATTACGAGAAGGCTATGTACCTTTGGAATTATTCTATGTAAATATAAGTGCTAAACATTAACGAATAAATATTTTTCAATGATATGCATTTTTTAATATGTAAATACTACTACTACATACTATAAATTAATTTATTTGATCATTTTAAATTATTTTAAATAAATTAATTTAAAATATTACAACCATATTATAAATGCATTAGTTGTTTGTCTTATACGTAAATAAAGAAATCAACGCGCGTGAGGCGCGCACTTTAAATATATGTAGCTAATTAAGTTTTTATTAATTGTAAAGATATGTATTGCGATACATATGAAATTATCTAAAGACGCAATAATTGGAAAAATAAATTATATAGAGGGAAAATATTGTAAAAAAACATTTGTATTAAAATAATAAATTACAATAACAAATTCATCGTAACTGCAAACTGCAACAAGTTTTATAATTTCACAGGAATGCGGTACTATAGTTCTATGTAATTTAAATTAAGGATATCTGTGAATAGTTATTAGATTTTTCTTTCAAACATTGAGGCAATATTGCCGTTACTTCAATGGATATAAAGCTTATAACATAAATACTCGTATACTGCGAATGCTTACGAGTTACTGTAATTAAGAACCAGAGCGATTTATTTTATCCCATTCAAGCGTCGTGCTTTAAATTAACCTTGTTTGCTTTGACATATAAAAAATTGCACGAAGTAAAGCAAATGTGGTCATTAAATTGAAGTTTTTAACTAATGTATGGGAATTGGCACTATGACATATGTACATATACCCATGTGTAAATCTAAACATTCAAATTGTACTTAAGATTAAATTCTAAACAGTAATGTAAATAATAAAAAATCTTAATTTTTCACAATTAGTGAAGTATCGTGATAGTAGTTTCCGAAGACGACAAATGTACTTCTACTGTAAGAAACGACAAGGTTTTTTTAGAATGTAATAGCTCGAAAATATCGTATACTTACTATTTATTACTTTGTAACCTTTCTGAAAATAGTTTAAAAAAAACTTTTTATAATAAGAAGTTAATGTAACTGTATTAGCAGCCCAATGATAACGCGCTTGCTCGGGAAACCGAGTGAAGCGGATTCAAATCCCAGATCTCGCAACTTTGGTATTTTCATGTCCTACAAACATGATCACCGCTTGCAAGGTGAAGGAAAAAATCGTGAGAAAACCTGCATGTTTGAGAGAACCTAGCAAGCTTTCGAAAGGCATGTAAAGTCCACCAACCTGTACTTGACCAGCATGCTGGACTATGGCTTGATCCACCTGTTGATGAGAGGCTCGTGCTCAGCCATGGGCGGTTTTTTTTATATGAATATATAAATATCACGGCGTTTTGTCCGTGTATTTTTAGATTTGTTTATTTGTAAAAAAAAACATATTTTAATAAGCGTTATATATCATACTATAATATTATAAAGACATGAAGATAATAAGTTTGTGAGTTTATTTATCTAGGTAGGAAGTAATCTCTGGAACTACTGAACTGATTTAGATAAAATTTGATAAGAAGAGTTTGAAGTCTTGGCAACGTATGGAGATAATAATAAGGATGAAAGTTTGTATGGGGAATCAACCTAGGAAAAACCCGAGCGAAGCGAGGATAAGCAGCTAGTATGTTATATTCTTAAGCTTGATTGATGGTTTGAAAGATTTTTCACTATTATTATTACGTATATTTATGAAACTGAGAATGAGAAAGAGAGTGAGCAATAGAATATTATTTTTGTAGTATTCTTTAAAACTATTATTTATATGAAAGCAACATTTATTTTTTAAATATCCTGGGACATTAGGACACAGCACGATCTAGTTCCATGGTAAGCTAAGAGTCTTGTGTCATGGATACCAGATAGTTGATACACTGCACATATATAACTTTAAATACATACATATTATAAATATAAACAACCATGACTGAAGTACACACATTTGTCCTCATCACATAAATGAATGCCCCCAGCGGGACTCGAACCCGCGACAGCTGGCATAGCAAGTAGGGTCACTACAAACTGAGCCAAAAGTGTCGTCGTTTTATATGAAAGTAACAAATGATATGTCTGCTCTTAATAATCTAATGACAGCTTGTCAATACTTTATCAATATCGTGATCGTTCAATTTATTTGTCTGTTGTAAATAATTCAACGGCTCTATTGTTATTAATTTAATAAATTAATAATATATAAAAAATAATAATTTATAATAAATTAGAATATTTTAATAAAATAAAATAGACAAATTTACATAAATAACGTAGAAAATTACCTACTGATTCCAAAAAACTACCATCATTAGTTAATAATTAAGTGCTTTTAGATTTGTCTATTTTTATTTTCGTTAGTAACATGAGATATGTAGAGGTCAATAAGTAATCTAAATAGGTCACTTTCAATGTTGCCGTCAATATAACAGTTATCGCTTAAAGTATCATTGTAGATCACAATAAATAGCAGTGTAGCAACCTTCCACACTGGCTGGCCATCGAATCGACCTACCCACGAGGCATTGCCCTCAAAAAAATTCTCTAATATTATAAATGCGAATATTTGTAAGTATGTTTGTTATTAATTTACGTTGTCCTGCTCAACAGATTTGAATAAAATTCGCAATAGAAATAGCGTATATAATAGCATATAACATGAGCACAGACTCAGTAGAAAACTTGGTATAATATAAAACCTTTGCAATTTAGTTTGCACATGAGTAATGCCGCTAAGCTTTGAATATTTCATTTTATAATGTGAAAAGCAAAAATGTGAAAAGATATAACAATGAAAAGAATAAACTTCAATAACTAGATTTTTGATATTTTGAATATCTTTCTAAAACTTTCAGATTTTTCTTTGATAAAAAAATTTTCTACCTTAAAAGTAAAATTATATTAGAATAGTCTTATGAATATATTTTTTAGTCTTTTAAAAAAAATTACGTAAACGAAACCCAGGTTATGTTATTATTGACTAATCCGCATTAATATTATAAATGTGAAAGTTTGTGAGTATGGATGTTTGTTACTCTTTCAGAAAGACTGAACGGATCTGGATAAAATTTGGCACAGAGATAGATTATAGTTTGGAATAACACATAGGCTACCTTTATCTCGGTAAAATGTACGATTTCAGTGATAAAGGTTTGTTTTTGTTTTCCTAGAGGGGAACCCGAGCGAAGCGACGGTGACCCACTACTTTTTTCATATTTATTCTTACTTCACTTACTCACGAAGAAGGAATAAAGTTTTAAAGAAAAACTGAAACCAAACACAACCATAGACTTTATACTTATAGTATTTTGTCACACGTGGTATGACGATAAGCAACTATGATCCCTGTAAAGGGTATCCCATCAAAAACATTCTGTAAAAAATTGCAAGTCTCGCAACGCATTTCTTCTACCGCAAAAAGCTATGAGATGTAATGTAAAACCAAGTCGGTTAATTTATTCATTACCTATCTATGGAAGCATCTATCCGACAACTTTGTCATAAATCGTTACCGAATTAGTTAAGTTACAACATTTTATAGTGACCGTATTAATATTAGATATATTTATTTCTTTAATTAATAGAATGACTTGGCCATCGCACGGAAACATAATCACATATGAGTCTACTACTTTAAATAGTCCTAATTAAACATATCATGACCAAAGTGGACGGACGACTTGGTCAAAGTCGCTGGAGCCCACTTTATGCGGATGGCACAAGACTGGTTGTCGTGGAACTTTTTGGGGGAGGCCTATGTCCAGCTGTGGACGTGTTTGGGCTGAGATGATCTGAACATAGCACTAGCGGGTCAAATTTATGTATACACTAACATAAATAATGCACTCAGAACGCTAATTTCAAGTAAATTTTGTTATTTGTAGATTCTATTATCATGTGCGATGGCCAAGTCATTCTATTAATTAAAGAAATAAATATATCTAATATTAATACGGTCACTATAAAATGTTGTAACTTAACTAATTCGGTAACGATTTATGACAAAGTTGTCGGATAGATGCTTCCATAGATAGGTAATGAATAAATTAACCGACTTGGTTTTACATTACATCTCATAGCTTTTTGCGGTAGAAGAAATGCGTTGCGAGACTTGCAATTTTTTACAGAATGTTTTTGATGGGATCTCATTTCTTTTTGTAAATATTTCTTCTTTTTCTCTTTTCTTGTACTATTTCTTGTGTGTCAGCTAAGGACTTTTTAAAAGCCCACTCCTTGTCTCTGTGGGCTCTTTTCAGAGGCTTTGATATAGGTAACAAATTTTGACAAGTCTGGATGATAAAAAATCTAAGTCTATTGTATTGGGAAATTACGGATTCCTGGACTTTAATACTACTATCTTATGCATTAAGTATAAATATGTATAGTTAATTTAACGAATATTTTAATTTCATTGTTGACCCTAAATACCTACCCCGATACTGATATTCGACTTACATAAGTTTAATAAGACGTGTAGATTTATGTGTCTATCTGCAGCATAGTAGTTAAATCCCGAAAGTTGTATTCCATTCCATTTTAAAAGTAATTTTCGAAGAGATTGATATTTCATGACCTCTATATTCCATGATCTAATAGGTGGGTACAATTACGAGCAATGAGATGTTGACAAGGTTTTTTTATTTTTAATTCATATCAACATCATACTTTGTAAAAGAAAATGTACGAGCTTTGTTTCAAAATTAAGTAATCGTCAAGTTGTTTCTTAATTAAGTATATATTTTAATCAATTCATTATAAATAACAGTAATCGAATATTAGTAGGTATAAACTATACACGCTTCACGTTACATTTATGTACCCATTTGTATATGCATAAAAATGTATACAGCTACTAAAAAAACTTAAAATATTATTTTCGAATTAAAAAAATACTTTTCTAATACATATAGTTGCAAATATAAACATTAATAAATAGACCAATCGAAATTAGGTTAGTAATTACGAGGGAACATAGGATCGGACGTTTAAACATACATACCTACAGGTAAAACACTAACCTAACCCCCTTTTACAGTGCAACTATTGTATAATTAATTAATTTACTATTAATTATAAATTTTATTACAATATATGTTTTAATTTATATATTAAACATATTATTTCTTAAAACTATATACAATATTGATAATTACATTTTAGTCATCACTAATACTTACAGTATATCCACTATTTACCCAGCTATCCATTTGGGTAGTTTAAGTGACGAAAAATGATATGTATGAACTGCAAAAATAACTTTGTAATCCCATATATCGCATATCTATTTGTATAGGAATACAAAGTTACTTATGCAGTTTGTATATCTCGAAAACAGGAGTGAAATTGCATGATGTTTGAGTTTTTCCTTGCGTTATAGCCTAAACACTAATTGTGTTAAAAATTTGAAGCTCCTATGTCTGCTAGAAGTACCTTAGAATTTTGATGATCGGTGAGTGAGTGAGTGAGTGTGTGAGTGACGATATTAGCGAATTTTGATCTGCAACAGTTCTTAAACTACAGGTTCAAATTGAATGTAATTTGGAAATATGCCTAGTATTATTATGTTCTTTTAGTCACTGAAAATTCAGGCTTCTAGCTTTATCCATAACGAAGTTATGGGGGGGTGGAAAATGCTCTGAATCGCTTCGAGAAAAGGATGGTACTGTCGTGCCCTTTTTTGCTCGACTTGGCGGGGGCACTCCGTGCCCCCGATTTTATAATGACTTAACATAAATTTCTTCATGATGTGATAAAACGATATGATAAGTATAGGTGGATTTTACTTATTGATAGATTTCGTAATATTTCTCTGTAAACTTTACCAATTTATCAATATATAATTAAAGCGGCTAAACCTCAACAACCTTATCAATCATACGTTATCCTGTGCGTTTAGCTTTTAAGTAAATTACTATTCGCTGGCAAATTTTAAACACGCACGTGTAGTATAATTTTAAAATAAATTATCGAGCATAATAAATTTTATTAGTGCACCGTGGCACTGAGCCTTCAACATAGACGAAGGTAAAGGATTCAATTATGTGCAATTTAAGTATTTAACCAACTTTACCTTTGCTCTGCTCCAGTGAGTAACAGTAGTGTATCTGTATGTTCAGACGACAGGTTTGGCTCAGTTTGTAGTGACCATACTTGCTGTGCCAGCGGTTACAGGTTCGAGTCCCACTGGGGGCATTCATTTGTGTGATAAGCACGAATTCTTGTACTCCAGTTATAGATGTTTATATTTATAATATGTATGTATTTAAAAAGTTATATATGTGTAGTGTATCAACTATGCGGTATCCATAACGCAATCCTCGTAGCTTACTATTGAACCAGATGGTGCTGTGTTTTAATTTCCCAACGTATTTATGTTACTCCAGGTTATAATATGTCTCTCCCCGAAGTTGTCGTGGTTGGGGAGCTCATTAGCGTCCGGCGGTCCAGCCGGGCGTAAAACCAAGAAACGCACTGGGAGGTGGCCCACTTCGGTGGGCGGTGTACCATGGTTGCTCCTGGTACTTCTCTGACAGCAGAGTGGACCGAAAGAACAACTACTTGGGTGTCGTAATTGAGTGCATAAGCAACCCTGCGACACTCTTTTAAGACGGGGGAGGTTGTGTTGGAATTTAGCGGGGAGTACTGGCTTTTCTAGCCGGTGAGTGCCACATAGACCTGCTTATACATGTACCGGTAGTATGCAAAATTACATGTACACCTATATACAAAATTTCATCCAAATCCGTACAGCTGCTTTGTCACCAAAGACTAATAAACATTCACACAAACAAAACTTTCGCGTTAATAAAATAGGTGTTCAGTATAGTGTTACACTAGAAATAATATAAATTATTAATTATATAAAATAGGATTTATATGTATTATTGTAGATTCATTATTTAATTATTTATGTTGTCATTCTGATATAAAATACTTATTTGAGTTTTCTGACGTTGTCATCTTGAGTGGAAAAAGGGCGGGAGCAGCGTTGTATTTTGATTTTTGTTTCATGACTTTTAAATAGGTCATATTCCTTTTTGTAATACCGTTTGAAGCGTTACTCTGACTCTGTATAAAATAATAAAAACTGCCGAATTTTACTTGGCCTACCTGACCTACTTCTCAGATAGACACTTAATCTATACATATAATAAACTTGTAACTCAGTCAAATATGTACATTAAATATTTTTTGGAAAATCTTATTGAAATAGACATTATTATCAATACAGAGGCCGAATCTATAGTTTTTAGAATCTTTGTATGTCTGTCTGTTTGTCTGTCTGTCTGTCTGTCTGTTACCGCATCACAGAAAAACTACTGGACGGATTTTGATGAAATTTGATATGATCATAGTTGATTATCCGGGTCAACATATACAATACTTTTTATCGTGGAAAAATATTTTAATTCTGAGAAAAAATATAAAAACTGTAATGTAAGAGAATACATACTAATATGTAAAACCTAAGAATTTGGTTTTTGGTCATCTGAACGCGAGCGGAGCCGCGGGAAATGCTAGTAATACTTATAAAATTGATATAATCTACTATTTCGACACGTGTATCGTTATGCATTGAATATACTCAAACGGCTAGCCATATTAAAAGCTCTTAGACTTGACAACTTAGCCAGCTAGATGCCGTCATTACCTCATTATACGTAACAATAATAAGGCTTCAAGGTTTCAATTAACTGATTCATATAAACCAACATATCTAGGTCACATTAGCTTTATTTTATTTATCTGTATGAGATATTAAATAGCCATGTATTATAATTAGAGTCATTTGAATTTTATGTCCTCGCATAGGTGTTACAGTTTTGTATAATCTCTATTACTACGAGTATATGTTAGCGGATCTATTCTCATTAATATGCACGTTTGGCACACATTTGAAACGGACTATTGTATTAGCAACTAAAAGTCTATAATCTATAGAAATAAATAAAGTGGAAATGTCTGTTTGTAATGTCAAAATAACAACTTTTTACTAAATGTATATGTTTTTACCAAATGCAAAAGTATATAATAATAATAATATTTTTTGAACAATAAAGACACATAAAACACTAACGATATTACATACAAAAACAAACATACATATATTATTATACAGAATTATCTTAGTTTTTAAACCTCAATTTAAATTAGGCTGTGTCGACACAAAAGATATGGTATCCTCTGTTGCCGTACTAGGAGACCTGTAGTACGGCATACAGCGCCTCTCCACCAATTATTTGTATTTATCAATTTATCTTAAGCCATATTTAGATATAAAGTATATACCGTACTTATAAGAAAAAAAAATTAAATTTTTTGTCTTCTGTTTTTTTCGGCTAATCTCCGATACGACTGGACCGATTTTGACGGAACTTTCTCGCTTTTAAATACACACAAATTCTAAAAACACATGCACTAACTTTCTTATGGCGAAAATGAGTGCGTAGTTGCGTACCTATACAAAATATATAAAAAATATATTATGTTAATTACGATACTATTAATATTGTATTATATCTTTTTTATTATTAACATTATTATTTTTAATTAGTCACTAATACCTTAACGCCTTTCATCTAATGCTAGCATTTCTAAATCTGTAACGTTTATGGAAATAATTATAAAATACATATGGCAAAGTCGTAAATTAGAATGCTAATAGAACATTAAGATTGACACGACTTACGAAAGATGGATAAATTGCAAAAAAGGTGTGCATGAACATTTAAATAGCTGTAAATTATAAGACGACAGTCTACTCATTCGCAGAATATTTAGTTTTTATTGCCTAACCGAGGTAAAGGATTACGAACAGTTATTTCTTGAGTTATATTTTAATGTATTCACAAGCGGTCTTATATCTTATTAAAAAAAAAGCGTGTGTGTGCAATTCACACATGGTAGAAGTGAAACTTCATATTAATTTGTTAGACAATAATAATGGTTACCATGGCAACATGGTTATGTATTCTATCTCATTCTCTCGCCGGTTTAATCCTATATATTTATGTGTCTCTTTTTAGCGTCGCATTTCCGTTTCATCGAGTTTCAATTCAGAACGATTCTAAAGATTATTTTCACATCAAAAAAACATTGAACAAATCTATCTAATCTAATATTATGTTATCTTCCTTGAGGGAAAAACTAACTCTAGGAAACTCATGTTTAAAATACACAAGAGAGAAAAGTATTCGGCTTATCATTAATATTTACAATTAATATAAACATTATTCTTATTTTCTGAAGAAAGTAAACGATGTGTATGGCAACTTCGGAAATCTAGGATAATTACAAATGGCAATATGACGCTTTTATTTTTGGACATTGACAAGCTATAGCTTTCAGTAGGCATCAAAATTTTATACCCCAGAGTTCTCATACAGAAACCTACGCTACGCCTTTATGGAGCAATGTTATCAAAATATTTAATAATAGCCCTAACAGTAAATGAAAATTCTTTTACTACACCTCAAACGTTCTTCTAAGGCAAATAACAAAAAGTAAATTTACCACATGATCGTAATTTGCATTTCACAAAATTCTGCAACTTCAACCATACAACAGAAATCGATAAAAAAACACTTAGAAATTAAAAGTCGATATTTTGATTTTAAAATTTAAAATAGGTGATTGATATGAATGTTTAGTAAGAATTATGCCATCTGTCATAAAGCCATAAATTAGTTTCGTATAATATATTTAAGTATTCTTGGTATATAATATTTTATAAAATGAAAAATAAAATATATCTTTTTCTTTTTAAAACGATGCTAATAATTTCTGTTATGTTTATTTATTTCTATTTACGACATGTATTATTTAAATTTTTGACAAATATTTAAATTATTTTACACATTTATTTTATTTTATAACTATTATTATAAAAGTGAAAGTTTCTATGTGTGTATGTTTGTTACTCCTTCACGCTGAAACAGCTGGACCGATTTAGATGAAAAGTACATAGGTAGACTATACCTGGAGTAACACATATAGGTCGCAGTCGCTAATAATAAAATAAATTACATTCCTACAGTAGTAGATTGCTCTGCCCGGAATTCATAATAATGTTCTGATCAAGAGGTATTATAGTGCACAAATGTACGTGCCAACGTAAGTTAACACTCTCTATATCTTTTACTCCTAAAGTCCGCTGGGACGATGTTTTAACACGACGTGCTCTCCGAGGCATGGGGGTACAAAAGCGCCAATTTACCAACTCCGGGCTACTACTGAGTATATTAACCAAAAAACTCAGTAATTTAAACTTGCCCCGACTCGAGACTCGAACCCAGGATATCTGAATCTGCAGCCGTATATGCTAGCCATGTGACCAACGAGACAGTTGAATTAATACCGCTTTGTTCATTATTTAGCATCGTAGTTGTAGCCCAAGGAAAAAATATTTTCTTATTATAAGCCATTTTCCACAGGAAAAGAGCAACGTAATACTATAGCCTGGAGAGTACCAAATTGTGAAATACCACTAGAACGTGTAAGGGAATGGAAATTTAATATTTTTATAATAGAGATATAAACAACATCAAATATTATACAATTTTAAAATATTATGAAATTATAAGTTACCTCGCAGCGCTGTGTTAATAAAATGATAATATTACAGTGTTGCCTATTACGAGAATTATATCTATATAATAAAACGTAAATGTAATAAAAAAAAGGTTATAATTTATAACTGTATATTAAGAAAATCTACTAATATCATAAATGCGAAAGTTTGTGAGGATGTATGGATATCTAGACGTCTCGATATAAAGATGTATGGATGTTTGTTACTCATTCACACAAATACTACTGAATGGATTTTAATTAAACTTTATAATAATATAGCTGATAGATACATCACAATAACATATATGCTACTTTTTATCCCGGAAAATATATGGTTCCCGTGGGATCGATTTGTTTTTCAACCGACTTCAAAAAGGAGGAGGTTCTCAATTCGACTGTATGTTTTTTTTTTTTTTTTATGTTTGTTACCTCAGAACTCCGTCATTTATTAACCGATTTGGACAATTTTTGTTTTGTTTGAAAGGGTATACTTCCAGATTGGTCCCATTTAAATTTCAAAAAAAAATACCACCCCTAAGGGTGGAAAAACAACTAATGATGAATTTAACCTACTTCTAATTGTCATATTGACTTGAAACTTTGCAAGTATTTCTATTTCCGTTGATAGTACAGTGGTTCGGTGTTGTTGACCTGATCTGATGGCAAGGCAAGAAGGTGGATAGGTGGAACTCTTCAACGGCTAATAGTAGATACTTTGAGTTTGGGCTTGTTTTGTTTGATTTGACAAGCCTAACACGTTAGAATCCTTACTTTGCTACTACTGTCTACACTAAAAAGGAAAAATAAAAACTTTTTAACAAAAAAATAAAAACCGACTTGAAACAAAAGCACTAAAAAGTGAAAAATAACTGATTGGTAGTTTTCATTTACTATACATACCTAATCAAATATTTTCGAAGTCGGTGTGCTTTGCTTTGTATGGGCTGGGACCGATTTCAAAAATATTTGATTAGGTATGTATTTAATAGGTAGGCTTTAATTACTTAGCCAAATTTTCGTCCCAGTTTTGGAGTAACACTTTGTTTTTAAACGAAGCTGCTGCTCTATTATGTGAACTCGAGTGACTTTAACATATACAATTCTAATACCGTTGAAATACTCACGTGTATGATCTAATAAATGATAATTATATGCGTATTTATGCATATATATAATCAAACTTGAATTATATTTTGTTCATTGAGTTAAGTGGCCCATATTTCGAAAAGATCACTAGTATAGGCGTGGCCGAGAGAACTGTTATACATATATATGGTATATATAAATTATATCTTTATGACAATATTATGATGCATTTAGGGGTCATTTTGATGTAATTGGATCAGTATTCGGTTTCCCAAGGCATTCGACTTGTCTGACTTTTGATCTTTACAATAAGGTCTTTTGACGTAAAAATTGAAATTAAACTAAAATATACATGAGAAATATAGAATACTAGCAGAACCTGCGGCTTTGCTCGCGCTAAAAGTACAAAAAAAACTCTAAAATAGTAGGTTTCATACAAGCTTTCATCCGCTATTTTACCACCCTATTTTTATTTAATGGTATAGAAGAACCAAGTTTCAAGTAATTCTGAACATAATTTTTTTTTTGGATTGTATTATAACGTGTTTCCCGTGGGAAAGTGATAGTCTCGTGATAGTAAAAATTAGCCTATGTCACTCTCCAGCCCTCCAACTATCTCCACATAAATAATCACGCCAAGCTGTTTCGACGTGAAAGAAAGACAAACAAACAAACACACTTTCACATTTATAATATTAGTAAGTATGGATATAAGTGATTATAAACTTAATAAGTAATAATAAATTTGTATAAAAATTTGAAAATCATAAATGACTTAATTTTTTTTTTAATATAATGTATTAACTTAATGGAAAGACAGATGAAGGCAGTGGTAGCCCAGTGAAGGCAGTGGTAGCCCAGTGGTAACGCGCTCGCTTGAGGAACCGAGTGATGCGGGTTCAAATCCCGGGTCTCGCACCTCTGATATTTTCATGTGCGAATCATTTCTAGCATGATTACCACTTGCCTTACGGTGAAGGAAAACATCGTGAGGAAACCTGCATGTCTAAGGGAACTGAACAAGTTTTCGAAAGATATGTGAAGTCCGCCAACCCGCACATGGCCAGCGTGGTGGACTATGGCCTGACCCTCTCATATTGAAGGGAGGTCCGTGCCCAGCAGTGGGACGTTAAAAAAGGGCTGATTACAACTTAATGGACTTACCCATTCTTATGTATATACATAAGAGTGTATAAGTCCATCCTTTTTATATTACATATTTATATAGTGAACGTTTAACTTTTCGTAACAATATCACACAAACCTATATTTTAAAAGTTACAGTAAATAAGAGTTTAAGCCTACCCGCTTTTACCATAAAGTATGGGGACTCGTCAAGGAAATGTGCTGATCATTTTACTAGGCTCAATCAATATCAAAATGATTTTAAAAAACTTACAAAATGTCAAATTCATACGATATTGGAATTACATTAAAAGCTTGTAAGATGTGATTACATAATTATTTAGTTAGTTATAAATGAAGTTGATAAAATTGTGCAAAAAAATCCTACTGAACAAATATTTCTTTTTATTTATATATTACTAAGCGACTTACCCTCGCATCGCTCTGGTGCGTCCCTAGGTACCTAATTCTTTGTCTAAAATTAAAGTAGCCTAAGTTACTCCTGATAACTCAACTCAACTATCTGCCAGTGCAAGTCCTGTCAAAATCGGTCCAGCCGTTTCAGAGACTAGCCGCGACACTAGACAGACACACAACAACTAGACAGACAAAAATTGAGTTTTTCTTAAATGTACCGTGTATACTTTCATATGTATTTAGTAGAAAGTTGTAATTTTGATATGACAAACAGTCACTTCAATTTTATTTATCTATATAGATAATCGCTTCATTCGGAAGCGTCCCGACAGATGAACGATTTAGGATTTAGGAACGCATGGAGCTTTAGGTATAACATTGTTTTTGGGACAGGAACCTACGCGATCGCTAGCTTACTTGCGTATAAATGACCAAAGTTTTATCACAATTAAATGAACGAATAAAAAATCTACGAATTAATGTATTTATACCTTAACCTCTTTTAACCCTTTTTTGACGTCTCACTGCTGGGCACGGGCCTCCCTTCAATACGAGGAGATCAGGCTCTAGTCTACCACGCAGGCCAAGTGTGGGTTGGCGGACTTCCCATTTTTTCGAAAACTTGCTAAGTTCTGTCAGACATGCAGGTTTTCTCACGATGTTTTCCTTAACCGTAAGTGGTAATCATGTCGGAAATGATTTGCACGTGAAAATATCAGAGGTGCGAGACTCGGGATTCGAACCCACTTCACTCGGTTTCCCAAGCGATCGCGTCACCACTGTGCTACCACTGCCTCGTTTTTCACAAAGGAAATTTCACAAAAGACTGATTGAGGATAGCATATAACAAAATAATTTTATTTTAAGTCAATCTTTATACTGGGAATTGAATCTGAGTGAAATTAGTAGAACATTTTATATGTTAATTACAATTTTTACCTTGATATTTGACATAAATACGCACTTTTTTTATATTCTTAATTTATGCGAATGTTGTCGGTAGCAAAAGATAAACGATTTTTATTGTAAGGTTATTTATTATTGCCACAATAAATAATTAATTGATTTATTGATTTGTTATATATTTTATAACTATATTGGACAGGAGAAATTATAATACTTTAATATTGAAATTAATAGTTTTATTGTCTCGTTTGTCTTACATATGTTGAGCTACTCACTAATAGACTTTTATCTATACGTTAAAATTCCATTTAATTAGTTAAGTTTGACAGCATGTTTGGTTCAGTTTGTGGTGACCGTACTTGTTGTGTAAGCGGTCGCGGGTTCGAGTGTGATGAGCACGAATGCTTGTACTCCAGTCATGGGTGTTTATATTTATAATATGTACGTATTTAAAGATTTATATGTGTAGTGTATCAACTATCTGGTATCTATAAAACAAGCCTCGTAGCTTACCATGGAACTAGATGGTTCTGTGCGTTAATGTCCCAACATAATAAAAATTAGTTGTTTATGATGATATGATATCTTAATTTAAGTTTCGAGGTGATTTTAAATCGTTCAATTATGGCATTTAACAACTCCATTAAGCGCTCATTGGATTAGCATTTTCTGGACCTACAAAATGTATATAATCAAGTATATATGTATAGTAAATAGTGATAAATGATAGTGACATACGAAGAGATACTAGATTAATGAAAGCTTATATAAATAATAGCTCAACGCTCTAGGAATACTAAAGCTTTTGACGAAATATATTTTTATATAGTATACTAGCATTGCCCGCGGCTCCGCCCGCGTTCAGATGACCAAAAACCAAATTTTTAAGTTTTTACATCTCAGTATACTCTTATAATGCAGTTATGTATTTTTTCTCAGAAATGAGATATTTACCCGTGATAAAAAGTATTCTATATGTTGACCTGGATAACCAGCTACCGTCATACTAAATTTCATCAAAATCCCTCCAGTGGTTTTTCCGTAATGCGGTAACAGACAGACAGACAGACAGACAGACAGACAGACAGACAGACAGACAGACAGACAAAAATTCTAAAAACTATAGATTCGGCCTCTGTATCGATAATAATGTCTATATCAATAAGATTTTCCAAAAAATATTTAATGTACAGATTCGACTTTGTTAGAATTTTATTATATGTATAGATTTTGCTCTACATAGATAATAAATGTAATTATTACTACTACTACTTCTATTTTTTATATTATTGTACTTAAATTAGTTATTATGTCATGCTGAAATATTCCCAACAAATAAAATTCTAAGGCTTATAAATTATGCGAAATCTAAAGAAAATCATTAAATATTTCTACGATTGTGTTACGAATCCTACCGTTATTTCACAATAACCGGTTCCGTTTAAATATCGGCTACATTTTTATTTTCTCAGATGTTTTAAATTTACTCCATGTGATGTAAGTTACATAAATTTGCAGATGACTATTAAGCGGTGACCTTATAAGGTTGCGTGTTATCAATATCACAACAGCGATTTAATTAGACCAGTTTTTTTTAAAGTTGTCAAAATTCCACAAACATACATTTGTATATGTTTATAAATTAATAATGTTATTTATTTTAAATTATTTAAGATTTTATCTTTTTTAATTTAAGATTTCTATTAATATTCTTATAAAATGCTGACTTCGCACGTATTATGGTTCCTTGGAACTATAAGTCGTAGTCAATGGCAGTTATGGAAAATATATACGAATCTGCTAAATTTTTAACTATAATTTACAAACGGGACGTTAGTTATCCTATTTATATAAAAATATGTAAATATGATTTGTTAATAATCACACAAAAACCAAAAATTATATACATATATCGAACCTGCAGCGTACAAAGTTTTGACGACACGTTTGGCTCAGTTTGTTGTGACCCTACTTGCTGTGCCCGCGGTCGAGGGTTTGAGTCCCGCTGGGGGCATTCACTTGTGTGATGGGTGTTTATATTTATTATATGTATGTATTTAAAGTTATATATGTGAAGTGTATCAACTATCTGGTATCCATAACACAAGCCTCGTAGCTTACCATGGAACTAAATGGTGCAGTGTGTTTTAAGGCAAGTAGATTTTAAGGCAAATGGAAATGGACACCTCAGAGGATTTCGTATCATTAAAAATATTTTTGTTTCATATTTAGCTATTACAATTAAGTAAGACGATAAAGTATTAATTAGTTGCTGAAACATTAGTGAACTAGTGTTGTGAGTCATAAGTGACAGTAGAGTTGTTGACACACACGTCTTGTCCAGTTTTTTAGAGATTGAACATTAAACCTAAATGGATACTTTAGTAATAAAATCTTTACTAAAAAAAACTTTAGTAAAAAAATATTTCTAAATATAATGCCTAAAACACAACCTCTTTTATGGACTTGCCTTACTTTTGGCGGACTTCAAAAAAGAAAATGTGCTTAATCTGAATGTACATTTTTTATTTGTACGTTATGCAATAACATCCAATCGCTAATAGTAAACCAATTTTCATTAAAAAACTTAAAAAAATATACATTGAAGGAATATGTTGTACCTTAAAATAAAATTCATCTCTAATAGTAAAACAATTCCGCGAAATAATCCGAAAAGATAGTTTTATTTGAAAATGTCAAACATTCGCGTAAATCTAAGAAAGTATTAATTATTTTCAGATTGATTTTATTGTCGAATGAAGAAGGAGCTTAGTAACGGCGTACATTTATGTATATGTTACATTTACCCTTCGACACTCAAATAAAAAACTTGGGTACCACTATACATTTGTACAGCAGTTACAAAACCTGATTCGCAAACAAACATGACCTACATATCATTTTATTATAAGCATCGTAAATATTATTCAGAATAATTTTGTAACTTAGTAACATCCAGACGAGTGTTGACAAGACAATATGCAACCACATTACAAGTGTTGTTTCATATCAGATAAATATAAAACTCGTCAGTAAATAAATTATGATGAAATATTAAAGAAGATAAGATTATTTACATAAAGAGATAAAAATAAATATTTTCGGTTGCCGCACTTACTTTATTTATTACATTAAAAGTTTCTTTATATCCTCCACTAAGTTATGTATATAGCTTCTAGACAACTTTAAGCCTACGGTTTCGCTCGTGTGTTATGACGATGAAAAATGGCCTTGTCTCTCTCATGAGCTAAGCATTCTATAAGACATATATATACAATATACATACATATGTTTAACTTTACGCAAGTCTGTACAATTAAGGTTAGAGCTTTTCCTTGTTTAAAAATAATTTAAAAAACATAAATGATTCACTTAATTAATTAGAATGCAAAGGACTCAAGGTAAACCAAACATTAAGAGCACTTTCGCTATTACAAAACTAGTGTTGCGATTTATCTCCTAAACCTGTCGTGATAGTGAGGCCCCATATATCGATAGTTTTGAAATTCGCACGTGCACGGAACCACGCATGGTATATAGGGCGGTGTTTAGCAACATGACATAATGTATCGATATTATCTTAACGAGGACATTTTGCATATATTTGTATGTAACTTAATAGCTTTTGATTTACAGTAGGCGGTGTATATAGGACACACATGTGTAATTTGAAATAATTTAACTTAGAATGTTTTAATTAAATTGGAGGCAGTATAAGATAATCATACGTTATTGAAAGACATAAGGAGAATTAGCTGAGGTTTAATTAATACTAACATAATAATAAATCTAAATTTATAGCTTTTATAACACTTTTATATTACAAAAAAATTTCAAGCTTTAATTTTATACTTTTCTTTAAAGAATGTAATAGCCCCCTAAACGATTTTGGCCACGGCGACCAAATTATAGCACACAAATATATACGCCAACAAAGGCCTCCATACTAACTTTATGGCTTTTTTCTAAGTCTGGTGGGACGAGAATTCGAAAAGACATGACCGGTAAGAGTTCCGACTCAAGACCAACGTTGATCGCAGGAAGCTTACGTGATCCGAAGCACGGAAATGAACATCGCTAACTTGGCAATTCTAGGCTTCTACAGAAAATTCAATAATAGAATCCATTAACTACACTCGGTCTGACCGGGACTCGAACTAAGGCCATTAAATCTACAGTCACCGCCAACCAGACCAATGAGGCAAGATGAAGAGCATAGGTAGCGGTCAAATATGCAAAATGTAAATGATATCTGGCTAAGTCGTGCTTGTACGTCAATATTGCATGACATATGTTGTACACGACAGACGAACATGAGCATATATTAATTAATTTTCAAATCAGATATTAGAAATATTTAGATTTCATTGATATATCTATTTTAGTAATTCAGCGGATCATGTGCAAAAGTTAACACATTTCTGTTTTTTAATATCTTTGGTTTTTTAGATGAATGCAAATTCTCGATATTAATCATGAAGAAAGTATTTAACATGCAACCTTTCAAGGCTGGTTTATTCATTAACTATAGAACGTGACTTAGCCACTTGACCTCCATAAATCCTTGTTTAGACAATTTTTTATGTGATCTGTCTAAGTTAATTGAATGTCAGAATATAAGTGCGCTTCTATGCACTAATTATATAAATATTATATGATTATTAATTATTTTTCAATATAATCTTTTATACATTTGTCGAGGGATAGTGCGTTACGTATTTGAAGGATACGAAGTCAATATTATTATTAATAATATAGATCGTTATAACGATTTACTTAAACAAAATGTATTAAACTAGTAAATCACAAAAAAAAAGGTTTTATTAACTCTCTGAGAGAAAGACAAATAAGATTTACAAACACAATCTCCAGCTGTTGTGTTTGTGTCTCACCCGAGGGAAGCCTATTATATCCTACTAAAATTCCCGGGACCAATAATATAGTCAATCTTTTATTGACTACGAACGACCCTTAGTCATTATTTGGCTTAACAGACATAAAAAAATGGTACTTTAAAGCGGTTCCAGCCAAGGTGGCCAATCTTACTAACACTAATTAATAATCTGCGTAAGGGACTATTAATTTGTAGACTTGTGTACGCTTACACAAGACGTGAACTCTATATTCCTTTAACCAACAAAGTGCGGTAGAACAACAATTCCACACGACCTAGAGAGATCTAATTGACTGAGGATCATGTCTTTATGTGGTCTTCGAGGCATGAGAATAAAAAACGGATAATTTTCTAACTACGCATTTTTTCTAAGAATTTCTGTACAGAAACTCAATACCGATACTTGGCCCGAATCAGGACTCGAACCCAGACCTATCGGATTTGCTACAGTGTATGCTAGCCATAGGCGAACGAGATAATACAAACTACTTAAGGTACTATACACTTTATGATTCATTCATTCGGATCACAATAGGCTAACAGCATTCCAATCGAGAGAGAGCTGTCACCAGCTATCAATACATGGTAACACGTGGTCTTGACACACAGTCCAAGGTCAAAACACAATGGACCTTGGAACATGTCACTTGGATGACAGGTTTGAGTTATGTTGTGTTTTTCAAGCTATTGAAGTGGCGTAAGGATAGTAAGTAATAATTATTACTAGTATTATTATGAGGTACGAACATTTGAACCATATTTTACAGAAAAGTTTACACACAATAAAGTGGAAAATGGGTCTTTCAATCTGATTTACCATTTAACATAGCATATGTAGAATAATTCTCTTTCAATGTCTCGTTATATTAACTTAGTACGGAGAAACATCTGTGTACTCATATTAACATCATTGCTTTATTATAAAATATTTTTTAACTTGTGTAAAATATTATGTATAGCACTAATTTTTATGCTGTTTTCACCAATGGAGACAGCGGTTCTCGAGAAAGGTTTTAGCATAAATATGTACATATATAGTATGTATAATTTGTTAAGTTTTTGTATACATTGGCTAAAATATAACGACATCTGATGGAGGTGTCGGAAGAAATAAGCCGTCTGAGAGCTTTCAATGAAAACACCGCCTAAACCCTTTGAAATATAACAAAATAATGTATGGTGGAATTGTGTATCTCATATAGGTCTACCGAAAAGTCCGCGATCGCATATGTCTATCTCTTAAGGATAAAATACTATATCCATTTTATTATAAAACGTACCTAGGGATGAACCCGAGCGAAGCGAGGGTGAGTCGCTAGTTTATTATAATTCTAAAATTGAAATCAATTAAATCTTTTTAAAGACATTAAAATACGCATCTCTTATCATTTGCCTCGATACCTTTAGTGTAGACATGACTCAGTTATTGCATTATTAGCAAAGGTCCCTGAACTTAATAGCCATATAAGATGTTCGATAAATTGTAGATCTAACATAAGGTTATGAGATTGATAAAAAGCGTTACATATAACATCAAGGCCATTTGATGACATAATTTAAATATTTGTGATAATATGTGCACGCGGATATCGTTAATGTTACCTGTCTCACCGAATTTGTATTACGGAAGTGTTATTAATAATATTTTAATTTTTTCTGAAATGTTTCATATGACTGGATTGTCCTAGTTTAACATTTTTGCAAGTAAATAAATATAAATATGTTAGGACATTAACACGCAGCACCATCTAGTTCCATGATAAGCTACGAGGCTTGTTTTATGGATACCAGATATTTAATACACTACACATATATAACTTTAAATACATACATATCATAAATGTAAACACCCATGACTGGAGTACATTCGTGCTCATCACACAATGAATGTCCCTGGCGCGACTCGAACCCACGGCCGCTGGCATAGCAAGTAGGGTCACTACAAACTGAGCCAAACGATTTTTAGTTGTACACTACACAAGTATAACTTTAAATACATAAACATTATAAATATAAAAACCTGTGATTGGAGTACGAACATTCGTGCTCATCACACAATTGAATATCCCCAACAGGACTCGAACCCGCGACCGCTGCCATAGCAGGTGACTACAAACTGAGCCAAACGTGTCGTCGAATTAAATTAATTCGCAACAACTTTTTTTAGCTTTTTAGAACCTAGTTTTAGATTATTTAAGTAACAATAACTTATTATTGTAACTCTTAAGTCTTAATATAAAAGTTTACTATATTTTTTATTAAAATTAATTTTCAATAAGAGTTTCAGTTTCAGAGTCACGTTTCTGTTATATGTGTTTGTAATATAATAGCGATTATCCTAACTGTAATATACTAGCTGTAATAACTTATTACTGATTGCGTTCCTCGGTTTTATTTGCTAAGTACATTTTATACTTTCAAGAATTTCATCAAAACCGGATCGGTAGTTCCAGAGATTACCTCCCACATCCAAACTTACAAACATATAATCTTTACCTATTTATAATATTAATATAAATTTACCAATTATTATAATTATAATTTGAACAAAAAGTTCATCACAGCAAAATTAGATAACCATAAAAATATGCAAATTGACAGTGATCTTAAGAATTTGTATTGAAATCAGAATTCCAATTACAAAAAAAGTTGTTACGGTAGTCTGAGGAAAAGGAATAATTATGTTTTTTTAGCCCGACTCGGACCTCGAACCCAGGATATATGACTGTATTACTTACTGTACATGCTAGCCAAAGACACATAGACGATACTGCTTATAATATTTACAAAGATTTATACGTAGTTCATTGCAGTATTGGAATTAACTGCAAAATGTTTATAAGAACATGGTTTTTAAGTTATTTTTTATGATATAATTTAATATCTTTACTTTTTGTGTTACTTGGGCGAGAATGTTGGTTAAGATTATTATCTTTTAATGGAAACTACAGTTTACCAGATGTTGAACACGATAACAAAATAAAAACCTACGTCGACTTACATTGCTAATATTACGTTAAAAATATTCTATTGTGCTGTACATGTTAGAAAATCTCATTTCTTAAGATTTCTATGATACGAATACTTTTATATTCTTTAGCCTATAATAAAGTTATCAGAACTTTTTATTCAATTGATTAATATCGAATATTCTTTATCTATACTAATATTAGAAAGAGGCACAGTTTGTTTGTTTGATCGTGCTAATTTCAACTACTAATCCGATTTGAAAAATTCTTTTTGCATTAGATGGCCGTTTATTGAGGAAGGCTATACATCATATTATATGTTATCATGCTACTACCCAAGGGAGTGGAGTAGTAATCATAAATGTCAACACTTCCATACATTCCACACACCATACTTCTTACATTATTGTTAAACTATATATTATTATTATAAACTAGCGACTCACCCTCGCTTCGCTCGGGTTCGTCCCTAGCTTGCCTTTTATTTCCAATAAACTTTCAACCCCATCTTCACCCCCTTAAGAGGTGATTTCCGGGATAAACAGTATCCTATGTCCTTCCCGGGGTCTCAAACTATCTCCTTACCTGATCTAAATCGGTTCAGTAAATCCAGAAATTACCCCCTACAACATCACAAACTCACAAACTTTACCTCCTTTTAATATTAGTATATCTATACATAGAGACCCGAGCGAAGCGAGGGTGAGTCACTATATAACGTAAAGCTAAAGGTTTTTTTTTGTAGATTGTTCTACTCAAATAAAACATACGTATCAATCTCGTAGACTTTACATCAATTAAATTTTTATTACGAGTATATAGAGTTCAAATAATAGATGATTTAAGAGATTAAACTAAAAAAATATAGTATAACATAAATCTTAATGTTCAAATGTTAAATTTAGTTTTTTTTTTATATATTTGATAACGAATTCATCAATACAGTGTGTATCTAGAACATCTTTTTATAATTAATTAACACATAACTAGATATAGACTATTAACTGCCGCCATCGTATTGAAGGGAGGCCCGTGCCCAGCAGTGGGACGTTACAAAGGCATGAATACATACATATGTACATACAATTATTAATTCATTTCAAATAGCCAAAATGTCATAATAATACAAACATTATTAGTACCTCTAAGTGTTTAAGGAAATCCTGCATTGAAATATTAAATTGCGAAAATGACTTACTTTCCAATATTACTCATAGACTGTTAACGTTAAGCGCATTACATTGGAATAAATCAGCATATTGTGTTTTATGTAACAATACTTGTTTTCCGGCGCTCCTTGAGAGCTTGTTTCGGAAATGCCGTTATGTTGTCACTGACCTACACCTACTATTATTTAAAAATTTCAAAATTAGTGCAATTTTAATATTAAGATTCGTTATCTATTTATTTATCTTTAAACTAGCGACTCACCCATGCTTCGCTCGGGTTCGTCTCTAGGTACTTTTTAATTTTTTTGAGTGGAACCCTAATCCTTTTACTGAAATAAAAGTAGCCTAAGTTACTCCTTATAACATCAACTACCTGCCAGTAAAAGTCCCATCAAAATCGGCCTAACCGTTTCGGAGATTAGCCAGAACAAACAGACAGACAGGCAGACAGACAGACAGACAGACAGACAGACAGACAGACAGACAGACAAAAAATTTATAAATTGTGTTTCCTTATAAATACCGTATACAATTCCCTGTGCATATAGTAAAAAGCTGTTATTTTAACATTACAAACAGACACTTCAATTTTATTTATCTGTATAGATTACTCTAAATTTGGGCAACAAAATAGTGGATATCCTATGGAAACTGCATGTTTAGTATGGCGATATAAAAAAGTATGTTATTCTCCTACTCATACTCTATGTCATGAATCATGTAGATTCATTGTTTTCTTCTACTATTATTAGCGACTTAACTTCGCTTCGCTCTAGTGCGCCCCTAGCTACGTTTTGATTTTTTGATCGGAACCCTAATTCTTTTTCTAAAATGAAAGTTGCCTAAATTACTCCTTATAATATCAGCTATGTGGTAGTGAAAGTCCCGTCAAAATCAGTCCAGCCGTTGAGGAAATTAACCGGAACAAACAGACAGACACAGAAAAAATAAAATTAAAATTCTCTTCTTCTTATAAATACCGTATGTAATTTCATATCCGTTTAGAAATAAGCTTTTATTTCGACATTACAATCTTTTTCTTTACTTCAATTTTATTTATCTCTATAGATATTTACACTGTGCAGAAATAGAATCCAAGACCTCTGTCGTAATAAGGTAGCGCCAGACAGATCTGCTTCACTGCACGATGACTGATATTGACATAATAAATGTAATTATGTAGAACCAATCAACACTCACGTCAATTAAAGAATCATTTCCAGTATGTCACCCGATCTGGAATTCATGCAGTTTTACGCGCGGCTAAATGCTAAAGGCTACTGTGACGAAAGTTATGGAAAAAGGTCATTTCAAGGCAACATAGTAATTGGACACTAATTAAGTTATGCAATTAACGAAATAAATATTATAATCAATAAATTAGTTTAATTTTCCTCATTGAGATTATATTATGTAAGGGTTTTTTTATTTATAAAAAATTGTAAATCTTTTTAAATTTTTACTAGACCAATCTTTAATTAGTCATTATTTTTCCGATTAAAATTCATCCTACTTTAGGAATAATCAAAAAAGTTTACAAAATAATTGATTAGATTTTATTTTTGGCTACGCTCGCATTTAACAACTATAAAAGTAGTGTATTGTCTTCTTACTCGACTCCAATAATTGCCGATTAACTCGTTGTTTGAACCAATTTGCTTGAACTTTCTGTCTTATATCTCTAAGAACTTTTTCTTTAACGAGACAAAACAACAGTTCAGCCGTAGCAGTTACAAACATACGTTTTTTTTTAAATTATAATACTTATTTGTTTGATGTCTGTATAATCATAGAAAGAATCTTCTATCGTATTTAAATTTAGATTTAACTGCCATCAAAAATTTTTCCTGCAAGAGTATTTAATTTTGTATATTTTTGTAATTTCTTCAAGTGAATACTGTGTGCTGTACTGTGCTCTTACGGGAGTATTAGTACAACGATGACAAAGAGATCTTTTAAGTAACATTACGTATTTTGGGCACTGGTTACGTAAAGTAGGTGCTCGTAAGTCAGCCATTAGCATGACAACAGAGTTCATAATGAGAGCAATTAGCAACGGTCTGCTTCCAACTTTCATTTTTTTTTTAAATGAATACATTTTTAGATATTTTTTTATCTTCTCTTATGGTGTGGACTGGTCTCTTTGAGAGACTGAATAGTGTACTTATACTACAACCCGATACGACTGAATTTCACCCATTTACCACATAAGCTATTTCTGTTATTATTTTAAATAATAAAAAAATCGTTTTTATTTTTAAATATTAATAATAAACTTCTCATGTATTGTAATAAGCTTGTCTCGTTAGCTGTAATTGTTTATTAGACGTCAAAAGCTCTCGAATACCTTATGTTAATTGTATAGGCTTCCATAATCTATTAAAAGCTGAGCCTTTAAAATTAATTAAATTGGCTAAAAGAAGTAACAAAAAGATAGTCTTATTACTTTAGACAATCTTTAAAACGTAGGTAGATACCATGTTTAATCTACATGAAGATAAAAAAATATATATTTTGTTATAATTAGGGCCTCTTAGTCAACTAGGAATCCTTATAGTTTCGCTGTGTCCGTCCGTATGTCTGCAACTTAGTTCAGAGACTCTTAGAACTAGAAAGTTGTAAATTGGCATGGATATATGTACATATTAGTCACGCCGACAAAGTGGAACATAAGATCATGAAAAACAATTTTTTTTAGGGTACCTCACGTCAAGTGGGTATGTTTTTTTTCTCGTCTACCCTATGGCGTGGGGTGCCGTTGGATAGGTCATTTTTTAAAAATCACCTCACACACACACACCCCTCCTGCCATTTAAATGGTCTTTGGATATGTGAAAAATTCCCGGTATATAACAAAGTTAAAAGGAAAACTATCACGCTAAGTAAGTTTGCGAGTAATTGTCGACCAACTTATAAAATATACTTAAAACAGTAAAAATTTCGTATGAATTCCATTGAAAATTACTTAGATTAACATTGTAAAACAGGTAGTACTCGTAAATATAAATTTATGAACCATGTAAAAACATACAAAAATAATCATAAAATCCTTATCGTTTTTAGACTTTATGAGCCGCCGAAACCGTTAACGTTAAATGTTCATAGTACGAAACAACAAAAAGCCCTCTTCTTCGTCCGCATTATTATGATGGGCAACTACGAAACCCTATTGCACGTGGCCCGACACGCACTTGTTATGGTAATCTTTTTTATTTAATAATCAGAGTTAATATAAGTAAATGAAAATGTTAGGTAACTTAATTTGTTTTCCTTAACAAGTTCTGTATGCTCGTATATGCAAATATGATATCGTAAAGCTCAGGATGAAAAGCACAAAAGCTTATTCGACAATTAATTTGTATTAGTACAATAACTATTGTTGTGAAGTAGTAACACAGCTGGATTGGACAAAAAAATAATAATTTAACATTAAAAATAGCTAGGAACGCTTAGGATAACTCATTAAACAACGGAAAGGAAATTATAAAGCAAAAATAAAATACATATATAATAAAGAATTTTAATTTAAGGGATACCCTAAAAATTGACGAAAATTGAAAGGTCAGGTCTTTTTAGCTCAGTCAGTCAGTTTTCTGTGAACCACTTATATTAGAATTAGGTACTTTGTAGCATTAAGCGAAATATCATATATTATTACAATTTCATTTCATACATATTTTAAAAGCATAAAGATATTTTTCGACTCCTGTTAAACACCCCAAACTTAATCTTAGTCAAAATTTCATACAGAATTAACTTGTTACTACAGTTTTGACCAGTCAAAGTTACGTAGGTGGTTTTTCAAACCTATGTCTTGCGCATGAAAAACCGACCGATAGACGAGAAGACGCCAAAGTGATACCATAAGAATACCATTTATTATTGGTTTGAAACTTCTTATTAGTCAACAATAAAAAATGTACATGCCTACTTCAAAACAAAATACGGTAATGTCATTAAAACTTTCAACAGTTCCTAATTAAAACTATAATTAATTGATAGCAAGAACCTTAAATCTAATATTTACCTTATCAGCTTCAGATGCACGAACCAAAATCTTGAGTCTCGGGTTGTTTTTCCTATATTCCTTTAAGAGCGAGTCAAGTTTTTCTCCTCTCGCGTCGCCCGCGTACACGAGATGCGTGCATTCAGCAAAATCGCCCGCGTTTTCCACGTAACATACAAGGCGGGCGGCGCCGGCGCCTGCGCTTTCCGCCGTCAAAAACGCCGTGAAGACGCATACTAGCAGAAACCACATGTTAAAAATCATATCAAAAATATCTTTCCATCCTTTGAAAAGCGCGTTAGTTGTTCGATCACCGCAGTACGAGTGGCAAAGTCGCCGCGGCCGGCCGCTGAGATAGCCGCCCCCGCCCGTGGTCGCAAGGCCACGTTCACTAAGCTTCGGGCACTGTCAATGCTTTCGTGTCACTCATATGTTGCAATTGTGGAATATTTTTAGAACGTATGTAACATTAAAATTTGCGACCGGTCAAGTAGTTTTTTTTAAATAGAGCATCAAAGCTTTACAAATGAGGCATTCAAATTTTCAAATATAAAGTAGGATTGTGAAATAAGTACATAATTTTCATTTCAAATTTTTTTTATAATTTCTTACTTCGTGTCTTACCATGTTTTATATTTTTGTCATTGTTATAAGTAACGTGTTATATTCGTAGAGTACGTAGAAAGAACAGGGGTGGATGAATGAAGGCATTGCTGTACTAATGTTAATTCAATATTACATACTGCAATGTTATTAAGAATATATTTTTTTCATTATAATGATTGCAAGAAAGTTAAGGAAAATAATATACTAGCCCATACTCTACTTTCCGCAGAATACAGGGCATTGCGGGATATAGAGCAGCTTACGATGCTGCGGTGCACTTTGTCCTCGGCACAAATATCTGTAACATAAATATTAGCCACGCGAGAGTAGTGAGTGAGAGTAGTTCTACAAAACGATACTAATGCATTATTTATTATTTATAAAAATATCCACACGACATCAATATGATGTATTAATAGAATAACTGATACATAACAATGATAAGCAATATCTTTAAATACCTAGTAACGGTAAATCACGCTTGAAAGGCCAGGGCTCATATACCCGGATGAACATTGATTTCATCGGTTCAACGCACAGACAGAACAACAGTAGTATTAACTATTTACTTCATACTATTAGCCATTATTGTATAATTTGATATTTGATTCGGAATATTATGATTCAGTGCCTAACAGCCTATGCTACTCCAAGTCATAATCAATCTGTGTACAAAATTTCATTGAAATCCGCCCAGCCGTTACAGAGTGATGTAGTAACAAACATACACACATACAAATTTTCAGATTTATTATTATATTACTATTACTTATTGTAGTCAAATTAATTAATCTCTATAAATGTCTTTGTGAGTTCTAAGGGAGCTTTCGTGAGTTATCAGCACACCCGCGACGTTTTCTGATTAATTACCAACAACTTGCAAAAGTAGAGTTTAAGAAAAGAAATTTTATCGAATAATTTACTATTTATTACATAAAGTATAATAATTAGTAGTAACTAACAGGTAGGCAGTAAAAGTTAAAGCAACATTATTATATACATTGTACGTATATATATATACATATGTATGTAGTATATACGAACTTCCATACTTTATTTCCATGCAATGTGCTAAAGATTCAAAAAGTAACTTACTTATACTTTTTTCCTCGTTACTTAATTACGTTCCGTTTTTTTTTATACTTTGATGAATTTAGAGCATTCCTGTTATAAAAAAATATTTTAAAAGTTTTGTTTAAAATGCAATTATAAAAAAATATACCTATCTATATCTAGACCTACATATAATAAAATTCTGAATTAAATCTGTACATCTGTTTTTTTTTTGGAAAATCTTATTAAAATACACATTATTATCGATACAGAGATCGAATCTATAGTTTTTAGAATTTTTGTCAGTCTGTCTGTCTGTGTATCCGTATCACAGATAAACCACTGGAGAGATTTTCATAAAATTTGGTATAAATATAGCTAGTTTTCCGGGTCAACACAGGATACTTTTTACTGCAGGAAAATATCTCATCTCTGAGAAATCTATACTAAACGTTAAAACAAAAGTAGGGACGAACCCGAACGTAGCGAGGATGAGTCGCTAGTTTATTATAAGAAGGATATACATACCTAAGTGTAACACGCAGCAACAACATCTATACTTATAAAGCTTGACATTTTCTGTAGTATGTGTCACGAGCTTGTACCAAAATTAGTAATTTCTAAAGGGCTTTTTGGATCTGTATAAATTGGTTAAGCCGGATAGTTCGAGCCGCATTTACACAATTCATTGATTGATAACTTAGTAAGTTCTTGGTACATAGCTAAGTTGTTAAAAAAATTGTAGGTACTTCATATTAAAAGGTGAAATCTATCATTTTCACACTAGATTTTAATAACAAAATAATTAAATAAAAAAAGCATATTTTTAGTATCAGAAGACTAGGTATTTTCGCCTCTTTTTTATTTATTTATTTATTTAACATGTAAATGTCAACTAAAAACAAGTCTATTAATTAGCTTAGCTATTAGCAACCAATTTAAAAAGAAAATATATATTCTCAAATTGATGTCTGTTTGTTACATAATCTACTACTAAAAAAACGACTAAAAGGTACTAGTCTTAAGGTTAAAATGAAATAATAGGAATTTTAACTTTTAGTTAAAAAGTTACTTTGTAATAAAATAATAATTTCCTTTTAAAAGATAAGAGATCAGGCGCAGGACCGACGAGTCGTCTTCACGCGGTCTCCGAGGCACGGCAGTTAATACCATCAACTTTCTTTTTGCCACTTTTATCCTCTAGATAACGAGTAGTTCTATTAATAATAAAGTACTAATAAATTGTCACTAAATACATCCTACTTATTCTATTGGATGAGAGACATAAAAAAAATAGTTAGTAGTTTTATTTCTCAATTTTCTATACAATAAGCATGTTCGAGTCTTCCCATAAGTTTGTGTTGGGAATGGCCCTCTTCTTCCCGTATACATATTCAATGATTAAGCAGGTAATACTTCTTTAAACTATATAATACTAATTAAAGATCCAATATAGTTTCAAGATTAATATTAATTTATTGCAAAGAAATTACAATTCTAACCACTGAGGATTGTTTTTACCTGTAGCAATTTTACTGGTGTTATTTTATAATGATAGGTAATCATTGTTTTACCGGTAAGTACAGGTTAGAACACCTAAATATAAACTTTGTCTTACTTAGCTAGTTTTCAAGAGAAAAGAACAATTAGTTATAATTCAACATCGAGATAAGCTTATCAGTAAAAATACTCATTTTTTGTTAATGTACAAATTGTTTTACAGTAATATTTTGCACGTCACTTTTGCACAATTATCCGAAATGTTGGATCTACTATTTGTCATTTGCGCCTCGGGCAAGCATGTACACCTGTTCGCCTAATGAAGACCATGGTCAGGGACCACTCCCTGTGTGAATGTGGTCTTGAAGAATATGTTCGACCAGTAATTTTTTCAATACTGTATGTAGCTCAATTAATCCAAAATCTCAGGACCGATTTACGTGATTCTTGTAAACTAGTGAGTTGGTTCTATACGAATATGACAATGAATCCGAATCTAAAAAAACTTGTGTGTTTTAAAGTATCTGATACTGGTAGTTGTTACTTTGCAAAATAAATACACCACCGACTTTATTATATAACTAGTCACATACCCCCGCTTCGCTCGGGTGCGTCCCTAGGTAA
This sequence comes from Brenthis hecate, assembly GCA_951806755.1. Lineage (NCBI taxonomy): Eukaryota > Metazoa > Arthropoda > Insecta > Lepidoptera > Nymphalidae > Brenthis > Brenthis hecate. The sequence goes on from OX638266.1 coordinate 4,860,739, forward strand.
GTATATAATATAGCGTTGCTACAGTTTAATAGGAAGATATTTTTAAGAGAAATAATTGTGTAATAGGTTATTTTCATATACTAAGTTTATTACTTTACGCAGCGCATACCAATAATGCTCCCAGTCATCATAATTTTTTTCCGACATCTTCAACAATCATCGTCATATTTTAGTGAATTTACACAAAACCATAATAAAGTATACACCTAAAACTTCTTCATGAATCCATCTATTAGTAAAAACTGTATGGAAATTCTTTTGGAAGTTTTTGAGTTTATCGCGTTCAGACAAACAGACGCGGTGGGGGACTTTATTTTATAATATGTATAGAATATAGATATAACTTTATAATAAATATAGGTAATATTTATAAAGAGTAGCTGGACGTTCGATCTTTGCGCGGCGTATGTTTTTTTTTTTTTTTTTGTAAAATCGTGTTTTTTCGGAAAAGATATAAAAATTGCTTTTTCTCAGAAAGACCCAATTAATAGAGCAAGAAATAAACTTAAAAAGTAAAACCGTATGTAAATACAAAATTAGATCCAAATTGTTAGAGCCGTTTCCGAGATACATGAAAAAATTTATATATACCTATAGGTGCAAGAATTACTTATTTAATATTATAAGATTAAAACACAATCGCATTCAAACAATTACGTAAAATCAGGTACACGTATATACATATATTTTTTATTTAGGGAAAGAATTTCCGTAGTTTTAATAGACTATCTATCTATGAGAAGTAATATTACATTTTCGTACAGCAAGCTCTTCGTGAGCTTTGGGCGTTACTAAAGAATACAAAAGTGTTGTAAAAAAACACATTATTTATGTATCACTAGCGACTCACCCTTGCTTCTCTCGCCTTCGTCCCTAGGGTATGTATATAACTTCCCTATTTAAATCGGATATTATTGAATTTTTCATTGGTTTTAAAATTTTTTCGTGGGACCCTATGATTTTTCTAAAATAAAAGTAGCCTAAGTTACTCCTTATTACATTAGCTATCTGCCAGTGAAAGTCCCGTCAAAATCGGTCTAGCCATTTCAAAGATTAGCCGGAACAAACAGAGAGACAGACAGATCGACAAAAATTTGTAAAAAATGTTGTTTTGGTATAGGTACCGTGTATACATCCATATGCATTTAGTAAAAAGCAGTTATTTTGACATTACAAACAGACACTTCAATATTATTTATCTGAATAGATTAAAGTCGATTTTTACTTTAATTGTTTTTTGAATCATGCATTTTCGCTATGTGATACTATAACGCCTTGATCTGATTACATCACGAAAAGTGTTCCGGTTGTATTCTGATCCTTTTAATTCTGTCCCTGACATTATCTTGACAGCTGAACAATGGTGTAATACTACATTATTGTTATTTATTGGAAAACTAGTCGCTGGAATCAGTATCTAAATCAATTTATTTTCATAAATATTTCATTTAAATAAGAAAAATAAACAAATATTAATAAAATACTATTATTTATTCATATTTTAATTTACAGCATACAAACAAGTTGTAGCATAGGTCGCATTTTGGGGAACAAATGCTAAATCAATAAAATTACCGAGATAAGATAAAAAACGTGCTGACAAATGTGATCTTAGTCTTACTTAGTCGAGTTCGTTCCAAGCTTGCTTCCCAATACAAACTTTCATCCTCATTTTCACCCCCTTAAGGAATGATTTCCGGGATTAAAACTATCCCATCTTCTTTCCAGGGTCTCAAACTATTTTCTTACGAAATTTCATCTAAATCGGTTCTGTAGTTTCGGAGCCCATTCGGTACAATCAAACAAACAAACAAAAAACCAAATCTTTACTATTTATAATATTAGTATCGATTACAGCGTTCAGAAAATATCTCATTATTTTTAACATTATCTTAAATTGAATATGTAATGTAATTAATCAACCTCGTTTTAAAATTTTAAAATGAAAAATAAATGATTAAATTTTGATATGTCATGTTTCTTTTTGATATAAAATGTAATGCTATTTAAGTTATTCACCTATAGTCCAATCGGAATCCGGTTTGGGAACAAAATATTGAAAATCTGAAGTTTTATGATTTTATAATGTTAGCAGGTATATAAGAAATAGAAATTCGTAAAATGCCCCACATGCCCAGCTACCCCCGATAGTATAACAATAGTTTTTCTCAATTTCCGCCTAACTGTGATGTTCTATCGAAAAATGTTTTCTACAAAAGTTGTAGGTCTAGTAAAAATCTACAACTTTACAATAACCTTAAAGTTTTCGAGATATTTGCAAACAACTCGGTTTTGACTTCTTCTCTGGTTCTTGGTTTTTTATTTTTAATTTCTAGAATAATCTTTTGATTTCCATGAAACTAAGGGAACATAATCTTCAAAATATATATAATAAATTAAAAGAAAATGAAATTGAAATGTTTAGCCATTTCCGAGAAAAGTATGTTTTATGGTCTCGATAGGCTGACAATCACCCCCAACTTCAAGTGGACGTTTACATTTAAAAAAAAATCGTTCAATTTTCAGATAGGGCTCATTCTTTTCGTCCAACTCGACTTCTTGAAAATATAAAAACATTATATATCTTGTAAAAACACCCTTAAAATTTTTAGAAATTGGAGAAATCGATAATTTTTACTTTGTAAACTACATTTTTTTCAATTATCATTGAAGTAGTGTACTATTGACCAAATTTTAATAAACTGATTACACCAATGTATTTTTCAGGAAAAAATAAAAAAAAATAGTTGACGCTTATTATTTATACAATGTTGCCGTAAACATTCCAACTTTGCAATTTGACGAATCGTGAAAAAATAATAAAAGTTGGAATTTACATAAAGTATATCTTCGTTTTTATATTTTTTCCTATTTATGTTATAATTTTTTTAAATTTATCGATATTTTATTAGTTTTTGATCGATTTTGGAGTTCATTTTATTGATTTTTGTGAAAAAATTGATTTTAAGGTAATTACAGAAAGAAATGAAATTCATTCATAGTTTAATATCGTTTATTCAAAAGTTAAAAATATATATTAAAAAAACTTATGTTGATATTGTTAGTTGTTCGATTAAACAATTTATTAAAAAAAAATATTGTTGATTTTTTAAAAACCGCTCGAACGATTTCGATAAAATTTATATGGGACCACCTGGGAAGTATACCCTTTGAAACAAAAAAAATACCAAATCGGTTCAGGCGTCTTCGAGTAATCGGTGAACATACATAAATAAAAAAGATTCCGACTAATTGAGAACCTCCTCCTTTTTGGTAGTCGGTTAAAGACGAACGAATAATCAGAGAAAGAGCAAAATTGTAATAGATTTACTCACCAAAAGACTTGCTACTTGAAACTATTTACAAACATTTGAAAAGCTAAACTTCTATTTTCTAAGCATATTACTTAATTGTTTTACTTATGATCGCATATTTAAAAACAATGTAAAAATATACATAAATAAATCTTTCCTGTTTAAGCACACCCTAAAGAAACTACAAAGCGAATTTCATCATATAATTTACCATTTAACTTAAAATATTAGTCGTGTATCCATTTTTGTTAAATGAATTGTGTTCCATGTTCTTGACCATGTTACAGACGGAGATCATAATAAGTATAAATTATGGATAAACTTACAAATTACCTACATTTACTTATTTGAAATCCATGTACCTTATTTGAAAACCTATATAGAAACGTATATACGACCCGTAGGCGCTAATAAATAAATAAAGCTATGAACATATTATATCTATTATATTATTATTATATCTATTATATTATGTTTTTCTTTTCTTAGCTTGCGGGTAGAATTTGTAGGTTGTATAAAACCAAAATTATTGAAATAAAAAAAATTACTCAACAATTTAAGATGGCCCACTGATTTTGAAAATAAATAGTTAATTTAAATTTTTAGATTGAATGATTTTTTTTGCGTGATCACCTTTGAAAACATTCAAGAATTGCCGACTAAATTCATTTTATACTCAATTTTCACTGTAATATTGCATTATTGCAATTTAAAAAAAAATGAAGAAATATCATGTTACTTTTTACTACTAGGTAAAATTGTATTTGATATATTTAATTATTTTATTTGATAGGTAGTTCATAGAGCTTGTTTTCGGATAATAATTGGCGTTGAAATATTTTTAACTACTTATCAAAAACGTATAAGTATATGTATATCTATGTAACGAAATGGATATCATTAACTAACTACAGCTACTCAAGAATTTTTACGTAATTAATTCTATGTAGGTTAACATAATTAAAGTTATTTAATATTATAAAAAGCAAATTTTATAGCACATTTTTGAGCATTTCTAATATTTATAAACAAATAAACAATTTTATATGACGTGTAGATAACGACTGATAGTTTTAAAAACATACAAAATGACTAAAATGACTAATTTTATAAGTGCATGATTTCTCATCGGTGTTTATTTTACAAGTGAACTTAAAAAATAAAAGACTTATTAAACCAGATCGTTAACTTTGTTAAAACAAAAGAAAGCAGTCATGATAACTGCCGACAGAAGTGAAAACTTAAAACTGAAATTTTACTTCGAAGATACTGTTAGGTACTTGTTTTTATATATTTCATATTTGTATATTATATATAATATAATAAAATTGTAACTAAGCCGAATCTGTAAATTAAATATTTTTTGGAAAATCTTATTGAAATAGACATTATTATCGATACAGAGTCCGAATCTATAGTTTTTAGAAATTTTGTCTGTCTGTCTGTCTGTCTTTCTGTCTGTCTGTTCGTCTATACTACTGGAGGGATTTTGATGAAATTTAGTATGGTCATCTCATTTCTGACAAAAAATACAAAAACTGGTTAGAATAAAACCACGATGATACTATATATATTTTAGCATGGTAACATATTAAATAAGGCAAAAACTATTAAAAATAGCTTATCTTGAAAAAAAATAACAATAGCGCTATTTTATTTGGTTTTTGGTCATCTGAACGCGGATGGAACCGCGGGCAATGCTAGTATATAATATGATAAGTAATAATAAAATGAACACACTGCTTAGTACCGAACCATGGTTTTACCCGAGGTTCTTTGAGACGACAAGTCAATAATATCATGCAATATTGCCAATAAATATAATTCTTGGCGAACCGCGAACGTACTTGTGTTGCAACTATACCGAGCCGTACAAGTTCACCAAATTAAGGGTATAAATCTCAACATCATTGACTTCTTATTAGGTTTATATCTTTGCCTATATCTATTCACTAATTTTAATACTATAAAAATTGTTGTTCATCTCCCAGATAATGTAAATATGTGAACAATAATTATCTGCGCACTCTTCACACTATCTTTTTGACTCTTTCCATTTAAAATTATCACGACACATATTAATTAAAAGTGGGAATATCTAAGACATATGAGTAATTTAATAACAAAACTTTTTATTACAGGCCTTATTTGAAGCCCTTTTGACCTTTTAATATATTTTTATACTGTACACACTGTACACCTACAGACAAAATTGTATAAAACTGTAAAAGTTTGAAATAAAAATCTTATAAAAAGATATTATGCTTAATGTTTTTATGTTACATAAATCTCATTAAAACTGATATATGTGATTGCCAGTAAAGTGTATCGACGGATTAAGGTCACATTCACTAAAGCGATTTGTATCTTAAGGATAAATCAGTTATTAACTTTTGTTATCTTTTAACCACAACTTCACCTCGCCTATTCAAGCATAATTTGCATTTTAATTCACAAATAAGACGTATTCCCCTTTAAGATGGGGGCGGGTCCATGAGTTTTAGTGGTTGGCTTTTCTATCCAGTAAGTCACCACATAACTATCTGTATGGTGGTAGGTGTAATTACTTTTTCCAATGTTAAAAAAAGTGATGGCATTGTAAAAGCATCTTCTTCTTTTAGTCTAAATCCACAAGTTTTTTTTTTTTAAATTAAAAAAAAAACTTGTGGTTAAAAAAACCATATAGATTTGTATACTTTACGCTTATTACCAAACCAACAAACTCTTGAAATTTTTGTAATATAATCTATATTTAATATTACATTTTTATAAACTTTTTTTCGAGAATGTGTTTCATGAATAAGGCTCATTGTAATCTACTTTTACTTTACAATGCTGCCAAAATTTTATTATTATGTATTATTATGTTGTTATACGTAGGTCACGTAAGACAAAATCCATTTTCTTTTTAAGTTTAAAATATTTAGAGATAAGAAATAAGGGGTGCTTTTGTACCTTTATAATGTTTAGTCAAATGATGAAATCATGTCTAAGTTATTATCCAGCTCTTGTCTAAGTTATAGTCGATCGCCAACAAAATTAGTTAGCCGTTCCGAATGTTGGCGGATATAAGATATGTTTTTTAATCATTGTTTGGATTTTGGAATCGTGCAAATAACAATAAAAGTGTCATCAAATCACATACAGACATTAATTTTATTTATAAGCGCCGATTATAATTTATAGCGGTATGCAATTTATAATAGCAATATAATGGCATATGCGGCGGAATGACACTACGTATTTTTCTTGAGGTCATAGGTTCGATATCAGTATTTTGAATAAGTCAGCCTTTGTTGTATGTTTTTTTTTATATTTGAATAAAGTGCAATTAGTTAATAAATATTTGTTTTAAGCTTATTTTTCGCACTTGTAATAAAACCCCTAATCTCCTATAGTGAAAAACCCATAAACCAAAAATGCTTGTAAAAGTCTATTTAAATAACAATCTAGTCAACCTAGAATGAAAGGTAAATAATTTAGAGTAGGTGAAAAAAAATTAAATATGTTTGTTTGGCAATTTATATGTTGGCTGAAGAGTCTGAAATGATGTTCTCCCAATAGATTACGTCCACGGAGGCCAGTCTCTAAGTTTATTTCTAATCTCTCTGAGGCTAGTGCTCGAATAAACAAAAGTGCACTCTCTATTCCTTTTACTCTTAAATTCCTATGGGACGATATTTCCACACGACCGGTGAAAATTAAGGTACGGTCGACATCTTTACCCCGTACTCCCCGAGGCCCGGGGGTATAGGAGAATATCTTAAGAGAAAAACTCAGTAATTAAATTTGTACCGACTCAAGATTTCCGGATCTGCCACTAACATGCTAGCTAAACTTTGCAGAGCATATAATCTCTAATACTAACTAACTTAGTCTTAAACAATGCTACCTAATATTATAAGCGAAAAAAATTGAGGGGAAGTATGAATATGTATGTTTATTACCCTTGCAGGATGACACTAATAAAACTTCGAGGTATTCTTTGCATAGGTATATATTCTTATATTTAGTACTTTTACAACTACAACTTATATTTTTTTATAATCGTATGTCTGTCCGTGTGTACCGTATTTACTACTGGCTCGGAACTCGATTCTGCCAAGAAAAGCCGGCGAGAGACTCAAAAGTAATCAACAAATATTTTTTTACATAATTCATATCAACAATTTACAGTATGACAAACACCTCATGACTAGTCACTACAAGGTTATACCGACATCTCCTGCGTTCTTCCCGAATAATGCGGGAAACAAATGAAAATCCGCGCCTTTTTTTTAAATACATTCCTATTGGCCAGGTCACATGAATAAATGCTTTATACATCATTACACGTTAATTAAATATATTAATTCATAAAATATTTCATTAATACTCTCAAATAGAAAAATTCAACCTTACACACTTTCACCTAAAAACTGATGAACAGATGTTGATAAAACTTTACAGTAACATAGCTTCTACATCAGAGTAACACATAGGCTTATAACTTACAAATATATGGTAAGAAATAAATAAATTACGCGAGTGGAGTCGCGGGCTAACTATATTTAATATTTTCAATCGTTCTTGAGATAAATTGCAATCTTATTTGATTTTATTTTAAAATTTTGATTTAAATCAAGATTTATTTAGTAGATTAATTAACCAAAACTATTTTATACAATAGTAACAATACCGTGATATTAATAGAAAAAAAACTATAATAGCACTTGAAATAATAGCACCGAATATTGTGAATAAAATATTTAAATAACAAAATTGAAATTATTTCCCAACACAATTACATTGATACTAAAACTAATTTGCCTAATGTAGAACATAAAAGAAACATTTAAATCTATTTTACATGATTTGAATAAACACATAAAATAACATTCCGATTATCCATAGACAACTAAAATCTATAAAATATGTGATTTAATTCATAAATTGATCAACAACAAATTTTTAAGCTAGATATTATGTATGGAATTAGAGCACTTTGAATATATTATGTAGAAGAAGTGTTAAAATTATTTTTATAATGACGCTATAACTGATTATATATCTTGATAAGGTCAATATGAAATATTTTATTTTGATTTATTAAAATAAATACTCCATTTTGCACGCAACTTCGTCTGTACAGATTTTGTTATTAAACATAATAAACATACGCGTTGAAACATTTTACTAATAGATCCGCTCGGGGTATACAGGTGTAACAAATCAATGGGGCATGGAAGAAAAGTACTTTAAATATTGAAGTTATCAAGATTTACTCAAAGGAAACAAGCATTTCATTATTTTTAAAAATAATAATAACGGATTTTTTTTAAAAAAAAGCTTACCTGAACCGGGAATTGAACCAAATAAAAATGCAAAAAAGGACACCGTCGCTATTTTATCGAATTAATCTATGGAAAGGATAAAATCTCTCGAACAAACATTGCGTCTTAGAATTACAGAAAACTATGAAATCTTACAAATTATACATATCGACTCTAACATCGTGGAATAAAGGCACAAGACATGGAAGAAAAGTGTCTTAAACTCTGAAAATATCAAGTTTCAGTCAAAAGTCTTTTATTTTAAAAAAGAAGAATAACTGCATTTTTTTTAAAGAGGTGATATGAACCTGTAATCGAACCAATTGAAAATGCGAAAACGTGGACCGTCACTATTTTATCGAATTAATTGATAGAGTCTATGGTAAGGATGAAATGTCTCGAATGAAAATTGTATGTTACAATTAGCACATATCGATTCTAACATCATACAATAATTATATATATATATATATATATATATATATATATATATATATATATATATATATATATATATATATATATATATATATATATATATATATATTGTAAATATTATTTAAATAAAATTAATAAGAGACGCAAAAAAAGTTAGCCTTAAATAAAATAAAAATACCAGAACAGTTAATATAAAAATTATATTTGATTCATCCACAAGATGTATTTCAAGCAATTAATAATAATTATACTACATAAATTCTACCAGTATAAATCAAAAGGCCGCTATAATACATTACCATAAATAAGTTATTTAAACCCTTTATTATGATAGAGCAATATCTCACTATTCACATATTATCATAATAACTTAATGCGTGCTTAGAATCAGCTTAGCATGTGCCCCTCCCACCATTGTATTTGTCATTATCTAATATCTATGTGTAAAGAGGTCATACTGCCAACTGTATTACACGTTACGTATGCGAGAGCTTAGTTTATAACTTTATAAAGCTTAAAAACCCGGTACATGACATTTTTTTTGTAAAAAAAAAAATATTTCCTTGAAGAACATATCAAATATATTATTTTTATTTTACCGAATTATTACAAAAATACGCCTTATTTTTACAATTTTTCATACTATTTATAATGAAAAAAAAACCTATCAATTACGTGTAACAACACGAAAAGGGATGAAATTGCTATATACATCATATATGTATGTACAAATTCTAAAGTAAAAAATTATATTAAATAATAAACATAAAGTATCATGTAATATTAGAAATAAATAAATAAATAAGCATTGATAATTTTAGCCATTTCTACATACTACCCCATCTCTGTCTCGTCTCCGCTAAACTATTAGCTTTAGCTTTAAAAAACCTAATTAATCAAATTAGAAATTTGCGAAAATAATGTTGCATACTCAATGTTTTTACGGAGCAGTGTTGCAACATGTGGGTCAACAAGACTTGCCTTTTGTGGAACCGCTGAAGGTACCAGATTTCGGTCGCTTTTTGAACTTGCGAAATGCAACTACTTGTCAAATAGAGTGAATTGTCGTGTCTAATTTTTTTAATGTAAAGATATTTGACAACAGATTTTAAAAGTGGCTGTGGCCTTCGAATTGATCGGATTATGAGCTTTATGAGGGTTCCGTACCCGAAGGGTGCCAACGGGGCCCTATTACTAAGTCTGTCTGTCTGTCAGCAGGTTGTATCTCATGAACCGTAATAGGTAGAGAGTTGAAATTTTCACAGAGTGTGTATTTCTATTGCCGCTATAACAACAAATACAAAAAAAACCAAGATGGCGAATTTCAAAAGGGCTGCCATGTAATTTAATAAATATCGATTATGGTACGAAACTCTTAATATGCAATTCTGACTCCGACCGGGCTTGATCGGTTCTTAATTATTATGTACGGATTTAAAATATGGATAAATTAAGTAGTTAGTCATAATACTGAGAGATATACGCTAAAGTTATTAGTAAATAATTAATAGACTTAAGTTTTATATAATAATAAAACTTAAGTTTTAGATTTGTCACGGCCTTCTTTGCAGTTATGTTCAAGTATTTTATTATTGGTATTTCAATAAATAAATCCAAAATTCTTTAATTGAGAAATTTGGAAAATATTGCCTCAAACCTGATGATAAGTAGCAAAAGAAGCTCAGTAACTATATTTAAAATTATTTTTATATAATATAACATACAAAAATATTACAAATTTTAATAACTACGTTGAAAGAGCTTGTTGATAACATTATTCCCAATTCCCTAGAAAATCATTTATATTATAAAAATCCACATTTAAACGTTTTTGAATACTTTTTTTTTATTTTGCAACAGAAGCTTTTTGAATGTACTTTCATATGTAATAATACCGAACACTGCGCAAACAGTCTAGTCACTTAGGACTTTAAAAATTGAGTCTAAGCACTATATAAAGCATAGTATGACATATTAATCTTATAATCAACTAGAAATGCCCGCGGCTCCGCCCGCGTTCAGATGACCAAAAACGAAATTCTTAGATTTTACATATTAGTATACCTACTCTTACATATACCAATTTCATTTGAATGTGTGTTTTAGTCTAACCAGTTTTTGAATTTTTTTTCTCAGAAATGAGATATTTTCCCACAATAAAAAGTATCCTATATCTTGACACGGATAAACAGCTATGTCCATACCCAATTTCATCAAAATCCCTCCAGTGGTTTTTCTGTGATGCGGTAACAGACAGACAGACAAACAGACACAAAATCTAAAAACTGTAGATTTGGCCTCCGTATCGATAATAATACCTATTTCAATATTTTATATTTTCAAAAAAATATTATATATATTATTTTCAAAAAAATATTTAATGTACAGATCCGACTTACTTACAATTTTATTATATGTATAGACATCGTTATATAGATTAGAAGATACATTTGTATAAAGTCACGCATCGTTAACTTTTGCGCTTCCTATAGATAATATTACATTGTTTTTCTTTTGCATTAATATATTAATTACATAATTATATGCTATAGTTTTCTTCATTTAATTAACACTCCATGTCAGAGGATATGGAGATTATTTAGCAGTTTTGGTACTGATAATTTGAATACTTCTCAAAAATATCTAAATCTCTTAGTATTAACTTGAATCATTAAAGATTGAAAAGTTTGTAAGAAATTCGTACTCTCGACCTAAAACACAAAAAAACATTATATTTATGAGTATGTAAATGAAATTGTAGCGTTTGATCTATGATTCAATTGATGATCAAGAAATAGTTACCTCAAATTAAGCTCACAATGGCTATTACATGATACCAGAGCAGGTAACAAAAATGTTAGTTTTTTGTTTATATACCTAATATTTTGTGAAAAACTGAATCAATTTTCGGGCTACTGTACTAATAAGATAAGAACAATTTTTAAATTATTTGCTTGTCTGTCTGTTTGTTCCGGCTAAACTTCAAAACGCCTAGACCTTGAACTAAATTTTGAGAGGACGTTTACTGGCAGATATCTGATGTTATAAGGAGTAAATTAGGCTACTTTTATTATAGAAAAAGTATCAAAGTTCCGCGCAAAACAAATTATTACCTACGCATGAAATTGTAAACAAAATCTGGGGATGCACCCCAAAGAAACAAAACCCCAAAAGAATATTCTTTTATAACACGGGAACAAATCACCGGGTTTAAGCTGCAAATTCTAATAGGTACTGAATTCCAGCAACAAATAAAAATGTTTACATTTCACCTTAAAGTAAAAGCCGTGCAGTACGTAGTTACGTAAACTTTTTATACAAAAATCCATCTGATTTCCCATGGCCGTATGTGTTCTAAACATAAAGTTTGCTTCGAATATTGACCCGCATTTAATATAATTTCTTTATACTATATCGCTTTGATATTATTCATTTTAAAATTCTATCCGGAATTATTTCACAAATAGCAAGCAAAAAAAACTTACAGACAGATAGAAAAAAATTAAAAGATTTTACTTTGAAGGCGATTTTCTCAAAAAAATAAAAAAATTAATTTACAGAAATGTCGCGTTTACGATTATATTAAAAGTAGAGACAATTAATCGTTTGCTTCCTTATTAGGTATTGGTATTATTTATTAAAAATCTCATAAAACATTATGACCTCTATTATTCTCTCATCTCTATTTATTAATTGGAATAGAAAAAAAAATTAAAGTCGAAAAGACTTATATGGCATCTAGTCAAAACGATCTTGATATTTACATTATACAGGTGGATATGTTGAAAACAGATTTGCAAATACCTTGCAACCTCCATGTAAATTTTTATCGAAAATTTATTCTGAGCGTCGAATAAAAAAAAATATTTACGATGTAATTGTTTGAGATACGCTAAAAATTTTATGACATATTGCGGAATCAGCTGTTTACCAGGCTTACTCGAATCCTTTAAATCTATATAATATAAGAAACAAACACTGTACTATATGATTTAAAAAAATACTTTTGTACGAGTTTAAAAGGAAAAAATAGTATTTTCTCTAAAAATGTAATTCATTAACATCAGTCTTAATTTCATTTCATTTCATTTGCATTAGAAACAGTTTATAACTACATCGTTTCAGATATGATGACAAAACGAAATTATAAATATTTTTTGTCGTTTTGCGTAAAAACGTGATAAAATAACATATTGTGGAGCAATTATTGTTAAAATAATCTTTCCGACCGTAAATTTTGTAATTTCAAAATATCTACTCGATTTCATTAATATTAGACAATAAGAAGCTGCTTATTCAGAATATTTTATGCTAAAGTTACTACTACAATAAAGAAATTAAAAGCATAATTGTAAACGAATTTCAAATATATATACCTATAAAAATTTTGATTATTTATTTGAATTAATATGTTGAACTATTTTTTTACCATAGGTCATATAAATTAGTCCTTTGCTCAAATACAGTTTATAAAAGTTAATGTGGACTTCCTTTAATTTATATGTCACTGTCAAAAATTTTAAGATTAATCAATAAGCGTAATTTGCGTGAGTATAAATAAGATAAGTACCATTGAATGCACTTTAAAAGTCGTCGTATCAATTACCGACTTATCTTAATGCGAATATCAAGTCAGTATGTAGAGTCAATTCAAAAGTACACTACCTACTGGTGTTATGTAATAACTCGCTAGAGTACCATCTTATGACTGGCAGCAGTAGAGACAGCTAGAAAATGTACATTTACTAGATTTGGCCCGCGGCTCTGCTCGGATTCCTTAGTCGTAGCGTGATAATATATAACCTTCTTTTAGTATTTCTAAAAGAAGGCTATAAGTATATGTATTATCACGCTATAAAATCGATAGAAAATATTTACTCAGTTAAGAATTATTATTATTATTATTTTTTATTTATTTATTTATTTATTTTCAGGGAAATACACAGATTATAATGCATAAAATTTATAATTAAGTTTCCACAAGTAAGTAACACATCTAATTCGAGTAGAAATCATCAAGCAATATTAAGCAAAAAAAGCACCAGGTTCACCAAGTACCGTGATGATATGGTAACCTTGACTTGATGCTGCAGTATCACCTGAAATCTGCAAGATACTGTAACTCTTTACTAAAATACTACCAAGATATCGTGTTCAGGCTCATTGAAATGGCCTCAGTGGATTATTATAGCGGGGATTTTGTAAATTTTAATTTTTTTACGAGTATTTAACATTTTTTTATATATTATTCTAGGTTTTTATACATTATTATAAGTTTTATAATAACTGATAGCACAATTACATAATATATACAATATATAAAATGTATTAATAAAAACAATAATAGAGAATAGAGATATTGAGATTAAAAATATCAGATTCTTTTTCAAACATTTTGTTGGTATTATTTGTTGTTTTTTTGTAGTAGGTGGTTTTTATGTGCATATAGTTAAACATTTTTAGCTATATGCAAAGTTTAGTTTTGAAGTTATACTTCTTTTCGCATGTTTGGAAAAAAATATGAGAGTAACATTTTTACGATGCGCGCGCACACCGACAGCCAAGAAGCGACATGATGAAGTTAGCTGAAAGCGACATGATGATTCAAATTCAAAATATTTTATTCAGCATTAAATTTAACTCGTTACCTTTTTTTAAAAGTAAAATTATAATTTACAATATTTCTATCAAGTTGAAGTATGCTGGAGGCGATCATTTCATTCCCAAGGTGTATTATCTTCTATAAAATCATTTATTGTATAATAGCCTTTAGCACACAAACGATTTTTAACATTTTTTTTTTAATTTGGCGATAGAAGCGTTTTGAATATTTTCTGGGATCCTGTTGTACACGCGTATACATTGTCCATAAAAAGAATTACTGACTCTGTGTAGACGAGTCACAGGCATTACAAGTTTGTGTTTGCTCCTAGTATTAATGTTATGCATGTCACACTTCTTGTGAAATTCATGTATATTTTTACAGACATTTTCCTACACGTACTGAGAAGCAACAGTCAATATTTTTATTTCTTTAAACTTATCTCGTAATGACACTCTAGGACCTAAACTATAAATTGCACGAATAGCTCTTTTCTGCAGGACAAAAATCGTCTTAATAGCAGCTGCATTTCCCCATAGTAAGATGAAGTTAGCTGTATTCCTTTTACAAACAGAGACTAAGTGGTTAGTTGTCTCATAGGTATTATATAGTTGTTACAGACGGCCTATTTGTGGGTAGGTTAGTCTCTCCCGTGACCATGATTGCTGTAAAGCATTCGAAGATTCGAAACGTCGGGAACCAAAAATCAAAATAAATCCGCGAAAATTCCGAAAAGATAGTTTTATTTAATATGTCAAATAATAGAGGCACAAGTGCACAAGATTTGTTAATTACAAATTGATAAGAATTTTACCTGATCCATATTTGTATAATATTAACACTTTCCGGGACAGACCGCTTCTCGACGTTAAATTGGCATCATGTTATATGACAGTACGGCTATGGGCGGCTACTTTTATTTTATTATATCTGACAAAGCGTCGATGGCCGTTGGTTATCCCTATCATTACTAGGAAGCACGTGATCTAGTGTCATATCACATGCCTCCGTTCGGTGATAGCTGTCACGGTAAACTGTATTCGAGTAATTTTTCTACACACATATACGCAGTGGTTTCACACCCAACAAATACAGGTACACCGTCGAGAGGCGTAAACTCAGTCATACAAGTACAGTGATTTTGGAATTCAGTGTCACAGCGCGCGCACTGCCAGTTAATCTTTGTTATGTTGTACGTGTTTAGTGATTTTTGTCAACAAATGCAAGGTAAATAAAGTTTATTTATACTATAATATGATATAAATGTGATAGAAAATGTGTTGTGTTGTCCTATAGTGTTGTTTTTATTTAGGTAGGGATAGAAATATGTTATACAAGTGACAATAAAAGACTTTATTCGAATTATATTTACCTGCTATTTTAGCTACCTACTAACTGTTTGTGTTATAAGTAAATACTTATCTTACGTATTATATTTTGCAGATATCGTCCAAGCCGGTTGGATGATTCTAGTTTGAATGATGACAACCCGGTATCAGAAGAGGAAATAGGTGAAAAGTCTTGCGATGACCAAGCTGTGATACACAGTAATATACAGTGAAGAAGAGGATGTAATGGGCTCCCAGGAACCTCGCCTACATTCCCATGCCTCTGAATCATCTTATCTTCACCATCGAACCGAACAGATATACCCAAATCTCTCCTCTACATCTCCACGAATTAATCTTGCGGATCAAATGATCTCTTACTATTCGTGTCCGAGAAAGAGAATAAGATGGTACAATAGTACTCTTTCACGTGTTAGATGTTGCGCCGTGGAACTCTTTCTTTTTATTCAAAAAATGAATAAAGAATAGTGACAAGAAATACGGATATGTAGAGAACAGAGACAGGTTGATAAGAAGTCTTACGAAACTTGATGATATACATATAATGTTTCGAAAAATGGCACTTAACTCTTAGTTCTAACACACACAAATAGTTTCTATTGTTTTCAAATGTATTTCTTTACTTTATACAAAATAAGACTAAACAAGAATTTAAGGTACACATTGTTTAAGAATTTAGAAAAACATACTGTGATCAATAAACTTATGAGTATTAAATTTGTAGGTTTCTTTTAGAAGTTTACACACTAATACACCTTTTCAGATCTATATGATATGACACACCGTCTTTTGGCGGCACCGTCCCTAGCCGAACTGTCATAGTACATTGTACATTACTATTCATAATATGACGGTCCGCCTATAGGCGTTAACGTCTATGACCGTAATTGCCATATCGCAAAACTAAAAAATAATGTAAATTGGCAATACGGCAATGGACGATATGTTCAAATGTATGGAAATTTTGAATGTCATATCGTGAGATTAAAAAAAAATTAAGTGTCCCGGAACGTGTTAAAAATATAAACTATATTGCAATTATTTACAGAACCTTAAAAATTTCTTCACACTTGACCGGAATCATGTGATATTCGGCAAGCCTTTAGGTGTTGTGTTCGACAAGAATAATGGCCTTTACTTCTTTTTGTCGCGGAATCTGGATGGACTACTTTCGAAAACGTCAGGTGACCCAAATTCACTTAAATCTACAACATCTATAATAACTTACGTGAAATATCGTATTCGTAAATTAGTGCTGCCAGTTAAAGGTGATGAAGCAGTAAATTAGTAAATGAAATTAAAAAAAAAACATTAATGTTGTAAGATTAGTAGAATATCCTATATTATTTACATAAAATTGTCAAATTTACTATATAAAATATTATGTTTTTTTTTTTATTAAAAATATTTTTATAGCCATAGATCACTCAGCAAGTTTTTACAAAAAATAATTATTTATATGAATAGTTTGCTAAAATGTAAATCTGGCAACATGATAGTAGTCGTCCGAAATTTTATTATAACTGACCTCGTCTATCAATCAAAACAATGATAGGTTTATTTGTTGGACTAATATGAGCCGATGCATGAATACGTAAAGTGAGGCGATAAATGCTACCGATTAATTGATTTGTTGTCAAAATACCAATAAAAATATTTATAATACTTCCACTCATATTTAAATAAATTTATTAAAGACGGTGTAGAACCTACTATAGTTCAAGCTAACTGTCATGGTTATGGCTAATATATTCAAAGGAAATATTAAAAATAAAATAGAATTCACCAACGAATATTGCGCGTTTTTGGTCCTTCGAGGTCCTAACAAAAATGTCTTATCTTTATACTTCATCTTAAGTTACATATTTATAATATCATAATTTATAAAATAAAATACGCTCACTTGAATTAGGCGATTCATTGTGTAAGAAAATATTTTGCATAGATATAAAAATATTTATTCAATCTGTCATAACAAGACCTATAATATACTAGCGGCTTACCCTAGCTAGGTACGATTTATATAGATTTAAATAGTTATTAGCCATTTTTTTTTCGTTAATTATTCTGATGTTTTAAATACTTACTATCCTATTCCGGACTAAGAGAAATCCAAAGAATCAAATATCATAAAAATTGGTCCAATCCGGTCCGTTCTTGAGTTATAAACGGTGTAACTAACACGACTTACGACTATATATATATAATCGTCGTAAGTTTATTATTATATATTTTTTCTCTTTATTAAAACTTTTCCTCTACCTTAAGGAACATACGAAAAAATAAATAAGCTGAATTGGTCGAGCCGTTCTCAAGTTTTGCGCTTAGCAACATTCATTTTTATTTATATAGATTTCACAAGAGACAAAAATTGCATACAATAATCATTTCAATCATAATAAATGCATGTGTACGTGTAATGTTTGTTCGTCATATCGATCAACTTTAACTCATAAATCATAAGACCTATTTGACATTTAATAATTTTCTACTCGCCGTACCCACTTACATTATACACTCGCCTATTACATTAAGTCATAACCGTAACGTTCGACATTTATATCCATTGCAATGCCTGTAATTTAATTATATATCACGTCATCGAATTATCATATAGATACTAGTTATTTACTTTGTTTAATACCTATCTTGTTTATTTATTTTTTTTAATTTTGACTCGTCATAGTGATGTCATTAGACTTTATGTGACTGATGTAACCTGAAAGTGGCTGTTTTTTTGTTAGGTATAGCAAATCACAAGATTCGTCATCCCGACCCAACGGTTAAGGGTCATTATATTCTATCTGTATTCGTTTCAAGGAAAGGGATGCTGTATTGTTGGATATGTATTGTATATAGTGTATATGTATGTATGATATAATAATGACATAACTAGTAACTACCCAAGAGCTATGTCGAAACTAGAAAGCTATGCTTAAAAGTTTCTCTTCCAATCAGAAACAAGTTTTCACGTAGAAGGACCAAGGTTACGCGAAGGTTAACTTACTGTCCTCAAGCTCAGGTTTAGAACAAAGAGAAGATTATATTCTACACTAGTGATTCACCCGCGCCCCGCTCGGATTCGTCCCTACATACGTTTTAACGCTTATCGTACCAAATTTCATCAAATCTGTCCAGTGGTTATCCGTGATGCGGTCACAGACAGACTGACAGACATAAATTGTAAAAACTATGTATTCGGCCTCCGTATCAATAATAATGTCTATTTTAATAAGATTTTCCAAAAAAATATTTAATTTACAGATTCGGCTTAGTTAGAATTTTATTATATGTATAGATATTATATAATATATACGATACATAGGCCACATTCACGTATCTAGAGTACGCAAGTAAAACCGCGGCCAAAAGTGTATGCAAAGTTGAAGTTAATGAATGAAATGTAAAGTGCACTAAAGGCTGGAGTGAAACAAAGGTAGGTCGCTAATATAAATGTACCTATATAAGTCGTTAGACTAGCCTATTTGCAATTACTAATAATATTCATACAATACAAGTCATACCTACAGCTGCTCCGTAGACACAGAACTAGATAAAAGCTATTCATCACGAATTGATTCATTCATTACAACACGAAACTGTGAATCATACTGGTAAATAGTGCTCGGGGATTTCTAAGTTATTGTCCGAAGATCCGATATAGGGACGGAGAATTAATTTAATATATAATAATAAATTTTAAGATAAGTATTTTTTTTTTAATTTATTCGGTACGCTAATATTTCATTTGTGGAATCCTTTGCGCTGAATCAACAGATAACTAAAATTGAAGTGTCTGTTTGTAAGTGTGTTTGTAAAAGCTGTTAGCTTTTTACTAAATGCATATACGGTACTTGTAAGAAAAAACAATTTTTATTTTTTTCTCTATCTGTCTATTTGTTATGGCTAATCTTCGAATCGACTGGGCTGATTTTGACAGGACTTTCGCTGGCAGATAGCTGATGTTATAAGAAGTAACTTAGGCTACATTTATTTTAGGTAAAAAACTAAGGTTCCGCGCAATAAAAAAACTCCATGAAATTGTGAACAAAATCCGCATATACAGAGACGCACCCGAGCAAAGCGGGGGTAAGTCGCTAGCTAATTATAAAATAACACGTTTCAAATTTTTCCCTGCATATTTTCATGAATATTATGATGACACTTATGCTGCACGTAATCCAGTGTCTAGTAAGTAGGAACAGTTTTTTTTTTTTTTTTTTTTTTTTTTTTTTTTTTTTTTTTTTTTTTTTTTTTTTTTTTTTTTTTTTTTTTTTTTTTTTTATTGTCGGGAAATGCATTTACGCATACCACCTGATCCCCCAGGTGGTTATGTGGGGCTCACCGGCTAGAAGAGCCGGTACTACCCACTAAAACCCGACATCCCTTCCCCCCGCCTTAGTGGGACGCCGCAGGATCGCTTGCGCATAACTACTACGGCGCCCCGGCGGCAGGTCTGCCTAAACGCTAGGCAGACCACCAAACCAATGGGGCTGCTCCACAGTCAACTCTGCTACACCAGAGAGGTACCCGGAGCAGCCCCATTAAACCTACCACCGCCCACCGAAGTGGGCCACCTCCAATCGGCTGCAGAGGACAGGGAGAGCGGCAACGCAACACCGACACTCCTCTTCCTCTGCAGCCCCACCGCGTCCGCCATCAAGCGGTGGCGGCCCCGCTAGGCCGCGGGAGATAGGGACGAGCGGCGCATCGCCATACCGACACTCCTCTTCCCCCGCGGCCCCCCTACCGTCGGCCCACCTCCGGACCAAGATGGCTGCCGACACCCCACGCCAGACGCAGGACCAGAACTGGCCCCGCTCCAGCCGCCGCACCGACGGGCTAGCCCCGGCAGCGCGGCCCGCGCAGCGCCTCCCACCGCGAAACGGCCGGAGACACCGCGCTACCTCCAAGAAGGAGACGGCGCCCTCCCGACGCCGCTCCCCCCTCCCCTCCTGGCTGTTGGTCCGCCACCCGGGGGACGCGTCCGGTAGCAGTCAGCCTCTGCCCCGGAAAGTAGGAACAGTGCTCCAATGTGAATAGTTCAAGAAATATGCGGAAATTAGACGACAGTATAATAAATAACTTTAAGTGACTCATTTATTAAGAAAAAACGTTTTTTTAGTACTTTAGTCGAGAATTTGATTACTTTTTAAAACCACTTGTTGAATTCCTCTGAAACAACGAACAAGATCACACAACCGATAAAAAAGTGGAGAATATTTAAATCAATTTATCTTCAAATATGCTTCTAGCGAGCTTAGTGATACAATTGCGGTCGCTAATAGAAAACTAAAATATTTTGAAATAGCGTTAAGCTAAGCGTTGCAACTAGCGCTACATAGTCAGGACATACTTATAATATAATGGTCGTGTCGAGTGGTCGTCCCACCGGAGTATGAGAGTGACAGGAATAGAGAGTGCACTTGTGTCTGCGCGTACACTTGAGCACTATAATATCTCCTGCGCAGTTGGCTAATTTCATTAAGATCATCATAATATAATAAAATTCTGAGTTCAATCTGTACTTGAAATATTTTTTGGAAAATCTTATTGAAATTGTCATTATTTTATATTGTACAGAAGCCTAATCTGTAGTTTTTAGAATTTTTGTCTGTTTGTCTGTTTGGAAACGCATCACGAGAAAACAACTGGATAGATTTTGATGAAATTTGGTATAATGATAGCTGTTTATCCGGGTCTACATATAGGATAGGAAGAATATTGAATTGAAGATGTTTAAAGAGCAAAAGCGTTTCATTCTCTCCTTAATGTTCTATATTGTTCCTGTAAGCCGACTAGTCATTGTCCGCTGGCAGGATGTATTGCGCCTATTAACGCAATTTCAAGCCATTAGGTACAAGTGCAAAAGCATCACTCGGTTAACGAATCTTTGATACGTCTATTTCATTACG
Source organism: Brenthis hecate (assembly GCA_951806755.1). NCBI lineage: Eukaryota > Metazoa > Arthropoda > Insecta > Lepidoptera > Nymphalidae > Brenthis > Brenthis hecate. The sequence goes on from OX638266.1 coordinate 4,882,669, forward strand.
ACAATGTTATAAATACGTCTACTAAGAATTATAGCTATATCTGGCAACTTACAAAAATATTTATAAAACTCTTAAATTTTTGTTAATATCAGTTTTTTTTCATTAGAAGTAGGTACTTGGTACATAGAATATTAGATGACATTTGAGAGATTTTACATTAGATATTCCTATCCTATTAGGGTTCCGTATTATATACCTACCATCGATTTTGTTTTTTAAATTGAATGGCAGCATTATTGAAAATTGCCATCTTGTTTTTTTTTACTTTTTGTCGTAGCGGGTTATAAATATATCATATACTTTATTTATCTTAGTTAAAGAATGCACATTAGTGTATCATAATTTTATAATTATTATCAAATGAGTTGATATTAATCTAATTTTTTAAGATATAATTAGATTAATTAGATTGACATTTAAAGGTCTTTTTATATTTAATGATTTTTGAATATAAATTAGGTGAAATACCATTATTAAAGTATTTTATTAGTGTGCGGAAAGAATAAAGTGGCTTACATCCGCTCTATAAACGCGGTTAGGAACATACAACATTAAATCGTTTTTTAATAACTAATATTAATTATTTATAGCTACAAAAAACCATCTTAGCAATTTTTCAATCAATTGCAAGGACTTCTACCCACTACTGTCCATTTTAAAATTCTAAGATCGATTGAAGAATTGTTAATAAATTTAAATAATCCTAAAACTGATAGGTATGTAAATCTAAAGTTAAATGTTATGTCAAGGAAGCGGTAGATAATGAATTTGAAATAAAGATTAAGGGCGGCCATGTGTCAAAGAAATGATAAAACTAGTTAACAAAATTACTCAACTTTTGTAAGTTCAATGATATTAAAAACAATAAATTATAAGCTGTAAAATATTTTTAGTTTTTCTAATTTAAAATTTTAGATTGATTTTTAAAAGGTTTATTATATAATAAGCCATCGACAGTGATTCCAAATATCAGAACAAGAAAAAAGATCCTATTTCGTCATGTCCGTCTGTCCGTATGTCACGTCGAATTTAATCGAAGGCTATTGGAGCTTTATGGCTGACATTGTGAAGTAGGTGTCTCATGTATTTATACCGGTAAGCAATTTTGTGGTCAAAGTATAAAAATAATAGGGGTCACACTCCTTACACGTAACCGAGGTGTGAAAAAAATATAAGCCTTAAGCACGGTAATGTAATGCATATATTACCGTGCCTTAAGTAAGTGGGGTATCTCTGAATAGGTCTTTAAAGTTGACATCAATGTTTTGTTTGTTTGTTTGCGACTTGTTTATTGAATCCAATAATAGTTGCAGAGTTATATTCTTCTAAAGTCATAAGGATTGTGTCCCTATCCTCTAACTTTCATGAGGTGGAAAATTCAGAAAAAAATTGAGACCATAGATTTTCTAAAATACTTGCAACGAAAATTATTTTAAGTACGTTCATGGAATTTAAGAACGTGTCGTGAAATACTTGAAAATGAATATATTTTTTTTACTGAAACCAATTAAACTCTTACAGAATTGGACCGTCGAAGAATGCAAAATATTTTATTCAATTCACTCTCATTAAAAACTGGTTATGGGTTAACAATTATGACAAGTATAATTAGTATATAATCTATCTCGTGAACATTAAATGTCATATAGAGAAATTTTGTTAAAATTAACTTACGCCGGCGTTTCCAGTAATATTATTATAGTTCCCCTTTAATAATAAAGTAAAATGTATGTACATATGTCGCATAATTCTAATGTGTAAATCCATACTAATATTATAAACGTCAAAGTTTGTTTGTTTGTTTATCCTTGATTGGAGATTGGATTGGCGTGATTTTTTGTACGGAGATAGTTGGGAGGTCTGGAGAGTGACATAGACTACTTTTTACCGCAGGAGATTATATCATTCCCACGGGAAAACACTTTATAATATGTATGATCAGAATTACTTGAAACTTGGTATTAATGCTCTTCAATACAATTAAATATACACGGTTTTAACATTCTTCAAAATTCATCCCATAAGGGGGTAAAATAGGGGATGAAAGTTGGTATAAAACCTACCTTACCTTTAAAATAATAAAAAAAACAATACGTATAACAGATTTTTAGCGCAAGCGAAGCTGCGTATTCTGCTAGTAATACTATAACTTAATTGTTGAAGCAATACAATTTTTTTAATTTCAAAAATGTAGCCTGTACTTTCACGGGGTTCAAGGTCTGTCCTTATATAGACATCAGTAATATTCATTCAGCCATCAAATCGAACAGACAAGCAGAGCTACTTTCACTCTTACAATATCTGAGTATTACAATTAATTTTATTTCTGTAAGCGTTAAGCTATTGAAATTTAATTTGTTTCATAGTCTAGACTGAAGGGCTTGGCCCTAGATCAGTGAATTTTGCAGATTTTATTCTCCATAAATTGAGGCAGTTTTAAAAAAGATGTAGAAAAAAATCACCTATAAAAACTATTTTTTTGGACTCTGAAAATCAAAACTTTATCACCGAAGTTATTCCTGATGTTTTATTTTTACTCAGAGATTTTTAGATGATTCTGACAAAAGCCATTAAAATGATAAGAAGGTCTCACTAAGACTAGTTTAGTTAGTCTAAAATGTGGTTTTTACTGTTTATTTTTTAAATGCATTATGCAACTAACTTTAGATGCCCTTATTAATATCGCTGAACATACATGGGGTTAAATCGTTACGTTTGGAGGCCCTCGCTCCTCCTATGACCTGTGATCCGTCGTGTTATACACTGTGTTTTATTTACGTTAGATATAGGATTTAACTAAAATTCCTTTTTACTCGTAATTCAACTCATTATTATTACAAACATCCTGTATACATTTGTTGTTTATTGTGCAATATGTAACTCTATATTTTTGTATTTTATAAAAGCGCCCAATGACTTATTTTCAAAGAAGTTATCCTTTACCCAGTATAGAAAGCAGCTTATCAAGATTGTGTTTGCAATGCATGTAGTTCTGGTTTGATAATGATCAAATTTAATTTTATTTGATACTATCAAACAAAAATGTTATATAAAAGATATCCTTTGAATTTCTCTCTAATTTCCGAGCGTATTTTCCAAATTTTTCTTCTAAAAACCGAACCATTCATAATCGATGCGCTTTCCAACAAAGAGCATTTAATTTTTATCTATACATATCTATAATAAAATTGTAACTAAGAAGAATCTGTACATTAAATATTTTTTGGAAAATCATATTGAAAGAAACATTATTATCGATACAGAGGCCGAATCTATAGTTTTAGAATTTTTGTCTGTCTATCTGTCTGTCTGTCTGTTACCGCATCACAGAAAAAACCACTGGAGGAATTTTGATGAAATTTGGTATGGTGATAGCTGGTTATCCGGATCAACATATAGGTACTTGAACATTATGTCACTTATTATTTATTTAAATAGGAACCTATTTATTTATGTAGAGTAATTGATACCTATGATATTAATGATGTTGTACCATACCATAGATCATACGTAGGGCATGCACTATTTATAGGTACTGCTCACTAAGCATACCTAGCTAATGACTTTACGATGAATGAGGATAGATTATCATAAACGCTAAATAAATGTAAGTAAACCTAATTAAACATATACGTCCATTAGAGCTAAAGCACAGTTATAAAAATATAATATATAATTTTATGCATGTGTTTCTCAGAAGTCGATTTCAGTTATAAATATCACTTGGGTATTGAAAAATCGATTTATGTTACACTCGGCTCGTACTTGAAATCTCCTTTTGACAGACACGGTCAATTACTTTTTGTAATGAGCCAGGATTTGAACCCACGACCTTATAACTTGATTAGCTACATTAGTTAACTGTTAAATCAATGAGCCAGTTAAAACTAATCATAGGGTTCAACATATGATCTAATAAACATTCCGCCTTTTAAATCTCTTAACAATAGTAATTTCATATACCATTTGTGGTTATATTTTAATTGAATGCAAATTAATTTACATATGGAATATTGCTTTATCAGTACTTATACCTTCTCACGCATTGTTTTATATTAACCATCAATAACATGCCACGACAATATGATTCTCACGAATGTAGGCGGATACTCTTTGGCATCGCGTACAAGACTTGATACAGTTTTAAGGAAATTAAATATTACAATTCCGAATTTTTTTGCCGTAGTCTTGTTATATTATGCATGTAATAGATAAATGAATAAATCAACATAAAAATAATTAATAGAAATTTTCTGATGACGGATCTGATTGGCGAAAGTCAAGTAAATCTACCTAATTTTGTAAGAAATATCATATTTGTCACGTGCGATATTTGTTCTTAGATTAATCATATCGATCATGTTTCTCTGTTCTATGATTCACATTTAATCACCTATTGTGCAGCAACAGGAGAATGCATAAAATACCGTCATCCAATTCATAATTCTAATGTCGAAAATGCATCACGTATACAAGATATAAGACATGTGGTTACGTGGGTTCTTTCAAGGCCTTCACCATAAAAACGACAGGGTTGCTTTGACTTGACTTCACTCGCGGCTGGATTGCCGGACGCTACCACCATGACAACGTGGAATCACATTCGCGAGGCCGTCACCTAACTCTGGCCTGAAACTGAAAATAACCAGGATCTCACGAACTTCTTACGTATGCCTAATAATCTTTTTAAAGAAAATTCCACTCTTGGGGGTTTATCTTTAAATTTCAATTCAATTACCTACCGTCAAAGTATGATGTAATATGTATACGTATTCATTAAAAAATCTTTAATTTAAAAAAAATATGAATAATAGGAAAAGATATTATGTATGAACACAAAATGATATGCAAAAGACAAGCTCAAGAATATAATGTTAATAATAATAAATATACTATAATACTTGTTCATAAATGATTAAAAGTTTTGCTCTATAAACGATATGCCGTATGAGTTTAAATAAAGTAAATTTATCCAAAAAAATGTTTACCACAAAGCGTCTTTTACCCGTCTTTCGCGTTATACTTCGTCTCATTTCACAAAAAGTTCAACGAATTATTACGTTGGGCATGGTATAAAAGTTTACCATTATATTTTTATATTGGTAAATTTACGTAACACGTAATTCAATCATGCATACCAACATTGTAGATTTGAAATAAAAACAAACAAAGCAACAAAAAAAATGACCCATAAATATTAAAAATACTAAAAAACAAGTTGGCATTTAAAAGCATTAGTCACTCAGAGCTATTCAGGATCCTAGATTTGCCTATTTTATACATATTACCGCCCAAGCCGTCAAATTTTGTGTGGTTTATAATCATACTAATCATACTAGCATTGCCACGACTCCGCCCGCGTTCGGATGACCAAAAACCAAATTCTTAGGTTTTACATATTAGTATACTCTTACATTGCAGTTTTTGTATTTTTTCTCAGAAATGAGACACTTTCCCGCGGTATAAAGTATCCCATATGTTAACCCGGATAACCAGCTACGACCATACCAAATTTCATCAAACTCCCTCCAGTGGTTTTTCTGTGATGCGGTAACAGACAGACAGACAAAAATTCTAAAAACTATAGATTCGGCCTCGGTGTCGATAATAATGTTTATTTCAATAAAATTTTCCAAAAAATATTTAAGGTACAGATTCGGCTTAGTTACAATTTTATTATATGTATAGATTAATTCGAGTAGGTCATACACATGCCCACGTCAATTTGACAAATGGAGCCGTGTTATCAGATCCGACCTCGTCGCGCCGTGACTGACTGCCCACTACCAATATATAAGATATTGCCTACGAATGACCTGAAATACATAATATTGTATTTCGAAATTTAAATATTATATATGTGCAGAATTATAATTTACCTTACCTTCAGTTCTAAAATGTATTTCAATATGAAATATAGGGTGAGCTTTACAAAGGGACTATAGTGCATTAAAATTAAAAATAAAACAATTATAAATAACAATAACAATGACGAAATAATATAACTTCTATTAATAAACTTAAGTACAGACACATTTTTATCTATAAGTTTTTTACAACTTCAACTCTATCAAAGCTTAATAGTTCTCTCTCAACTTATTTATGTTAAACTTATGTCAAATTAATTAAGGAAAACTTTAGAGAGATGGTTTATTGACAACTGTCTTTTTCAACCAAACGTATATAGGACTATATTTTTAAGAATATTAAAAGCAATTGCTCACATGATATCAAAATAAACAGCCCACTCGATAACCTATGAACCTGCGATTGTTCTAATTTCGATAAGGTCAAGTAATGGAAAGGTGTAACTGCCAACTTTAATTACACAACGTTTCATATTATTTCGGTTCACTATACTTACATGGTTATATCGGTTAGCAACCGATGGCTGAATGGTGGCATGTGTGACCTACCTTAATTTTAATATTTGACTTTACTGAGCTAAAAAATGGCGTACATGTGTATTTATTTATAGGTTTTCCGTTAATGTACTGTATTCTCTTTAAAATGATTAAATTTTAAAATTGCATAGAATCGCGATTACACCGAATGTTGCTGAACGGAAGCGTGTGGAGGACAATCTCATCTCGTCTAAGGCACTCACGGTAACCTTCATATACTCTTAGCTCATGGTTGGTTTGGCGACTCGACTTAAACTCTACACTTTTGAAAATGAGTAATTACGCAAAAACACTACACTGCACTAAATGAGTTGGGTGTTGCTGTAGAGAATATTTACCAAAATATCTAGCGAGAAGTATCGATGTATAGTATGTAGAGCGGCCTTAGGTGCTATAAGTAGTGACTACTCTTATTTTTAACGGATTTCCAGTTATATAATTCTTTTAGTTGCGTGAAATATTTTCCTAGTGAAATGATGAATGAACTACGTTTAGGTTCTAGAGATAATACAACTGAATATATTTTCATGTTGCTTTAGTATGTTAATTGTTCCATATTTTATAAAACAACAATTTTAATTGCAGAACTTGAGCAAGCTGAGACCTAGGTACAAATATTAGCAACCCTTTGGGTTTAGATCAAACATTGAGTCATACATGCATATTTAGTATTTAATGATTTACTTACGTATATATAAATTACTTAAGTTACATAACATTTTGAAGTGATACATTTATTTAAAAAGTAAGTAAAACATCACTAATAATATCATCACACCAACAAGGTATATGATGGCCGACGGCTACAAAAAAACGATAAATTCAACTAAGGCTAAATATCAAATGCAGAAATGATTCACGCATGTTAATGGAAGTCAACAAATTCACGTTTCAGACATTTCATGGCTACAGGCATAAAAAAATAATTTAAAGTTCACATGATCTATAAAATGAGACATAAAGACTAAACTAATCTAGAACCGATTTGACACGTTGTGTCCAATTACATGCTTTAACATATTATATGAATAAATAATTTTGTGAACATAGCGTAGGTTTTTCATAAAAATAAATTATAATATGTATTTTTTGACATATAAAAAAGACATAAGTGGAGGCGTTTTATTATAATTAATTTAACAGGAACCCATTCTCAATTCCTGAGTAAAAGTTATATTAGAAAATGGTGTCAAGTTGCGCTTTCTTATTCTATTATAATTAAAAATAATTGTGCATATTTTACATTAAATAAAGAAAATTGTATAAACATGACATACATTAAATTTTACAAGAATAGTAAATACATACGTATCGCGAATAGTACGAGAGAAGTCATCAGTAAGCCACACCCCATATTTCTATGTAAACGGGGCACTATGCAAAAAAATGAGTCAGTGACTTTGACACAAATATAAGCTACCATTGCAGCACTGATTCTATGTTTTATTATTATTTAATAAACATTGGTCGCGGAATCAGTTCCGTTTTAAGACAACCATAAAATAATGTTAATTAATAATGTCTAGTAAACTTTATAAACACTCAGTTTTTATTTGACTTTATAAGTGTTTCCTCCGCATATACTGTATATATTTGCAAAGAAAATATATCAACTATTTGATAGATTAAGATCTAAACTATGAAACTTACATATTTATAATACGCGCATGGAATGCTACGAATATTATTGTTAATCGTTAGTCGATAATCATATATTTAAACTTTTAATAAGCTTTCATTTTAATTATTAATAAGTATGTATTGTATAAATATTATCTAATTTATCTAAATAATCATTGAATTAATAAGAAAAATGGAACCTCTTCACCTAAAATTTCAAAATACTACGCGAATACGAATACATGGAAAGACAGCGACATATTTAGTAGGGTTTCGCCTTTAAATGCAAATTTGAAAAGAAATGTTATTACGGAGAAACCATTGACGAAAAGCACTTGACAAAGACATTTTAACAAGCATACAAAACATTTAACCGAATTTAGAAACTATTTTTTTGAGTGATACAACTTCAGCACTTTAATCATGAAAACAATATATAAATAAACATGATATCAACAATACAAGCAAAAATAAGATAATTAAAAAAAACGTTGTGTAGTGTAGGTAGGTACTAAGGCAATCCATGGATAAAATACAACCGTAGGTATATTATAAATATAGTTAGGTACTTGTATTATAAGAAGGCACACCGAATTTAAAATTATTTAACTAAAAAAATATTCCAGCCTTAAGGGTTTTTTTTTATTTTATATGGAACAACCCTAAATCCTATTCATAAAAAAAACAAAAATCGATTCGCAACTGGCAACGATTACATACATAACATATAAAGTTGTTATATTGAGAGAGTATTCTTAACTTTTTGAAATCACTCAAAAATATAATAATGCAACTTAACCCTTCAAATATTACTTGCTACAGTTAAAAAAAGTTCATTAATCTTCTGCATATTCGCGATACAAATACTAAGGTAAGGTCACACTAGCGGCCTTGTGAGCTCACGTTTGTCGATAAGCGTATGAACGATACAATCTGACGTTGATCTAGATTTAGTTGGGCAATCTCATTAATACTGATTTGTTTGAGCTGAATTTATGTTTGCTGTCAATTTAGGTATGACCTTTAAAAGTAACACTTAAAAAAAAACTAAAAAAACACGTTGTGACATGCCATGGCAGGATTTTTACCTTCTTTGTCAGAGCAGCTCGGAATCAAAATGGTATTCGCTTTTCGCCGGCTGATGAGTTTCTCGCTTTCTTAGCAAAACTGCACTTCGAGCTTCATTGTTAACTTCCTCAAGGGCTGACTACACTGACTCTAATTTAAATGACGATTCAAAATTGAATGAAGTTAATTTTCATATTACGTACTTATAAAGTTTCAAATCAATACTACAATTAGAAGTAGGTTATAACCGATTTTCAGACCTGTTTACAAGTTAATTAAAAAATTAGTGTTCTGATCATCCGATGGAAAAGGAAATATTACAATAGAATATTAAACGAAATATTCAACGGATTATTACATAACGGAACATCAAATCCCATTCATAGTAACCGAATTCGCACTTGATCATTTTTTTCGTCGCATTATTACTAGCGACTCACGCTGGCTTCACAACTTCAGCAAACAAACAAAAAAACTCTGCCTTTTTATAATATTAGTATAGATTTTATACTACTTTACATTAGATGATATACATATTTCACAAAGTTTCGATAAATTTCACAACTAATAGGTAACGCTGTTGACGCATGATCATGTACCTACTTAAATTTTCTATCAAACACTAGCTTGATGGTTTTCAAATCCAATATAGTATATAGAGTATATACTTAAGGAAAACGTGTATTATACTAAATTAAGTTTTCTTGAGTTTCCATCTACTTCTACTTAAGCTGTAATGACTGAGCAAGATGACTAAAGACTATTTATTCTTCAACTATACGAACTGATGTGATAATTATACCTCGTTTGGCCAACATTTTTTGAAATTATACTTCTTCGGCGCGTTTGGAAAAAAATATGAGAGTGAAATTTTTACGATGCGCGCGCACACCGACATCCAAAAAGCGACATGATGAAGTTAGCTGATGTTTGTTGCCATGGTGACCGTTATTATTGTCTGAGAAACAATATATAATACATATTATATTCTTTTCTTAAATGATATTTTATAAATAATGATTGTAATATGCCTTATTTAATTATTTTATTAATTTATCATTCCTTTTACAAACAGAGAGTTGTGACATACGGGATGATGATCTTTAGCTATTTTTCCTGTTATGCCAAAGCATAACTTCTTACGTGCGTACATAAGTACACACACACGTTTTTCATGTAGAAAGGACTTAAAAAATAAAATGCCAAAAATAATTAATAATATGCTTTATTTATTAACAACTTCTATATTGGCTGTTTATTATGTAGGTACTAATGTATACTCATGCTTAATAATATAAATAAATAAAATTACTACTTATAATTAGTGTCCGACCGAAGCTTCGGCTTCGGCTTCGGCTTCGGCCACCTTCGGCCAAAAAATCCACCTTCGGCGAAACATTCGGCTTCGGCCCAAAACCCGGCCGAAGCCGAAGGTTTCGCCGAAGGTCCGAGCGACCGTCGAGATTGAACGAACTGTTACGAAAGTCATGAGGCGGCGGGGAGCCACTGTCAAAATATCACATTGCATGCATCAAAACAAGTTCGTACGTGTATTTAAACGAGTGTTTTTGAGAGAGAAGGTTAAGTACAAATATGCTTAGTAAAATAGAATATTATATTATTCTTATAACTTGTTGTTTGCAAAACAGTCATTACCTCATTAGTTCTATTGTTATTGTTACATTTTTTTTTGAAATTTCTAATATTTTCTAAACTGTGCATTTAATTGACCAACATTTAATTATTTACTAAGAAGTAAGTGTTTGTTTATTTTATTTATTAGTCTAGTTTTGGTCTAGTCGAGTAAAACAAAGACTGATTGGTCTAATTGTAATTTGTGAATTACATAATAAAGAAATGATTATTTTTTACCAGTAGGTAAATCACAAAATCACAAACTTTTATTTATCTCTAAACCAACCATCTCTATGATATATCATTAACTTCTATATGAGACAGTCAATATAAACCTTCAATATTGAGGTTATTTGAGGTATTGATACAAAATTAATTACTGAGTGCTGAGAGAATATAAACCTTCGGCTTCGGCTTCGGCTTCGGCCGAAGGTTGTGGCAATAGCCGATTAATCGGCTTCGGCTTCGGCTTCGGCCAAAAATAGACCTTCGGTCGGACACTACTTATAATGCATCAGTGATCATGATAAATGGATTAATGGTGTAGCGAAATGGTGGGAATAATATATTTAGCTTTAATCTAAATAACATGTGTTGATCTTAAGGCTTCTATGAACATTAACGTAACATTTATTGAAGTAAAACTTTTTTAGGCGTGACTTAAGTCAATATATTGGAAAAATGAGTGTCGCGGAAGTGAGAGTCAAATTCATTATCAATAATTTAAAAATTAATTATACTTATAATTTTATAATAATTATTACACATAAAATGAATTTATATTTTGATTTGTTTTAATTTAATTGCGGTAAAACTGCCACAGCGCCAAAGAAGTTTTACTTCAACCGCGCCTAAAAGTTACACGCACTCATTTAAAAAAAAACGCAAATTCTAAAAGCATCTCTATTTTTTTCCTATTTTAATTCCAACAATTGTATTTAGACCACATTTGCCCCAAAAAAAAATTATCCATCTTGATTTTGCAATTGCTTGAGCTGTTTTAGCACTGTATCTAACAACTTTCTTCTGTCTCGCTCATTCTTTTTGAGAACGGAGAAGACAGACGACTTTTGTTCTGCTTCTTTCAGTTTTTCTAGTAAAGTGGCGGCATCGCGGGGCGTCACTAATGCGTATTTACCTCCTTCTATACCCACATCGTGGAGATATGATGACCAATCCCACCCGGTTATTAGATCTAGAAGTTGCCTGAAAACAATATATGTATGAATAAGGCATAGCAAATATATAAATGTTCATGAGCCATGATTACTTAAGGAATTTCAGGTGTCTAAGTTGAAATAATATACGTTTAGAAAAGAAAAGGTAAATAAAATATATGTACATATATAATTATTTGAAAAAATGGTAAATGGATTTGCTTTCTTTTTTACATATTTTTTATAAGTATATTAATAATGGAATAAAGGAAAATAAAGTAGTACATTTTTATAAGTCAAAGTCACTATCATACACACCAGGCGCGGATCCAGAGTTAAATTTTGGGGGGGTCATAGGCTGAAATATACATATAATAAAACAGTAACTTAGCAAAGTCTGTACATTAAATATTTTTTTAAAAACAATTGAGGCCAGGCGCGGATCTAGTTTTCTATTTGAGGGGGCGGCCGGGGGGGGGGGGGGGGTATGCCAAAAAAAATTAAGACCTTAAGAACGTTGAAAAATAGTTTTTTTCTATTTCTGGCTTGTTGTGACATCTTATCGAAAAATATTCATTATATAAATTTCATCAAAATCTGTCCAGTGGTTTTCTCGTGATGTGGTAACAGACAGACAGACAGACAAAAATTCTAAAAACTATAGATTCGGACTCTGTATCGATAATATTGTTTATTTCAATTAGATTTTCCAAAAATTGTTTAATGTACAGATTCGACTTAGTTACAATTTTATTATATGTATATAGATTTCTGTAAAAACTTTTTGATATTCATGAAACTAGGAGAATATAATCTTCGAAATACATATAATAACCATTTTTTTTAAATTGATATGTTTATCTGTTTATTCCTTCCTTTCTTAGACTTTAAACTTCTCTAAAAAGTATATTTGGCTTTGGGGGGGGGGGGTCGTGACCCCCATGACCCCCCCCCCCTGGATCCACGCTTGATACACACACATATCCCTTATAAATAGATCATACATAATATCCTCTTAAACCGCCCTTCTTTCATATCCATCCACTCTTATGCCCCCTTACCCTTTATTTTTGTTGGTAATTGCAAACGCATACCACCTGGACACATACACACTATATGGGACTCACCAGCTAGAAAAGCCAGTACTACAGAGAAAACCAAGCCAACAGCCACGGCTAACCATAACAAACAATGTATTACAGCGCTTTACAGCGCTTCTGGAATCTACATACAATTCTTTAAAGCGCAACAACACCAACTTGTTTAAAAACTAACCTTAAACTAGCAAAATGTTCCAGCAGCTCCCCCTCTTTCAACCCGGGCACAGGTTCTCCCGCTGCGAACTGCTCGCACTGTATCACGTCCAGGTCCAGCTGGTAGAGGGCTCCGGAGGAGATCTGGCGGACACCTGGGTCCAGCAGGAGATTGCGCAGCCTCGTCGCGATACGGTTGGTGGCTGCTCGTACTGCCGCTACGCTGTGGGAACAAAATAGTCATGCAATGGATTGAGGAATTAAAACCAAATATATGCATTTTTGAAAATGTTTAGTGCATTCCGTAGTATTATTCATATGATTTCATTTTATATAAAAAAATGATTTTTTTTAGAATTACTATTTTTTCGCCATAGCTTTTTTTCGAGTGTGTTATTGTGTGTTACATATTCTGTTGTGTTATAACTACAACTTTCGGCGAATTCGCCCACATATTATAAATATAAACACCCATGACTGGAGTACAAACTTTCGTGCTCGTCACACAAATGAATGCCCCCAACGGGACTCGAGCCCGCGACCGCTGTCACAGCAAGTACAGCACTACAAACTAAGCCAAACGTGTCGTCATATAATGTCATATAATGTGGGTATAAAAATAAAGTGCTTAAACTGAGTATTTAATATATACCGTGCTCTCTCAGGCAGCTGTTCTAAAGATGTCAACACTCCAGACAGATAGCTCAGCATGTCTGTGACAAAGGAGGACGCTTGTCCGCTGGGCTCCACTGTGAAGTAAAGCAGGTTATATTATTATTGTAGTAAAATTTCTTTAGGTACGCTTGACTTGGGAAGTAAGCTGGTGAATGCGTGACGAGAGCGTTACGAAAAGTGTGATCGGGCGTTTGTTGCCATGGTAACCATTTTTATTGTCTGACAAATATAATATATTATACATTCTTTATTTATTTAAATGATATTCTATAAATATATGATTGTAATATGCCTAATATGCGTATATTTAATTATTTTTATTAAAATTTATCATTTCTTTTACAAACGGAGAGTTGTGACATACGGGATGAAATCTTTAGCTTTTTTTGTTCTGTTACGCCAAAGAAGTATAACTTCTTACGTGCGTACATAAGTACACACACACGCTTTTTAGTATCTCACCTAACCTAATTATTTAAAACATAAATTGAATTTCATAAAGAGTACCGATAACCTACAGAAGTTTTACTTCTTGCGCGTGTACACATTCATACATGCACTCTTTAATTATTTTTTTTAATAGTTTCTGTTTGAACTATCTGTTAGGATGATCTCCGAAATAAATAACTACTGAATAAAATACATTAAATGTTATTATTTTAATATGTGTGAGCTACTAGAAATAAGATTTTTTCATATTTTTTTTCAAACTGCGCGTATAGCAGCCGCTTATAGACTTATCGAATGTAACCGCATCGCAGTGCTAATAGATTTTTAAAAATATATTGAAACTACAAGTATAACCCGTTTTAAGATTTTAGTATTATATATATTATTAATATTAATTAATCTACTCTGTAATTTGTTTTTTTTTTTTGTAAATTGTGTGTAATTAAAACTGTTAAGTTACTCTGTACGAATTAATAATTACAATAATGTATAAAACTTTACCAAGTAACCAATCATAATTTTCAAGGTCCAGAAACTCGTCTACTTTCTTCTCCAACTTTTCGCATATTTGCTGTTCAGCATCATCTCGGGCTGCTTGGAACATGCTGCCTGCTGTCTAACATTAAAAACCCCAACATTATACATTTATATGTATATATTTATATATGTATGTATGACGTATGTATACTTGTGTATGTATAAAGGAATTACATTGTATATATAGAAAATACACATGAAAAAATTACTGTAACAGTATGACAATTGACATGCATGCCAGTGATCCTATTAAGATTTCGTCTGTTTGTCTTATAGTTTGTATTGTTTTGTATTCAGCCCTTTTTTAACGTCCTACTGCTGGGCACGGGCCTCTCTTCAGTACGAGGGGAATCAGGCCATAGTCCACCACGCTGGCCAAGTGCGGATTGACGGACTTCACACGTCTTTTGAAAACTTGCTAGGTTTTCGCAGACATGCAAGTTTATTCACGATGTTTTTCTTTCACCGTAAGGCAAGTGGTAATCATGTTAGAAATGATTCGCACATGAAAATACCAGAGGTGCGAGACCCGGGATTTGAACCCGCTTCACTCGGTTTCCCAAGCGAGCGCGTTACCACTGGGCTACTAGTGCCTATATCTTATAGTATATTTTAATATAATTTATATATGATATAATTTTCATTAAGCAAAAATAAAATTGACTTACTTGCGTGGTGACCAGTTCTGAACCAGTAATATTACTGATGAATTCATACAAGAAGGACGTTGCGTCTTCTAGATACTGCGTGTCTACGATGATCTGCAACAAAATAAAGAAAACTTTATATTATAGCTAATAGATGGCGATTTATTTACATTTAAAAATAGAGAAAGTAACATACTAAGTTTTTTTACGAGTCAACGCTATCAGTTATTGTGTTTTCCCGTAGATATAAAAGATTTCCATGTAATAAAAAGTATTCTAAGTGTTGGCGTCTATGTTTTGGTACACAAAACGCAGCAGTCATTTTATTTATAAACCTGTTGAAATAAAACAAATACTAAATGTTAAGTGAAAGCCACAATACATTAGTGAAAACCGCGCCCAAATCGGTTAAGCTGTTTCTGAGTTTAGCGCGTACAAACGTGCCAAATAGACAGAAAATTTAAAAACATTGTTTTGAATTCTATTGCGTTAATAAAAACCCCAAATAATAGTTTCTATTAAATATCTTCCATGTCACACACAGCGACCATTTACACTTTTAATATATGTATGTATAATACTTTTAATATATGTATAACTAGCGATTCACCTTCGATTCGCTTCAGGTTCGTTCCTAAATCAAAACAAATCTATCCCACGGTAACCGTACACCTTTCCGGGATGATATATAGCCTATAGCGTTCCTCAAGAAACAGGCTATGTAATGCAAAAACAATTTTTCAAATCTAAGTAATAGTTCTTGCGATTAGCACGCTCAAACAAACAAACAAACAAACAAACAAACAAACAAACTCTGCCTCTTTATAATATTAGTATAAATATTATTATCCCTGCACTCAGCGCTTAAATAATCACGATAATGAAATTAGTCCCCGCTGAGTTTCTTTCGCCAGTTCTTCTCAGGTCTGAGTTTTCTTATTTCCGAACTGGTAGTAGACTCATGACGTTTAGTAAAAAAAATATTTTGAATTTAAACTTGAATTGTATTTATTAATTATATATTAGGGATATTAATATAATTGTATATTATTGATTATGTAATTATAGGGAATGTTACGTACACTTGTAAAGACATACATATTTGATTAATTAATTATTATTATTGTCTTTTAAATGTATATAAATCTACACTAATATTATAAAGAGGTAAAGTTTGTGAGTTTGTGACGTTGTAGGGGTAATCTCTGGATCTACTGAACCGATTTAGATGAAATTTGGTAAGAAGATAGTTTGAGGCCCTGGAAAGGACATAGGACACTATTTATCCCGGAAATCCTCCCTTAAGGGGGTGAAAATGGGGAAGAAAGTTTGTATTGGAAAGCAAGCTAGTGTATTAATATGTACGTTGTTAGTGTGCTTTTCTAAATAAATAAATAAAAATGAGCGCTCGACGCTCGAGGCACCTGCACGAGCTGCATGAGCGGCAGCGGGCGCCGGAACACGGCGGACAGGCAGCCGGTGAAGGAGCGGCTCAGCAGCAGCGAGGCGGAGTGGCGCGCCGCCGCCGCGCGCCGCGCGCCGCCCAGCCCCAGCCCCGCAGAGTACTTCAGCCACGCGTAGATGAACTCCTTCACTTGCACGTACACGGACGGCACTACCGTCGAGAACGGGAACCTGGGACGAGCGAGTCGAATTATTGAAGTGAAGCTAACGAATATTATAATTAAATTGACACATATTGTAAGGTACTTTGGGTCCATTTTTCAATTTTTTGAATTCCTTTTGTTAATTTTTGGGTAGGCTGTCTTTAACGACTATATGGTGCCTTTGAGACGTCTAACACCTTTAGTCTCTCCCGTGACCATGATTCCTGTAAAGCATTCGAAACGTCGGGAACTAAAAATCAAAATAAATTGGCGAAATAATCCGAAAAGATAGTTTTACTTAGAAGTGAAACTACTTTAGAATCGTTATGATTTGATGAATCAAACGGAAATGCGACACTAGAAAGAAGACATATACATATATATAGAAGAATACATTGCAATGTTGCCACGGTTACCGTTGTTATTGTCTGACAAATATATAATATTATATTCTTTCTGAATATGATATTCTATAAATATATGATTGTAATATGCCTAATATGCCTTATTTAATTATTGATTTGTTTTAATTTAATTGCGATATCTGCCAAAGAAATTTTACTTCAACCGCGCGTAAAGGTTACACGCACCAATCTTTTTTACCAATTATTACAGTACCAAACGAAAACCCAAGCACTCACTTTCTAGGAAAAGGTTGAGTCTCCAGCTCATCTCCTTCATAAGGAAATGTGTCCATGACACCATCATACTGCTCTTGATTTTCTACCTACATTAAGAAAGGCAAGAAAATAAAGATAATTAAAATACTTATATTTAATTATTACAAGACAGTGGTAACGCGCTCGCTTGGGAAACCGAGTGAAGCGGGTTCAAATCCCGGGTCTCGCACCTCTGATATTTTCATGTGCGAATAATTCCTAACATGATTACCACTTGCCTTATGGTGAAGGAAAAACATCGTGAGGAAACCTGCACGTCTGAGAGAACCTAGCAAGTTTTCGAAAGATATGTAACCCACATTTGGCCAGTGTAGTGGTCAGTGGACCATCACGTATTAAGGAGAGGCCCAAGCCTAGTAGCGGGACATTAAAAAGGGCTGAATGAAAGAAATGAAGCAATTACCTTAAGAATAATTTAAAATATATATATATATATATATATATATATATATATATATATATATATATATATATATGCAATTATATGAATTTAGAAAAGTTTATAACAAGAACCTTACCTCAATAGGCGCAAAAGTAGCATTATCCAATATATCTCGGAACACAACAACCCATCTTTGCATCAACACTTCTGTGTAATGCTCCGCCATCTCTTGCAGAAGCAATGGTAGGGGATCAGTCGGAAGACCGTAGCATCTGCAAATTTAACATGCACTAAATAAAATCAATATCTTAATTACTATTTAGAACACAAAGAAATTATTGTTTTCCCCTTTATTTTCCATTGTTCTATTCTGCTTTAAGAACATAAAAACTTTTTAACAAAAAAATAAAAACCGACTTCAAACAAAAGCACTAAAAAGTAAAAAATAACTGATTGGTAATTTTCATTTACTATAAATACCTAATCAAATATTTTCGAAGTCGGTGTGCTTTGCTTTGTATGGGCTGGCACCGATTTCGAAAATATTTGATTAGGTAAGTATTTAATAGGTAGGCTTTAGTTACTTAGCCAAAGCACACCGACTTCGAAAATATTTGATTAGGTATGTATAGTAAATGAAAACTACCAATCAGTTATTTTTTACTTCTTAGTGCTTTTGTTTGAAGTCGGTTTTAATTTTTTTGTTAAAAAGTTTTTATTTGTCCCATTTTAGTGTAGACAGTAGTAGCAAAGTAAGAATTCTAAAGTGTTAGGCTTGTCAAATCAAACAAAATAAGCCCAAATTCAAAGTATCTACTATTAGTCGTTGAAGAGTTCCACCTATCCATCTTCTGGCCTTATCATCAGATCAGGTCAACAATACCGAAACACTGTACTATCAACGGAAATAGAAACACTTGCAAAGTTTTAAGTCAATATGACAATTAGAAGTAGGTTCAATTAATCATTAGCTATTTTTCCACCCTTAGGGGTGGTATTTTTTTTTTGAAATTTAAATGGGACCAATCTGGAGGTATACCCTTTCTAACAAAACAAAAATTGTCCAAATCGGTTAACAAATGACGAAGTTCTGAGGCAACAAACATTAAAAAAAAAATACAGTCGAATTGAGAACCTCCTCCTTTTTGAAGTCGGTTGAAAATAGAAATAGCAATAAAAATACACAACTCTAACTTAATCTATACACATATTAAAGGTTTAAACGTCAAACGAATTTTAAATGACAATTAAAATAAAATCGATTTTTTTATTTAAATCTAATATTGATATATTAATTTTATGTAATACCATCTATTATTATAGATTTTTTAAAGACAGAATTACAATTTGTTTAATTCTATTTAACTAATTGTGATTTTAGACTCTTGATTTTTTTGATTTTAAAAAGGCTTTATTCATATTAAAAAAAACTATATATCTATACAGATAAATAAAACTGAAATATATGTTTGCAATGTAATAATAACAGATTTTTACTACATGCATATGAAATTACATACGGTACTTTGCACATTTTTTCTATTTTTTTTTCTGTCTTTCTGTTTATTCCGACTAATCTTCGAAACGGCTGGACTGATTTTGACGGGAATTTCACTGGCAGATAACTGATGTTATAAGGAGTAATTTAGGTTACTTTTATTTTAGAAACGAATTAGGGTTCCGCTAAAAAAAAATTAAAACGTATCCAGGAACGCAAACAAGCGAAGCGAGGGAAAATCGCTAGTGTATATATTATATACTTACTTCAATGCATTTATAAACAGCATAATCTGATGTTTGATGCTCAACATGAGAGTTGGATCGGTTATCAATGACGTGTTTGTTCTTAGCGTCGAAGCGACTTTAGCCACCGACATACTCCAGGTATCTAGCAGCCAATCCTTGGAGACCAGACCAGCTCCTGTGGTCAAGAGGTGTTCCTCAAGGATGAAGAAGCCCAGTACAGCATTGAGGTAACTCTTCATATTTTGTATTGAGTCATGGAGGTTTCCGGATGAGGGTATGAGAACGAGTCGAGCTTGCTGCTTTCGTTGAGCTCTGTAATGAAAGTATTATTTAGATAATAATTTATTGGGTCTAGTCGCTAATATGCAGAGTAGTTAGATTATGAGGTCCTGGGTTCGAGTCCCGGACTGAACTAAAAGCAAAAGTAGCAGATTGGTTTAACGCACTTGCTTAAAAGTAGGCATGGAACATTTCACGAGTAGCAAGTGAAAAATATATATATGAAATGCGTTATCATACGTCACACCTGCTACTTAAATTCACAGTGACTGCTACAAATCACAGCTTGGTGAAATCACACATCGTATTCGGATTTCATCGTAGAATTAAATCGTCGTCACTCGTTATTGCTACTTAGAGAGCGAGCGAGTAGGCATGAAATGGGGATGTGGGCGAGTTAGAAAGAGAAAAATATATGTTGCTGATGCGTTATTACTTGTAAACAATATTATACCGTGAAATACGACTTCGTGACCTTTTAAAATAAACCTTAAGTCCTAAAACATAAAGTTTCGATTTCCTTATTAATTTGAATTTGTAGCAGGTCACAATTTATCACGAATCACGAAATGAAATGAAATATGAAAGTAACAATAGTAGTTACTTATCACGCTAAATGATTTATCATTAGATAGATGTGAAATGTGAATTGCGATACTACATTAATACATACATTGTAATAGTGTAAATATTTAATATACCAATTTACTTAAGTTTTGTGTTTTCGTTTTAATTATATTTAAATAAATATAGATAGTAGTTACTAGTTAGTGTAAATATAACAATTTAGTTAAGTTTTCTGTTTTCGTTATAATTATGTATAAATAACATTGGTGACATTTCATACTTCATTTTAATAGCAAATAATATAAAGTGTGACACCAAACTGTCGAAATGAAAAATTATTGCCTGTGAAAAGTAGCAGGTGAAATCACGTGAAAAATATACGTAATTTTATCATATGATAATGATTTAAAAGTAGCAATCATTTCCATGCCTACTTAAAAGGTCATTTGAAGTGGAACTAATTCATGTCTCATGATTACCTAATAATACTATAAAAGAAAACATAAAGAGAAAATCTGCATGCTACAAGGACCTACTCAATTCTCGAAAGACTTCAGTTGTATAATAATAACACTGCGGGACTTAAACGCGTGTATTTGTAAGTGGTAAAATTATGGAAGGCAAAAATTTAAAAAGTTATATGTATTTCACTTCACTTCTCCACACTTCAAAAATGTAAGACTTATTTTATAGTAACACAATTCTGTAGCATACAAACAGCATAACAAAATATATATATATATATATATATATATAAGTATATTACTTTCTTTACCGTCTTTATTTATAAGAAGAAAAAACTGTTTTGAAAATAAAAGAACCATTCACCTGTAATATTGCACAAAATCGTTCTTAGCACCAAGAACACTGTGTATGTGCAAACACCTATGGAGAGGACTGAAGTCTACTAGTTCATGAGGACATTGCGGTCCACTGTTTTCTTTAGTAACACCCAATGATTCTAAAACAATTATAATATTTTTCAAAACTAAAATAAAATTCGGTCAAGTGTGAGTCGGACTCGCACACGAAAGTCCATACCATCGTATAAAATATAACACTATGTACTATTTGATTTTTTTATTTGCATGGTGGTCATTTTGAAATTAGCTATCTTGGTTTTTTTATCATTTATCATTATTGCGGTAATAGTAATTACGATTTATGAGATACAGCCCCCTAACAGACAGGCGGACGGACAGCAAAGGCTTAGTAATACGATCCTGTTGGTTACCTTTCAGGTACGGAACAGTAAAAAGCACACTTTAAGTATCACATGGCGATAAATCTATGTTGACAGTCGTCAAAACGAAACAAATGAGCCCAAACTCTAAACTCCTGGATATACCATTATATCAGGTTATGGTAACTAGTTTGTGAAATGTTTTTACATATCTACAAAGTTTGAAATTGATACGATATTTTAAAATATTGTCTAAATTCAAGTTCTAAGTTTTGATTACAGTCACTGACAAGTGTTGAAAATTGAAATAGTTATAACATTTGCAAAGTTATAAATAGCTTATATTTAAAACTGTAATAAGATATAATTCAGAATATACATTTGCTGTATACATTTATTTTAAAATAAAATTGTTACTGAATTTTATTAAAAAAAAGCAATGTATCTATGTAAATTTCACCTTTTTTATTCTTTACAATATTCTCCAAGCTCCTCCCAAGCATTTCTTGGGTTTGCTTCAAAGCCATTGCGCCAACCTATAAAAAAATAAATATAAACTAAATTATTATACTACTAGCGACTCACTCACCCTCGCTTCGCTCGGGTTTGTCCCTAAGTGATTCTTTAAATTGACTTTTTAATTTATGAATTGATTGAAATAAAACAAATACTAAATGTTAAGTGAAGCGTACTACAATACATTAGTGTAGAAGTAAGCCGCACCCAAATCGGTAAAGCTGTTTCTGAGATTAGCACGCACAGACAAACAGACAGAAATTCTAAAAATCATTGTTTTGGGTTCTATTGCGTTAATAAAGACCCCCAATAGTAGTTTTTCTCAAATATTTTCTATATACAGACAGCAATCAGTTACACTTTCCATTATATGTATAGATGGAATAGATATAGATATATAGACCATTCAATTCTAACCATTAAATAATTTACCTGAGGACTTAATTTCCTTATATTTTCGAGGAAGTCTCTCAAGTCCGCCATGGATGCATCTTGTATCGCCTGTCGTAACCGCGGAATATCGGCGGATATTTTCGCACACCATTTGTAAGGTCCTACCCGAGGTAATAGAACATGTTCCAATTGCTCTAGGGTTTTAAGTGCTGGGTAATATCTGTGAGATTATCAAAATTATTACATTTAAATTTATTATTATTTGAGAGTCCACCCTAATGAACTAGCCCGAGGGCTACTCGCCAGTATTGAAGCCTCGAAGCGATTAAAAAGGGCGCGGATCTTGGAACAACACCAAAGATTCACTTCCAGCTAAACTATAAACTTAAAGCGACTACCCTCTGCAGTCGATGTACATATATGGCTGCATTCAAATCAAAAGTTGTTTTTTTATAGGAGTGCACACTCACTAAATATGACATTCCAGGTCATCCGCTTATAATATTATTACTGATCGTGGATACCTGATTGAGATTAATTATATATGAATACAAAGTAGTATAAAAGTTCCAAAAATAGTAAATAAAATTAAGCAATATTACAATTTACAAGATTACTTTCAATATGTTTTTTAAATAATAAAAGGTAGTGGTGGCCCAGTGACAAAGCGCTCGCTTGGGAAACCGAGTGAAGTGGGTTTAAATCTCAGGTCTTGAAACTCTTGGAATTTTCATGTGCGAATCCTTTTTAACATAATTACCACTTGTCTTATGGTGAATAAAAACATTGTGAGGAAACCTGAATGTCCGAGAGAATCTAGCAAGTTTTTATAAGACATGTGAAGTCCACCAACAGGCACTTGGGCAGTGTAGTGGACCATAGCTTGTTCCCCACACATTAAAAGGAGGCCAGAGCCCAGCAGTGCGACGTTAAAAAGGGCTGAATACAATACATATATATGTCCTTCTTTCAATATGCATTTTGACATTATTTTTTACTTTAATGTTCAAATAAAACAATCCAACTCAAACTTTGGTAATAAAATTTGAAATAAAATAGCTTAATGTCACCAATTACTTAATTAGATTAAAACTAATAATTCTTCCATTTATATCACAATAGTAAATTATTATACCTCTTTGCTTCCACTTGAGTTTTGAGCTTTGAATAAGTAGTTAACAATGGTAGGCATAACTCCATTTTTTCTATAGTTGCTGCAATATTTAACTCCACTCTACGGGCTCTAATCAACTCTTCTGCCCTTGTGCAAAGATCTTAAATAAAGATAGATCAAATATATTGTTCCATATTGTGAAACATAATTTGTAGATGTCATATAAAATAATAGAGACAGTATGCATTTGTACATAATATGGGGTATAAATACTTTCATGTAAATGTGTAATGTGGATTATGTTTAATTTTATATATTATACTAGCAGACCCGACCACACATTGCTGGGGCACATTTATAACTTGGTAAATTAATGTTAGTAATTAATTTCTCATATTCTCTCTCGCGAATCCCTCTCCGAATATAAAAATCTTTTTTTTGTAAAAAACAAGAAACAACCAGGGTAAAAACCATCCTATTTTTTTTTAAGTTAGAACAAATCAAATGTTTTAAAAAAAATACATTCAGATCTGATAAGTACCAACATTGTGACATGGAAATTTTATTTTTCTCCATAATGAGATAATTGATATGTTATTTATAGGATAGAACTTTTTTAATCTTTAAATTAAACAATGTATTATATTTATAAAAAATAAAAAGTATTCCTTATTAAAATAATATAAACATACTTTCTGTAGACTCCTTCACATTAGCATCGACATTAGATATTTCTCCATGCAGCTCCTCAGCATGTGAGCGGACTTGAAGCAATTCTCTAATGGAGTCAATAAAGCCCTACAACATGTATTGATAAAGCTATAGTGTAACTGCATTAGAACAATAGAACAATTAATATATGACATGCCCAGATTAAGTAAAATTTAATGTAAAAATTAAGATATATATAATATGTACATAATTGGATATGTTATTTACCACCAATAAAGATTTGAACATTACCTGATAGTAAAAATTGCACAGCTTTTCAATTTCTTTGTCATGTTGCTGAATTCTATCATCTAACTGTTGTACAAAAGCCTCATGACCTTCACCTTCATACACTGATCTAAACGCAGGACCCCAGTAATCATCTATGCCTTCTATTTCCTAAAACAATGTAATTTAATTTTGTATATTTAACTTAGCCCTGTACTTTGCTTCCTTTATCAACTACCTAATAGTATTGTATAAATTTATTATTATAAATTTATTGAACTTTATAGTTTCCATGTAAATAATGAATAAATATCATATATTGAATACTATTACTGCTGGCATTCAAAAAATCTGTAAATATAAAGTTAAATTGCCACAGGAATTTTAAAATAGATATTGTTTTAAAGCTCATAATATGGTTATCCATATGTTTATATTAGTTTGTTGCTCGAATATAAAGGGGCGTAAATAAAATAATATACCTGTATCGTTGCGTTAGTCATAGTATAAACTATAAACACTGACAAAACTTCCAAAAGTTAGTGGTAGTAAACACAAAAAATAACAATTTTACACATTTATGTCTGGAGTTAGTTATTTACACTTCTATTAAACCCTAACTAAAAAGATATTTATGTAGTGAATATTTTGTGTTTAGGTAAAAATCGACCTGTAATTAATAACTTAATTTATTATTTTCCATTTTCACAATTGACATTTACAAGTACACATTGACAATTGACACTTGACAGATCTAATTTTGTTGGCAAACAGTGATTTCGTTTTGAAATTAATGATTTTGAGTTTATTTTAATTTTTTCTGAGAAGAAGAAAGGATATATAATGTACAAAATAAAATAACAAATAAAAAGACTTGTCATTAAATGTATTTTTTTCTTTTTATGCTCTGCTAATAAGTAATAGTGTTGCATTATACATAAAATATTTTTACCCATTGTTAATTTTAAATACTATTTCTATTTTTTACTAAATAAATAAAATCCATTACAATCTATATTTAGGCTTAATTAATCATAAACAAAGAATCTAAAAATATTATACTACTATGTATATTGTATTATAAGTACTAACTGCCTAGTGCCCAACTGATTAAGTGGCTAGAAGGCCATCCATAAATTACGTCACATGAATTTAATGATTTTTGATTAGATGACTTTTTGCAATTTTTACACCCAGAACTGAATAAGAACTCGCCAACATAACAATATAAACCTTATATGGCGTAAAGAAAAGAACATTTTTTTAAGTTTTAGTTTACAGTTAATGTTTTGTATTTTAATACTTTAGATTTTGATATGTGACGTTACGAAGCTGCACTGCCCCTTATCACAAAATATCACACTTTATTGACAACATCCCCCCCCCCCTCCTCCCCTAAACGCCCCCTAGACACTACTGTACTTCCTTTTTAATGAGGTTGGCAAATGCCTTTACGCATACCACCTGCATACATACAGGTAATTATGTCGGAATCACTAAGAAAAGCCAGTACCACCCACTAGAATCCAATTAAACCATGATCAAAATCTTAATAGGGCGTAGCGTCGCAGGATCACTTAAACATTTAATACGATGGCCCGAAGGCAGATCTGCTAAAGTAGACTACAGCAACCATGGAATTGTTACTACGGTCTACTCTGTGTTAGAGAAGTACCTGAAGCAACCCTCATGGTACACCTCCACCAAGGTGGACCGTCTTCCACTATTTTTCTAGGCTTTGCGACCGACTGGATTACCAGATGCTAATGAGTCTCCCAACACAACAAGGCGGACACACATTGGGGGGATGGCTATACATTCTAGATTCGGATCCCGAATCGATTTAAAATAGCTAATGCGATTTCTGATAAAATATGCTCAGTAGCAGCTCGAAGTTATGAAATTGATGACATAATGCCCTCGCGTCTCGGGAGAGGACATCAAATGGTCTTTCGCCTGATCTCCAACATAATCAGGGTAAAACGAACAGATAGTGTCACTTGAGTTTGCACAAACACTTGTGCACTATAATTTAAATCCATGTAATTCCGGTAAATTGGCTTGGAAGACTTTTTCTACACATAATATCCAGTAAAGGAATTTCCATTACCCTTAAAAACCACTAAATATTTTTTAAAGAAAAAAATTACTTTTATAAATAAAAGTAA
Source organism: Brenthis hecate (assembly GCA_951806755.1). Taxonomy (NCBI): domain Eukaryota; kingdom Metazoa; phylum Arthropoda; class Insecta; order Lepidoptera; family Nymphalidae; genus Brenthis; species Brenthis hecate. Next base: position 4,909,689 of record OX638266.1, read on the forward strand.
GCAAATATGATTTTGAATATTTTCTTTATCCTACTAAGTTCGAAAGCTTAGTTTATTATTAGAATATATTACTTTTATAATTAAATGTTTACCAACATTTTTAGTAAGGCGCACTAGCTTGACAACATCATGAAACATGTGCCAAAGCTGTAAGTGCCAAATCAATCTGCCAAATTATTCCGCAGAGGCGGTTGAAGCGAGTGCGTTTTATTTTATATATAAAGAATATTAAATTGCGTTTTATAATTGGTCGCAATTATTTAAACAAATCCATGTGACGTACATGTGCATAAATAATACTTTTGATTAATACATTAATATTGATATACAGAGGTCCCGCAACCATGGCTCACTGTATTAGAGTTTTGCATGGCCAAGTAAGTAAAAGTTTTTTTTTTGGTTTTTACACGTAGATCTTCATTAAATAGTTACAGAAATAATCTAAACACCAAAATCTACTATAATCTATGTTTATTTACGATATTATCAATATTACACATTAAAGATAGTGTACATGAATGAATAGGTCACTAAAGGTAAAATAAACAATTTGAGGTCAGTAAGGGTTAGATGTGTCTATAACCACTAACCAGATCGTATTTACTATAGTCCTTTTAAATATAAATATATACAAAAATTAAATTACGAGGGCGTTGACCGACATCAATATGTTTTAGGGTAGCAGGACGAGGACAGCACTCGTGGAAATTCAAAAAAGATGCTTCAGCGTGTCTCCCCTCACTGCCGCTGCGGCTCAGGTACTAGGAAATCCAGAAAAAAGTGACATTTCAAGTGATTAAAGTGATTTTGTAACACTGTTATGTAACCAAAGTGAACCTGAAAAGTTACTTTGTGTCTTGTATTTTTCAATTTTAATGTTTCGATGATGGCTTTTAGGTGGCTATGTCGAAGTTCGACAAGGTTCCATTGCCCTACGAAAAACTGACAAAAAATTTAGAGATTGTAAAGAAGAGGTTAGGTCGTGACTTGACCTTGTCAGAGAAAGTGCTTTATTCTCATCTGGATGACCCAAAAGGACAGGTAAGTGATGAAAAAGTGAAAATTTAAATTGTTTTATATCAATTTTTTCAAAAAGTAAATTGAAGAAATTAGATACTTACATTATAAAAGTCTATATAAAACAACAATATTTTTATAAGTGTAAGATAATAATGAAGAAAGTAATTAACATAAAAGTCTGATATAAGTTATGTAAGAGTACTGGCTTGTAATATTTTTCTTAAAAAATAATTTACACTTGTGAATTTAGTAAATATTCCTTCTTCTATGAACATGTCTTATCAATGCTAATCAATTTAGCAACTTGTTATTGTATGGTAACATATTAAATAAATTTAATATTCCAATCTTATAGTAGTGTACATCAATTTTATTACTTATTGTTGAATTTTTAAACTGCTTAAGAAAATCTCAAAATAAATATGATTAACCTTTACTGTAATACCGGTAATTTGGCCTGGAAGACTTTTATTACACATAATATCCAGTAAAGGAAAAGGAAAGGAAGTTTTGTATTTTATGATAAATGTTGTAACAAATATATACTTGTACTGTCAGTAATTGTAATTTTTTAAGAACAAACACAAGAAAATGTATTGAAAAGTGATATTTCATTATACAATAATACTAAAAATGTTTTAGAAGGATAGTTCAATATATATATTTACTAAAGCAGATGAAAGAAAAATTACTAGCACTTATATTTTAATTCTTTTTTTAAACAGGAAATTGAACGTGGCACCAGTTACCTTCGTCTCCGACCAGACCGTGTTGCCATGCAGGATGCCACAGCTCAGATGGCCATGTTGCAATTCATTTCCTCTGGATTACCAAGAGTGGCTGTTCCATCTACTATTCATTGTGACCACTTGATTGAAGCACAAACTGGTGGTAAAGAGGATTTGGCTAGAGCTAAGGTATTATAGAAAATTTCATTATAATTGAAACATAAATAAAAGAATGGATAAATGCTGTTTCTGAATGTTTTATTTGGATTTAACTAACTCAAATGACTTATTTTGATAACATATTTTAACATTAATTTCTCCATTTTGTAATACCACATTAGGATATCAATAAAGAAGTATACAAATTTCTTGAAACTGCTGGAGCTAAATATGGCGTCGGTTTCTGGAAGCCTGGTTCTGGTATCATCCATCAGATCATTCTCGAAAACTATGCCTTTCCTGGTCTCCTTATGATTGGTACTGACTCCCACACACCCAATGGTGGGGGTCTAGGAGGTCTTTGCATTGGTAAGCTTTTTGTTTTAATGCCATATAATTATACAAACGTATTAATTTTTAAGTTTAATTCTATAGATAATCTATTCTTATTATATAGAGGCAGAGTTTGTTTGAACGCACTAATCTCAAGAATTATGATTAGAAAAATTCTTTTTGCATTAGAATAGCCCGTCTATTGAGGACGGCTATAGGCTATATATCATCATGCTACTACCCAAGGGAACGTAGCAGTAATATAATATATAGTCTAATCCATACTAACCATTAAAACTATACCTAGGAACTAACCCAAGCAAAGCAAGGGTGAGGCTCTAGTAGAATTATATATTACATACTGTATGTATATTGCCTAGATATATGAAACAGCTGGTATTGTAAAGCAATAAGCTTGATAAATAACTAATATAAAATGATCTAAATATTAAATAATAAACTTTTATATGAAAACATTTAATTAATTTACTATGTATGTAATAAAAGAGGTTGTTTTTTTATAACTATAATATCCTTGTATTAATTTTCAAATTGTGTTGATATATTTACTAAATTGATAAATTCGATGCCTATATGAAAAAATGGCCAAAAAAATTAACAACACACTGTGCTATTTAAAAATATACAATAGATTTTTAGCTTAAGTTTTATGTTATTAATAATTTTTTTTTATATACTAGGTGTCGGTGGTGCAGATGCTGTTGACGTAATGGCTGACATTCCATGGGAACTGAAATGCCCGAAAGTTATTGGTGTTAAACTTACAGGTATATTTTTATTAATTTATCTATACAAATAAATAATATTGAAGCGTCTGTTTGTAATGTCAAAATAACAGCTTTTTACTAAATACATATGAAATTATTTATAGTACTTATAAGAAAAACACAACTTTGAATTCCGTTCCGTCTAATCACCGAAACGGCAGGACTAATTTTGACGGGACTTTTACTAGCAGATAGCTAATGTTATAAGGAGTAACTTGGCTACTTTTATTTTAGAAAAAGAATTGGGTTCTGCTCAAATAATTTAAAATGTGCCTAGGCACGCACCCGATCGAAGCGGGGGTAAGTCACTAGTTTATATGTATATGACTGTAGAAGTAGATATATTGAAATGAATTCTATGCTCGAAATAGTATATGAGAAAAAAAAATAAGTAAAGAAAACATGAAATGTTGTTTTGATTATGCAACATAATTAATATCAATCTATACTAATATTATAGAGGTAAAATTTGTGTGTGAGGCTGTAGTGGTTTATCTCTGGATCTACTGAACTGATTTGGATGAAATTTGGTAAAAAGATAGTTTGAGACTCTGGGAACGACATAGGATACTTTTTATCTCGGAAATTATCCTTTAAGGGGGGAAAATGGGGATGAAAGTTTATATGGGGAATCAACCATGTAATTTCAAATAATACAAAATAATTTATATAAGTATCAGAATAATTTCATAAGAATATTGGTTTTTCTAAACTGATAATGGGATTTTATTACAAATCTTATTAATTTTACGATAAATATAATTTTGTTATGATAAATAATATACTTAAACTACAGGAGGCGACATATAATAAAATTGTAACTGAGTCGGATCTGTACATTAAATATTTTTTTTTAGTCTTATTGAAATAGTCATTACTATCGATACAGAGACCGAATCTATTAGAATCTATAGTTTCTAGAATTTTTGTCTGTTTGGAAATGCATCAGAAATTAAGAAAACCACTGGACAGATTTTGATGAAATTTGGTTGATGATAGCTGGTTATCCTGGATATAGGATACTTCTTACTGCGGAAAAATATCTTATCTCTGAGAAATCGATAAAACTAAGAAATCGACTAAACTTTAAAACGTAAGCAGGGACGAACCCGCGCGGAGCAAGGGTGAGTCGCTAGTATTTTAATAAAAATCACTGTCAAAATATTTTTTAATCAATATCGTTTAAAACGTGATAAAATGCAGCAATTTTATCGTTAAAGTTTTTTATCGTTATTTGAAAAGGATCTTATCGCTGTTAAATTGTTAAATGTCAAAATCTCTTGAAAAAACTTTCATCGATTTACGTAACAATAAGGCATTTTCCTCACTAGCACTATTTTAATTTCATAAGACGATTGATATAGTGACCATATCTAAGTAACTTTTTATAAAGACTAGTATCCCATGGGATCCAACAAATTGAAGTAGCGGGATAAAAAATAAAGGCACTTTTTATCCCAGTTCATTTAGTAATTCCCTCTTTCTTATTTGTCTTTATATTCATATCTTTGCAAAAGATAATCCATTGTTTTGTTTGCAGCGTATAAAAAGCCAAGAGTAAATATATTTTCGTACATATTATATTAGTATGGACGAAAATAAATTATTTTTAAAAAGGCCTTTATTTGTATGTATGTATTCAGCCCTTTTTAACGTCCCACTGCTGGGCACGGGCCTCCCTTCAATACGAGGGGGATTAGGCCATAGTCACTTGTCTATCGATGACTTGCTAGGTTCTCTCAGACATGCAGGTTTCCTCACGATGTGTTTCTTTACCGTAAGACAATCATGATGGAAATGATTCTCACATGAAAATATCAGATAAGGTGGAGGTGCGAGACCCGCGATTTAAACTCGCTTCACTCGGTTTATCAAGCGAGCGCGCTACCACTGGGCTACCACTGCCTGTATTTATTTACATATAAATTATAATATAATCTGTTGTTGCTGGAAACGTCCTAAAAATATACGAAAATATTTATGATGTAAATCGGAAGAACACAACAGAAAAAGTATAGTAGTTTAAATTAAAATCTTTTATTTTTACCTCCTTGTTTATTATTTAAACTAAAACATTATTTATTCAAATGCACTGAGCTTTGTTTTTACTATTGCTATATTACGTAATATTTTTTTTGTATTATACATTCGTAAAGTATTTAAGGCAATGTTATATTTATATAAAAAAAATGTTTTTGTAAGTCGATGTTCTGTAAATTTACAATATATTTGATGTTCGATGCATTTTAAACCATATGCCCTCTATTTAAATCTTAAAATACAATATCAGGCACTAATTGCGCTCTTGCATAGACAAACTTTTTATAAATAGAAAGACATTTTTGCGTGGCCGATTGCCAAAGTCAGAATGTCATTGATTCTAAGAGAAGAATTGTGAGTAATTTTAGGTATCTTAAAATGTACTATAGAGGAAAGTACGTATTATAGTATGAATTATTATTGGCTCCATTATTTATAATAATAATCCATACTAATATTATAAATGCGAAAATAACTATCTATCTGTCTATCTGTTATCTGTTCACGCTAATTCCCTAAACCGATTTAGATGAAATTTGGTATGGAGATAGTTTCAGACCCTGAGAAGGACATAGGATAGTTTCTTAGATAGTTCTATCCCGGAAATCATCTTTTAAGGGGGTGAAAAGGGGTGTGGAAGTATGTATCGGGAATCAATAATTTCTTAAGTAAGGGATATGAAACTCATCATACCTACATACATACATATATATAGTCTGCCTATTCCATACTAACAATAAACGTCAAGAATGTATGACAAAACTATTTATGGCGAAAATTAGAGTATGGATATTTCTTTGTTTTATTGATGGTTTAGGATATATTATGGTGAATACAAAAACACCAAATAATGTTCTTCCCACCAATGCACGTACTACTAGACAACATCTCTGTTCTGTCAATACGTTTTAAGGAGGTTTTCTCGCAATGGAATCTTTAATCTCGCTTGTTTTGTCAAATAAGTTAAAAACTAACAGCATTAAAGGTTTATTTTACTTATTGATTATTGGGTAATTCAAATATTTGTATGGACCATATTAAATTTTAAATATTATTTTAGTATCCTGTAAAACTGACGGGGAGGGAATCTAAGATATCTTCTTTTCTGTATAGTATATACAGAGTCTCTTTGACTTGACAAAACTGTTTGTAATTGTAACACGTGTAACGTCGACATACCTAATGCCTATTTGTCTTTGTTCAAACATAAAAGATGCTATTAATAAGTACTTTACCTTTAAAATTAATTGATACCGTCTCAGAAACTTCAAATAAAGCCCCTTTGAACAAAGGCTTTGAAAACTTAGAAACGAGAAGTTCATAAGTATAATATTGAATAAAGAAAAGGAAAAAAGGGGTTTTATCTATACATATAATAAAATTCTAACTGAGACTATAGACTCAATTTTTTTTTTACTTTTAGAATTTTTGTCCGTCTGTCACAAATTTGGATGAAATTTAGTATGATGATAGCTAGTTATCCGGGTCAACGTATAGGATACTTATGACTGCGGGAAAATATCTCATCTCTTAGAAATCTATACTAAACGGTAAAACGTAATAACTTTATACTAATATAATTACTATGCGTTAAAATAACGCGATGCATTCTGTTGTAATAAATATTATTAACCAACACGTGTATATTAGTAGTGTCTGTACGTGATAATCTTTAGAGATCATGGGTGATGAGTTTTGTACTCATTAAGAAGCTGTTATGTGACATCTATTATCTTTACCACAATCGTGAATGTGTCATAATTAGAATATGCACAACTAGCGGCTCACCCTCGCTTCGCTCGGATTCGTCTCTAGACAAACACAAACAAATCTATCCCACGGGCACCGAATTTTTTTCCGGGATAAAAGTAGCATTTTTGTTATTCTGATGTATGCGTTATATTATTGTAAAGTTTCATTAAAATCCAATCAGTAATTTTTGTTTACTAAGCTGTATAAGTTACTATTTTGGTGACGAGTGCATTCCAATTATTCTTATAATCTATACCTACTAGCGATTTACCCTCGGGGCCTCGCTTCGATCGGGTTCGTCCCTACTTAAGTTTTAACGTTTAGTATAGATTTCTCAAAGATGATATTTTCCCGCACTAAAAAGTATATGTTGACCCGGATAACCAGCTATCATCATACCAAATTTCATCAAAATTCCTTCAGTGGCTTATCCGTGACGCGGTCACAGACAGACAGACAAACATTCTAAAAACTAGATATGGCCTCTGTATCGATAATAATGACTATTTCAATGAGATTTTCAAAAAAATATTCAATGTTCAGATTCCACTCAGAATTTTATTATATGTATAGATATCGAAAGCCAAGTGAAGCGGGATAAAATCCGGGTCTCGCACCTCTGATATTTCCGAATCATAATAGTTTTAAGTGTGATACGGTGAAGCGAAACATCATGAAGAAATAAGCATATCTAAGAGAATCTTAACTCGTTTTCGAAATTCATTTCATTATAGTAAAAGATTCTTCTAATCTATCTATAAAGGAAGTAGCCTCTGAAACTACTGAACCGATTTAGATGTTTGCTATGAAGATAGTGTGAGATCTTAGGAAGGGATTTTATCCCAAAAATTATCCCTTAAGCGGGTGAAAAGGTGGATGAAAGTTTGTATGAGGAATCAATAATTTTAATTTCTCAAGTGACAGTTATGAAACTATCTATTCCATATTAACCGATAAAACGTACCTAGGGACGAACACGAGTGAAGCGAGGGTGAGTCGCTAGTCAATACTAATATTAGGTATAAAGAGGTAGGTAAAGATTGTGGATTTGTGAGTTTGTGAATTTGTAAATTGTGAGTTTGTGACGTTGTGGGGGGGGGGGGGGGGTAGTCTCTGGATATAATGAACCGATTTAAATGAAATTGGGTAAGAAGATAGTTTGAGACCCTGGGAAGGACATAGGATACTTTTTATCCCGGAAATCATCCCTTAAGGAGATGAAAATGGGGATGAAAGTTTGTATTGGGAAGCAAGCTAGGGACGAACCCGAGCGAAGCGAGGGTAAGTCGCTAGTATAATATATAATAGTGTTAGATAAAATGAAAAAAAAACCATGAAAGATAATAATATAAAGTATTTACGTTCCCCACGTCTCTAATGCTTTACAGCAATCATGGTCACAGGAGAGACTTATATACGATACTTATTGATATTTTAGTATACACAAAAAAAAACAAATATATATATATATATATATATATATATATATATACATAAAAAAATTGAAGACCTAACATACTTTAAATTATTGTAATGCTTTGTTATTTAAAGTCCGTTACTGCTTCAACTAGTATGAAGCGAATTCAATAATTTTAAATTGAAATTAATTTTTTAATTGATAGACATTTACATCTCATCTCCTAATAAATCTCGCCAAATCGGTGCAGAGCTTTCTAAACATCGAGAAATATTTTGAAATGAAAAAAAATATGTACATTTGTACCTTTTCGCAATAAGACATTCAGTTATGTAATTTATGTAGATTGAGGCCGTTTGTAGTGTCGAGTGATGTGATACGCGCTATCAAGTGGCGTTTAAATGAACTAAATTATGGCTTACCACACACGTAAACACATATTCCAATAGGTTAATAAATATCTACTTACGAGTACCTACTGTCTTAAATAACAGTAGAAATAAAAACAATAATTGAAAATGAAATAAGTATTTATATTTAATTATTTTAAATATTCGCCTCCGTGGCCACCTCATTTGGCCCTGGGTTTTAATAGACCCTTACATCCATATATATTTTTTTATTACATTCTTTAAACATTATATAGACAATATATACATAGTATAATTTTGTCTACGACTAGAAAAAGAGGATACTCTAAATCTTATGTATCTTTCTAGTTACTTCAGAGGATCGAAAACCTATATTTTTGTAAATCTATTTCATTTAGAGTTAAAAAGTCAAGTTTTATAATGTATCTATTGTGATTTAGACTTCTAATAGTTATTTTTTATAACTGAAACAAACTAATAACCATATTCAGACTAATGATAATTTTCCGCTGTTTGATTTTGTTTGACATCATATCAGATAACGATATAATTAGTATAGAAAAACGTAGGAAGGATTAATAAATTATCTACAACACTAACTTACTAAGGCAGTGGTAGCCCATTGGTAACGCGCTTGCTTGGGAAACCGATTGAAGCGGGTTCAAATGCCGGGTCTCGCACCTCTGATATTTTATATTCGAATCATTTCTAACATAATTACCGTTTGCCTTACGGTGAAGGAAACCTGCATGTCTGAGAGAACCTAGCAAGTTTTCGAAAGACATGTGCAGTCCGCCAACATGCACTTGGCCAGCGTTGGTGGACTATGACCTGATCCCCCTCGTATCGGATTCACAAGCGACCGCGTTACCATTAAGCTACCGCTGCCTTACGAGGTACTTAGAATTATAATAACTGTAATATTTATATTTTTTATACTTCTAGGTCAACTCAAGGGCTGGACAAGTCCCAAGGATGTAATCCTCAAAGTCGCCGGCATTCTCACGGTGAAGGGCGGTACTGGCGCCATCGTCGAGTACCACGGACCTGGTGTAGACTCCATCTCTTGTACCGGAATGGCAACAATTTGCAACATGGGTGCTGAAATTGGTGCTACTACCAGTGTATGTCCATTTCTAGACCCAATATTATTGAGGATCTTAAAACTGAATTATCTATATATTTTCATATAATAGAATATCTCTCTGTCTCTATATGTTACTTTAGTTCTAATTCAATTCTCTTGTTAATGGGTTTAAAGTGTATAGAAAAACAGTTGAGCACAGATTGCTTTGCCGATGTTACGTAGAATTTAATTTTTATATTAGGTATTTTGCTTCCTTGCAGACTTACAATACTGATTTTTAATTTATATGAAAAAAAAAAATGCAAATTGACGATTTAAAAGTGGTTATAAAAGGTTATTTGATAAATATGTTTTGATAGAAGTAAAATAAAACATATAATAATAATATTTGCATCTATCAGGTGTTCCCCTTCAACTCCCGTATGGCGGCGTACCTGAAGTCCACCGGACGCCACGACATCGCCGCAGCCGCTGACTCCTACAAGAACTTGCTCACGCCCGACCCGAAGGCGCCTTATGACCAGGTAAGATTGTATTATAGATTTGTTTCTAACTTGGATTGCAGTTTTATTGTAGAATATAAGGAAAGGAAAGATTCCAACGTTTTTCAGAGGCCTTAATATATGTTTAGGTTTCTCGTTTATAAATAAATATGTTAAATAATTAAAAAACAAATAACAAAAGTGTGACGTCTTTTGTCAAATGAAAATCAATAAAAAAATTGGTGAAGAGTGTATGGAATTTAAAAAAATAAATAGCCAGATGATCTCTCGTCGATTGACCAAGTCTCATAAATGTACAGGCCAGTATGACATCGGTATCAAAAGACAAAACGGAGAGAAATGTTAATAAGCATGAACTGTAACAGGCAGCCTTACACATTTTTAATATTAATCACAAAATTAAAAGTTCCCTGCAAAATCTTCCCCTATTCTCAACTATATTTTTCATTGCAGCTTGTCGAAATCGACCTTTCAACCCTGGAACCTCATGTCAACGGTCCGTTCACCCCTGATCTAGCCAACCCCATCTCCAAGTTAGGGGAAGCAGCGAAGAAAAACGACTGGCCCGTTGACATCCGGGTGGGACTCATCGGCTCCTGTACAAACTCCTCGTACGAGGATATGGGACGCTGTGCTAGCATTGTTAAGGAGGTATGGGATAAAAATAAATAATAATGTTAAAGTATTAAAATTACATTTGTTTTAGAATAGTTCTGTTTGGTACTGTTTGAGTAATTTAAACGATAAAATATTTTTGCTTTGCAAGTTGTTTTTGTCTTGCTTTTACGTCAAAACAGGGTAACGAATTGGCGTGATTTTGTGTGTTTTGTGGAGATAGTTGAAGGGTTGGAGAGTGACATATGTATGTATAGGCTATTTTACATTTACCGCGGGAGATTCGGAGATTCCCACTATAGAAAACACGTTATAATACAACCCCCAGAAACTCATCACACCTATGTATATAAAATATTTAGTCTATATTCCATACTAACTCTACAGCTACAAAAACATTATGAATTATTACCATTTCTATCTTTCCCAGGCACTCAGCCACGGTATAAAGTCCAAGATCCCGTTCAACGTGACGCCCGGCTCGGAGCAGGTGCGCGCCACCATCGAGCGCGACGGTATCGCGCAAACACTACGCGATTTCGGTGGCACTGTGAGTTTGTTTATAGTCAATATTAATTAAGAAGTTGGCTTGTTTTTATTGATTATTAGGTTCTTTAGATGCTCTTCACATTTTTAATATAACATAGTGAGATCTGAGGATATTTTTTTCTGACGGAATTCGTAAATGTCGTCATACGTAGCTTTTCTACGGGCTATATATAATACAATACATTGTATCAAATATTATACAGGTGCTAGCCAACGCATGTGGACCATGCATCGGCCAATGGGACCGTAAGGACGTGAAGAAGGGCGAGAAGAACACCATAGTGACGTCATACAACAGGAACTTCACCGGCCGCAACGACGCCAACCCCGCCACCCACTGCTTCGTCACCAGCCCTGAACTTGTCACCGCACTGTCCCTTGTTGGTATGTCATGAGTGCAAGACTTCAAACTGGAAGTCTTATTTTGAAGAGTGTATACCATCGATCAAAAAAGTACTAGATACACAATCAGCGACAAAAAATTTCCTCACCGAATGAGCGCTCATTTGAACATTTGAGCGCGCTTTTATTTTATTTTTTTTATGAAAACAACTTTAAGCATTGCATTTAAGGTTCAATTTACTTTGTTGTATATTTATTTCAACTAGAATAATTAATTAAAACTCAATTGGTGACAGTTTTTAGAGAACTTTCAATAAATAACTCAGAAATTAATTTAAATTTCGGTCGTTCAGGTCGTGTGACGTCACGAAATTATTCTTACGAAAGCTTCTTATGTAACTTTATAAATTTCATAACTTTTTCATTCGTTGAGATATTTTGATAATTCTTTAAACATATATTTTACTTAATTATTTATAATTAATACATAAAAAAATTTGAAACAACTCCATTATACATAAATAACTCTTCAAAAAGAAAATAAACCTCTTAAAGAGATAAGTTATCTATATTTTCGACATTCTGTTACTTTATTATGTATAACATATATTTTATGGTATATAAATAAATAAAAAATAACACATATTTATAAAGCAACAAACTGACCCGCAGGCCGCCTGGACTTCAACCCGGTGACGGACGAGCTGACCGGCGCCGACGGCAAGAAGTTCAGGCTGTCTGACCCCTTCGCGGACGAGCTGCCCGCCAAGGGCTTCGACCCCGGACAGGACACCTACGAGCATCCGCCCGCTGATGGCACTAGTGAGTTCTTTCCGTATAACTATCATACATACATTTTATATTCATTACTTATTTATATTTCATTTTATATACGGGGCATTCCACGCCAAAATAAATTTAAAATTAAAATTTCTTTTCTTTTCATTTTTAAAATTTGAAAAAAAAAATAGTAATCATGGAAGGCCCACTACCGGACCGGGTTTAAAAGTTGCATGATGGATAGAAGTTTAAAATAGAAAATTTTCAAAAAAAGGATACACACAATTTTGAAAACACGATTGAAAAATTAAAATTCAAAAATATCGATTAAAAACATTTTAAATATTATTATAATTTTTTTGTAAAGGTCATCCAAAAACAAATATTTTGAAAAAAAAAATTGAATTTCGACCATTATTAAGAAAGTTATGAACAAAACAAAAAAAAATACCAAAATATTAAGAAAAACATATGTTATATACACAATATGTTGGGAATTAACACACATCATCTAGCTCCATGGTAAGCTACGAGGCTTGTGTTATGGATACCAGATAATTGATACACTACACATATATAACATTAAATATATACAAATTATAACTATAAACAGCAATAACTGGAGTACATACATTCGTGCTTATCACACAAATGAGTTCCAGCTTGACTCTAACCCACGACCGCTGGCCCAGCAAATAGGGTCACTACTCTCAACTAATATTCTTTTAAATAAAACTATTTTTTCGGGAGTTTATTTTGTTTTTTGGTTCCTGACGTTCCGTATGCTTTATAGCAATCATGGTCACAGGAGAGACTACGAAAATATAGTTTTATTTAAAATATCAAATGTTCGCGTAAATCTAAGAAAGTATTAATTCATATTGTTCCTTATTAAGTATACTGTATAAACTCTCATAAACTTTTTTCAGAAGTGCAAGTGGACGTATCTCCCACCTCCGACCGCCTCCAACTCCTGGAACCCTTCGACAAGTGGGATGGCAAGGACTTGAACGACATGACCATCCTCATCAAGGTGAAGGGCAAGTGCACCACCGACCATATCTCCGCAGCCGGACCTTGGTTGAAGTATAGAGGGCATTTGGATAATATCTCCAATAATATGTTCATTACGTAAGTGTTTTTTTTAATTGCGGGATCGATATAGGGGTTATTTTGTTTTATATTATCAATTTTCTTTAGCGATTTGTTCAGTTTTTTTTATAAAGAATGTTTTGTCGGTAATATGTTGAAAACTCGAAATAAATGCGAGATTTTTGTATGTGTGTGTTTATGTTTGTTACTCCTTAACGCTGAAACGATTAAAGGGACACCGTTAAACAATATAAATTATTAACGCCAAAAAACAACGATTTTCGTTGAATAAAATTTATAACTGAATATTTAACATCTAATGTACTAGCAAAAACACGCGAAACGTACATTTTTCCGGGATAAAAAGGAACCTACATGCTATTCCAGACTGTAACCTATCTCTATGTCAAATTTCCTCCAAATCCGTTCAGCTGTTCTGGTGTGATAGAGTAACAAATATCCGTCCATCCAAAGTATACTAATGTTATAAAGAGGCAGAGTTTGTTTGTTTGAACGCACTAATCTCAAGATTTACGATTAAAAAAAATCTTTTTGCATCAGATAGCCCATTTATTGAGGAAGGCATAGGCTATATATCATCATGCTACTACACAAGGGAGCGGATCAGTCATCATAAATGTCAACAAATCGAGCAGACTTCCATACATTATTATAAAACTGATGTTTATAATATGTTTAAGTGCTTTAAGCTCAGAAACCACTGAGCTTATTTCAAAAATGTCTGTAGCATAAAGTATTTTTTTTGTAGTTTATTTATTAAATTAACGCCAAAAAAACCATTTGCGTTGAAATAAAATATTTATAATATTTAAAACCCTCTAACCAACAGAGCAACAAATGCGGAAAACAACGAGCTGAACAAAGTGCGCAACCAGTCGACGGGCGAGTGGGGACCCGTGCCCGCCACCGCGCGCGCGTACAAAGCGGCCGGCGTGCGCTGGTGCGTGGTGGGTGACGAGAACTACGGCGAGGGCTCCAGCCGCGAGCACGCCGCGCTCGAGCCCAGGCATTTGGGTGGAAGGGCTATCATTGTCAAGAGTTTTGCTAGGTATGTATATTGTACTTATAGACATAGAACATCAGTTCCCAATATTTCTTTGGTCAAGTTTCCTGATGTCAATAATATCAGATTTAAATATGATATTATTTACATCAGGAATCCATCCAAAATCATTTCAATTTAAATTCAACATCAATTCCATCGCGATGGAATTATAATATAAGTCTATACTAATAAATCAGTGATTTTTTTTTTAAATCTATCAATAAATGACTGGGAAATTAATTTAACTTTCGGCCATTCAGGTCGTGTGAACTTTAAAATTTCATAACTTTTTGATTTATTGAGATATTTTTATAATTCTTTCATATTTTTGTTATGTTTTATTTAAATTTTTATAATTAATACCAAAAAAATATTGTATGTGAAAATTCTCCATTGATCATAATTTTTTTACGGATCTCTATTTTAATAATAACTAAATTGATTGTGTTGTAATTAGAATATTATCTCGTTTGACTTAAAAGAACAAATTAGAATGAAAAATATTAATATTTATAATAATATTTGTTGTTCCTAAAATATAAGCTAACTATTTAGGTGATAAATGAAAATTCACAACTATACTTCTATACTAATACTAAAGTTTGTGAGTATGGATGTATGTTTGTTACTCTTTTACGCCAGAACGGTGAACGGATCTGGATGAAAATCGGCACAGAGTTAGATTATAGTCTGGAATAACACATAGGCTACTTTTATCCCGGAGAAATATATGGTTCTCTTGGGAAAGGTTTATTTTGTATTCTTTATTCTAGCTATAAATAAAAAAATACATATTTACATTATTTCTTTAGAATTCACGAGACCAATCTGAAGAAGCAAGGTCTCTTGCCTATGACATTTGCAAACCCCGCCGACTACGACAAGATCAAGCCCGACGATAAAATCTCCCTATTGGGTCTCAAGGACTTAGCACCTGGAAAGGTAAAATCTAAATTATATTTAAATATATTATAACATTTATGTTTTAGGTTACAGTTTGGTGCTAATGGAAAATATAGCTGTGAAGTGAAGCTAAAAAAAATAAAGCTATTATTGTTCAATTGCTAATAAAAATCGAAAATATCGATTTAAATATTATGCAAACAAGTAAATAGAGTATGCCATTCAAGTTTAATATTATTTATTTTAAATATTAAATGTTTTATTAACAATGTTGATTGCACGAAGGCAAATTTTCTAAGGGTATACTTCTTTCTAATGGATAAAAATCAAATATTTTATTTCTTTTTCAGCAAGTGGAGTGTGAGATCAAACATAAAGACGGTAAAACTGAACGCATTAAGTTGAACCACTCACTGAATGAACAACAAATCTCCTGGTTCAAGGCTGGCTCCGCCCTCAACAGAATGAAGGAAATCGCCCTCGGAAAGTAAATTAAGCACATAATGTAGAACAATTACAAGAGTTTAAAAATGCCATAGAGAATTTCTTTCTTTTATATGATATTGTGTCTTTTTAAATGCCATAGATAACCTTTTTTTTTATTTAACATTACTATGGCAGCAGCTTGGCAGTATTGTTAACGAGCCTTTCGAATTACAGGCTGTTATCCCGTTAGTTAATAGTTAAAATTATAAAGCATTTTGAATCAGACAATATGTAGTCGCGGCGGTGATGAATCTTTACTTAGTGTAGTTTTACAACACTTAGATGGTTAGAAAATAAGTTTGAACTTCATTTTCTATGTACTGTAAATCAATAATTAAGTGAAATGTTTTATTTTATTATTTATGTACATAATATATACCAATCTTAATAAAAGTTACGTACGTAAAATTTTCTTTCATTTTTTTAATTTTATTCTGATGTATAAATGTATGTAAAAATGGAATTCGCAGCATACTCAAAAATTCGCCTTTTTTGTTTTTTTTTACTAGCTACTGGAATAAAAATAAGTTTTTACTTGCCAAGCCTTAGTGAAAAATTATGGTAAGGGTGTCATGTCGGCTGGTGGGGAAACGGCCTTAGCGGGTTAAAAATGTTCCTGATGAACACAAATAAAAAATACGTTTGTTTTATTTTCCGATTCTAATTATCAAGAGAGCTTTTAACCACCAATCCTCTTATTCATATCCTGAAGTATTACTTTTATCAATAAAATTGTCCTTTATCGTTGATTAATTTCCACAATGAGGAATGATTTCGAAGCTATCTAAAGTGGATTCATACACCGGATCTCGCATGTCTAAGATTTACATGAGTGGAGTAGATCTCATTTTCAACAATTATTACTTGTGAGGAATCATAAGGACGTTTAAAGTCCGCCTATCCGCATTGGAACAGGCAAGCAGGACGTATAATCCTCTGCAGTTTGCATTGAAGGAGGCACATGCCCAGCTGTGGGACTTTAAAAGGGCCTATTTATTTGTTTATTTAACATAACATAATCTCTTAGGAATTCTTGAAATAAATTGCATACGCTTTGAAAATTTGATGTGAATTTTTGGTGCCATAGGGAATGCTATTCAGATGGATACCTCGTGCAAAAGCAGTATTACAACATTCATTGATTATTTTACATAAATATCTTTTTTAAACGATTTCCGAAACGAAGGCGGTAATTAATTCGTCGGAATCTTTTTTTTTTACATTTTATAATAAAGCGAGCCACTCAGAGTGAAATCAATTTTAAATGGACTTTTCATATAAAAAAAAAGAGTTAATAAAGGCTTTTTAATTAAAATTATACCATTTAAATTAAAATAAATTAATTTACCCCATTTTACTAAAGTTCATAGAAATGCCTCGGATTCTATTAAGTGCAGCTGACACGCCGAGCGTGTTCGCGAGAGAAGTTGAAATGTATGGACACGTTTAACGTGTCCACTGGCACTGACAAAGATCTGTTATTTTTACCCGACTACGCGACACAAAGGATGTTAATGTGTTTATCAGCCTATATATGTAAGTATATACATACGAGTATGTACATTGTACATCTCGCGGCAAGGATGAACGAAACGTGTATGTCTCCGACTGCATAATACTATATTCCTTCGTGATCTTGTTTTTATCTTTTTAATTAACTTTTAGTTTTTTATTTTTATAATATATTTATTTATTCGTATTCATTTTGTAGTTTTCGGTTTCAATGGTGCTTTTTAAGCTTCCATGTGCTATGTTAGAATTAAGGTGTTTAAAGAAAGAGTTAATACACTTAACTTCATTTCTCTCTTCTACTCTTAAGCTTTACTTCTAGGTTGTAACTTGGAATTGTGGCAAAAACAATTTTAAAGTAATTCAAGGGTATATCTCGAAAAAATTGATATAATATTTTAGGACCATTGATTGGTTGAAAGCAAAAGAAAGAAAAAATGTCTTAAAAATATTTTCTTTTTGTACAAGAAAAACAAACTATATTTTAGTACCAGTTTTTATTGGATGTTAGTTTGTTGCAAAAGAGTACTTATGAAAGTAGATATTAAATTAAAAAATAAAGTGTAGTGTAAAACTATTTTATTATAGCAACAGATTAATCTTCATTGTCCTCATTGTCGCTGTCGGCATTGATGTTGAAGTAGCGGAGCTCATAAGAGTCATGAGCTGAAGCCACAACTCGGAGCCAGTCACGCAGGTTGTTCTTCTTGAGGTATCTCTTCGTCAAGTACTTCAGGTACCTCTTGGAGAAGGGAATGTCTGGAAATACACCAATTAATTAAATTTAACATACTTTATATGAAGATCCCTGATTGCATTTTTTTTTAAAAGTCACAAGTTGGGAGTTAATTGGGTGCTTTCACACTAGGATTTAATGCTGCAGATTATTGCTTTCCTATGTAGTAAATTAACTAATTGGATATATAATATTACAGAATTGTTAATGAATACATATTATATCTTATTTTTACAATTGTTAGTTCATTTATTAGCATTCATAGTTTTATAAATACTAAAGAATTATCATTTCATTAATATAATTGACAGGTGTTTTTATTATATAAATTAAGACTAAAAATAAGTAACTTGTTTTGAATAGTATATTCTTATTATTTAGTTAATTAAACAGAAATACTCATTGGACAAAGTTGAACTCTTTATTAGGCCATCCTCCACATTATTGACTGATTTAATCTCAAATTTAACAGGCTCTTTCAACATGAAAAAAAATAAACATAACCCTCAAGTTCCACTTTCAATTTTATTAAGACTAATAAATAAATATTTGAATTTCATTACAAATTTTTAACAACTACATCACATTGAAATTTAACACTTGGCCAAGATCTGTTCTGAGGTGAAAATACAAGATATTTCAACACTGGTTATATACTAGGTTCCTAATATATTTAAATTATTGTAGACGTAAACAGCATACCTGCGCTGATGGTAATCTTAGTCTTGTCTCTCGCGATGACAACGTGATTGCCTAGGTTATTTGTTTTGCCCTCAACTTTGACACGTTCTTTTAAGTATTTTTCGAAGTTTCCGACTTCCAAAATACTATCTTCAGCGGGATGTGTGCAGTCAATTGCAAACTTAAGACTGATTTTCCTTCTTTGGCCTTTGCCGCGAATTTTGCCACCCTTGACTCCCTTTTTACCAGTCTTTTGATGTAACTGGCCTTTCTTGGCTACGGGTTTCTTTGTTACTGCCATTTTGGCAACCTGAAATATTTTTAATCAGTTAATTTACACTGTAAATCATTTATCACGAAAATCAACCATGATCACATAAATTTTCTCAATAACCTACAGAACACGTGTTACAGTCGCCGAAAAACCTGCAAAATGGCCGACTTCGACAGTGTTCACAAATCACCACAGATTATGGAGACTACAGAAATGACAGCGTCTTCAATGTTTTTATTTTTTAGCTGGCAACTCTAAATATGTTGCTTTAATAAAGGCGGTACAAACGGTTGAACTTGGTATTCTTGTAAATCGTTCGTAAAGTGCTTAACCCTTAGAGTATACATTTATGTATACTCTAAGGCTTAAACTCTGGATAAGACACTTACCTCATTTTATAAAAGACATAAATTCCACCTTTTATCTCGGGAATAACGTTAAATCTACAGCTCAGTTAAGCAACACATATTTTTGTAACCGTAGAAGGGAATAGTTTTTTTGTACTCCTAATATTTAGATATATAATTTTTATTTACTTGAATAGATGTCGTTGATCCGAAAACTGATCAACTAGAAAACTGATCAATCTATTATATTTTTTAATTTTCTTTCAATTTTGACTACCATCTATAGATAAATAATTTAATTCAATTTTCTTGTTAATGGCTTCAAAGCGTAAGATAAATAATAAATTTAGACTATTCCTTTTACTTGGTTTAATTTTACTGAACGTATTAATGAATGAACTTAAATAATAAATATGTGTAAACTCAAATATACTTGATATTGCATAAAAAGTTGTTTTTAATTAAATAAAATATATTAGTGACTTGAACAGCCTAAAGTGAAAGCGACCTTTGTCAATTTGCACTACAAAGTTATTAACTGAACGCTGATTTTTATATCAGTTAATAGGTAACTTTGATTTATACTTACATTTTTTTTCCATAATATGACTGTTTTGCATTACAACAAAACAGGTATTATGTGTAGGAGAAAACACACA
This sequence comes from Brenthis hecate, assembly GCA_951806755.1. Lineage (NCBI taxonomy): Eukaryota > Metazoa > Arthropoda > Insecta > Lepidoptera > Nymphalidae > Brenthis > Brenthis hecate. The sequence continues at coordinate 4,929,926 of OX638266.1, forward strand.
GCATTGAGATGAAGAAAGCAGCTCTGTGATCTGTCAAAACTATCAAGAATACAGATTAAAACATACCTGAATCCAATAAAGTTTGATAATTAGGTTACCAGAGGGCGCAGGCATCTGCTTGCCGCCTATTCCGCTGTCAAGTGTCATAGCGTCTTCATCGCCAGCAAGCACCTTGAATCAATGCTGTGTGTTTTCTCCTACACATAATACCTGTTTTGTTGTAATGCAAAACAGTCATATTATGTGTCTCCAAAAACACACAGCATTGAGATGAAGACCTGTTTGATATCTGCTGGTGACCAGAATTATATGCACAAAACGCTATGTGAATGAATAAACAATTAATTATATAATTATCAGCTAAGGACCTCTTTAATTGTTTATATATTTTATGTAACTTCTTTCATGTAATCAAAATATCACTAATTTGACTTAGGAAATTACTTATTAAAACAACATGATAAACAAACAAACACTTTAAGTGCACCTTGCACCACTTTTACACCTAGTTCCATAAAATTCAAATCTAATAGATCCATTAAAATAATTCAAATTAATATTTTAGATAACCATAGGCATAAATTTCTCTGAAAAGATAATAATTACTTACACCCTGTGTAATAACACATAAATAACTCAATTTTTAATTATAAACCAAAACCAAAAATTGAAATCAATTATTACTCTATAATATTAAGCAGTCTTAAAAATATTATCTAATAAATCAGTACAATCACTGTTAGAAGTGAAGGATTTATTTACTTATCTATAGTAAAATTTCTTAAATGTTTCTAAACATCTCTTTAGCTCTAGAATCTCCTCTATTTGTCTATTGTTTAGCCATCTCCGCGATGCTACAGTAGGCTTGATGTTTCCTGAGGACTCATCTATTTTGGCCTGCCTAAACACTGAATGCAGCCACCCGGAAGTGACAGGCTCTGCCGACTTCACTTGTCCTATAACTGTGATAAAAAGACATTGCAAATCCTTTCCCATCTTGCATCTGACCTCCGAGGCCATCTGCGAGCAGGGATGTAAGGAGCCAACCAGAATGACTAAGTTACTGAGCCAGTCTTAGAACCAAACCCTGGTCACAATGTTATGGAATTTTTGCCTCCTTAATTAACTCTATCATTAGAAAGTCCCAGAAGAGTTAGATCATGCCACCTACAGCCTGAAGCTAGTAACAATATTAAGGCTGTCTCTCTACCCTTATGAAACAATGAATCAGAACATGATGTTGAATTCAACCAGTTAAATACATATTAACATCCCATATGGGCAGTTTAGCTTCTTGTGGTTTAGAAAATTAAATTTCTTTTAAAACCTAATGAATTAATAAGCTTTTTGGTAGATTCTCAATTGTGGCTGAACAATAAGTAGATATGGCTAATTTATGTTATAAAATCATTCTGTATGCTAACTTATTCTTTACATAAAGCTTAGCTATCAATCTGGCTAAATCCTTCATTTCTGGACTTTAACTATTGACATTGATATCCCGGCACCATAATAATAATTTTTTAATGGAGTACTGGAAGAATTCAATGTAGCTCGACACCAAGTCCAATAAAATAGTTGCTTTTTATTCTCACTCCACTCTATTATTTGGACTGCCCACCCCCAATTTTTTAAGCCTGAAAATTAACTTGTCTACTTGTGGTGGGCTTGTTACTATCATCTCATCAACAAGAACCTTCCGCAGGTTCTTTACGAGAACGGGATTGGCCAGAACTCTCGTTTGAAGGTCTGGATACCAAAAACATTGGAGCCCACTGAGGCACTATCAGAAAGTACGTTAAATTAGACTGGGAAGTGGAAACTCCCATACGACTTGAAATACCCAATCACGGCTATCCGCCGCACTTGACGTCGCAAAAATGAAATGATCTCTCATTTGAGTCAAGCGATACATAGGCCTCTACGACGGTGGTCTCGCTGAAACGCGAACAGGTCTATGTCTAGTATACCCCACACTTCAAAAATAGCCTCCGTGGCTGGCGGGACCAGATGCCATTCGGGTACTTGCTTTCCCCTTGATAAGCGATCTGCGATACCGTTTAACTTTCCTGGGAGGTAAAAAGCTGAGATTGTTATATTGATAGAATTCGTTACTTTTAAGTTTTAACCCAACATACCTCTACCAGAAGGTTCATACCTTTATCAGACAGGTTCATAGACCGAGCCCCCTTGCTTCCGAATATAGGCGACTAGGGTCTGATTATCAGACTGCTCCAGTATGTGCGCATTCCTTAAAAAAGACACCTGTGACTTGATCCCAGCAAACAGTCCATACACCTCCTCTAGATTGGAGTGCCAAGGTATTTGATTTGGAGCCTGTCTACTCCTTAGGTTGTCTAAGTGCTAAGTGCCCAGCCCGCATCCGCTGCGTCTGTGGTCAAGAAGTACGTTACTTCCTTTTTGTGGAGTTGGACTGCAGCCTATTGCATCCAACCACCACTTTAGCTCCAGTAGGGCATAATTTCTTTTTCCAACCTCTCTGGGTGAACTTCTTTAGGAAAAGATATACCTTAAATCTGACCTGGCATACAACAGGTAATCGTCCAGCTCTAGCCAACGAACATCTCGGTTTCGTAAGGTTTCCGCAACCCAGTTCGATACCGCTGCCAAAGTACGTCGCTTTCGCAAGGTTTCCGCAACCCAGTTCGATACCGCTGCCAAATTACCTCGGTTTCGCAAGGTTTCCGCAACCCAGTTCGATACCGCTGCCAAAGTATCTCGGTTTCGCAAGGTTTCCGCAACCCAGTTCGATACCGCTGCCAAAGTACCTCGGTTTCGCAAGGTTTCCGCAACCCAGTTCGATACCGCTGCCAAAGTATCTCGGTTTCGCAAGGTTTCCGCAACCCAGATCGATACCGCTGCCAAAGTATCTCGGTTTCGCAAGGTTTCCGCAACCCAGTTCGATACCGCTGGCAAAGTACCTCGGTTTCACAAGGTTTTCGCAACCCGGTTCGATACCGCTGCAAAGGTACGGGGGGCTAAAGACAGACTAAATGATAAGGTTGTTAACTGAAGGATCTCTCTCTCGTAAATAACACGGAGGAACCGTCTGTGTGCCTTTTTTCATTCATAAATGAATATAGGCCTGGTGAATTATTATTTTCACCATCCAATTATTGTCCTGAAAGAAAGCTTATTCTATCTTATCTAAAGTAAGTTTATTATATTTTCCTAAGATATCAAATAAAACGCTTTATTACTATGCGAGTATTTTAAGTCTCTGAGGTCGAAAAGGGGACATAATTCACTATTTGTTGTCCTCACTCAATACACATTTTGAGTTGTTCTTAAATTTTTCAAGTTACGTCTGAATAACTCGGGTAGCTCATGTACTAAATCGGCTTGGATGGGAACTTCAAAGGTGGTTTCATTCTGACGGGTAAAGGCAATTGGCTATAAAATTTAAAACAAACTGATTAGCGCCCTTTCGACTCCATTTGTCTGTAAACAAAGCTTAGGCACCACCCTCTGAAGTTCTGTTGAGTTTAATGCCTCCTTATTTTTGGAGCTGGAAATCTGCTATTGGACTCACATTGACAAAGGGGTTGATCCCTCTTAACAGTATGTCTACATCTCTTTTTAGATCTTTTGAGCTTCACCCTTTTTCTATATTTTTAATAAAAGATAAATCAGTATGTTCTGTATGATTTATTACCCTTCTATTCCTCAAATAAAACCTTAGAATATCCAAGAACTATAATTGGCCCTAGGGCCTCTACAATAAATAAATACTCTGAACTACGAGGAACATTCTGTAAAGTTGTCCTAAGCTAAGGCTTAATTTCAAAAAATTCTGAACTCTTGTCACATATTATTTGCAAAGCTATTTCTACATTTATATGCTTTGCAGAACCTGAGTCTGGCTCTTGAAAATTTCTCATATAAAGAATTTAAATTAAAATCTTTTTGATTGACTACAGTCCAATCAAGTATTGATTGTAAACTCTTTCTTAATAAATCTCTGCTCCCTAGTAGATAGCCCAGCTATTAAGAGTTCTGTAGAAGCTAAATAATTTTTTATTTATTGAAATGACCCTAACTCATCATCAACTTTTACACCTATAAACCCAGTAAAACCTAGACTATTCTGCCCTAGTTTCTTATCTTTAATAGGCTTTCAAGCTAGGGGAAAAAAGCCACTGTAGTTTATTCAATTAAGAAAAACATTATCTATCAATAGGTTGAACAAAGCTTTTGATGGCAAATTCAGTACTTAACTATCAAGAATTAATATTAATGTTTCTGGCAATTCATTTGTTGACAGTTGATTAGAATTAATAATAAATTTCTCAGAATTAGCACTACTACCCTATCTTATGTATAAAAATACATATAAGCTAGTAATTGTGTTAAATATTTAATATATGTATAGCACATCTGAGATTAAAGTAGGTATATACCTACCATAGTATCTAAATTTCACTTATGCGTTGTACGACGTTTATTATGCATGAGTAAAGCCAAGCCCTCCTCAACCTCCGAGGAAAAGAAGGAGCCGGTCCCTGAAGCTGCATAGGTCAAGGCCGAGACATATTCTCTCTCCAGAGCAATTGATCCGACCGACCTTCACGTCGTCGTAACGCATAGGTTCCATGTTTTAAAAATATTAACAATGCTTACCAATCTCCTTTTAACACATAAAATTCACCTAAAACTTCATTTACATCGACTTTTTAACTTTTCGATGTAATCTTTTTCAAATCACAAAACGCTATGACACTTGACAGCGGAATAGGCGGCAAGCAGATGCCTGCGCCCTCTGGTAACCTAATTATCAAACTTTATTGGATTCAGGTATGTTTTAATCTGTATTCTTGATAGTTTTGACAGATCACAGAGCTGCTTTCTTCATCTCAATGCTGTGTGTTTTTGGAGACACATAATTAAAGATTTTTAAAGGTCTATTTTCTAAGTTCTGTCAATTTCGCACTAACATCAATAACACATAAATTAATGCCATCTATTGAAATCTATTGACATTTATATGAATATGAATAAATTATTCTTTGTTCCTGTTGAGACCTAATTGTATAATTTCCATAGTTTTGTTTATTTACTTTATAACAGAATTTGTCAATATTTTTTTTTATTGTCGCTTGACTAGATGACTCCATGACGCCTGATGGTAAGCGGCAGTGGAATCCAGAATGAGATCCATCGGTTCCGGGACTTGATCTCGATTCCGATCAAGCTCACCTCGTCGGCCTACAAATAATTTACACCCGCTTCGCTCTTTAGTACGTTCTTATATGCATAGCAGTAGTCTATTTGTATACTAAGCTTCATCTAAATCCGTCCAGTCGTTTCGACGTGAAGATGATAAGCTTGAAAAAGAAATTACTGTAATTTTGGCAGTACCCAATTATAGGCTCATAAAAGAGACTTTAACACTTAATAATAAAATGAATACCGATAGAATCCAGTGTGAGTGACAAGGTCAGGGTCTATTCCGAGCGGACTAATTGGGATCAATACATTCAGTACAAGGAGATTTGATCGAAACCGGTTGAAAACCGTTAAATGGCTTAAAGATTTATGTGCTGGCTATAAGCATTGCCGTGTAACCATTGTAATTTTGGTTTTATGTAAAGACTACGTGCTTATTTTTGTTTAAAATTTTATTTGAAATATTTTTAACTGTTATTTGTTGAACACATTTGAAATTACGTTTATATTTAAAAATTGCATTTGGATTTTATTGAATGGCTCTAACGATCTTAATTCAAAAAAATATATATATTTAAATTAAAATAGAGATTTCAGTCTATGTGAGTGAACTAACTATGAATTATAACAAATTTTAGAAACTAAGCTAAGCATAGTAACCACTAACCATTAATATGAGCTAAAAAGGTACTTTGATCAAAATGTTTATTAAACTTTAAGATATCATCGGTCGAAGTTAATTTTGCGACTTGCAATCCTGTTTAGTGTCTGCACTCTGCAGTCTGTTACTTATTATACAGACATTATTGTCTTTACAATAGGAATTGGTACAGTTTATTCATTATTGAATTGATATACTATTTCTGGAACTTAATGTTTTCCATAAATTTCTATAATTATGATTTTGTTTTTTTTTTATCTCTTAGGCCATTGGGCCTGAGTACCAAGTAATTATCTATGCAATCTAAATATATAAAAACTTTTTAACAAAAAAATAAAAACCGACTTCAAACAAAAGCACTAAAAGGTAAAAAATAACTGATTGGTAGTTTTCATTTACTATACATACCTAATCAAATATTTTCGAAGTCGGTGTGCTTTGCTTTGTATGGGCTGGCACCGATTTCGAAAATATTTGATTAGGTATGTATTTAATAGGTAGACTTTAATTACTTAGCCAAAGCACACCGACTTCGAAAATATTTGATTAGGTATGTATAGTAAATGAAAACTACCAATCAGTTATTTTTTACCTTTTAGTGCTTTTGTTTGAAGTCGGTTTTTATTTTTTTGTTAAAAAGTTTTTATTTTTCCCTTTTTAGTGTAGACAGTAGTAGCAAAGTAAGGATTTTAACGTGTTAGGCTTGTCAAATCAAACAAAATAAGCCCAAACTCAAAGTATCTACTATTAGCCGTTGAAGAGTTCCACCTATCCACCTTCTGGCCTTGCCATCAGATCAGGTCAACAACACCGAACCACTGTACTATCAACGGAAATAGAAATACTTGCAAAGTTTCAAGTCAATATGACAATTAGAAGTAGGTTAAATTCATCATTAGTTGTTTTTCCACCCTTAGGGGTGGTATTTTTTTTTTTGAAATTTAAATGGGACCAATCTGGAAGTATACCCTTTCAAACAAAACAAAAATTGTCCAAATCGGTTAATAAATGACGGAGTTCTGAGGTAGCAAACATAAAAAAAAAAACATACAGTCGAATTGAGAACCTCCTCCTTTTTGAAGTCGGTTGAAAATTCACAGACCTGAGACCAGGAACAAATAAAATTGACATATCTAATAACTAATTACACAAGAAACGTCTTTACTTCAACTCTATGAACTGAACAAAAACTACTGAATGGATTTTCATTCAGTTTTCACTTTTCACTAATAGATAGATAGAGTATGGAGTGATTCATGACGTAGTTTAGGTTTATAATTCATTAAGGTCTTGTCGGGATAGATCATGCCGAATGTAAGCTTTAGTGGCGTGCGCCCCTTAAACTAATAAAGTTATATATGAAAACAATGTATTACAGGATTATTATTCCTATTAAAAAGATCTTCCTATTAAACTGAACTACTGCAATGCTACGTGGACGCACTCGAGCGAAGCAAGGATTAGTCACTGAATATTTACTTCTTCTACGTATTTTAATTCTGATTAATTTATATAAATTAAATTAGCAAAAAGTATATTTTATCTATATACAACATTAGAGGCAGAGTTTGCTTGTTTGTTTGAACCCACTAATCTCAGGATTACCTACTGATCCGATTTGAAAAATTATTTTTGTATTAGATAGCCCGTTTATTGAGGAAAGCTATAGCTATATATCATATAATATATAGTCTTTCTATTCCATACTAACCGTTAAATAAACAGAATACCTACTCATATATTTTGAAGTATTGGTTTAACTGCGACTACCTACTAAAAATGCAATGTTTTCTTATAAAGAAGGTATAATAATGCCAAATATGCTCTATCGTTCTACAAAGCGACTTAAGATCCTTAAGATAAGGATAAATATAAGATAATATTATAGGGATTGTAATTCTTGACTCATTCACTTCACATCACTTTTATTGTCATGAATAACGTTATATCATCATAATACGCGATTATAATAATATGTATTTCTAGATTTAAATATATTATATTTATATTTCCAGTAATGCGTTTTAGTATATCTTAAATAAGTACTTCTCGACAATAAATCGTATAAACTTAAACATTTCAATGTCTTAAACCGAATGTACTATACTTTATTCTTGTACAATATTTTTGACTGATCCCAGATAGGATAGGCCAGAATGCTGATGAAAACTCCTATGTCTTAAAAAAATAATATTAAATCATATAAAATGGTTCTTTCGTTCATTTCGGGCACATTTAGCTAGTATATTATACAACATGCTCATTTCTATTTTCTATTACATTCTACGCAAACAGGTATTTACTCATCTATAATTATAATTGCTATAAAATACCTCAAACTTGAAACGTAAATTTATTTATTTTTTAATAGTGTATTTTTTATGAAATTTAGATGTGGGAGCCTAATTATGATAACAAGTTTTTAGTTTTTATAAGATTATTTAGTTATATGCACATATACCTATTATGCATAGAATTCTTGGCTAATCCTGAGTGTAAACTTTTAAACTATGATCTTCTTTGGTAATAAATTATTTGAGCTTTAATTTTCTTGTTAGTTATTGATATAGATGGTTTGATTTAGATACATAAAATAATGTAAAGTTTGGTGAAAGTAACGTAACTAACCTAAAGTAATGTGATGCTTTATTTTTTGTCGCCATAATAATACCTATGCCTACTCGTAAGGAAAATATTAGTCACGATTCTATTATAAAGTCATATCACATCAAGTAGCGAAGTCTAACGAGTAACATAAGAGTTAGCATGTAACTATACATTAAAAACGACCATTGTTTTCGCCCTTCCCTGATATTTCTCATGAACTAATTGCTTAAACCGAGGTCAAGACCGTAAGACGTGAATTTTTCACCTGGCGTGATGTCATGTAGACGTTTTTTCGTACACGTTATTTATTCGTTCGCCTCACAGACCAGTTTTAACCTATATTTAATTTTGTTTATAGCATAATATTATGTGTTTAATGTTGTAACACAAGTGCTCATTTTCTTAAAGAAAACCGCGCATGCGCAGAATTGTTATCTTCATGCCGTGAACTTGTGATTGTGAAACAAGCAACTGTCGCACACAAACATAGTTTATTTGCGTTTTGTATATTCGTGAGTGAAGTAAACCTTAGAGCGATCTTTGAAGTTAACCTCACAAATTTTGGATAAAATTAAAGTGAATCATTGACATAGCGTTGTGTTTGTTGTCTAAAATAAAACCAAATGGCTAATGTCATGTGTGCTAATGAGTTAGAAATAAAATTAAAGACGTAAGAATTACGTCTTGTCAAAATCGATAAGATGGAAAAAATGATGTTGCCTTAGATATAACAATGGATAAATGTTTTGTCGCCTGCGGCTGTGATGATCTAGAAGGAATTACAAAATCAGATTTAGATCGGTATACGGATAAAATAGAAAATGTTCTTAATGACGAGAAAGGGCGGAGACTTTTTAGGAATTTCATGTTTTCCTGTAAAATGAATCACGGTCGCCGTGTATTAGATTTTTGGGAAAATATCGAAAGGTTACTCAATCACAGTGAAGATTCAGAGGGTGCATCTTTTTCTCGTTATTTGCGAAATTACGACCGTTTGTCTGAAGAAGCTGAGAGAATAGAAGAGTTGGATTTTGCTACCATGGAGAGAATGATAACCGCGCGAGACTCTGAGAACAAAGAAGAAATGGAAGAATGTCTTAAAATTTTAAAAGTAGAAGCAACAAAAGCACTTAGAAGGGAGTATAACGCATTCAGACATCGATTTATTTCATCCAGTAGTAATTGATGCACTTTGTTTGCAAAGTACACTGTGCCTTGTTTTTGTGAAGTTTGTATTTCGCGCCACTTATTGCACGATTTTTCGAAATAAGAATCAGTGAATGAATGAAAATGTCAGCTGATGGACTTTATAGAAAACGTTCATTTTTGTACCAAAACATTGCAAATGTGAATTTATGGAATAAATTATTTTTTATGCTTTACAAATGTTTTAATTTCCATACCACACGTAAAAAAAACTCATCAAAAATTGAATTGTCATTTAATGATAATTGCACATTTATTGTACATTCTAATAATTTATTATTATACAGAATAAAATTTTATTGCAATATACAATAATTGATATATAGAATGGATTGTACTTATTATTAAATTAAAACATGACCATACATCTTAATATTCAGCCATTATTAAAATTATTTCAACCCTTTTACTTAAACTTTAAAATATCTAGCAAAAATCACAATGTATAAATTAGTCAATATAACAGCTATTTATTTATAACAAGTGACAAAAATAAGGAGGATATGTGAAATATTAACAATTTATTGTTTTTTTTTAATTAAAAATAATGTAAGCCACATTTTTTTCTATTTTATATAACATATATTTTGTAAAAGGGCAGAAATAATTTGTGCTAAATTTTTTATAAAATATTTCTAGTGGTACATAAAGTACATCATTTAAAATTAGATGAATACATACATTATTGTAAATTTCATACACAGACATGCTTAATTTTTTTTATAGTATAAGAATGGTTTGAAATTACACTTATAATTTAACAACGATATTTCATATATTTCAAATTATTAATTTCATCACATAAAAGAGTCCATGTCTCGTTTAAAACCTTAATAACTAATAATATTCTTCTTAAAAGTACTATTATTTCGTTCACTGTAGTCATTTTAGTTATGATTACATAACTAAAATGCAAATTATTTCTAGGTTTTCTTCCAGGAATAATACATTTCCAGGGGCTTATTGACCTGAAAAGATAATTATACTATATATAAAAAAAAAAACTTTAACTAATCAAAGGAAAAAAGCTCCTACTAGACAAACAAAATATTAAAAATCCAAACAAGATAGTTCTATTAAAATGTCAAATATTCACCTAAATGATAAATCTAAGAAATATTATTAAAAGTACAATAAAATTGTATTTTATTCCTTACATTTTTTGAAAGAAAACAAAAGTATAAACTTATAAACAACTTATTTACTCTATCAAATTCATATAAATGTTTATTTTTTTGATAATTTAACATAATTCAGCCCATACAAAGTAATTGTGTACATTTTATAACTTGACTTTTTATTAAGTATTATAGTAAGAGGAGACTTCATAATATTTATTTATGTTCATAAAATACTCAATTTTTTATAATTTTTGATAGCAGAAGTCATACAAAAACCAGATTACCTTCCAAAATTTATCATTGATCTGTCTTAATGTTTGAGAACCAGCCAGCGGTACAAATTGGCCTGGAGACGGAGCCACATAGATACAAAAATTTAGAAGACGGTAAGCCTCTGGAAGTTCAGCATCCAAATCTAATGTAAGACGCATTGCTAAGTATTTGCTGAGATGGTCCACTGTAAAGATAAGAATTTTAGAATAAATTAGAAATCCAATAATTTATATAGGTCAGACATAAGATATAGTTTGTTACTACTTAATTCATTAGTTTTTATGTACATATGCCCCTTATCGGGAATTACATATTTATAACACTAATACAGAAATGCAACACGACTGCAAATTAAAAAGTAATTAAATAAATTGTTATTTTTAACCAAAATAACATATCTAAATTAGTAAAATACTTAAGTCTTAATTACTTAAATATTGATGAAGAACAAGAAATTATCTTTAATAAAAAGAAAGGAAATTTGTGATTATTAATTCTCATAAATACATTGTAAAAAATTCATTAGTGTCCATAGTTAGCTTATATTTTATGGGGTTTTTTGGTAAAGGATCTCTAGATATTATTAGGGTTATTGCTATAATGAATACCTGAGGCATTAGCTGTTGTTTTCAAATAACGAACTGAACTGTCTCTCAAAGCTCTCATAAGCTGGTTGTCTCCTGTCATCTCTGTGGGATGAGGCTTGAACACCAGCTCTATTTCGTTGGGATTCAGTGGTTCCCCTTCTCCCTCTGTGTCCATTGAGTTCTCACCTTCAGTTCTAAAATGTGCCATGAAAAGGAAATATGGACAAACTATTCAAGTGTGGATATAAAAACACTTTTGTAAATAAGTTTATGAAATCTTATTAGATTGAAAGTAAAAATTGACAGAACAGTTTAAAATTAGATAAAGAATAAAGATCACTTAAAGTCAAATTCTATATACCAAGTTTAGGATTTATTAATTAATAATAATCAACATTACTTTGCATTTAATATTTTAAAAACTTAAAAATATAAGATTATGAAACTGACCTGCCATCACTTGATTCACTCTCTTCACTGCGTTCTGATGTTAAAATTGATTTTGCTCTTTTAGTTGTGCTTGTGTTTTTTGACACAGAACTAACATTTGATGGTACAGGGGAAGGAGTACTTCTCACTGAAGCTGGGTTTGATGTAGATTGTCCAGGTGGAGTGGGGTTGCTTGCCGAAGATGTGCTGTCTTTGGGAACTGATGAACTACTCCCATTTTGTGTAGGTTCCGTATTCCCATTTGAATTTGTTGTGTTACTATTTTCTTCATGGTTCTTTTTTGCTCTCTGTGGCCTATTTTGTGACTGTAGCTTTATACCTTCAGTAATAGAGTTCACTAAGGAAGCTTGAGATTGGGACATATTTATTTTAGCCAATACACGTTCTTGATGTGCTTCATATTCATCTCTACTCGGATAAATTTTCGATATTAGCAAGTCAAAGTTAGGATCAGGTCTTAGAGATCGTTTTGAAACCAGTTTCTTGCGACAAGTTGGGCATTCCTTGTTGCCAGAACGTAGAGCTGTTATAATACAGTCAGAACAAAACCTATGTAAACATTCTTTAGTAGTCATCGTTTTTTTCAGCATGTCCAAGCAAATTGGACACATCAATTCACTATGCAAGCTTCGAGGCGATACAGCAATCTCCGTGGCGTCAGTTATAACTTCTTGAGGAGTACGATGTAGTTCATAAAGGGATAGTTCCCATGTTTTATTTTGAGATGGCTCCGTCGAAGACATATTGATTTTATGAATTTATTTCGACGTATCTACTTAATAAATAATAAACATTATGCTGAATTGACAATTAAAACCGCTTTCGCCATATTTTGTAGTTTGGCACAGGTAAAAAACATAGTATCTGTACATACAGATACAAAATTTAAATATCTATCACCAAAAAAACAGAGTACAAATATAATGGGAAAGATTTCTCGAAAGGAAGACGCTACACGTATGATCTATTTACATTCGGCAAACAAATTATTATGATAACTTTTTTGTACCTGATTTTTTGCTTCTATTGTGTTCGCATCTTACTTGTGCAATGTATTGTATATTATTTAATAATTTCGTCAGTTTGTATCTTTTGGGAATAAAATATATACATATTCTTTGCATCCTAACACTGCACAATTATTGGTTATTTTAATATATAGCTTTAAAATATACTGAGGATTATAGTGATCGTACGTACATCCATACTAATATTATAAATGTGAAAGTGTGTTTGTTTGTCCTTCTTTCACGTCAAAACAGAGCGGAGGATTGGCGTGATTTTTTGTGTGGAGATAGTTGGAGGGCTGGAGAGTGACATAGGCTGCTTTTCACTTCAGGAGATAAACTCATTCCCACGGGAACACACGTTTTAATACAATCCAAAAACTTAATTATGATCAAAATTACTTGAAACTTGTCATCAATGCTCTTCAACAGAATTAAATAAATATGTACGTGTTTTAGTATTTTTCGAAATTCATCCCATAAGGGGGTAAAATAGGGGATGAAAGTTTTGCTAGTATGTAAAAAAACCATTTATAATCATATTCATTCATATATTTTGAATAAAACTATTATATTTTGAAAACTAATAATGATTACAAACCAGTAATCATTATTTTTAACAAGAGCACATAATACAATTCAAAACTTATTTTTTATTTGTATAAATTTTACTATTCAATAAGATAATGGAATAAAATTGATAACAGAATAAAAAACATATATTTTTAATTATACGAGTATAGGAATAGAAAACATTTGCTTTTTAACTTCATTTCATATTATTTGATTTTAATTACCGCCTTCTATTTCTCACAGTATATATCGGTCCAGATCCTTGCGATTGTTGTACGGGAATTAAGATTGTAGCTCCATTATTAGAAACTTGATTTTGGTTGTTATTTGGATTACTTACTGGAACATAATACACGCTGCCTGGATTTGGTTTTGATATAACGACTTGATTTCCATTTACCATAGGCTGTCCAACAGATACCAAAGTCTGACCAGACTGACCGTTCGGTTGATTTGGCTGGCTAACAAAAATAGTTTGTTGGCCTTGTTGAGGCTGTGACACAACATATGTGGGCTGTTGATTAGGATGGCTAATATAAATTGGTGGTTGGTTTTCTTGTTGATTAACGACCATTTGTTGTTGATTAGGCTGCTGATTCACAAATACCGTCGGTTGATTTGGTTGCTGTACAACAATTCCTTGAGGAGTTGGTTGTTGAGCTACTAGAACAGTTTGCTGACTTGGTTGTTGACTTACTAACATGGCTTGCCCTTCATTAGGTTGTTGATGAACAAAAATAGGTTGCTGATTTGGTTGCTGAACGTATATTTGATTTGGTTGTTGGTTCATGTAAACTGGTCGGCTTTCTGTTTGTGGTTGCATCACAATTTGTCCTTGTTGACTAACCATAACTGGTTGTTGTTGTTGTTGTGGTTGACTAACCATAACTTGTTGTTGTTGCTGTGGTTGACTAACGATAAATTGTTGTTGTTGTGGTTGACTAACCATGACTTGTGGTTGTGGTTGACTAACCATGACTTGTGGTTGAGGTTGATATTGTGGCTGTTGCTGACTTTGTTGATTTACTACAATTGGTTGCTGGTTAGGTTGCTGATTAATTACAGCTGATTGTTGAGCAGGTTGTTGATTAACCACAACTTGTTGTTGATTTCCTTGTTGGTTTGAGGAACTCGGTTGTTGATTGACTGTCACTGAAGATTGCGATGATTGTTGATCTACTTGTTGGTTTTGCGGGTTAACTTTTAAGATCGATTCACCCTGTTGTGATGAGTGATCCGAATTTTGTTGCATTCGGTCCGATAGCTGATTATTAATAGCTTGAACATTATGTTTATCTGTTTCAGCTTGAAGATTTTTAAAAGTCTCAGCTGGAATGAACACTCCTGATACTATATCTCTACCTTGTGCATTGGGTGTTGGAATTCCATTTGCAGATAGTAAAATTGCTGATAGCAGAGTTATCTAAAACAAAAAAAAAAAAAAAAAAAATATGGAAAGAATAATTTAATTATCGTAATCTAATTTAAATATACTGATAATTAAATGTACTTTTTTTACGATATTTTAAAAAAGTTTTAAGTAAATGTACCAAAAGTATGGCGTCCATGATAATGATCCAAAAGCTTCTGATGAAATAAAATTGAAAACTATCTTTTTATATTAAAAAAAGTAATTAGAATATCAATTAACAGTTCCGTTACCAATATTCCCAAATTGGATAGAAAACCTAATTAGTGGTTGTCGCAATGATATTTTAAAAACCTTCATTAGTGATAATTAAGATTAAAAAACAAAGAGTAATCTACAATAGCACATATAAAAATAATTACGTAATTTATGGAATTATTTAATTTAATTATTATTATTATTGAATTATTAACCAGGGATTTAATTTTAAATAAAACTATTATTTACTACTACTATAACTAGTATTTATACTACATACAGCCTACCGGGTTGGGTAGACTGTCTGTAACAACTATACCTTCGAGACATGTAACACCTGTCTCTCCCGTGACCATGAATGCTGTAAAGCATTCGAATCGTCGGGAACCAGAAATCAAAATAAATCCGCGAAATAATCCGAAAAGATAATTTTATTTAAAATGTCAAATTTATTTTACATCCAATTAGAACGGCAGCGCCACTTGCACTAACTAGATTATACATTAAAAATATTCGCGTAAATCTAAGAAAGTATCAGGGATTTAATTTTTTCTATTCATTACTAGTGAATAACTTTGGTAACGCACGCTGCTATAGGACCACTCAGTGGGCTAGTTTTTTTCCGACTTTTATTAAATTTTTTATCTATGATATCTGACCGTAAACATATCTTTATCGAAATGAAAAATTCGGTGGTAATTTATCTTCTTATTAAGGCTGCTCTCTCGGAAAAAACAACATTTTCGGGATCTTTGAGATCACACTGCCTTTCAAATATAAATGCTAGAACTCTTATACTTTTTTACGTAGTTTTTCATTTCAGTCTGAAAAAACGTTCCAAAGCAGAAATTTGATTAGTTAAGTTTTTTTATTTCGAAAAAAAAAAGATATAAAACGCCTTTGTTTTGTCCTATCTTTGCCTTCTTCTTTGATCGAATACAACTTATTAACTTGAAACTTACATTGAAAAATATTTCAGTCAGTGCTTTCATTACACCAAAATATAAATGAATATTATTTGAATATTACTCATTAAAATTAAAAAAATGGTTTTGGCGCTTACGGATTTTACTTCCAACTGAGGGGTCCCTGCGCGGTGCGGGGGACGCGTCGGCGCCGTTTCCACTTATCCAATCCCGTTCGCCCAGATCCCTTAGGACGTTGGCAACTACCACAGCCTTAATGAAAGGAATAAAGATACAGTAACATCAATAGGTTCAAAGATAACTTCCAAACTACATATACCCAAACTTACGAACTTACAAACTGTACCTCTTTATAATATTAGTGTAGACCTGAGATTTAGAACCCACTCTAAATCTGTGGTGTAGACTATATTTGTAAATATATACATATATTTTTTAAATTATTAAAAATTACCCATTTTTTGATCTGCTCCAATTTAGGCATATAAACTATTTCAACTAAAACCAGAGTGGGAAAGGATAGAGTTCATATCCGGAAAGAATCCGCATCAAGTACCTTAGATGTATACAGACACAGAGCCTCACTCATACCGAATACGTAAGTTAAGATAAAAATATAACAATTTATTTATTGGCTTACCCACCAATAAATGCGAGTGGTGCCGATGTCTTTGGTTGGTTGTTGGGGTAGTGCCGCGGAAATTAATACGATATTTAAATGGTATTTTTAGGGTTACGTCTCAATATGTACTGTGTAATATATTATTGTTCGCAAAAAGAAAAAATAATTATGTAAAAAACAGTGATAAACACACAATAAACACTAGGAATAGAAATAAGCTTGTTAAGCACAGATTTCGCCTTCAAAAGGTGAAGAAATCCTTCGTGGGACTCCTAGATTTACCTATTCAAAAATTATAAAGGTAAAATTAAAAATATTGTTGTGTTATATTGTTGTGATATATTGTTATGTTAATGAAATAAATGTAACTTAGATATTTAAAAGAGCAACTGTTGAGTTTCTTGTTGGCTCTTCTTAGCAGAACTGCTTTCCGAGCCAGTGTTAGCTTCCTCACGGACTGACTACACTGGCGCTTAAATTAAATTGACGATTCAAAAGTGCTTGTAATAAGTCTAATTGAATAAAGTTTATTTCATTTCAATGATATGGACGATACTTTGGCCATCCAGCCGCTAATCGAATGGAGATAGATAACAGGAGAACAGAACTTGTCCGTGAGCTCGACGATGTCTTGTACCGCATCTCAGAATGGGGTTCAAAGAACCTGGTCGAGTTCAATGCCAAGAAGACGCAGGTGTGCGCGTTCTCGGCTAAAAAATCTCCATTCCTTTGTTTTCCCTCTCTTCAGAACACTCGCCTTACTATGCAGGATGGCATCAACATCCTCGGAGTTAATATCCGCAGCGATCTGAACCAAAAAAACCATATCGAGAGTGTCATTTCGTTAGCTTCGCGTAAACTCGGGGTCCTGAACAGGGTGAAGCGGTTCTTCACGCCTGAGCAGCTATGTCTACTTTACAAGACTCAAGTGCGCTCATGCGTTGAGTACTGCTCCCACCTCTGGGATGGCTCTGCAAAGTACTTGTTAGACGCTCTTGATAGATTGCAACGCCGTGCTATCCGCATAATCAATAAAACCTGAGGCTACTCAGTACTTAGAATCTCTGCAATTGCGTAGAGATGTTTGCTTCCCTAGCCGCTTTTTATCGCGTTTATTACGGCGAGTGTTCAGAAGAGCTCTTCCAACTTATACCCTCCTCTCCTTTCCTCTCCAAAACCAAACGTGCTGGTCGGAAATTCCATCCTCACACGGTACTACCCATACCTTCTCGTACCAAAAGGTTTGGCAGCTCCTACCTGTGCCGCACTATTAGGAAATGGAATTCATTACCGTCTCACGTGTTTCCCTCTTCCTATAATCCTGGGTCGTTTAAACGGAGCGTGAAAAAGCACATTTGCAGGCCGACGAGGTGAGGTTGATCGGAATCGAGATCAAGTCTCGGAACCGATGGATCTCATTCTGGATTCCACTGTCGCTTACCATCAGGCGTCATGGAGTCATCTTGTCGAGCGACAATAAAAAACAAAAAATTTCTTCCCAAAACTTGGACGAATAAAACAAAACACACTATTATAATTTTATGTTGGCGTATTAATATTGTATATTTGGCTAACATAGGAAATGTCCGGAATGGAAAGTTAAACAAAGATTTTTGTAAACACGACCGAGATTTTTTATTGTATAGCAATATACAGTGTAGCTGTATAAGTATAAAATACTTTAACACATACCATTTTTTATATAGAGACTAAGTATGTGTCGTTTAAAAAAATATTATGTATGTACATATAAGAATTTATGACACTTAGTACAATACTAATGAAATAAAATAGTAATATACATAAAATAACAATCAATAACCGATTTGCATGTCGTAGATACATGGTTTTGTATTTGTCACGCTATTTCATGCACAGACTTTCAGTTTTGGTGCAACTGTATATGATTTGCCAAATTACCTGAGTAAAAAGTAACGGCCGAAAAACCTAATGAAATGTTAATATTTTCCACATTTACATGATCACGCTTAGATTATTAGGTACATTTTTTTTTGTTTGGATAGTATGACATTTTTGTACCCGTTCGTTACACTTCGCGATTTCTTCACTTTTGTGATATACTCGTATGTGTGCATTGATCGTTGTGGGATCGATTGAATTAAAAAAATAAGATAATCTATCTATCATCTAAATAAATAAAATGAATGTTGGTAAGCGCATAACTCAAGAATGGCTGGACCAATTCGGCTAAATTCTTTTTTCATATGTTCCTTAAGGTCCACGGAAGGTTTTAGTAAAGAGAAAAAAAAATGAAAAATTACCAAAAAAAATATTAAAATTTATATGGCTAACGCTGGCTAATAACTATTTATATCTATTTAAAACGTACCGCTAGTTAATTCAAATAATTATACATATATGTATTGATTGGTGTTGTATTAATTGTTAAATTCGTAACACTTATTTTGTATGTGTACCTATAATAAATAAAAGAAATAGATTTCAAAGGATATGTAGGGGGTGGTCCTCCAGTACCGGACAGTTAAGGAATATTTGAATTATTCGTTATTATATATTTAATCCACACATATATATAATTAGTCTCAAAAACATCTTTAAATAATTATAAACTTCTTTGTAGATAGGTAACTAATATACGAAATAACACGTTTTCAAAAAGGTCCCCTAATTTCGGACAGTCCTTTTTTAAACCTAAAGATATATACATTATTTAAAGAAGTAATTAATGAATAAATTATTAAAAATGAAAAAAAAAAAACAAAAACAAAAAAATAATCAGAATACATATAGGAACATTGTATATGAGCACTTGGTTTTAATATTGTGGTTTGCAAAAGTCAAATATGTAGCTAGCCGAATCATTTTGAAGTCCATTGATTACAAAGTTGGTAGAGAATCCTCTTGACAGATTATACCAATATATTATAAATGGTGCTTTTAAAATTACATTGTATTTTTAGTAAAGAAAAATGAATTTTTTACATCAAATTTTCGTAATTAGTCTGATTTTTGAAAAATCTTGCATTAATTTAATGAGTTTTTAGTATTCATAAATGGTGCTGTTTATATTTTTTGAAGTTTGAGTCATTTATTTTATTTGTTGAGTTATTCATCACGGTTGATATATAATAAATAATAATTTATGTCCTTCGTAAGGTACAGCGCGACTAACACTTAACTGTTAATAAAACACTAACTCAAATGAGTTAGTGTTGGTTATACAATAATTAAATCTTAGTAAACGGTTTTAAATAGTGTATTCAGCCCTTTTTTAACGTCCCACTGTGTGCACGGTCCTGCCTTCAATACGAGGGGGATCAGGCCATAGTAGTTTGGCCAAGTGCGGGTTAGCGGACTTCACATATCTTTCGAAAATTTGCTAGGTTTTCTCAGACATGCAGGTTTCCTCACGATGTTTTCCTTCACCGTAAGGCAATGGTAATCATGTTAGAAATGATTCGCACATGAAAATATCAGAGGTGCGAGACCCGGGATTTGAACCCGCTTCAGTCGATTTCCCAAGCGAGCGCGTTACCACTGGGCCTTTTTTTAACGTTGGGAAATGCATTTACGCACGACGTGTGGGAGTCACCGGCAAAGCCAGTACTACCCACTAAAACCCAGATTGCCGGGCACTACTGAGTACTGAGCCCCTCCCCCCCACGACAAGGTGAAGGCACGTTGGGGCCTGGGGGGGACCACTGAGCTACCACTGCCTATATTTATAAATATTTTATATATTTTTAAATAGTGCTGATAAAATAAATCATAATCAGATAGATCATAATGGTGTAAAAAATAAGTAATAATAATAAGTTTTTGTGTATGACAAACGAATTCGCCATACCTGACTCATGTTGCTAGTTACATTACTTGAACAGTCATAATTAAGTGAACATTTGTTTTGTGTATAATATTAAGTATTTTTTTTATTGTACCTACATAAAGTACATTTATCTATTACCATTAACAAATACTGAATATATTATTCTTTACCCTATATGGCCGTTGCAGCGTTATTTGATTATTTTAATCTATTTATTGAAAATAGGAAATAAAAATCATGAATTTCATTGAACGCCTTTTAATGTCACTATTTTTTTTTTTTGCAAATTCTGTCACAAACGTAATTTAAAAAAGTTAATAAAAAGTCTTAATAGAAACAGAAAAATAAAAAAGGATGTGTGTATATATTTGTGTATGTATTTATTTGTGCCTACACCCTACATCGAACTAAATGTATAGTTGTATTTTATTTTTAAATATTTGGTATGTAAATCAAAAAGTGGGTATTTGGATACAGTCTATATTAATTTAATCTATGGCTAGTTTTAATACGCCACGTATTTGATTGAATTGAGTATGGAAGTCATTGGACGGTAATGATGCAAATTATCTGTCCTTCCATCTCTCTCGATCTACATTAGATGTACTCACGTTCAAATCTCAGAAATTACTAACTAGATTAGATACCTTAGTCCAACGGAAATGTAAATTAAATAAGACCTAGCACATATAAGTCTTGTGATTTGATTTTTCTGTGCCGATTTAGAGTTTCATTTTATTATTCGACAGGATTTGTTCTTCATTATCATTTAATTTTAGTAATTTGTTTAGAGATATCGTAACATATTCATATAATCCATACTATATATCCTATGTTACTATATAATATTATAAATGAGAAAGTTTGTTTGTTTGTCTTTCTTTCACGTCGAAACGGAGTGACGGATTGACGTGATTTTTGGTGTGAAGATAGTTGGAAAGCCGGAGAGTGACATTAGGCTACTTATTATCGCGAAAGATCATCTCATTTCCATGGAAAAAAGGTTATAATCAACCCAAAAAAATATTTATGATCAGAATTACGTGAAATTTAATATTATTGCTCTTCAATACAATTAAAGAAATACGTGTTTTAGCATTTTTTAGCGCGAGCGAATCCGCGGCTTCTGCTAGTACATATTAAATAATAATGAACCCTAGTCAACATTCAGTGTAATTGACGACTAATCTCACTGAAGGTAATGTTCGTTTGGCTCAGTTTGTAATGACTACTTGCTGTGCCAGCGGTTACGGGTTTGATGCCCGTTGGGTGCATTCATTTGTTGATGAGCACGAATGTTTGTACTCCAGTCATGGATATTCATATATTATTGCTCTGTGTAGTGTATCAAATATCTGGTATCTATGGTAAGACAACTTCAGGTTTATTTATATTTATTTCTTATTCTATCTGAGATATAAAATTATAGATGTACAAAATATAACTCAATGCCGGCCTGCAGTGCTTACTCTATATTATAGCATTTATTCTATTCGAAGTTTACTAAAACCATAAATCACATAATACTATTCTAGCTATAATTAAGATATAGTTGTATGTTGTATGATGTTGTAGTACCCATACAAAATTGAATTACCATTTTCACCCTCTTAAGGGAAGATTTCCGAGATAAAAAGTATCCTATGTCCTTCCCAGGATCTCAAACTATCTTCTTACCAAATTTCATCTAAATCGGTTCTGTAGATCCAGAGATTACCCCCTACAACGTCACAAACTCACAAACTTTACCTTTTTATAATATTAGTATAGAAGTATAGATAAGAAATCACAATGAAATTCAAAAGATTAATTTTGTACAAATACTTATTAATTATTTATAGTTGTAAGTGACGGATGGATTTATTATGTTTCATATTTCCAGTCTACTTGGCACGAACATTTAAATATAAAAAATTAAGATTACTTTCTCTGAACACGACTCCATTGCTCTTAAATACTTATATCGTTACCATACCATCATGTCGAGATTACATTTATCATCACATATAATGACACATCTCTATACTTACTTTTTATATTAATTCTAAAACAATCGATTTTTTAAAGAAAAAAGTTGTTATTTACTGCCGATGTAAAATTGGTACTACATATTGAACTTATAAGATATATGTATAGTATATGTATATGATGCTGCATGAAATCGTAAACACAGGTTTGGAAATGTTCCAGGTCTGTCTGTTTGTATCCGCTATGTAATATTCGAAACTGGAAAACCAATGTAAAATGTTAACGGAGTAAATTTTAAGCATGTCGGCTTAGGCAACTTTAAATAAGATAAGACCAGCAGATTAAATGACATATGTAAAATAGCTAGATCGATTTTGATGGAAGGAATTTTAGTCCGGTAGAGGCTTCGATCGAAAGGACCAGATTTTTTTTTATGGTATTCAGTGACAAACTAGCAGATAGCCCATCTGATGGAAAGCGGTACCTGTCGCCCATAACACCTACGGTTCAAGCACTTAGGTTTTATGTAACAAAAATGCAGAACCGCAGGTGCGTTGTCACTGTGAGGACTAAGATGATATGCCTCTTGCCTGTAATTGCGATGGCTACCTTATCCTTCAAACTGGAACACAACAATGTAATCATTTTTGCTTGGCGGTAGAAATAGATAAGGGGGTGGTACCCATCCAGTCGGACTCCTGAGGCTTGATAGAGTCCTACCACTGGTCAGACTACAATTTATCCTGAAAAATTGAAAAGACTCCCATGGGATAGGTAGAAGACAGAAATTACAATTTGCAGAAAGTGAAGACCAAAGCGAGATAGAGGCAGGAGCCTTTGTATATTCATTTCCTGTTGGAATTGTGGTGGTAGCGATTCCGAAAAGTCAACTATTTCTTACAGACTAAAGCTAAAGACTAAAGCTTTTGCTATGGCTTCTAAAAGAAAACTACATCTAAATAGGCTTTTAGGTTCTCTAGATAGTGACATAAAGTAGCCGTATTCGATGTAGTAAATAACAAATGTGTTACAGGATTTAATATATGTATGTATATGATCAAAACTTCATAGAAACTAAAGACGTAAAGTCAGAAATAAAATCGCTCCTAAGTAAATTTTTCCCCCTTATCTTCATAAGAATGAAATCACATACACTAAAAAGAACATATAAAATTTATACATATAATAAAATTCTGACAGAGTCGAATCTGTACATTAAATATTTTTTTTGGAAAATATTATCGATACAGGGGCCGAATCTATGGTTTTTAGGATTTTTGTCTGTTTGTCTGTCTGTCTAGGAACGCGAACGCATCACGAGAAAACCACTGGACAGATTTTGATGAAATTTGGTATGATGAGAGCTGATTATCCGGGTCAACATAAACGATACTTTTTACAGCGGGTAATATCTCTTCCTTGAGAAATCTATACTAAGCATAAAAACGTAACTAGGACGAATCCCCGCGAAGCGACTTTGAGTCGCTAGTCTATCTATACCTACATATAATAAAACTGTTACTAAGCTGAATCTGTACATTAGATATTTTTTTGAAAATCTTATTGAAATAAACATTATTATCGATACAGAGGCCGAGTCTATAGTCTGTTACCGCATCACAGAAAAACTACTGGTGGGATTTTGATGAAATTTGGTATGGTGATAGCTGGTTATCCGGGTCAACATATAGAATACATTTTACCGCGGGAAAATATCTCATTTTTGAGAAAAAATAGAAAAACTGCAATGTAATAGTATACTAATATGTAAAACTAAAATGTATATTATAACTATAAATGTATAATACATTATGATGTGATTTAAGAACACATTAAAAAGATAAATGACTGTGGAAACTGGAAAGGAGTAATTGTTGAACGTCGCACGTAATTAGCTTTAATAAAGAAATTTAAAGTTCATACAATTTGAGATTAATTTGGTAGCGCTTGTTAAAAAATTAACGATTAAAATTTTATGCTTTTTACCCTCTGTTGCATAATTTATTATATTTACTTTATTAAAGTTAAATATTTTCTTTTTTAAAATCATATTGTTTCCGTGTCAATTTTTATATATCTATAGTTTTTTAAAAAAGGACATTTTGTAGAACGTAAAGGGCTTATGATATGCATATTACACTGTATAAACCTAATATGTGGTTAAAATAATATTAAGTAAGCACGCTTTGAGTTAAAATTTTATTTTATTTTTTATTTCCGTCTAATATTTTTTTTCTTTTAACTTCCTTGCTATATGTCTTACGTTGTAATAAGAAGTAGAGACTTACTTTAGACCTGCGATATTTTATTCAACTGAATAGAAAAAGTTAGATGTAAAAAAAGGCCAAAATGTATTTTGATTTTGGAGTTAAAGA
The DNA here is from genome assembly GCA_951806755.1 of Brenthis hecate. Lineage (NCBI taxonomy): Eukaryota > Metazoa > Arthropoda > Insecta > Lepidoptera > Nymphalidae > Brenthis > Brenthis hecate. The sequence continues at coordinate 4,954,924 of OX638266.1, forward strand.
GAAGTTAAAAAAACTAATTATTGTTACCAGCATTATTTTTGGAAGTATCTGTATTTCAATTGTAATGTACTTAATGTTTGGACGACACGTTTGGTTTTGTTGGTACTGACTCTACTTGCTGTGCCAGCGGTCGCGGATTCGAGTCCTGCTGGGGGCATTCATTTGTGTGATGAGCACGAATTTTTGTACTCCAGTCATGGGTGTTTATATTTATAATGTGTATGTATTTAAAGTTATATATGTGTAGCGTATCAATTATCCGGTATCCATAACACAAGATTATCATGAAACTAGATGGCGCTGTGTGTTAATGTCCCAACATATTTATTTATTATTTATTTATATTTAATGTAATTCTTATTAGAGTACCTAAAGAGTAATATTATTGATATCGCATAACAATTGATACATCATAAAATCTATGTAAACTTTGTGTACGATTTAAGTTAAAAAAATAGGTTTAAATAAATAAGTAAACGAAGAGCCCAACCATTTGTTCGAGAATTTAAACTTTCCTAAGCTTTCCTTTTAAGTTTTGTATTGCAAGAGCTATACATTGGTCTTTAGTTGCCATCATTATAAAATCAAAGCACGTTAGGACGTTTCAACTCAAGTTTGGAGTAAAGCCAGTGGCAATTTGGAGTAACAGGACGTACATTTGGCTGGATAATGCAGTTTGTAAAAGTAGAGATTTAAGTGTTAGTAGTTTTGTTTAGTAGTACATTTTACTACTGATAAACACAATTAAATTGAAATACCGTAATATCGGCTTCTTACAACAAGTCTAGATAAGTTCATTAGTCATAACAAATATCATTTTTTCTAATTTAAAAAAATATTATAATAAAATTAATTTTAACGGTAGACTCTGGATAATACCTTTGATAAAAAACGTCATAAAACATTCTATGTTAAAAAAAAAACAAATTGTATTAATTAAATGAATTAATTGTTTTGATGTTTGTTAAAAAAACATCATTTAACATTCGTAGTATTTATTAATCTATTTGTATAGTGTGTACTAAATAAATGCGAGTAATGACATTTTCAGTGCTATACGTAGTTTGGTGGTTGATGAGTGTTAATAATGCACAAATAAAAGAATATGTTACGTCACTAATGAAATTGTAATAAAAAGTCAACTCACACGTAAAAACAGTACAGAAGGAACATTTAGGGAAATATACTATGACACAAAGAGTTACAGTACAAACATATAAAGTCCACATACAATATCTCACGAAAAACGATTAAATTATATAAAACAAGTAAGTCGCATCAAAGGCAAAGCATCGACTGCTTGTTAAGAAAAATGTTATTAGTGGTCGGTAGGTGTAAAACAAATTCCGATCCACTATATACTACCGGTTTCGCGCGGCTATGCTTGTCGATTTAATATAATATGAATAATTGGTAATAAATAAATATAAATAATTATGTATACGTGTTGTATGTGTGTATGTAGGTGAGTAGAAAATATAAATACGTAAATTAAATATTTAATAAAATATAAATATAAAGAAATGTGAAGTTTAATATATAAATATGATAAATTAAATAAATTATAGTATAAGTCACCTACATCACTCCCCTCCAGAGGCCGTGTCTACGGACGATAAAAATCAGGGAAGTGTACTCTGCGTCCCGAACGTGTCGTTTTTACGGGACATTCCTTAGCAGGAGAAATATTGTCCTGTCGGGGTGAGGATGATTCAGAGGACAGTATATAGGCCGGTTTCAGGCGGTCTATGGATACTGTCTCATCTTTATTTCCCACACGTATGGTAAAGGTTTTTGCACCTCTCTTGAGCACTTCGTATGGCCCAGTGTAAGCGGGCTGAAATGAGCCACGTAGCACTTCATCTCTGAGGAATACGTGACTACAGTGGGCTAAGTCCTTAAAAACGAAGGCTCTGCGAGATTTTGAGTGGTGCTGGGGTGGAACTGGACGTATGCTGTCGGCAAATGACTTCATACGAGCTGAGAAATCGGTGATGTCAGTGGTGTTATGAGCAATGTCGTGGCCTAAAAATTCGCCAGGTAGGCGCAGTGGCTCACCATACACCAACTCAGCCGATGAAGCCTGGAGGTCTTCTTTGAAGGCACTCCTGATACCGAGAAGCACGAGTGGTAATGACTCGGTCCAGTTCGCGTCAGCGTGACAGGTTATTGCTGCCTTCAACTGCCTGTGGAATCGTTCAACCAAACCGTTGCACTGTGGGTGGTAAGCTGTCGTCCTACGGTGATCGAAACCGATGGATTTGGACAGCTGTTGGAATAAGGCCGACTGGAATTGCCTGCCTCGATCGGTTACGATCTCGGTAGGACAACCATATCGGGCCACCCAACAGGAAATGAACGCTTTGGCCACTGTCTCGGCGGTGATGTCGGTAATCGGCACAGCTTCCGGCCATCGCGTAAAGCGATCGACGGCTGTGAGACAATACCTATAATCACCAGCAGGCGGTAGCGGGCCGATCAGGTCTATATGGACGTGTTTGAAACGCGCTGAAGGTAAATCGTGCGTACCTAAAGGTGAGGCAACGTGTCTAGTTACCTTCGAGCGCTGGCAAGACAAACACGCCTTAGCCCATTCACGGCAGTTTTTCCGCATCAGTGGCCAGACGAAACGTTGGGAAACGAGTTTGGCTGTGGCATTGGCGCCAGGATGGCTGAGTGAGTGAAGACAGTTAAATACCTGCTGACGCAGTTGTTTGGGAACGAAAGGTCTGGGTGTCGCTGTACTGACGTCGCAGTACAAGACAGTACGACTCCCAGGAATGGTCGTTCTAGTTAGGCGAAGAGAAGAATCGCCTTTGAGATGTTCTGCCAGTTCTGGATCTGTGGCTTGGAGCTTGGCCATCACTTCAAGGTCGACTGGCACCTGCAGTTCATCAACGCGCGACAAAGTGTCGGCGACCAGATTGTCTTTGCCGGCAATATGGACGATGTCGGTGGTGAACTGTGAGATAAAGTCGAGGTGTCTATACTGACGTGGCGAACAGTTACTTTTCCGTTCATGGAAAGCATAACATATTGGCCTATGGTCAGTATAGACTGTGAAGTGAGTGGCTTCTAGCATGTGCCGGAAGTATTTTATGCTCTCATAAATAGCAAGGAGCTCTCTGTCGTACGGAGAATATTTCACCTGCGATGGGCTCAACTTGCGAGAGAAAAATGCTAACGGCTGCCAGGCTCCATCTTTCAGCTGCTGCAAGACTGCACCTATCGCCGTATCAGAGGCGTCAGTGACCAGTCCTAGCTTAGCCTGTGAGTCTGGATGGGCTAAGAGAGCAGCATCACAAAGACTCTTCTTGCAAGCCTCAAATGCACGCAGTGAATCCCCCTCTATGACGACTGGATGGGAAGCTTTGACCGATCCGGTCAGCAAGGCATTTAATGGCGCTTGAATTTGAGCGGCGTTAGGCAAAAATCGCCTGTAAAAATTCACCATCCCCAAAAATCGTCGGAGTTCTCGCACGGTTTTTGGAGGTGGGAACTGTGATATGGCCTGTACCTTGCTGTCCAGAGGTTTAGTGCCCTTTTCAGAGATTTGATACCCTAGAAACGTTACTTCAGACGCGCCGAAAACACATTTGGCGGTGTTGACAAGTACGCCATAATTGCGCATACGCTCGAAAAGTTGACGTAAGTGATCTTCGTGTTCGCGTGCAGTTTTACTAAATATTAAAAAATCGTCTAGGTACGGGTAACAAAAATCGAGTCCGCGAGTTAACTCGTCTACAAATCTCTGAAAAGTTTGACCGGCGTTCCTAAGTCCAAAAGTCATAAAGGGAAATTCGTACAGACCGAAAGGTGTGGTAATGGCGGTCTTGGGAATATCATCCTCTGCGACAGGGATTTGGTTGTAGGCCTTAACCAAATCTATAACTGAGAATACCGTACAACCAGATAAATGATGTGAAAAATCGTGAATATGACGAATTGGGTACTGGTCGGGTATTGTTCGTGCGTTAAGTTGGCGATAATCGCCGCAAGGGCGCCAGCCGTTATCTTTTTTGGAGACGAGGTGGAGAGGTGATGCCCACGGACTGTCAGACGGACGTGCGGTCCCGTTCGCTAACATGACATCGAATTCGTCCTTTGCAATTTTTAATTTATCGGGGGCGAGGCGTCTAGGGGTGCATGATACAGGTGGACCTGGTGTAGTACGTATGTGGTGTGTAGTGTGATGCTTTGCGATTCCCGGAGTACCAGCAGGGCGTGTTATTTCCGGAAATTCGGCTAAAATTTTATGATAAACACTATCACCACCCGTTGTTACCTTAACACTAGATACATTATTGCTTACATCTAAACATGCTACAGTGCTGACATTAGTTAGGCTATCGACGAGTTTTTGTTGGCTGACGTCAACGATGAGGCGATAATGTGATAGAAAATCTACACCTATAATAGCTTTTGTGACGTCAGCTACGACAAATTGCCACGGAAAGTTCCGACGTAAGCCTAAATTAAGATTGAGCTGTATATAGCCGTACGTATCAATAGCAGAACCATTGGCAGCACTGAGCTGATATGAGGTTTTACACCTGCGCTCACAAAGCGCGGAAAGTGGATACACACAAATATCACTACCAGTGTCTATTAAATATGGTATATCGGTGCTGCGGTCCTTAATGAACAGACGACCCGTGCTGGAACTGTTACAGTTGTTGGTCGTCATTACCAACTGCTCTGAGTGTTTTCGGGCTATACGAGATGTTGATCGCCCGCGTCGTCTTTCATCTTTGCGATGTTCAGTCAGTCGCGAACGGCGTTGAGACTGCATAGCCAAAGCACTCACCTGCTTTGTCAGCTCTGATACCTGACGTGCCAGCTGATCAATAGGTGACACTGCTGCTGATGACGTTGTCGCGGCCGCTTCGATGTGGTGCGTCGTCGCCGCGATGTCGTGGACACGGTCGGCTAGGTCGGCGAGTGCGTCCAGAGGTAGCGTCGCCTGCGATGCAAGAATCGGCTGCATTGAAGTAGGCAGTCGGCTGGTCCAAATGGTTCTCACAAAATCCTCGGGTATCTCGGGTCCGGCAAGGTGTTGTAGGTGGCGCAGGAACTGTGATGGTTTACGAGTGTCGAGTTGCTCGTGCATCAACAGCTGCTTAACCTTATTGTCACGGGATGCTGATAGTCGCCTGATAAGCTCGTCCTTTAATCGTTGGTAGTCTGGGGTTCCGGTGAGAATGTCCTCAACCTCGGCAGCGTACTGTCTGTCGAGTGTAGTCAAAATGTGGTAAAATTTTGTCGTGTCATCGGTCACACGCATTATTGCAAATTGTCCTTCAACCTGCGCGAACCATATCGCTGGTTTTTCAGGCCAAAATGGTGGTATCCTGATCTGGGGAGATATCTGCGGCGGTGAAGCACATTTAATGGGCGTCGCCATCTTGGCGCGCGGTCGACGTTGACGCAAAGTGACATGACTCTGCGATTTTTCCGCCTCCGATCCGTTCGATCCCTGACTTGCTGAGTGCATGGACATTATTTTCCCTGGTGTTCTGTGCGGGGTCACCAGTTTGGTGGTTGATGAGTGTTAATAATGCACAAATAAAAGAATATGTTACGTCACTAATGAAATTGTAATAAAAAGTCAACTCACACGTAAAAACAGTACAGAAGGAACATTTAGGGAAATATACTATGACACAAAGAGTTACAGTACAAACATATAAAGTCCACATACAATATCTCACGAAAAACGATTAAATTATATAAAACAAGTAAGTCGCATCAAAGGCAAAGCATCGACTGCTTGTTAAGAAAAATGTTATTAGTGGTCGGTAGGTGTAAAACAAATTCCGATCCACTATATACTACCGGTTTCGCGCGGCTATGCTTGTCGATTTAATATAATATGAATAATTGGTAATAAATAAATATAAATAATTATGTATACGTGTTGTATGTGTGTATGTAGGTGAGTAGAAAATATAAATACGTAAATTAAATATTTAATAAAATATAAATATAAAGAAATGTGAAGTTTAATATATAAATATGATAAATTAAATAAATTATAGTATAAGTCACCTACACGTAGGCTAGTGTTTTAGTTTTGTTCTCGCTTAGACGTACTTAGCACGAAGTCTCTGTTAAAAGAGTACCTATCAGTAATTTTTTTCTGTTATTTGTTTTTCGTAAAATTTATTTTTAAAAATATGTCTCATATGGTTCTCGTGGGATTTATGCGTACTTTAATATACACGAGGGATATAAAGAAATTAAAGATTTTGAAATTAAAGTAACAATATACGGGATTAGTTCTGATTTCTGCCATGTATGATTGTATTCGTATATTTGTAAATTATGTCAAAACATAAATATTGTAAAATGATTATATTAAACCTAACTAGGTATTATTAACAAATATAATATATTTCATCTGTGTTTAATTCATGATTTGTCACTCAACGACCAACGTATCGTCTGTTTTATTTGAAAAGATTAAAAAAATTTCGATAGCAAGGAGAATTAATCCTAGCCATTGAACTTAAGAATTGAATTGAATTTAACCTTTAAATTGTTTGATATCAGCAAAACTTAGTTATGTCTATCAAAATAATATGTTTACGGTTGAACTTTTATCCTAATTTACAAAGGACTTTTCATGTCATGTTTGACAAAAATTAATGAAAATGAATGCTGCTTTAAAATTAATGAGCAACTGTAAATACTTAAGAATCTTAATTATAAATAATTAATTGCATGAGAAATTATAAAAACAAGTATATTTTAAAAAAATATAGCATTACCTAGGTAATTTAACTGTTATTTAAAATTTTATTGTTTTATTTTGTTTTGCTCAAAAAGTTATTACGCACTTAGGTTTGCTATCTATGTGGTAAAGTAAAATAAAGAAATTATGTATGTGTATAATTCAGCATGAACTAATAATCTGCCATGAAATTGTTTTGGCACTTTATTTTTTAGTACATGAATGTTTAAGACGAAATTTACATACGTATGTAATCTATATACTCGTATAATGTTTAAAAATGATAATTATTTTTTTATAAAAATACATTGAACATAGAAATCATTGTCAATTAATAGGATTTGGTGGTTTCCAATTAAGTTCTTCTTATAAGATTTAAAAGCAATGAAATAACATATACATTAGCCGATTAATAATATTGATAAAACATGGAAATAAACAAGACATCGTCCATTAACACATTGACTCTCACTATGTACAGTCTACAACACAAGTTATTTTGCCATGCAAGAGATCGACCATACGAAATTAGTTCATAAACATGAATTATTGCAATTGAAAACGGCATCCGGCGTGAAATAAAGTAGTTTGATATATAAAGCCATTTGTATGCTCGGTAAAGGCCTATGACACGAACCCCCGTTCATTATCTCTCACGGTTCGATTGCCACTCTCAATGCATGCTATCGTTACAACCAAGTAATGCGTTGGTACAGTGAAAAACAGTTGCTACATTAAAATACACAAAAAACTTAGCAAATTATATCTTGCTTTTTTTAGTTTTAAAATGCAAATAATGTGAAATTATTAAGACGACATTTTAAGTGGCGCGCTTGTCTCATGTAACAGAAATTAGAAGATAATTACATTTAATTAATATTTGACACTTTCATTTTATAACCAGCTGACATAAATTAGTCTAATCCGTTTGACGAAGCGTAAAGACAAAACAATTTTAAGAATAAAGTATGCCCTGATAACCTACTTTGATGGTTTAATGACATTGACATACGGAGTGAAGGAGCGTAATCCGCAATATTGTATTTATATTTTTTCTAGGACTGTACATGCAATGATGAATTGCATTACAGCTTCAGAAGATACGATTAAAACGGCGGTGACACAAAAAAAATGAAAAAAATCGATTGTCCAGCGAATTGAAACATTATTTACCACGTCAATTTTGTGGAATAAAATATCACCAATACAAAGGACCGTTAATATAATAATTTAAATAAAAATAAATCGGCTTCCAAAAGAAGTAGACATTTATAAAATGGATTGTGTTATATTTATTATGTTAACTGTTTTATGTTGACGACACCTTTGGCTCAGTTTGTAGTGACCCTACTTGCTGCGCCAACGGTCGCGGGTTCGAGTCCCGCTGGGGGCATTCATTTATGTGATGAACACGAATGTTTGTACTCCAGTCATGGGTGTTTATATTTACAATATGTTTGTATTTAAAGTTATATATGTGTAGTGTATCAACTATCTGGTATCCATAACACAAACCTCGTAGCTTACCATGGAACTAGATGGTGTTGTGTGTTAATGCCTTTATTTAAAAATATTACTTTACTTTACTTTAAATATTGGTTAGTAAGTGGATGTGTTCGGTTTTATTATTAAAGTGGTCTAAAATTCCAGAATTCTACTAATATAATTTTTAAAAATCGTGTAATAGCTTTTTATCTATACATTTAATAAAGTTGTAACTGAGTCGAATCTGTACATTAAATGTTTTTTGAAGAATATTATTGAAATAATCATTATTATTGAGATCTTATACTTTGTCCGTAAAAATAATAATTATAGCTCACTCTTTTAGATATTTTTGAGAGGTATGTAGATACATAAATAATACTAGCGACTCACCTTCGCTCGGGTTCGTCCCTAGGTACATTTTAATGGTTAGTATAAATTTTTCAGCGATGAGATATGATCAGATAACCAGCTATCATCATACCAAATTTCATCAAAATCTGTCCAGTGGTTTTCTCGTGATGCGGTAACAGACAGACAGACAGACAAAAATTCTAAAAACTATAGATTCGACCTCTGTATCGATAATAATGGTTATTTCATCAAGATTTTCCAAAAAATATTTAATGTCCAGATTCGACTCAGAAATTTATTATATGTATAGAAGATATTGACGCGCCATCATTTAACAATATTTGTTTAAGTAAACTTAAATAAACGTAAGTAAGTAAATATAAATAATTGCATTGTATTTTATTTTCCAAATTAATACATTTAATTTTTACTCTATTTGCAAGTGGTCTTTGCATTGTCAGGAATATTTTTTCCAACCAGTATCTATATCTCTATACAATTAATCTCGTCCAGAAATATTTAGTTTTGTTCCATTTTAAACTCTATAACTAAATACATAAAGACTATACAAGGAAAGCCAACAAAAAGCTCCAATATTAACAAAAAGCTTTCGAGGCTTAAACGGATATAGCAATCAGCAGCGATTGGTCGCGCACATGAATCTTTATAAGCTCATATCGATTCTGTATCATATTCGTAATAAAATATCGATTTGAAATTGATATTACGTTCGTCATTCTAAAAGCAATTTATATTACGTGATTTGTATCATAGAAAATCTTTGATTATTCTCGGGGTTGTTCTTAGAAATTTATATACCTAAGTTTATTAAAAGTAAAACTCTGTCATTCTTAATGTGAAAAGCACAGAAATTGGTGTTTAGCTTTTAGATAAAAAATAAGAAATATATTTATTTGATTCTTTTCGAAATTCATCCCTTATAGGGGTAAAAGGGTGTAATAAAGTTTATATGGGCAAAGAATTATTTATGATCAGAATTACTTAAAACTTGGTATTAATGCTCTTCACATGTGTTTTAAGCATATTTCGAAATTCGACCCCATAAGGGGGTAAAATGGGGGCTGAAAATTTGTATGAAACTCTAAATAATATGTAAAAAAAACGAAAAATATTTACCTGTAGACGATTTAATAGTTTTAAAATAACTTTCTTTAAAATGATGCCCACGAAGCCATAAATATAAAGATCGTAATTTTGTCTTTTGAGAACCAATAATATCCATTTTTTTTGCATCCTGGTACTGCACAATTTGTCATTTTAATTAAATTTTAAATAAAAATCCATTCACGCTATAGAGCCTTACAATATATTGAGGGCTATGGTGATTACGACATCTAGCGGGAGAAAAAGGCAAAAATTTGTCCCCATCATATCAATTTTATTTTGTCTTAAATTAATATATTATCTTATATATTAACATAAGATAAAGTATCTTGGTCTAATGTTTTCTAAAAACAAAAATCTTTTATTACAACTTTTTATATATTAATTATTTTATAAGCTCTAGTAAATATTCTCTGAAAGTTTTGAAATGATATTCAATATCCCCTCAACTGTCGCTGTCATTTTACAAAAATATGGCGCATCTGTCAGCTACTTTCCGAGGGCCTGCGCGAAATATGTACGCATCATTAAAATAACAATATTTCTTAAAATTTTTATATATAAGCTATATATAAAGCTTATATCGTTAGAATCGTTTTAAAATAAACTAAGAATATATATATAAATGAGTTCAATTGTATTTAATAATATATAGTTAATTCTAAGTTGAAATTACTGAAAGTGATTTTTTAGCAGTATATAGTATGAAAACAGGAATTATTACAAAATAAAACTATTATTTTAAAAAGTTATAATTTCATTTAATAATTGATACAATATTTTATATTAATTGATTAAAACAACACAACTTACTGTACATTTTTTTATACCACAAGCTTTTATAATAACATGTCTCAATCATAGCGACTTAGCGCTGGATAAAAAAGAGGTTTTTTTATACTTTAATTCTGAGAGCATTGAAGATCAAGAGATTTAGGATAGTCATTTATATTATAGTTTAGTCCACATACGTTATACTGACATAGTTTGAGTTCTTATAACTATTTAGTTTACGAGAATTAAACAATAAACCAAACACTTTAAAATAAGTACTAAAAAACGTCATCTCAAACTTTGGATCGCAGAGCAAATTCTGTTTAAATTTTCATTAAAATATATGAACATCTTACAATTTAGTGATATTTAAAATTAGTAAAATATAATAAAAAGACATGTTGCCTTATTAGAATATTTCAGAAATCAATTCTGAAAACTAACAATTTCACTATAAGAATTACAAGGGACAGCTAAAAAAGTATGGATACCAAATTCCATCACATCTGAACAGATTATGTTATGGAAATAAAATGATAATAAAAACATCAATAAAAAATAAAACAACTTCAAATATTAATTCGGACAGGAATAATTTTTTTTCAACTGTTTTTATCCTCCGACGCAAAAACGACGGGGAGTTACAAGTTTGACGTGCTGTGTGTGTGTGTCTGTCTGTCTGTGGCATAGTAGCTCCGGAAGAGATGATCCGATTTTGTTTTTGTTTTTTCTTAGAAAGGTGAATAATTCGGAAGTGTTCTAGCTGTTTGATGAAAATCGGTCCAAGATGGCCGCCGCCACAAAATAGCGGATTACATATTATTTCACAACTCCCTCAATATGGTTATCAAATGAATTAGGGTTGACTAGTATAATACACACTACGATAAATTTCAAATCCAAGATGGCCGCCGCTACAAAATGGCGAATTACTTGTCGGGGTTACTTTTAAACTTTTAATTTAAATTTAATAAGATTGAAGTATTGTGCCAGTTACTGTATTGAGTATTTAATGGACTCCGTAGTAATAGTAGTAAACAAAATTATAGTAGAGTATAAAAATTTTGTAATTAGTACTCACAGATGTTTTAAATCTGAAGTTGAAAATTTTGGATGCCTTTTGTTAAGTAAAGCACACTTTTTAATGAATATTGCTGGCAGGTAGAAGCTTTTATACATATTTTTTTAATTGAAAAAAAAAAGATGAGCACCTACCCTAAAAGTAACAAATACTAATTATCACTAAGTAAAGATACATACGTAGCTATACTAATCTCCTCCCATATAAAGTTCAGCACGTCGTAGAAACGAACAAAGGCGTGATATAATATATAAATCAGATATTTTCGAAGTCGGTGCCAGCCGATGCAAAGCACATCTAATATATTTCGATACGTAAAACATATATTTACCTATTAGATATTTATATCTTTCAATATTGTCGGCTGGCACCGACTTCGAAAATATCTGATTAGGTATCTATTCTAAATGAAAACCTCCGTTTAGTTAGTTTTTACATTTTAGAGCCTGGAAGTCGGTTTATATTTTTTTTTAAGTTTTTATAGAGTTTTTTATACTACACCCTTGTTTGCTTCCGCTCTACATTGCCTACAATTGGTCTTTCTTGTTCACCCCACCGATCATAATATTGTAATCTAATAAGGCATGTTTTAAGCAATTTTGGTGCAGCTACAATAAACATAAAATGCAACATGATACTAGTGTAAGAGATGCAAATAAACATATTTTTTACCCGAAAACGCAACGCAAAGGAGGGTAATGTGTTTATCAGTCTATGTATGTATGTATGTACATATGTATATTTTTCCTTTGTGGCACTCTAGAAACCAAACGCGTGGGCCGATTTTGATGATTCATATGTCGTTAGTGTCGTATTTACGCGAGTGCTATAAGCTATATATAGCCTATGATACTCGCATTATAGTTAAAAATTAAAAATAGTTGAAAATTAAAATGGCGGATATCAGGCGCCAATTTGTGTCTCTGTAAAAAAAATTTTCCAAATCAATCGAATGGGGTCTCAAAATAAAGATTTTTGGTGATCACAAAAATATTTAAAAGAACACAACTTACATGTTAGAGGTAATTTGGGATAAGAAATTGCTAAATATTAGGTTATACCTATGAAATTGTCGTTTAATATACAGAAAGTTAAAGTATTTTTTTTTATAAATATTTTTCATTTCTATTAATCAAAATATGCACCCATGCTATTGATGCAATTTGATGCAAATGTACCAATATTGTTTTGATGCTAACGTTAAAAGCTGCTGCTATCTCATCCACAGATTGAGTATCGTCAGCTTCCACTATCGCCTTTAATGCGTCGTTACTGATTTTAGTTTTCGGGCGACCACGGGGTTAATTTTTTAAGATCAAAATTTCGATGTTGGAAGCGTTCAGACCAATAACGAGTCGTGTGTTCGTTTGTAGTGTTCACTCGGCACTCCGTACACGTCATTAATATTGCGAGCCGTTTGTGCGGGATTGCTACCGCGATGGAACTCGTATTTCATAATTACTCGTATTTTTATTGTGTTCATATTGATGAAAAACAAACAAATGTAGTGAAAACAAAACACTAATTAATAAACAAACGACTGAATTCAATAGAACTCCATACTTTTAAAATAAAATACATTTGAATATAGAATTTATTGCCGGCCATTCATAAATTACGTTTCCAATGGCTAGTAAGTATTGTAGAACGGCAATTGCAAAAGACCTATTATAACTTCAAATGTCTAATAAAATTAAAAAGCTGTAAATAAAAAAATACGTTTCATTCTTGTCGCGAGATGTACATATGTATGTCACCAACTGCATAATACTTTATTCCTTCGTCAACTTGTTTTCATCTTTTTAGTTAGCTTTTATGCAGTTAGGTTTTTTTATTTTTATAATGTTTCAAAGTAATCTGTAAGTTGAAATTATATCTGTAAAATAAAAATCGTTCTGTTTAAAAAAAAAACAATTTTTATTTTTGTAGGAAAACAGTTAAAATAATTTTATAAAATACTAAATTTCAAATAATGCTAAGAAACATCAATCTGAATATTCTAATCAATATTAAAAAAGCCTTCCCCATACTATCCAACAGCCGTCAAAAATGGCGGCTCGAATTTGGGTTACGTGTTATTATATTAATAATTACTTAAAATCCAATAGAAAATTTACAAATTCAATTATACGTAGTTATTTAGTTATAAATTTAAATCATGTTAATAAAAATATAATGCTTTCAGTAGTGTATTTTTTATTCAGAAAAAGTGAAAATATAAGGACTTAGCGCGCGTGAATGCTTACGATGTTTGACAAATATAACAATTTCTGTATAAAATCTTTATTCAATACACATCCTATGAAATATAAACTGTTAATTACTTACCCTTCCATCACATTCCAATCCTTATACTAATAATTTTACACTATTTTATTAATTTTTTACTCACAAGTATTGAGTTCGAAGACCGCCAAAATTTAAATAAATTGTCTGCACAAATTACAAAAAATTATGTTATTGGAGTTATTACTTTTTTGAAATGTAGTATGATATTATTGCTTGTATTTTCCTTTACACGTTACAAAAGTTAGATAAAAATAAATATAGTTTAAATGCGAGAAATCACACATTAAATGACATCGGGACCAATCGACCTTTAAAAGGTCGCTTGACAGACAGGGGTCTTTTTGACATCGACCTTTAAAAGGTCGATCGACAGACGAGGTAATATCTTTATATATATAATTCTTCTGTGAGTGTGTATGTCACTGAACTTCTCTCAAACCACTGGACCGATTTTGATGAAATTTTTTGTGTGTGTTCAAGGGGATCTGGGAATGGTTTAGATTCACAATTTTGTCCAAAAAGTTTGAAATTTTCAAATTAAAGACGTGTAGACAGGACAACGTCTGTCGGGTCCGCTAGTAATAAAATAAACTTTAAAACAACGATATCAGCCTAACGTTCGAAAGATAAAATATGCATTAATTTATAATTTAGTGACATCAATGCGCTGAAAGCTTTTTCCGTAATAAAAAAATTCAAAACAAGTTGTGTTTATATGCGATACTCTAAATGGATATGTATACTAATATTATAAATGTGAAAGTTTGTGAGTATGGATGAATGGATGTTTGTTACTCTTTCCCGCCAGAACGGCTGAACTTGATTGTCTTCAATTCAATTTTCTTGTTATGGGTTTCAAAAAATTATGTCTTAATCACATTTGTTTGAAACAAGCTTCCTCCGTGGCTCACGGACTACATCGATAAATAATAACATATAACTTTGCAATAGCATTAGCAACAATTAGCGAAAGTTTTTTATAAGTGAAAAAAAAAATATTCAATTGATTATAATATCTCATATAATATAGAAATATCTCATATAATAACATACAAATCTTTTCTCTACAAATAGTGTAGGTTATTAAAGTGCTTTGGCAATATAATTTTTGATGGGCATATAATAAGATTATCGTTATCCGATAAACTAATACCGCAGTTACTTAATGCTTAGTTTGTATTATTACGTAATTGGTATGCGCCGAGCAACGGAGAGTACAAGTCGGGTGAATTAGTTAATAGCTGACTTCCCAAGGAATTTGACGTAAAAAAACGTAACGGTAGCCACTCGATTCCTCAAGATACTGCTATTTTACTTGTTTGGACATTCTATGTAAATAATAGAAGAACAGTCTTTTGAATTATAAAATCGTATTTCAATTGTAAAAGGTGAGGTATTTATACTCAAAAACTACGAATACATAGTGTTTTGACGTTATTCATATTTTATATACTATATTTATTATATTTAGTAATGTCTCCCGTATGGTGAGAAAAACCAATTGAAGTGTCAGTTGTCATTATATCCGCTCTGTTGACCTCACAAGAAGAAAAAGCTAAACATAATATTTACTACTCAGTGGGCTTCTTACCTGATTATAAATAAATAATCGCTACAATGATAAATGCATCGTAGCCTCTGGATACAACAAATCAAACTAATGAGGCCATGTAATAGAAACACGTTGATAGAAAAAGATGAAAGTTTACATTCGTGCCTAATGACATCCGGCGCAAGAAAAGGCGAAAAACTTGACTTTCATGCTCTTCTCCATATTTTAAAGTATTATATAGACGAGAAAATGTAATTGATAGTTACGAGTAGCTCCGCCATCCGTTCCCGTTTACAAGGAATTTTTTTTAAGAGCATCTTATTACGTGTTAAAAATATAAAATTTCAAAGGGGGCTCTTCCATTGAATTGTGAAGAAAATCCAATCATAACTATATATTTGACTAAGCGAGCGAAGCCAGCGAAGCCAGCGAAGCTCTCTGCTTCAAGTCTGGCAAAAATTGTTTTCCTCTGCCACTTTGTTGGTCGTCTATGGGTCGTATTTACTTTTGATCTGAAAGAGCTTGGTATACAGGTTTTACGAATTTACAGATTTTTCATTGTTGGGGATTTATAATTGGAGGGGTGCTTCCTCCAAAAAGAGGTAAAAAGGGGGCTACTGGATATCTCAGCCTTATAAAATTCGATTTTGATTTTTTTGTTTATTTGAAAGGTAGCTCTAAGGTGGTCTCATACAAATTTGCTGAAGACCTGATGAGGATCTTTGGCGTGATGAGAAGAATAAATTGTTGCAAAAAAGTTTGTGCTCGCGAGGTTTGCTAATTGCAGATCCACTGGTTATTATGATATGCGACACTAAAATATAGAATAATTAAATTAAAAAAGAGATGGCACAGAAAATCATCGATTATATAACAAATTAAAAAAAAAACATAAATACCACACACAATTCATGCTGTAACGCTGTCTGTGGATGCTCTTACTGCATCCACATACAGGTTGTACACAAGTAATAGGCCGCTAAAAATAGTTTTATTATGAGATTAAATATTTGCACAACCCTAAGAAAATATAATATATATTTATATTATTTATTAAACTATATAAAACTAGTTCTGCCAATATTTTTTAGACCAGCTTTTACAATAAAATGATAAGTATGTACTTTTTTCTACGATAATATAGTTGAGACATGGTCATGTTATAAAAACTTGTAAAACTTGTTACAATTTACAGTTTCCCTTTTCATATTCTCAATGATTTCAGAAAACGAAATTAAAATACATATATCCGTAATTAATACGTTATATTTCTTACATAGGATATCTAAGAATGTTCAAATAACGTTCTTAGCTAAGTAACTATTTTTATATTAGACTAGCGACTTACCCTCGCTTCGCTCGGATGCGCCTTTAGGTACGTTTTAATTTTTTTTAACGGAACCCTAATTCTTTTTCTAAAATAAAAGTAGCCTAAGTTACTCCTTATAAAATCAGCTAAAGTCCCGTCAAAATCAGTCCAGCCGTTTCGGATATTAGTCAGAACAAACAGAGAGACAGATAACTAAAAGGTTTAAAAATTGTTTTTTTTCTTATAAGTACCGTATATAATTCTATATGCATTTAGTAAAAAGCTTTTATTTTGACATTACAAACAGAAACTTCAATTATATTTATATGTATAGATTTAATATATCTAATATTATGTTGTTTCCTCATTATATGAGACTAACATTGCCCGCGGCTCCGCCTGCCTTCAGATGACCAAAAACCAAATTCTTAGGCTTTACATATTAGTATACTCTTACATTGCAATTTTTGTATTTTTTCTCAGAGATGATATATTTTCCCGCGGTAAAAAGTATCCTATATGTTGACCCGGATAACCAGCTATGACCATACTGAATTTCATCAAGATCCCTCCAGTAGTTTTTCCGTGATGGGGTAACAGACAGACAGACAAAAATTCTTAAAACTATAGATTTGGCCTCTGTATCGATAATAATGAAATAATATCGATTTCAATAAGATTTTCCAAAAAATGTTTAATGTACAGATTCGGCTTAGTTTCAATTTTATTATATGTATGGATAAATAACAAAGAACATATTTACCTTTAGTTTTGCTCGGTTATTATATGTCATAGA
Organism: Brenthis hecate; assembly: GCA_951806755.1. NCBI lineage: Eukaryota > Metazoa > Arthropoda > Insecta > Lepidoptera > Nymphalidae > Brenthis > Brenthis hecate. The sequence goes on from OX638266.1 coordinate 4,972,422, forward strand.
CATAGTTTTACTCAAATGGTGTAACGGGAAAATATGTAAATTGTATTTTTGTTGAAACATTTCTAGCTAATATATGTATGTATTTTCTCAACCGAACTCTTATGATTGATCGCATGACAATGACGTATGCTCTAATTACTGTAAAGAAAATAACGATTATTATCTATTTAAATTATAATATAACTAGCAGAACCCGCGGCTTCACTCGCGTTAAAACTACAAAAAAACTCTAAAAAAGTAGTTTCCATACAAACTTTCATCTCCTATTTTACCACCTTATAGGATGAATTTCGAAAAACGCTAAAACACATATTCGTTTTATTGTATTGAAGAGCATTTGTACTAAATTTTAAATAATTCTGAATCTAAATATTTTTTTGAGTTGTATTATAACTTATTTTCCCGTGGGAATAAGATAATCTCGCGCAGTAAAAAGTAGCCTATGTCACTCTCCATCCTTTAACTATCTCCACACAAAAAAAAAAACACGCCAATTCGTCCCTCAGTTTCAACGTGAAAGAAGGACAAACAAACAAACACACTTTCAAATTTATAATATTATAAGTAATAAGTATGGATTTACATATATTTAATGGATTATAAGTTTTTTTAATAATATTTTGACTTTAATCACAGCTGTAATTATAAACAAAATAATATGTTTATTGGGTAGCATTCTCTGCTTTAGTGATTGTTACTGTAATTTGAATTTAAATATATTTCTGTTGTAGTAATATATTCCTCAAAATTAGTTTTATTCTATTGCCGTTCGTTAGTCTCGCTTAAACTCAAAAAGACCGATTTGAATAATTCTTTTTTTTTGTTTTGTTGGGGATGTGTCGGAGGTGGTTTGAGTACTCGTATAAAAAAATAGGGAAAACCCGAAAAAAGAACAGCTGGAAAATCAAAAAGTTCAGAACTTTTATTTTGTACCTATGTATATAAAATATTGTATATGTATTCCATACTAACCGATAAAACGTACTTAGCGATGAACCCGAGCGACGAAGAGAGGGTGAGTCGCTAGTTATTAATAAAAAATGAAGTTATTTCATATTTTTTCAATTGTACCTTTTCATTTTAGAAAAAAAGTAACATTTTACACTTTTCTCTTCTACATAAGTGTTTTAAACTGTGCTAATGCTCATATAATAGTCGAAATAAATCGTTAAACTTAAATATAGTAATAGCCACTCGTATACATTTTTCTAAATTGCTATAATCTGCTCTGACTTTAATGTAGTTGGTCAAATTTTATTAATACGTATAAATTATACAGTATTAAGTTACAGATTATAATGAAATAGGAAATGAACAGGAAATAAATTCAAAAATTTATTTTGTTGTCATAACTGACTGACGTTTAGTATAATGATAAATATTACTTAAGTACATGTTGGTTGGATATAAAACATAATATTAATTAGAAATCTAATTAAATACTACCTTATAAATTCAGGATTGGTTATTTTTATGTATGTAATTATTTTCTAGTAAATGCTTAATTCTGAAATTAATTTTCTTATTATCAGAATATTTTATAAAGGTTTTAAGCAACTTTTACGATTTCATACTAATGACGACCACATGAGTGGAGAAGTGTGTTATAACAAATGGAAGTGTCTTCTACGGGGGATATCGTGAAATCGAAATCGGAAAGTTACAATCTTGATGAGATGACTTGAATAAAAAAAATTTTCAGTGTAAAACTTTATCCCCAATAAAAAAAATATATAAAGACAAATGCATTTATCTTTTTGTTTATTTTTTTTCAATTTTTTTTATTTGATTATTATAGAATTATCTATTTTTAATTCTTTTTTTTATTTATTTTTTATTTTAATAATATTTTGCTAATTAATAAACACTTTAATTTGTGTTAATATATACACTAAGTTTATTTAATAAAACTTAATGTATTTACTATCGTTATGAATCTTAACATTTTCTTAACTCAACGAATTACATACTTCCAGTTTTTATTTTTAACTCGATGTGCGTCCGAAACCTTTGACCTAAATACCAAAGCGTCGCTGATTATGAACCGGTAACGTCATAAACCCTAAGGATGCACGAAATTTTTACAACTATGGTAAAATACATGCTTTTATAAAAAAAAACCTTTGTTTCTTTTTAACTAAGTAAAATGAAAACAAAATAATTGTTAGAGTTATACAGAATATATATCAATAATATTATTCATTTATTCCTATTCCAGTCTGCTTGTCTAGCATCTACACAGCAAAAAAGCAGTGAAAACTATGAAGCTGGACTTTTTCAAATAAAACAACCCCATATAACTGCACGTAGTCACTTCTGGCCAGCGTCTAGTTCGGTCCAATGCACTAATGAGCGCATTCATTTAATTGCACCGCAAATAAAAGCTAGAACCACACTAAATTATGCTACTGTGATTTCAAACGATTTCGTACGTGACATGCTATATATGCTTTCCATGTATATGGGCAAATTTAAGATAACATACTCTGCCCCGCGCGTCGTTTTAACTTTTTAGGCGTCAGGGGGGATATTGTGTGACATAAAGCGGATAGTTCCGTTCTGTCGAAAATGCAACGGCGTGCAGGCCAATGCAACCTGTCAAGACTCAAGTCACAAGTTCAAGAGCAGCCGCGCGAGCCGCCGACTATCAGAAATACCGCAGCTTTCGCGTAGAACGCACGCAAACTGTAGACGCGATCGAGTCGTGTGGAAACGTAATTTAAATTTGAATTTTTAGTGCTTCTATCACACTGTAAGGTTTTTTGCCACCCGTAGAAGCAACGATGCAGAACTTTATAAGGTCAGTTTCTCACATGAATATTTCTAAGTTTAACAAACTCTGGGAAACAATATATACTATTTTATTACTGCGGTTTCGGTAACTGGAAACTTTTAATATTCTTAAATTATTCGTGTAAAATAAAATGGCATATAATATATGTAATACTACCATAAATATTATAATATTATATTGCCCCATGAACTGTGGTCAACCGCGCCAAAACAATGGCCTCGCGACGTTCGTTTCTCATATTAATACGCGAGGTGTGGGAAAACAAAAGCACGCATATTTTCTCTGAAGACATAAAAGTATATTAGAAATATTTTATAAACTCAAATATGCGTAAAAAAGTGTTCATCCTTTCTTTATTTTTTAATAGCATACATATTTTACTGGCTCTATATTTTACTCTAAATAACATCTAATGTAAATTATATTTTATTTTACAATGGTAAATAAAACATTTGCCATTATCAAAGCTCGCCTCACAAAGCTCTACTTAGAATATATTAATTATTTATTTTCGGATATTGTTTATTATTCTGGCGTTCGTCAGTAGCGTCTATGTTTTGGAAAATTTAATATTATATATTTCATATTACTATTGTAATATATTTTTTAATATATACGCCCAATTAATAATGTGAATTGCGATTATTATCGCATTTAATCTATTTTGATGTAACATCACGAATGACTGGAATAATACCATTCAAACATATATTTTTTCATCCTAGTATGTTTATCTTGACATATTATTAATCTAAATTGAAACAAAAATCTCTTTATCGATTTGTTGTATTATTATATAATAAAGAACCCTGCAATATTCTACTAATTTTATAAACGTGAAAGTTTGTGAGGATGAATGGAGGGACATTTTCTTTCACGAAAAAACCACTGAACGGATTTTGGTGAAACTTGACAGTAATATAGCTTATACATAAGAGTAATACATAAACTATAATTTTTAAAGATATAGTAATGCATAAATATTGAACTACGCGTGCGGAGCCGCGGGAAAATACTAGTATTAAAGGGTTTAAAAAACTAATGTTGATTTAACAAAATAATTTTTTTAATAAATTGCAACATACTATCTATAAATTATATTCGAAATTCGAAAATAATATTCAATGAATTATGGTATCAATAAGGTAAAAAGAAAATTTACAGGAAAGCTCTACAATTATCTGAAAGTCAATTATCATATTACTATCGTTATAATTTAACGTCCATGAGGACACAATATAATGTTTGTACATATATTATTATTATACTGCCTCGGTGGTGTAGTGGCTAGCATGTACGACTGCACACCCGGAGGTCCTGGGTTCGAGTCCCGGGTCGGGCCAAGTTTAGTTATTGAGTCTTTCTGTATATTAAGCCTCAGTAACAGCCCGGAGTTGGGAAGTTGGCGGTGTATCACCCCCGTGCCTCGGAGAGCACGTAAAGCCGTCGGTCCTGCGCCTTAACTCTCACTGGTCGTGTCGAATGGTCGTCCCACCAGAGTATGAGAGTGATAGGAATAGATAGTGCACTTGTGCCTGCGCGTACACTTTTGCACTATAATATCTCCTGCGCAGTTGGCTAGTCTCAATGAGATTGGCCGCCGTGGCCGGAATCGGTCAGGAGAACATCATCACATCATTATTATATAACATTTTGATTTAATTTAAATATGAAAAATAAAAAGAGTACCTAAAGTTACGATTTTAATTTCAAATAGATATTTAATTTTGTTCCCAGTCCTTTTCGGGGCTGAGCTTTTCTAGTAAAAGAGGAAGAGGTATTTAATTTCCGTAAGTTTTGTCTATATGATACGTGATACATACATACATATATGCGTCAATTACAAATCGATTTTCAATATTGTCTTTTTAACGCATAGATTTATACTTTAAGAGTGATCTTGAAAAAAATAAAAAAAACAAGGATGTTAAATTCGTTGTAAATTTTTAGTGAACATTAATTCTAAAATAAAAACAAAGGTATTTAATGTTTAGTACTATTGAATAATTAATTCACTTTTAGATTTATCTATACATATAATAAAATTCTAACTAAGCCGAATTACATATTATATTTTAATTAATTACATATTTTTTTTGGAAAATCTTATTGAAATACACATTATTATCGATACAGAGGCCGAATCTATAATTTTTAGATTTTTTGTCTGTCTGTCTGTTACCGCATCACAGAAAAACCACTGGAGGGATTTTGCATGAAATTTGGTATGGTAATAGCTGGTTATCCGGGTCAACATATAGGATACTTTTTACCGCGGCAAAATATCTCATTTCTGAGAAAAAATACAAAACTGCAATGTAAGAGTATACTAATATGTAAACCTAAGAATTTGGTTTTTGGTCATCTAAACACGGGCGGAGCCGCGGGAAATGCTAGTTAAGTAATAAAAAGCAAAATTAGCATGTCGTGTTTACCTTTAAATGATTTTACATACCCTATGCATGTAATGTAAATTGTAAATAGTTTTAGAAATATTAATTAAGTAAAATCGCTGGTAGACCCAATAAATAAATAATAAATTCCGAAGCTCATATCAATTGCGATAAACCTTTCAATGTCCATTAACTAAAGTCGTTAGAAAAAATCTCCTATAAAGATAGAGCAAAATTTTAGTTTTTTTCTAATAAATTTAATATTTAAAAACTAGTTTTATAAATGTTAAAAATTGATAAAGCACACGTGGTACTCTCTATTCAGAGGGTTCCGAACAGTACGGAAACAAGAGTTTAAATAGAAAATATCACTTAACTCTAAAAAGATATGTGTGCAATCAAAGGTTTGCTGTTATGGACATCAAACCCACACACGTCTTCCGGCTTAGTGCACGATGTTGCCACATCGTCAGAACTTATTTAGAATTAATTAAAATTTTAATATAAAAAATAACGGTTATAAATAACATCGCAATTTGAATAAAATATTATAGTTATAATTTTTAAGTCAGCCAGAATTGATTGGACGAAGGTGTGAAGGGAACGGGCTCTTAATAGTACGTCATAGTGATTTATTAACAGGTGTAGAACAGTAATACACGGTATAACATGGCTTAAGTGTAAATCTATGAAAATTGTTTATAAAGGGTTGCTTGTGATGCGTATTATCATAGCATTTATGGCTTAAACATGTATCTTTAATACATAAAAGATATATTATTATCTATCGACTCATCACTCACTTCATCCCTAGGTGATTCTTTAAATTGACATAACTTTTTAATTTATGATCCGATTGATATAAAACAAATACTAAATGTTAAGTGAAACTTACATTAGAGAAAACCGCAGCCAAATGGTTAAGCAGCTTTTGAGATTAACGCGCAAAAACGCACACACAAACAGATAAAAAGTCTAAAAATCATTGTTTTAGGTTCTATTGCGTTAATATAGACCCCCAATATTAGTTAATAAATATAACTTTCCGTATAAAATTTTAAGTTGCAGTTCATTTATTGCAGAGTTGTGTAATATATATATATATATATATATATATATATATATATATATATATATATATATATATATATGTATAACATTCTATGAGTAAATATGTATATATTGTAAGTAATTAGATTTTCATAAATAAGGAAAAATAAGGAAAATAAGAATATCTTGTGTAAAAGTGTATGAAGTAAGAAAATATATAATTATCTATAAAAACACACCCTCTTTCTTTCAAAGGCAGTTAAAAGAAGTTTTCAAATGTACAAGGCAAGCACATAAGCAATGCTTTTATAGATCTTTTTCTTTCCAACTAAACGTATACTTGTTCTAAGAGTGGTCTCGCCAATAGCCCCGGGGACTGCGTCTCATATTACTCTGACTGTTTAAAGTTGAACCCCTGCCTTTAACTATTGAGCTATTAAGGCTTCTTCTTGTACTATATTTTTAATACAGCATGCTTGTTTGTCATAGTGGAAAAGAGTTGTCTGCAAAGGTCGCCTGTTCGATTTTTTCTAGTGATAAATCATTTTTATTCTAAATACAAACATTGATTTTATAAACTATGACGCCACGTTTGGCTCAGTTTGTAGTGGCTCTACTTGCTGTGCCAGTGACCGCGGATTCGAGTCCCGCTGGGTGCATTTTTTTGTGTGATGAGCACGAATGTTTGTACTCCAGTCATGAGTGTTTATATTTATAATATGTATGTATTTAAAGTTTCATATGTATAGTGTATCGACTACCTGGTATCCATAACAAAAGCCTCGTAGTTTACCATGGAAGTGGTGCTGTGTGTTAATTTCCCAATATATTTATTTAATTTAAATCGTAGTTTGGTTATATCAAAGCAAATAATATTTCATTTTTTTAGTTTTCATTATCAATTAATTGTCTTAATTTTAGCGAACTGTAGAAAATGAGATGGTGAGATACTGGATTATAATGTAAAATCAATATAACAACAAAAAACAATAAAAAGCATTTGAATACGCTAAATTTCTCACGGTAAAGAATCATAAAGAACGTTTTTCATTTTAAATATACGTTTTTGGATTTATGAAAATAGTAAAATTACTAATGCTTCAATTATTTATTTTTTAATCATTCTGCTCTATAAATGAAGAAAGCTTAACAACAATTTTCGTCTATTTTTGTTATAAAACAAACTATTTTACATCGCAAAACTGCAATCTAAGTCTTACGACTCAACTCTGTCCAGTATTTTATTAAAATAAAAATAAACGTATGTATAATTAAAAAATAACATATGGCTGCAGTTAGAAAGCGTATTAGTACGCTTCAGCTTAAATGAATATTTAATATGAAGAACTATTTTTCTTTATTACAGTGTATATAATAAATCAAGTGCAATTACTACTCCATGTTACTTTGCCAAAGCCATACGAAGTAATTGTTCTTGCACCTTTCAGTAATACGAACTGGAAGTTTGATTGCATTTGGTCGACTTTAGTACCTTTATGTTGCCTTACACGTCTGAACACGTTTGAGCTTAAAAGCTTAAATCGTTGAGAAAACTTGAAACAGAAATGACATATGAATTATTAAAACACTACCTTTTGATGTGTAGCAAGTCTATTTATTATTAAATATAAATTATATATTAATTAGCAATTATAAATTAAAAAAATAAAATTAGCTATTATAAAGAGTGGTATGTTAATAAACAATATGTTAAAATAATAATAATTCTCGATTATCTTATTAGAATAATAAATTGTAAACGTTTTTTTTTAATTTAATCAATCGGGATGAAATGTTGTATAAATTGGTAGTATAAAAGAAAAAATAATACATTATTTGGTGAGTTTTGAACAAATCTGAAGAATATCAATTAATATTATCAGTTTTTGAAATTTGTACTGAAATATATTACCAAAAATCCAGTCCTTTAATTTTTCTATTATAGTGTAAGTAGAAAAAACTGAATTATTAATAACTAATAAAATATTTATCAATATTAATATTATAAAGAGGTAAAGTTTGTGAGTTTGTGACGTTGTAGGGGGTAATCTCTGCATAGAATATTATTAGAGCCGATTTAGATGAAGTTTGGTAAGAAGATAGTTTGAGGCCCTGGGAAGGACATAGGATACTTTTTATCTCGGTAATCATCCTTTTAGGGGGTGAAAATGGGGATGAAAGTTTGTATGGGGAATCAAGCAAGGGACGAACCCGAGCTAAGCAAGGGTGAATCGCTAGGATGAAATAAAATCATTGTCTGTATAATCATCTAGATGTTTTAAATTAAAGGTAGACAAGAAAATTATTAGGTACCACAGTCCACAATAGTAATTTAAAAACTACCACCGCTTCCCCTAATTTAGAAAATGTAAAAGTTAAAAGAATACGGCGTATTCTAATTTATCTTTTATGACCACGCTACTGTGACTAATTTTCAGTGCAAAATTGTTTTATATGCAATTAGTAGAAGATTATTATCAGTCTGGAACCCTTTCAGAGTATTAAGTTTCCTTTTAATGTAATATAAATAGCTGTTTTGAAATTGAAGTGTTATTTTGTAACGAAGTTTGTAGGGGTATAGAGTTTGACGGCAATTTGATGGGGATTGGATTACTAGAATAGATAACGATATGGTGTGGTGATTTTCACACTGATAAGAAACATGTTAAACTAATATTTTATAATTTGTTGAGAACATGCATTGTTTTAGTCAAATATGTATGACAATAACTATGAACTCAACATTTAGCGAAATACTAGCGACTCACCCTCGGTTCTCTTAAGGGATTAGTTCCGGGATAAAAAGTATCGTATGTGCTTCCCAGGCTCTCAAACTATCTTCTTAACAAATTTCATCTAAATTGGTTCAGTAGATCTAGAGATTACCCCTACAACCTCACAAACTCACAAACTTTACCTCTTTATAATATTAGTATAGGTTAAGACAAATTTTTGCATATCCTTTAAAAGATTTACATAACTACAAAAGATTTTTTATATGTAAGGGTACTCTGTGGAACAGTTGAACCATATAAAAAAGGACGGTATCGCCGATGCCTCAGATTATAAACTATTTCTGTATACTGCGGACTTTTTATCGGCCGAAACCGAATTGGTATGAAGAGAGCACTTGGATGCAACTTCAAAAATTATGAATCTAACTTAAATCGGCCTATAGTCGATAGAAAATACTGAAATTTACTTAGTATTCTATTGTGAGCACTTAAAATTACGTTACGCTACTTATAATGTGCATTATCGTTCGTAATTAAATTTCGTTATTTAATTATCATTGAGTGCAAGTTCACGCTTTGTTCTCATATTCGAGGCTCTCTTTGAAAACCCCTTTTAATGATACTTTTTATTTTCTTTGTATAACGTGTTTCGAGCTTTCTATCCAATTATCGGGTAAGATCTGAATGATACGAATATATACTATCCTACAGGATAGGGTTGCCTTAAATCCTGTATTGAAAATTTTTACATTATTTTATTTATGACGTAAAGTTCGTTAAACGCACTCAATATATAACGACATAATGCTTGTACAAAGTATATTTACAATGTGTGATGGCTGTAAATATTTTATAGTTCCGTTAATTTTCACACTGTTATGATTTACAATATCCAACCATCTCTTTTGGTTTTGCAACGGATAGGAACATAATAGGTATATTCGCCGACCCGCACTTGGCCAGCGTGTTAGATTTACTATGCTAATAGTAAAATCCTATTTAAACAACTGGACAACGATTCGCTTGATTTAATGTTGATAATCTATGAAATTAACTTGTAACCATACTCACCCGCAGATATGAATAGGCTTCGTATTTTCATGTTGTGGGTTAGAAAACAAAATAATATGTCTTTATATATCACTAGTAGAACCCGCGGCTACGTCCTCGTTCAATCTACAAAAAAACTCTTTGGCTTTATGTTGTAGAGTAATCTATGTATTTATATAATATACGATATTGTATAATATTGCTCATACAAAAATACTAAAATGGCGATTAGAAAATGGAGGTGAGAGTATGAGGGTAAAAAATACTTTACGACCTATTCTCATACCTACCAAATATACAAATAAATATCATTACAATCCAGGCCAATCCAAGAGCCATTTCGGAGGAGTACGACCACAAACATATATATTTTTTATATATTAGATTATATGTCATTAGTCCTACATTCTCTGTCTTGGTCTTCAGGAAAAACTCTAGATGAGGACAAAACGGAACTCTTAGTACGAGTATTTGTATCAATTTTGCACATAGATAAAAGAGAGACTCTAAAGATGACACAGGCTAGAATGACTTTTAATTCCAGTAAATCTATGAGATAGTGTTACCGTAGAGTATTATAAATATTTATTTTTAAAAATTAGTGAGTTTTAATTGTTTAGTAATAAAAACATAGCGAAATAAGTACACGTTATTGCAAGTATAATGTATATATTTGCCAAAAGTGCAGTTTGCGTTTACGGCGGCCCTATGGAGGCGGTAATATTTTATGAGTCATCCTGGATGTAAGCCAGCCGCCACGGCGAATTGCTAGCATTAACTTTACGCTCCTGAATAATAGATGCGGCAGATAATTTTCTTTATTTCTGGACGATTAAGCTCTCATTTGTGGACAATTATTTTGATAAAGTATTATCTTTGCAAATATATTCACGATAAAATCGTTGTTTATTGTCGTTTTACATCTATATTTCTTCATATAAAATAGATAATAATGTTGTGTCATTAGTTATATAAAGACAGAGAAATTTAATTAATAACGACTTAAAAAAAATTCAAAGTCGAATCTTTTAATCATGTTTTCGTCAAATTCAAACGATAAAATTCATACTTAATTGGACCAATGAAATAATAAGAGAGTGGTAATTCATCAAACAAACGTTTTAATAGAATCGCGTGTGGGCCGGGATTCCTCGAATCCCGGGATTCAATTGCGTGATGTGAATACAGGATGTGTTGATACGCATCATTAATGACAGTATAGCGAGCTTACTTAAGCCTAATGCTCTTTTTAGTTATCCTGTACGCCCGGTATAAATTATTACGCCATTGATTAAATAAAGTATATATAAAAATATCAGAAAGCGGTGGCTTTGATTATAATAAATTTATCTATTAGATAAATAAACTACTTTAGAATGTTTGAGATAACGGATTCTAAGATTTTATGATATAATTTTAAGGATGTCAAAGGATATCTAGATGAAAGCTCAAAATTAGAATGATTCCCTTATACTAAATTATGTGCCTAGAAAATCGATTTGCGACGAATTATGAACAAAAAATTAAAGTGACCTCCACCAAGAACCTTTGTTATTTACACTTTAACTGTTATATTAGAAAAGTGCAGTAATTATTGGTATACCTTTCTTTTTGACCGACTTACATAAATGAGGAGATAGGTATTCATATCTTCTGTATTTTGTTTGTTTAGTAACTTATGCAAGATCTTTGCCAGTTATGAATCGCTTATCATAATTCTTTTTAGGGTTCCATATCCGAAGGGCGCCAACGGAACCCTCCACTGTCCGCCCGTCCGTCTGTCAGAGAGCTGCATCTCATGAACCGTAATAGGTTGAAATTTTCCCAAAGTATATATTTCTATTGCGGCAATAACATAAAATAAAAAAATAAGTAAAAATAAAAATACAAGAAACAGTTTTTTAACGTTCGTAAACCATCATCGAAGTCATTATACTAATCAAAAGTGATTTGGACGTCGTAGTAGTAAAAATTAATTATTAAAGGAAATTACCAATACAAAGGATATTCGCTTGTTTTATTGACATTTAGTAAATCCGATGTCGGTAAGTGAAATATCCAAACCCCCTAAAGTTGGTTGAAGTTGGATAAATAGTAAATAAGTCAACATAAGTCATCAAATTTTCAATGCCTGGTAATTGAAAAAGTTTACGTATATTGACTTTAAGTCAGAATTAACCATATAAAGCAGCAATCGAGTATTAAAATAGTTTACTTATAATTTTTTACAATACTCTTCCCTTATCTCTACTTATTATGAACATAAAAACACATGTTTTGTTTTTTTTTTAATGTAATTGGTTAAATCAATGGTATAATGACTTGAACATACCTAGTTAAAAACCACGAGTAGGTACCTATTCGAATAAGATTTACAGACATCGATACAGTCGTGGGTGAAGAAACAATAATATTTAGGATACCTACTTGGCACAGGAATGCTATAATGTGAAGTTAAAACCTATTGTTATTTATAGAATAAATACGTAATGAAACTACGTCATCCATTACAAATATTTCTAAGACCTTCTATTTTTAAGAAAATGAGTGAGCGGTTAACGGATTTCAAGTTAATTTGCGACCGTAAAAACCCATTACCATATTTAAAAATAACAGCAAAATTGTACCAGTGATGCGCCTAGTCTCGGCTGACTTTTTTTTTGGATTTTTGCACAAGATGTCATCTTTGGGTTTTTATTTCTGACCAGAGATATTGATTTTGTATGAAAGAGTCCGAATATCATCAAAATTGGTGCAAATGTAGACTGAAAGATTAAAGATTAAGTTTAATTATAATAATCTTTTTATTTTTATTTCATAGTATTAAAATAAATTTATTTATTTTTCTATTATTCATTATATAATATAAAGTATGAATATTCAGCTTTTTTAATTTTCCGCTGCTGGACGGACCTTCTTTGTATCGAACAATACGAGGCGATCAAGTCATAGTTCACTTCGCTGACCTAAAATCGTTTTTAATACATCGCGTTAACATTCCAATTCGAGGCATAGCCAATTTTATTTTTAGTTTATTTTAAGACACAATAAGCAAAACGAAAACTTTTTAAATTTATTATTATAAAACGTAAAAGCTTTTGCCTATATATGACAAGAATTAAAAAAAAATGCACTTCATTCAAATGTAATATTCTTCTGTACAGAGAATGCAAAGGGATCTACACCCATATAGCAAAGAACTTGAATGGGAAATATCATATGTGTATGTACTGGAGTTAAAGTACTACATAAAAGGTTTTGTGTGTACCTAGAGCATAGAGATCTTTATAAATTATTTATTTACATTATTTTCCTCCTTGGAAAATTCAATAGAAAAAATATTGACCCATTTTCGTAATTTACGTATTAAAAAATAATTATAACTCCTCCAGGTAAATCTCTAAGAAATTAATTAAATTTCTAAGAAATTCATTGTTGATTGTAACACCGGTATGCCCGCGGTCGTTGAGGGATAAATCACTTGTAATAAAATATGCGTTTGTACCTAGAGCACAGAGATCCTAATAAATCATTTACTTGCATGTTCTTTTCCTCTTTGGAAAATCAATCAATACAAAAATGTCGTTTATTTTCGTAAGTCACGTATTAAAGATACCCTTAAGTATATAAGTTGTAATACAATATGCTTTTATATGTATAGTACCTAATCATGCAAAATACCACCACAAAAATTACGTCACCTTTACAAAAAATAATATTTTATTATCTTTACATAGTATAAAATGAAGTCGTTTCCGCTGTCTGTTCGCTTAGATCTTTTAAACTACTCAACGAATTTTAATGCAGTTTTTAACAATAGATAGAACGATTCAAGAGAAAGGTTTATATTTAAAATACACGCATATTATAGTACAGAAAAGCCGAGTAATTAAAAAAAAAATGTATTTCATACTAACCGTTAAAACGTACCTAGGGACGAACCCGAGCGAAGCAAGGGTGAGACGCTAGATAAACAATATTTTAGTTACAACAATACATCAATAAACTTCACATATTTGAATAGAGATATTGTTGTTTGTACCGACAAAGTAACGTGAAAGAAACTTGACAGGGATACGCTAATAAGTAGAAAATACATAAAAATTTACAAAGTATAGGCCGAACGAGAGATAAAATTCCCGTTTTACAGTAACAGTTCTATCTGTTAAAACATATTAATTTAACTTATCTCAGATGCAAACTACATCTAAATTGCTCCATCACTGGTGTAAGATCAATTAGTACTTTATTGAGTATATTCTTAGAGCCTTAATTGTTTTTCTAGACGTAGCATGCTAGCCAGGTTCCATTTCGCAAAGCTGCTTTGCAACTTTATTCAGATCGTACTACGTCGTGTACTGACTCAGGTACTGAAGATTTATCATCGTAAGACTCTTATTTCTTCACAGATGATAAATTCATATCTTAATTTTCATTTTTTTAAATGCGATATATTTTTATACCTTAGGTGCATATATTATAAGTATACTAATAGATATGAAAACGTTATAGGTTATAGAATTTACATAATCCTACGTATGCATTTATAATTGAATAAATTATTTTATGAAAGTTAAGGATTATATTGTACTAGCGGACCCGACAGACGTTGTCCTGTCTACACGTCTTTAATTTGAAAATTTCAAACTTTTTGGACAAAATTGTGAATCTAAACCATTCCCAGATCCCCTTGAACACACACAAAAAATTTCATCAAAATCGGTCCAGTCGTTTGAGAGAAGTTCAGTGACATACACACTCACAGAAGAATTATATATATAAAAGATTTGTATCGTTTTTATTTTTTAAGCCTAAAATTTTTCTATATCCTATATCCTATTATGGTTTAATTGTTTAAATAACTTAATGATCATTTTTGATTATTATTTTCAAGGTTCGAATCGATTAGGCAATAGGCATAGTCTTATGCAAACTGCTCTTCGTATATGTATAAGTTACTAGCGATTTACACTCGCTTCGCTCGGGTTCGTCCCTTGGTTACTTCCCCATACAAACTTTCATCCCCATTTTCACCCCCTTAAGGGATAATTTCCGCGATAAAACATATCCTTTATCCTTCCCAGGCTCTTAAATCTTATCTTTTTACCAAATTTCATATAAGTCGGTTCTGTAATTTCGGTTTTTCCTGTTTAGAATATAAAGTGTAGAAGAGCAAGGATGGATACAGATTATATGCTATAACTTATATTGCCTCTGAGTAATCCGCTTATGGTTTGATTTATTGAAATGCATTTAACATTTGTTAGATTATGGTGCAAATGGAAATAAGTCTTAAAAATTGCATTTTTATTTCGTAACGATATTTCCTACTCCGAAAGGGCTTAGTCGGAACATATTACTAACAAATAATAAAATATACGAAAAACAAAATAAATACGATAATAAAGATTTTCCTTTATTGTTAAAATGATAATTAATAGAAGCGTCTTTGATATGACTATAGTACAAACAACACAAAATAATAATTTAACAAGTATATGATGCGCAAGCGCACCTAGCATTCTATAGATTTGATTTATTTACATTTTATAAAACATTATCTCACTTTACACAAGTCACTTAGAAACATGATTATTGCGGGTAATATTTAAAAGGTATCAGGAGTAAAACAGGTGGAACCGGGAGAAATGAGTAGTGTACAATACAATATGTGGACCGATATGTAATTTAGTAGGACGAACAGAGTTGTGTACTTAAAATTATTAATCTACAATGCTTGTTTAAAGTGGTCGACTCTGCTATTGGCTCACAAGATAGCTGTAGTCGAGCCTAATTGTTGCTAATAAGCGACTAAACTCAAAGTAAGTACACTGCAGCGCTAATATAAGGTCCTTATATATGAAATTGGCATTTTATATAGAAACTAGCATTGCCCGCGGCTCCGCCCGCGTTCAGATGACCAAAATCCAAATTCTTAGGTTTTACATATTAGTATACTCTTACATTGCAGTTTTTGTATTTTTTTTTCAGAAATGAGACATTTTCCCGCAGTAAAAAGTATTCTATATGTTGAAACGGATAATCAGCTAGCACCATACCAATTTTCATCAAAATCCCTCCAGTAGTTTTTCTGTGATGCGGTAACAGACAGGCAGACAGACAGACAAAAATTCTAAAAACTATAGATTTGGCCTCTGTATCGATAATAATGTTTATTTCAATAAGATTTTCCAAAAAATCTTTAATGTACAGTTTCGGCTCAGTTACAATTTTATTATATGTGTAGATAGCAAAACGAAAAATTTATGAAATTATAATTAAATCAATCAAAGTACGTATACGTACCATTGTTATTTATGCACTTTCGCCATTTTATAGGTACTTCATTGATTCCTTTGCTGAAAAAATCGTGGGAGCAAGAATCATCTTAGTATGTCACAGAAATTGTAAGATTTGATATATAAGACAATTAAAACAAAAATGCTTGAATAGCCAGAACAGCTTAAAGCAAAGAGACTCAGTAAATTAACCCGCCATTATTCGATATAATTTATAAACGTAAGCTTTGTTTATGATCATTGCATACTAAAGGTTATTACTATATTGAGCTGTAACAGTTGTGCCACATCTATGTGGGATTTATCATATTTTCTTTCTATGGATTTGATCAAAATTATGATAAGCTTAAGAATTGAGGATTCTGATTTATATAAAATGTGATGTTGAATATATTATAATAATATATTTTTATGACCATTTACGGCAATAATGGAGTGTATTAAATTAATAATAATTCGTTTATTTATTAAAGCATAAAGTTCGCGCTTTTATTATCAACACGAGATGAATGTTAGCACAATGATTTTTTCATTCATTGAGATATTCAGTTTTCATTCAACAAAGTAATGATAAAAGATGTAACATATTTAAAACAAAAACTAGTCTATCCCACGGGAATCGTACATGCTTCCGGGATAAAAAGTACCCTATGTATTATTTTGATGTATGAGCTACATTATTATAAAGTTTCATTAAAATCTATTCAGTAGTTTTTGTGTGAAAGAGTAACAAACATCTATACATCTATCCATACATCCAGACATCCAGACATCCTCACAAACTTTCATATTTATAATATCAGTAAGGATAGATCTATAAGTAATATACGTATCTAATTAATAAAAACGATACAAACTTTTTATTAAAATCAAATGCCATATCTATACATATAATAAAATTGTAACTAAGCCGAAACTGTACATTAAATATTTTTTGGAAAATCTTATTGAAATAGACATTATTATCGATACAGAGGATGAATCTATAGTTTTTAGAATTTTTGTCTGTCTGTCAGTTACCGCATCACAGAAAACCCACTAGATGGTTTTTATGAAATTTGGAATGGTGATAGCTGGTTATCCGGGTCATCATAAAGGATACTTTTTACCGCGGGAAAATGTCTCATTTCTGAAAAAAAAATACAAAAACTGCAATGTAAGAGTTTGACGACACGTTTGGCTCAGTTTGTAGTGACCCTACTTGCCACGCCAGCGGTCACGGGCTCGATTCCCGTTGGGGGCATTCATTTGTGTGATGAGCACGAATGTTTGTACTCCAGTCATGGTTGTTTATATTTATAATATATATGTATTTAAAGTTATATATGTATAGTGTATCAACTATCTGGTATCCATAACTCAAGCCTCGTAGCTTACCATGGAACTAGACGGTGTTGTGTGTTAATGTCTTAACACATTTAAAAAAAAAATATTTATTTAAAAAAAAAGAGTATACTACAGTGTAAAACCTAAGAATTTGGTTTTTGGTCATCTGAACGCGGGCGGAGCCGCGGGCTATGCTAGTTACTAATAAAATTCTATAAATTATGTATTAAATAATTTATTTAATATTTAATACACAAATACTTAATATCGATACCAATAAAATAAAATCAGTTTTTCCAAAGAAAAAAACGCTAAGTGCTATTGATTACACATCCACAGCCTTCGCAAGAGGAAGTTCATACGTCGAGATAAATCACTGATAACGTACATCAGTCGTTGACGCAGTAACTTTACTAGTTGAAATCTTAGTGTTCTAATATAGGTATTAATAGCAAAATAAAATTTATTAGTACATGTAACTATTACGTTCGATAACTTTATCCATATTGTCTCAAAAACTGTCAGAATTTCCACAGAAACAGTGTAGATCTAATATTGGATATATTTATTTCTCAAATGTAACAACTAGTTTTTAAACACGTATTTCTGTCTAAGAAAGAAGAAATAAGCTTTAAGAAAGCTCTTATTTTCATTATAGAAAATGAGCACTAACTTGCTACGCTCTCACTGTTTACCCCATAAGGAGTAGACACCGTGAAGCTTTTTTAATTTCATAAACCAACTTATCTATACATATAAGGAGTTTTTAATATACGGCAAAAACTAGCTGTTTTATAAATAATGCATCATGCACTCGTAGCAAACCCGTTTAATAAATAATTTGTAACATGAAAGAAAAAGTTATCTGAATATTTACAATTTCTATTTCAAGAAGTATAATAAAAGGATGTTTTAGCATACTTCTTTATATAGCCACGATTTTTACGTCTCAAATTCCATAGTTATTACAGACTAGTCTACTCACAAAGTCACTGTATATCTAATGTAAATAAAAAGAAAATTTTTGTTTTTGTTCACCATTTTCAAAGTTTAATTTAAAGAAGTTTTCTTAAACAAAAAATCTGTCTTTGCTATCAGAAGTGCGTTCACATATTTTAAGGCAGTGTTCAATTTTTACAGTTTACACTGTGAGCTGTGCATTACTAGTTTATTATCAGTAACTTATGCCTTTTATAACTATAAATGTTTGATTAAATAATGCAAATCCGCAACTTTATTCGCTAATTTTAATAGAAATCAATAATTAATAATAATTCAGGCTAACTAACGTCCCTTTGTTGGACTCTTATATACGACGATCAGACCATAGTCCACGCTGGCCATGTGCTAGTTGGCTTGGACATGATGATATTTTCCTTCACCAAGCAAGCGCGTAAGTATAGGTACATTCCTTGTTTTTGCTAGATTGAAAATAATCAATAGATTGACAGACAGATATAAAGCTAAGAAATATGATGATGATGTTCTCCTGACCGATTCCGGTCACGGCGGCCAATCTCATTGAGACTAGCCAACTGCGCAGGAGATATTATAGTGCACAAGTGTGCACTCTCCATTCCTGTCACTCTAATACTCCGGTGGGACGACCACTCGACACAACCGGTGAGAGTTAAGGCGCAGGACCGACGGCTTTACGTGCTCTCCGAGGCACGGGGGTGAAACACCGCCAACTTCCCAACTCCGGGCTGTTACTGAGACTTACTATACAGAAAGACTCAATAACTAAACCTGGCCCGACCCGGGACTCGAACCCAGGACCTCCGGGTGTGTAGCCGTACATCCTAGCCACTACGCCACCGAGGCAGTTATATGTAGAATAGCAGTTATATATAATATAGAAGTAAAACAGTCAGTATGTCATTCAGAAATTTCATTGTTTTTTATTGTCAACTAGGGGTTCATGTCCGTCTTGATCAACCGTTAGTGAACCGATGACATGGTATTTACGTCTATGTGGGTCAATTTACAAAAATAGTGATGCGCAAATACGTATAAAATATTAATACTGATCAAATGTAGGAAATAAATACAATGCATATGTTAAATAAAACTGAAACTAAAAAAATACATTCTTTTCAATCTTTACGCTATATTCTCCCGAGAAATCCAAAAGTACCAAAATTTTTAAATTGTTTTTTTTATATATTATATAAAAAAAATAGAATGTATGTCAGCCATAGCAATTTGTAAGTATTTTATATTCTAAATATATAATATAATTATATTATGTAAATATAAACACCCCAAACCTAATTTTTTATTAATGCTTGCAATGTTATTATGGAAAACAATATAGAAAATAGAATGAATGTAGAAGAATATTTCAAGAATTCTTACTATTTATACTTTATACGGTACCCGGGACACTAATATAATACGCCCCGAGAAATGCTAAAGCTTGTACAACACTAGTATCAATATTTATTGGACAGGTATCAAGTGCCGATGCATAAGGCAAACGCCGTGTCAACTCCAGCGTCTTTCCTTATTCGTCGATTTGATTCAGTACCCGTTTCATCAATATATCATATTTATTATTTACAAATATCTACGAAGCAAATGCAACAGCAAATGTTTAAAAGTATTTTTTGTTATAGAATTAGTTTTTTGTTTTTCTCAATTACATTCACATATAACGTTTTGAAGTAAATATTGAAAGAAAATAATAATAATAATAATTTATATATAATACTAGTAACTTACCTTCGCCTTTCCCGGGCCCCCTTTGTATTTATAATTTTAAATACAAACAACACCATTTTTTTGGTAAAAATTAATACTAACATAGCTCATACATATGTACAATGTACATATTATGTCACTTTAGGTCATATCCTATCTCTGTACTAAATATTATCCAAATCAGTTCAGCCGTTTAAGCGTGAAGGAGTAACAGCTAACAAGCAAACATAGTACAAACACACACGCACGCACGCACATGCACACACACGCACATACACACACCCACACAAATATACAAACAGTCGCATTTATAATAGTAGTAGCATAATTGGTATTTTATAATTAACCCTTTAAGTGGATGCATGTATTCAACTTAAATGTGTTATGTCCCTAATAGCTTGTTGACCATTTACCATTATGAGCAACTAAGCCACAATAGGCAGGACTTATTCAGGTATAAGGTATTTATAACTCAGGTCATTGAGCTTCAGTATAAAATTGAATATATTATTTCTATAAGTCAAGCGTCAAACATTAGCAATAGGTTATTGCTGTATACATATTTCTTAGAATGAATGTGAAGTGACAAGTAGAGTAGTCTGTTTGGAATTCCCCGAGTTTGTTCTTTGTTAGGTTGACAACTATTTATTTTATATATATCTATATTTTATACATACAATAAAATTCTGAGTCTAATCTGTACATTAAATATTTTTTGAAAATCTTATAGAAATAGTCATCATTATCGGTACAGAGGTCGAATCTAAAGTTTTTAGATTTTTTATCTGTCTTTCTGGGAACGCATCACGAGAAAACTACTGGACAGATTTTGAGGTATGATGATAGCTGGATATCCGGGTCAACATATAGGATATTATTAAATAATTGTAATATATTATAATCATGATGGTATTATCAATATATATTGAATAGATTTTTTAGAATGCAAGAAATATTAGAAACTCATTTTTTTGAAAAATGACTTTTCTCAATCTAGCTATAATAAAATTATTTACATCGTTAAAGCAAATATGCATCTTATTTTGCAATATTTGTAGCGTGAAAGTTATTCTAGACAAATGCTAGACATAACCTAAAATTTAACTATAAATTTACCGTTATTCAAATATTTATTGCTAAGTTTAAAAACAGCTATGAATTGGCCACTAGAATATTTTATGATAATGAGCTATATATAGATAGTGTTGAGCTTTCATACGATTTGTACGGAATGTATAATGACAAAATACATTATAAATCGTCTGGCAAGTCTTAATATTGTAAAGCAGTTTCAGTAAAGTAAAACTTTGTTTTAATTAAAGGCTTGACTAAGCTTCGCTTGAGTAAATGCGTGAATACTAGTGCTATACGGTTCAGAAACACTTATAGGACAAACATACAAAGATTTTTTCTAGGCCAGGAACCTCACCAAAGAACTAACAATTAAAAAGAAAGAACAATTTACCAAAGTTTTATCACAATCAGACAAATGGTTTAGAATCAAATAGAGCACATACGTAAAATAGAGACATTCTTTTCTAAACATATAATAAAAATCTAACTAAGCCGAATCTGTACATTAAATATTTTTTGGAAAACCGTATTGATATAGTCATTATTATCGATACAGAGGCCGAATCTATAGTTTTTTGAATTTTCGTCTATCTGTCTGTCTGTTTGTCTGTTACCGCATCACGAGAAAACTACTGGACAGATTTTGATGAAAGGTATGATGATATCTGGTTATCCAGGTCAACATATAGGATACTTTTTACTGCGGGAAAGTGTCATTTCTGAGAAAGAACACAAAAACTGCAATGTAAGAGTTTACTAATATGTAAAACCTAAGTATTTGGTTTTTGCTCGCGGGTGGAGCCGCGGGCAATGCTAGTTTATTTATAAAGTTACATACATTCCGTAATCATGGCGGTATATCGATAATAAATAGTCTATGTATGCTAATACAGGGGTTTTGCATGCTAATAATGTCTATTGGGCACTTAAATTCATTGAGCCATTACTGCGCGAAGAACACACTTTAACATTCGCATTTGTAATATTACTTTGCTAATTATAAAATTGTATCCAACCATAAAATTATTTAGAGTGTGTCACCTAACAAGGAAATAAAATCCAGTAGTACCATAAAATATTTATTACCACTTTTGAAGAAATATATTATTCCTTCTACAGATTAACGTAAGATCGTCAAAAGAATATATTGGCATTTAATGTTTTATATTTTCTCTTATGTAGTTAATGAAATATGGTTAGATGAAATATAGCAACATTAACCTACTATAAAAGACAATGTGCCAAAAAGTTTTAGAAAGAACATAAAACTAAGGAACTGGAAAATAGAACCTACTTGTTTAATCATAGACTTTATAAACTTTAGGTAGATAATAAAATTTAATAGTTTAGTAAGTAAACTATTTAATATTACCGACCCGCTTTTGATGACGTCAAGCCATAATTGTATTCCTCATATTCTTTAGATTTTTTCAGTATTTATCTAATTAGATATTATTATATCCTACATAGACCACATAATATGCAGTACATACTAAAATATACTAAAATATAAATATACTAAAATATGATGTTCTCCTAGCCGATTCCGGCTACGGCGGCCAATCTCATTGAGACTAGCCAACTGCGCAGGAGATATTATAGTGCACAAGTGTACACGCAGACACAAGGGCACTCTCTATTCCTGTCACTCTCATACTCTGGTGGGACGACCACTCGACACGACCGGTGAGAGTTAAGGCGCAGGACCGACGGCTTTACGTGCTCTCCGAGGCACGGGGGTGAAACACCGCCAACTTCCCAACTCCGGGCTGTTACTTACTATACAGAAAGAGTCAATAACTAAACTTGGCCCGACCCGGGACTCGAACCCAGGACCTCCAAGTGTGCAGCCGTACATGCTAGCCACTACACCACTGAGGCAGTTAGAATATAATTTTAGAGCAAAGCTTTGTATATGCAAAAGGTCATGTTCATTCGTTGCTACGGTAAAAAAGGATTTCAGTAAACACATTTTTGTATTGTTAATACACTAATGGCTATCCTCACTCCGCTCCGGTGCGCTCCTAGAGGAGACATTTTTTCCGGCTTAATTCACAAATATCTCACCGCAGATTTTTTAAAATCTTTATAAATTACAGCCTGTAACCTTCCTTTTTCTGTTGGTAAAATTGTATGAAAATTTGCATGGTACTTTTTATGAAAAGCCCGAACAAATCAACTCACAACTAGTTATAATATCGAATAAAGTAAGAAGTTGTTCTAAAAGCGTTGCTATTTTTAAGTTGATGATTATTACGTAAATAAACACATAGAGTCAGTCAAGCACAATTTAGTATTTATTTCACATAGTCACACAAAATGACGCCATTTTGGACAAGTGAAGTGAAAATAAGTCTATTATTCTTGATTTTTTATAAGGTACATTAACATGTATTTAAATTATGTTACATAAACTAATTATTTAAATGAAATTAATGATTAACTGCTTTATGGCTGCTACCTGTACCATTTAAATTGCATTTGAAGTTATGATATACATATAATCTTTAATGTTACTGTCGTTTTAGTTCTTTGGCTTATAATGTCTCTTTAATTTAAATGTAAAATGCATTTAAACTGTAAACGTTAAAACGCAAAGCTATGAATGAAAAAATCGATGGAGCGCATAAAAAATAAATGCACTCACGCAGTTAGTCTCAGTATACCATTCTTGTTCTATTTAATAGCTCGCTGCTCGTCTCACTTCGTACAAAAGCTTTTTTTAATATATTTTATTCTACATACATTTTAAAAGCGGCAAAGTTTAATACAATATATTTTAATTACATTCAACAATTGATTTGGATTGATTGAGTTATGTTATGGATATGTATTGACGACATGTATGACTCAGTTTGTAGTAAGTAGTGACCTACCTACTTGCTGTGCCAGCGATCGTGGGTTCGATTCCCGCTAAGGACATTCATTTGAGTGATGAGCACGAATGTTTTTACTCCAGTCATGGGTATTTATATTTATAATATGTATGTATTTAAAGTTATATATGAGTAGTGTATCAACTATCTGGTATCCATAAAACAAGCCTCGTCGCTTACCATGGAACTAGATGGTCCTGTGTGTTAATGTCCCAACATATTTATTCATTTATTATTTATGTAAAATTTTATTAGAAACATTTTGATGAGGCTTTGAAATTTGATACTAAATACATAATTACTGTTATAAAAATATCTTTACATATGTTATGTACGAGAGTTAATAACAACGCCCTAGTTTAGAGCATTTTGTGTGAAATTCAGTGGAATAATACGACTAATTGCTTGCCACTAGTATTAAAAGCAGATGTTCCCACAAATTATCTGCTTCCGTCCTGAGGCGTTTCGACACGATTTTGTATTCACGCAGCGTAATATTATAACTTAGTCGACTTTTTAAATAGTAACACTTATTTCTAAACAAGTTAGATCATTATACGACGAATAACTGTTATTTGTTTTAAAAAAAAATGATTCATACAAAATTAAAAGAAATGATTCATTGAAAATAATGGTAACGTTTAAAATCATATTATCCTTGTTCTTTATTAACAATAGATGCATAAGAGTTTTTATTGGTTTTAGCTTTTTTCAAACAGATCTCGTGAACAGATCGATGTCTTTTTTGTACAGAAAAAGTTTATAGTTCTTAGTGATATAAGTTTTTTTAATACGATATTATAGTAAATAAATATTATAGTATATTGCAAAAGAAAATTATTTTGGTATAATTAGGGCCTCAGTGAAACGAGTATATTAGTAAATTTAATAGTTACTAGCAGTACCCGCGGCTTCGCCCGCGTTCAAAGTTCCGATCGCTACCAAACTTCACATGATCACCCGTTGGGTTAATCTAAATGTTGTCTGAAAATTTCATCAAAATCTCTCCAACCGGTTTGGAGTCTATAAGGAACATACACACACATAGATTTTTATATATACAGATTATCTAGTGCATTTAAACTTGTTTCTAGCAGCCAGTAACATTTTATATTGATATTGGAAAAGTATCTTATAAGAAAAGCGGATGAGAAGGCGGATGGAAAACCATTTAAAACTATTACAACGACCTTGAAAAAACTAGGGAAATTGCTTGCATTCCATACAAGACATGTTAACAGTTGCTTACTCTTTTGCTTCACGATAAAGTTATCTACATTTTATAATAACGTCATAAGGGCTTATATGAGATTTTTACTTGCCTATAATAGATAATCGATTTCAACAACACTTATCTCGTAAAAATTAGAACTGTCTATAAGACGTCTCTCATGGATTTAGATCTTTATCTAAATCTTTAATACTATGGCCATTAGTACTCGTCGGCTATTATAAAAATAAAGAAATGAGCTTAATATACCGGATTTCTTGAAGCATAACTAACCTAATACGAGTTGTAGAACATAAATCTAAAGTGCCTATTATTCATCGATATGCTATGTTCTAGATCATTTGATTTTCCCTTTTTACGATTCAAATTATAAAACAACACAATATTTTTTTATATGTGGTTTTTTAGCATTTCTCATTCAAAATTAAATGTAATATTTAAACATATAAGTTCTATATATTTTTGGTAACCCTTTATTTTGATACCCCACTCGATAGGTTTTGAGGAAACAAACACTTTTAGAGATATATTAACATGGCGCCGAAAGTCGACGATTTTAATTTTTAGAATTTTGGTATATCCAGCGTCACTCTCATAATTAAGACGAATCTAACGACACCTCTGAAGCTAAAATTCATCAAGCCGTTTAGGCTACAGAGTGTGCCAAAGAAATATACTTGAAAAATATAGACCACCTTCTGGCGCAGTCGGATAAAAATTAAAAGTATTAAAACACAAATAAGTGTTTTAAAATAAACGGACTCTTTTTAATTTTATCTCATTTTAAGTGTTCCTACTAAAATTCGATGTGGTCAAAAAACTCTTTACGCATTCAAATCTATTGATTTTTGACGGTCATACAGTTCTGTAAAAAACGTTAAATCATAGAAGCAATCTATTTTGAATAGATTTCGCAACACAGTATTCATAAACTAAGTGTATTCATTACTTCGTTCTGCAATGTGGCGTAAAATTCGGTAACAAGGCGTAACATCAAACATTCGCGATTATTTAAAATAGTAACAGGTTTTATAAAAACTATAAAAACGGTAAATAAATATAAAGAATGAGATTGCAAATGTTAGGTTAGTCACAAGTCGAAAATAAAATTTCGGAACGATAGTTAGATACTAATGCGTTATTTACAACGATACCATATTTATACAGGGAACAAAGACTATGGCGTGACCTAGACAAGAATCTAATTAAAAGTATGCTCGAACTATCCTCAATATTTGTAATAAATAAATATCTATTCATATAATAAAATTGTAACTAAGCCGAATCTGTACATTAAATATTTTTTGGAGAATCTTATTGAAATAGACATTATTATCGATGCAGAGGCCGAATCTATAGTTTTTAGAATTTTTGTCTGTCTATCTGTTAACGCGTCATAGAAAAACCACTGGAGGGATTTTGATGAAATTTGGTATGGTGATATCTGGTTATCCGGGTCAACATAAAGGATATTTTTTACCGCGGGTAAATATCTCATTTCTGAGAAAAAATACAAAAACTGTAATGTAAGAGTATACTAATATGTAAAACCTAAGAATTGGTTTTTGGTCATCTGAACGCGGGCGGAGCCGCGGGCAATGCTAGTATATGAATAAGTTAATATTTAAACATATACTTTAATTTTTTGGTCAAAAATATAATTTACAATACAGATAGAGTCTGAATACAAATTATTTCGTGTATGGTTTAGTTTTTCTTATAGGATGCGTTTCGTTTCTTGTATTGGTTTTTAAAGTATATATTAAAAATAAGAGCCTGTGTGTGCAATGTACACATGGTAAAAGTGAAACTTCAGAAAAGTGACGTACGAGAGAATGAGATGAATATAGAGAGAGAGAGAGGAGTAAGATAATTACCTATAAGGTTTATTTTATTATAACATTTTTACCAAGTTTAAAGGTTATTTTACATTTTATTTGACATAAATATACATTACATATTATTCAGTAATTAATTTTATTATTTTTAACTTCCTGTGTAATGTATTCTATCTCAAATAACTACGGTTACCATGGCAACTCTCGCCGGCTTAATCCGATATATTTATGCGTTTGTCTCTTTTTAGTATTGCATTTCCGTTTCATCGAGTTTCAAATCACTACGATTCTAAAGAAGTTTCACTTCAAAAATTAAAAGTGAAAAGAATATCGAAATTAGATAAAATATTATTTATAATTACAATTTATTAAAACTTGCCATGTATTTGAGCAAGAATTTCACATACACTTTAAATTAAACAAGATCTATTATTTAATAGTGAATCAGAAGTATCTACCTCTAATTAAGCATGTATATGAAAGTATATTAAGAAAATAATTAAAAAAAAACGTAATCAATAATTTCATGTCAGATGTATTGCGATAAAATATAATTAACATATTTTAAATTGTTTGCATAATTAATATTTAGCGTTGCGTATAATTACAAGCAAATGAAGACAAAGCTTCTGTCTGTCTTATTTTGTTATCGGATCGTAGGAGAGATTCGAGAATTTATGCAAATTATCCAGGTAAGGGCTAGTATTTTATAAATAAAAGAAAAAAAATAAAAGTTTGTTATTTATTCTTTAATTACTTACAAATTTTAACCGACGTTCACCAAAGCGATGACTCCATTCTTATTCCATCCCAACATCCCATTATGACATCAACGGCTACTTTTATAATATGTATGTGTTTTAAGTTATATATGTGTAGTGTATCAACTATCTGGTATCCATAACACAAGCCTCGTAGCTTACCATGGAACTAGATGGTGCTGTGTCTTAATGTCCCTACATATTTATTTATTATTACTATTTATTTTTAACACTTCTAACAGGCATGTTTAACTTGCTTCTTTATATGACACTCTTTCTTATTAAATATTTTTGTCTATGCCCATAAATTTAAATCTATTATAAATTTAATTGAAAGAGATAAGATAAAAAAACCTCTTAGTACATATATTTTTAATTTTTTCATATATTGTTTACTAGCAGCTCGCCCTCGCGTCGCTCGAGTTCGTACGTTTTAACGGTAAGTATGGAATAGATAGACGCTTATATTATATTACCACTCTGCTCGCTTGGGTAGTAGCATATATCCTATAGCCTTCCTCAATAAACGGGCTATCTAATGCGAAAAGATTTTTTCAAATCGGACTAGTAATTCGCGAGATTAGCGTGTTCAAAAAAACAAACAAACAGACTCTACTTCTTTATAATATTAGTATAGATTTCACCGTTGCGATTAATTTATAACTAACCTATGTCCTGTCTTATCTTAATTGTTATCAAACCTGTTTAGGTGAATGCCGAATTGAATTAGTATGAATACTAATCATCAAAAATCACAAAAAAAGAGACAGTATTTGATTATTATCTTATCTTGTCCAACACACTTTATTTAAAACCATTAAAGTCTAACGTAGTGAAAGCCAAATAATTGAATCGTTAATATACACTAAATTATACCGAATCATCGATATGTGGTAGAGTTTATAAAAAATATATATACGATAAAACTATTTATTAATGTAAAAACAGACACGTTTAAGATAAATATAAATTACCTCAGGCACCAATATTGGGCACAACTTTCTTTTCTTTGAAATTGATGATATATTTTTCGTAATTACGAAACTTCTATGTTCAGAGCCACCTTGTTGTCGTATCAATTACTACCATGCAGAGTATTGATATTAACATGCATTATTAATTATAAAGAGCTAACATTTGTTTGAATGGTTAGCATTTATCTGTTGAAGTAATCGTTTTAAAATGAAATAAATTAATCGTTTTTAAAAAATATTGCACTAATAGAAAGCAATCATAGGAATAAGGAGAATTTCTCCCGTGACATAATTGATGCCATGCTGTAAATTATTCAAAAAGTCGAGAACCAAAAATCAAAATAAATTTGCAAAAAATTGGTAAAGAAGGTTTTATTTAAGCAAGCAGCGGCCTTGTGCTAGACGTAAGTAGTGTAAAGATACAACATATTTAACACAAAATTGATTTTAAGGATTGGAACAAGAATTAATAACAAGTGTGCCCTATTTTTATTTTATTTTTTTATATATTTATGACTTTGGCGAAATTCAAATCCACGAAATGAGGCTCCGCTGGAAATAATTGTAGAGACTTTTGAATAAGTTATTATAAGAAATAAATAAATGTCAAGTAACAACGTCAACAAATGCACTGATGCAAAATACAAAGCTTTGTTCGAGTATTGTCTAAGTAGAAAAACAAAGTTGAATGACCACACATGGCGTGGGTGACCCTACTCCGGTTACTCACATTTTTCTCGCGCAGCGACGTGCGTATGAGTCAATATTTGCTTATGATTCTAATACAATTTGGATTTAAGCGCAAGAAATTACGATTTAACTTCCCAAATTAATATGATAGTGATTCACTTAAATAGTATTTATTACTTATTAATTAAGTGCAAATATTAAAACATTTTTTGGTATATGATGATGTTCTCCTGACCAATTCCGGCCACGGCGGCCAATCGCATTGAGACTAGCCAACTGCGCAGGAGATATTATAGTGCACAAGTGTACGCGCAGACACAACGTGCACTCTTTATTCCTGTCACTCTCATACTCTGAGTGACCAGTGAGAGTTAAGGCGCAGGACCGACGGCTTTACATGCTCTCCGAGGCACGAGGGTGAAACACCGCCAACTTCCCAACTTCGGGCTGTTACTGAGGCTTACTATACAGAAGACTCAATAACTAAACTTGGCCCGACCTGGGACTCGAACCCAGGACCTCCGGGTGTGCAGTTTTTGGTATACCTAGTATCATAGAACAATATTTATATAACGTTCAAAGCAATAAAAAATAAGGATAATAGAAAATAGAAATAATCGGG
Organism: Brenthis hecate; assembly: GCA_951806755.1. Taxonomy (NCBI): domain Eukaryota; kingdom Metazoa; phylum Arthropoda; class Insecta; order Lepidoptera; family Nymphalidae; genus Brenthis; species Brenthis hecate. The sequence goes on from OX638266.1 coordinate 5,002,838, forward strand.
TAATTAAGCTCTGCAAAGATATTGATCAACAACTACCACTGTCTATGTAGAGATAAATATAGAGTACGAACAACACAATAAAAGACTTTTTCTAGTTCATATAAGAGTATTAATTAAACAATGAGTGAAAATACCTATTTAACGTTAGTCATGTACAAATACTATGTCACTAGAGTACTGTGATGATAAATATTTAACAAAATATGCCATTCATGTAATTAATTGAGCGATTCTACTTAAGTAATTACATTTATTTCTCTCGCGTGATCTATGAGTCTCAGTTGCGTTTCGGTGAATGCATTTAAATTGAATCATTTTAATAAGTAAGTATATTAGAAAATATTTTCTTAGATTTACGCGAATGTTTGACATTATTAAATAAAACTATCTTTTCGGATTATTTCGCGGATTTATTTTGATTTTTGGTTCCCGACGTTTTCGAATGCTTTACAGCATGGGCATTCGAAACGTCGGGAACCAAAAATCAAAATAAATCCGCGAAATAATCCGAAAAGATAGTTTTATTTAATATATTAGAAAATTTAGAAAACATAGATTTCTAAATCTTTTAACAAGTTAAAAGAGAATTTTTACTTTGTATATTTGAATTTTGGCGATTTCTTATAAACAGTGTTTTACAACCACTCAATAGGTGTTTAAAGCACGTATACATATGGCATAACAATTCAATAAGTTTTTGTGTTTTGTAACCTTACCAATAAATGAACCATTGAACCTTACTTTTTTTTAATTTCTTTTCTAATTCCACTGTTTCAAAGTAATAGTTACTTTCAATATTTGAGTGTATAATCTTCACTATAGATATTTTAATAAAGTTTGGTTTTCATTTTCAACATATCTGGTATCGTTTACCTTACAAAATCTAAATCCCAAAAAATTATAATGGGACTTATTTACTTTGATCATTGAATTCTCTAAAAAGTAGAGAGAGCGAGACTAAAATACATATCTAATATCTATATACATACATTAAATTCGTATATTAGTACCAATTTTTTTACTTATAAACAGTATAAAAATTAATTACGAAATATTAAAGAACTATAATTATTTTAGTAAGTCAACGATACTATCAAAAGTTCTAAATGAGTTTCTCAGTTTGGAATTGCACTTAACCTAATCAGCTATGATCTTATTCCTGATATTTTTTACCGTTAAATTATAGACGTTTATTTGATTACAGCTGTATTTGGTTCAAAACGTTAACTACCGATTTCGTACGGAAGCCTGACTAAAATTACTTTATAATGGACTAGAATAATTATAGTTTTAAAAAACTAAAATAGAAAGCTCAATGTTTAATGACCAACAATAATCTAAGGGGTTTTGTCAAAACGAATCAAATGAGTCCAAGCAACAAAGACCAAAAGTAAAGAGTTCCACTATCTGCCTTCTACGAGTAGGTCACTACAATGGTGTCAAGTTATTATATATACTAGTATTATAATTGTGAAATTACATATGTACATAACTCTGTCTGTTATCTTTTTACGCTTAAACTGTTACAGACAAGTATATAACCTTTGAAACGTCTAAAACTTTAGGCTCTCCCGTGACGTAACCATGATAGCTGCAAAGCATTCGAAACGAGCATTCGAAACGAGCATTCGAGAATCAAAAATCAAAATAAATCCGCGAAAAAATCCGAAAATAAAGTTTTACTTAAAAAGTATAAGCGTGTTAAAAATAGCTTTTATAAACACAAATAAAGTATGGCTTAGATGTCTTATTTTTATTTTGTTTTAAGATAGAGATTGAAATGTAAATTACTTATTGTTATTTTGTTCGTAATATTTCTTAAAACCAACTCTTTTATCTGCGTTTAGACGATATATATAAAAATGGTTGGATTAAATTATTCAATATAATTTTTATATAAAATACTTAAAAAATATTTTTATTAAACATTAGTTACAAAATTCGTTCTTTTCTTTCCAGGTAATGAAATCCTACGAGATATTTCCTGCAGCAATCATAATATACCGTAAGAATGGGTAACGTCGTCACCAATAATTTTATTCTAGAGCATTTTATCATCAATATGACGGCATAATAAATGGGATAAAATCCACTGGTGGTTAGCACTCCGTAAACTCGTTTAATAAGGGAGAAGTAAAGCTACCGGGAATGTAATTTTATAACATTCTTGCAACATTTTCAACATGAGTAGTTCGTCGTAGATCATCTTTAAATTTTCATTTTATAACTGGTCCTGTGCTTTTAAAGTTATTATTATTCGTACTTTTAAAGTTTTATATCTACAGAGGAACAGGTCTTTATATTCAAAATATATAAGGTATTAATTTATTATTTACTAAAGACGTTTTAAAGTTTAGTATGTCCAGTGGTTTCCTCGCGATGCTTTCCTAGACAGATAGACAGACAGACAAAAAATCTAAAAACTATAGATTCGGCCTCTGTATCGATAATAATGACTATTTCAATAAGATTTTCCAAAAAATATTTAATGTACACATTCGACTCAGTTACACTTTTATTATATATATATACTATATAGATAAACATTTTTCATACTCAACTTTAATTTTCTTTTTATATACCATTTCATTAAAGTAAATAAAAGGTTTTTAAGGGAAAAACTTCTCAACAACTTGTTACAAATTGGTCGAGCCGTTTTTGAGTTTTGCGCTTAACAACATTCATTTTTATTTATATACATTAATATATTTATCACAGTAACAAACAAGCCGCCCATATTAAAAAATAACATAAAAAATTAAAAAAGACAGTTGCAAAACCTGCCATCCTTCTCTATTAGTCATACGTCGTTTATTAGAAAAGTTGGTTTTTTTCCCGTAAGATGCTTTACACTTCGAAGTGAAAATAAAATTAAAAAGCTGTTAGTGTCCAAGCACATTACATTCAACTTTAATGAGTCATTCGCGGCCTTTTAAATGCTATTTGCATTATTCATGACCACAAACTTTCAAAGATGAGAACTAGGGAATCTATTGTTTAATAGGTAGTAAGTAGTAGGTAGATATATTTTATACTATTACATATTTGGACCAGAACAGGTCAAAAGTCATGTTATATATATTTAAGACAAAAAATGAATCTAGCTTTCTCATATTATAATGTCGTAATAAACCTCATAATATTTGATGTGTTTATATACTTAATTGTAATAAATTTTGTTTCTAAAAAACGATATGCAAAAGGGACTTATAATGCACATACGTCAGGTACCTCTTTCAATATCTTTGACATTAAAATTATTTAATGTAAACTCAAAATATTTAATACGAATTTGTATAAATAAATATTATGAGATACTTATTATCGCATAAAAGCATTTTACGAGATGTTTATTTCATTGTAAAAAACATTTATTAAAAAAGTAAACATGGAGTCCTCTGTTAAGTTCACTCCAATTTTGTACCTAATCCATCTCTGCCGCCTTTGTGTAAACCCTATACCATTATCTGTTATCCAACAGACATCTAGACAGGGCAATAATAAGCTAGACTTCATAAAACAGCCATATCTCGACTACTATCACATTTCACTTCAACTTCACTTTAAAAGTTAACCTGTAGACGGTAATATTTTGTCTTTTAAAGTTTAGTCGCAAAGTGACGTTGGGATATGAAATATTTATTGATTAATGTGCTCTGTTAAAGTTTAAATTTAAGTTTTGATGAGTAATATTAGTATATGGAATCTAATATATAAATATCTCGTGTCACGGTGTTTGTAGTCGCACTCCTCCGAAACGGCTCGACCGATTTTAGTGATTTTAGTGAAGTATTTTTCACCGTCTAACCCCACCCCCCACCCCCGTTTTTTATGTAATTACAAGTTCTTAATATTATAAATACAAAAGTTTCTATATACTCGTATTACTCCTGCTTCTTAAACGGCTCCACGGTGTTGTATAATAGTTTAATTACAAGAGAAGTGTACCTATTATTGTATTTATTTTTTCAGAAATAATTTACGTACTACATTAATATATATTAATTAACTAAGATTTTAAGTACATATATTTTTTAATTAAAATTAAAAAATTAATCACTTAACTAAAACTTATGAATATAGATAGAGAGGAGCGATATTTTAGAAAGAAAGGGCAAATATCTTGTTCCTTTTGTTCTTGTACAGGTGGTCTTCATAAAATATTCAGTGAACTTTATTATGAAACTAGCTTTACAATAATTAAAATAATAATAATCGATACTTACAGATTATCGATTAAAGTAGCTTTTATTCACTTAAAAGAAAAAGCTGTATGCAGACTAACGACGACTAATAGTAGGTTTACCTAAATCGATGTTTTACTTGTATTTTTACCGTCTCCTGAATATTACATGAAGTCGTGATGACTTGAATTGTAAAACGCGTTCCCATGGTTTATATTTAGAACTTGTAAGAAATTCAAACGGGTATACAAACGTATAGGTTATTTATTAGATGGAAAAAATGTGAACTGTTCTGAATTAATAGCATTGTTATAAATCTAAGTTTATGTTCTTAATAGCTTTTTAATAGAAATATTTTTATATTTAAATAACTATTAGCTATAAACATGTTATATTTTTATTTTGTAACAAAACTTGTACATATTTTAATTCCGATTATTTATATCTATTACAGATGTTAGATAAATCTTTTTTTTTTAGTCAAAAGTAGTTTTAACTAAAAATATCAATAATGACCAATATTGACCATTTTTGACTTTTATTGACCAAAAGCGTTAGTCCAAATCACTTTTAATAAATAAAAAATAGCTATTCTTTTTTACGTTGGGAAATGCATTCTGGCAATTTTCTTAGAATTGCAAGTTTTAACTCTAATTTGGATGAGAATGTCTGTATGGAAAGTAAATGGGATGTTTGTGACACATAGCACGTTTTATTCGATGGCGCTAAATAGGTATATCGACACAAAGACTGTGAACACTTTGATATGCAATTGCTTAAATTGTTAAGGTTTTTTGGGTACAAATCAGTTAGCGGAATCAAACTTTGTTTACTTTTACACTTTTATACACACTTGTCATGGCACGAAAACGCACTTTTTTAGTTGTACTCGGTTATACAATTAAAATATACATTTATAGAAAGAAATCTATGAAATATTAAAATTATAATAATACAATAAATTATCAAGCGCCACTTTCGTACTCACATTTAAATATTTTAGACAAAAAAAGCAAGAAATAAGAAGCGCGCCAAAAATTTTTATTCAACAGATAATAAAAATGGTCTATTTTTACATTTGAAATATTAAAAAAAAGTTTAAGTGTAAGATACCAATGGATTATGTTACAATATCTAGTAAAAGGTGAAGATTATTCTAAATTATGCATAAAATCTTTTAAAGGTGGTTTTGTATTTATAACATTAGCAACATTAGTTGCATAAACAAGTAAGCACTGGCTGAATGTAGGTGTGTTGGAGCTGTGTGATGTACTGATAACCTTCATTAGGGAGTGTATATGCTATGTGCATGCACATATGAATAAAAAAAAACATTTTTCTGTAATCTATACTTAATATTATAAAGAGGTAAAGTTTGTGAGTTTGTGAAGTTGTAGGGGGTTAACTCTGGATCTACTGAACCGATTTAAATGAAATTTGGTAAAAAGATAGTTTGAGACCCTGGGAAGGAAATAGGATACTTTTATCCCGGAAATCATTCCTTAAGGGGGTGAAAATGGGGATGAAATTTGTATTGGGAAGAAAGCTAAGGACGAACCCGAGCGGAGCGAGGGTGAGTCGCTAGTAGATGATAAAATTATCTGTGAGAATAAAATTAAAATAATAATATCACTCGTGTCTGTAGGTAAACTAACGTTTGCTTGTTATAAAAATATTAATTACTTTTTACACTAATTTAACCCTATAACCGTCGGTACATTCTGTACGGTACAGTAATAAGTGAACTTACATACATGTTGATTTATTCATATATATTGAGCTAACGATAATTAAAAATTTAAGTATTTTTAATGTAATTTTGACATATATCTAATTTTCAAAATTTTACACGAAAGTACAACTACTCTTAACTATTTAGATACAAAGCATTATAAGTAATATTCTTTACAACCTCTGGTTTCTTAGATGTAAATATACCTTTATGTAATCTGTACTCACTCGACAAGTCGAACAAGCATTATTGACGCTAGGAGCTATATCTATGATATCAGCTAGATAGATAATTTAATTTCTAATAGAATTGTAGTAACATCGTTAGCAACTAACTATTTACATTATGTTACATACTAGCAGAACATAAAGAATAAAAGCAGAAAAAGTAAGGTTTTGTACAAACTTTCATCCTCTATTTTACCTCTTTACGCGATGAATTTTGCAAAATGCTACGAGTAAAGCACGTATTTATTTAATTGTATGGGAGAGCATTAATTCCGAGTTCCAAATAATTCTGATCACAAATACTTTTTTAGGTTGTATTATAACGTGTTTTCCCGTGGGAAAAAGTAGCCTGTCACTCTCTGGCCCTCTAACTATCTCCACACAAAAAATCACGCCAATCCGTCACTCTGTTTTGACGTGAAAGAAGGACAGACAAACAAACAAACAAGCAAACACAAAAAACACACTTTCACATTTATAATATTAAAGTATGGATATTCAATCCTGCTCACTATGCGACCAGCATCAACGTTGATCGCTGCGATCGTAATATTTGCTGCAGTGGTCTAGTGCGTGTGGTCTATTAAGTTTAATGCCTTCCTTGAGGCCTTCTTTAAGAAAATTCTAAAATTTTACTGTTTATAATGAACTAGCGACTTGGTCTCATTTCGATTATATGCCTAAGTTCCTATCCATGCACTAAAATTCAACCAAGTTCGCGGTTTTAACGTGAAAGAGAAAGAAACATACACACAGTCATACACACAAACAATTTTTTGCCATGGAAATTTTAGTCCAATTTGGCTTTGTTTAATATTAAATATATATTATAAAGTGCTGTAATACTCTAAAGTAGGTACGTAGTTATACAGTATTATATTTTAGAATATATAGATTTATATATAATAATTAATATATAACGTTAAACTATTAATTTTGTAAGTAGAATCACGTGAAAAGCTTACTTTAACTTTAAGAACATGCGAAGTGATTCTTCCAGTAATCTGATCAGTCGGAGGAACATTATTGATGGTAGCAGCTATATCTCCGACATCTTGGCGAGATAGGAGCCACTCAGGCAACGAATGGATTTCTGTGAAGTATTATGACCACCGTTAAGTTTGCTTTTACTATTTATTTAGATTTTGTTTTTATCGATTACAGATAAATAACATTTAAAAATATAGTAGTTCCTACCTATAGGTAAAAACTGGTTATAGGACTAATTGTGTTTTTAGTTTATTAAAAACCAACAACTAGCTTTTGGCTCTTGCTTCGTTCAATCAGGCCTCCATACCACAGGAAACCATAGGTAGTATATCCATACTCATATTATAAATGTGAAAGTGTGTTTGTTTTTTTGTCCTTCTTTCACGTCGAAATGGAGTGACGGATTGGCATAAATTCTTGTGTCGAGATAGTTGGAGGGCTGGAGAGTGACATAGGCTGCTTTTTACCTCGGGAGATCATCTAATTCCCACAGGAAAACACGCTATAATACAATCCAAAAAAATATTTATGATCAGAATTACTTGAAACTTGATAATATTAGCTCTTCAATAAAATTAAACAAATACGTGTTTTAGCATTTTTCAAAGTTTATCCTATAAGGGGATGAAAGTTTATAGGAAACTACCTTTTAGAGATTTTCTGTAGTTTTATATTTTATATAGCCGCGGGTTCTGATAGTATTATGTATAAAAGACTAACATCTCATGGCATGCACTTGATATACTAAGTTTAAAAGTAGCCTATGTAACATTCCATTATACTTTCTGCATACAAAATATCATGTTAAATGTCAATCCATTGTATAATTGCTGCCATTTACTAGAGTCAAACAGCTGTATTTGCATACAAACGCCATAACATATTATTTCCTTTCTTGCACACTACAGCCATTTTGTGCTACGCGGTTCGTTGCTGTTGGTCCTCACAGCTAATTACTCAACGTAACGTGTGAAGTGAGCAATTTATATGGTTGCATGTGCAAAGGGATTCTAATCAAAATTCTTCTTTACACATAAGTCGCTAGTTACGAAGCTACGGACTTTGAAAATGTTTTTTAGCTAAGTTTAGGTAAATAAATACCGAGAAAAGTTTAGTTTTACACAAGAAGAGTATAGTGTGATATTAGTCTTATAAACAAACCAATAAAATAAATTGTATATGTAGATAGTAATTTCTCACTTTCGTAGCGTTTTTAATATATATATATATATATATATATATATATATATATATATATATATATATATATATGATTTTATTTTACGTATTCGGTCTTTTTTGTTAACGAACTAATATTATTCCTTTTGCGTTGAATTCATTATAGTTTTAATGTACTCGCGTTTTAACTTCAATAAAATACTATAAACCATGGAGTTCTTATTATTGTTATAATAATACCAAAAGACAGAAAGTGACTTTAATTATAACAGCATGTTTAATAATTTCTAAGTAAAATATTAAGCACTATTAGGTCGCAAGGTAAGCATCATGTAATTTCATTTTAAATTCTTTTAGTTCATATTATTTTACAGCGTTTTGAGGCTTATTAAATAAAATAATATTAAATTAATACCTCCAGGTAAATTTTTAAGAAGTTAATTATATATCAAAGAAATCTATTGTTAACTGTAACGCCGGCGTGTCCGCGGTCGTTGAGGGATTAAAGACCAATTCCATCGTACTCTGTAAACTTATTAAAAGTCGTGTAATTATAATGGACAGCTAAGGTTAATGAGTGTTCCACTGTAAGCTAAACGTCATTAATTTTCCTAATTTGTCTTTAAATTTAATCTCTGTACTGGAACATTATATGGGTAAAACAATAATTTATTTTCAAGGTGTGCATAGCGTAAAGTTTTCAAAAATCAAAGCATTTTAGAATATAATGTCGAAAATTCTAAAATTAAGACCTTTTTTTAATTATAAAGTGATTTTTTTACATAAAGCTCGTAATTAAGAATAAAATAAAAGGAGTATGCAAAAGATAGTGATTGAAACCTGAAATCTACACTAGCTAGAGATAGCAGAAGTTAAATTACCATAGAATAATTTAGTTTATTTTTTATTCTGATAAAAATGTATTTAGTATCAGAAATCATAATAAGTTTAATTGAAGGCTTGAAGCCAAAAACAGCCGAATGGAACTAGGGTAAGTCACTTGATAATAATAGTATTTAAAAGTATTTTTGTTATTTTTTTTAATTGTCTCATCCCAAAAAAAAAACTTATAGAAATATATTCCAATAAACTAACTGTATTGCTTCAGCATTACATACCATATTCTTTATTTTAATTAATTGTACACTAGCGACTCACCCTCGCTTCGCTCGGGTTCGTCCATAGGTTGATTCCCCATACAAACTTTCATCCCTATTTTCACCCCTTTAAGGGATGATTTCCAGGATAAAAAGTATCATATGTTGTTCCCAAACTATCTTCTTACAAAATTTCATCTAAATCGGTTCAGTAGATTTAGAGATTACCCCTTACAACGTCACAAACTCACAAATTTAACCAGTTTATAATAATAGTATAGATAACAAACATTTCTTTAATATCAATAAATTTAAGAAAATATATCTTCCAGGAATCTATCTTCTCATAAAATGCACTGTACACGTGACATTATTTCGTGGATAAGCGTTAAAAGGTAGGCGTTAAGCTGTTTCGCATTTCCCGCTAGCCTCAAGCCAAGGGTCAATGACCTCACTATTGTATGTTCGTATGTGACAAATATTGGTTGAACCTAGCGTTTCTTAGTGTAACGGAAACAGCCAGTAAAGTACACATAAATATTTCCAGTTAGAACATTTGAAGGGCCATTTTATAGGTAAATGTATAGGGAAAATAATATTTCTTATGAATTGTAAAATTTGACCACTTTAGATATTTTCTTTAAAAATAGTGTTAGGTAGCCAAAAATACACATAATTGGACTACTATCATAAATGCGAAAGCTTGTGTGTAGGTATGTATACTTGCTCGTTCATACAAAATCGGCTGGACAGATTTAGATGAAAAGTTCACTAATTGACTATACCTCTTATAATGTTGAGAAATGCTCTTATATACATTTGTATCTATTCAGCCCTTTTTAACGTCCCACTGCTAGGCACGGGCCTCCCTTCAGTACGAATGGGGAATCAGGCCATAGTCTACCACGCTGGCCAAGTGCGGGTTGGCGGACTTCACATATCTTTTACAAACTGGCTAGGTTCTCTCAGACATGCAGGTTTCCTCACGATGTTTTCCTTCACCGTTAAGACTATTGGTAATCATATTGGAAATGATTCACACATGAAAATATCAGAGGTGCGCGACCCGGGATTTGAATTCGCTTCACTTGGTTTCCTAAGCGAGCGCGTTACCACTGGGCTACCACTGCCTATATACATTTATGTACATACAATTACATGAAATAACACAACACATACATGCCATGGCATGTATATATGTGTTGGCATGGCATCTAAGGACTAACTAACCATTACTCCGATCGAGTAAGGGTAAGTCGCTTGTCGAAAATATAATTTAATCTTAACACTTTTTCCTTACCTACGAGTACATAGGTACTATTTAAAAAAGTACAAACGAAAATTTAGAAACAAAAATAATATTTTTTACGCTTTAAATTACAGTTTATAATGATTTTGTTTTTATTTAGCTCAATTGTATATCACAACATAACTCCTTTTTAAGCTAACACTTGTGACTTTTGCTACTTAGGTAGGCCGCAATTTAAACATAATAATTTAACTACTTAACATCCATTAAATATGCCTACGTTAAGTCCTTACCTTAGAGCCCTTTCGAGCCGTTAGCGACCTACAAACGAGTAATTAACATCACAAATACGAAGAGCTATCGAATAATGGTCACTATGTACTCATAACATCCACACATATCTTTGATTTTTGATATAATTTTATAATAGTTTAAAGGTATTTAAACGATATTTTGTACAAAATAAAAAAATTATGGAATATACTTATATTTTACGCAATAATTAAGAAAATTGATAAAAATAAGACAAATTATGTGTATTTATTTAGGTGTTTACTTATTTAAAATATTTGTGTAGATTATATTGATTCTAAAATTAATTACAATTAATTAAAAACATAACTTTTATTATTAAAATAAGAGAATAACTTCATTTTTATAATAAATCTGTATGGCGGAAGTCTAACATTTTCTATTTATTTACTTGTATTTATTATGCGTATAATTAATGTTTTTATTGCCATGGAAACTTCATTTTGTAACTGCAACATTTAATACTGACTATTGCAGTCAACTTTATTATTTGCTACAATTAATTTTAGAATTTTGTACCTACCAGATAGTCTATAAAGTGCTCTATAGCCGTTTTATAAAGCGCTTTAGTTGTAGGGTTACTATGAAGTATGAACACGTGCGTACATACGTAAAAAATCCTATTTATTTTTCTTTAAATATAAGCTTACATTGAGGTTTACTTTACGCTATTCTGTTTTAAGATTCGTTTGTTTGTATGTATAGAACAATGGAATTGCTAAACCGCTTTTCTTAAATAGTATAGGTTATTTTTATTGTTGGAATACGCGAGTGAGCGAAGTCACGTGCAAAAAGTAGTGTTAGTATAATAATTAATATTCTTCTACAAAATAAATTCTTTTTACAAAATAAAAATTAGAATAATTCCTTAAAATTGATTGTCATGGTAACACTACTTGTAAAGCTCTCAGAGATTAAATACTAATTGCTGGTCGGGACGGTTCATGGTATTGCAGAATGCTAGTCTATTTATATTAAGATTAATATCAGATTAAATCGAGTTTATTTTATAAAAACTTATTTTATAAAAAGTTTATTTTATAAAGTCATATTTTATTTGTGAGCGACGTTCCCATCAAAGCAAGTTTACTCATATCTTTCTAGGAAACTTAAATAAATGTAAATACTTGTAAAAAATAGATATTTGCCAAATAATAATCAATGAAAATAAAATAAATATATTTTTAAATATAATATCAAAATTTAATATGATAACGGTTATTTAAAGTATTGAGAAATTTTTATAAGATTACATTTATATATTGTATCGGTTGGCACCGACTTCGAATATATTTCATTAGGTATCTATAGTAAATGAAAACTACAAATCAGTTATTTTTTACTTTTTAGTGCTTTTTTTTGAAGTCGTTTTTTTAATTTTTATTTTTCTCTTTTTAGTGTAGACATCCTATCTACCTTCTGGCCTTAGCATCAGATCAGGTCGACGATTCCGAACCACTGCACCAGCAACGGAATTAGAAACACTTGCAAAGTTTCAAGTCAATATGACTATTAGAAGTAGGTTAAATTCATCATTAGCTATTTTTCCACCCTTAGGGGTGGTATATTTTTTTGAAATTTTAATGGGACCAATCTGAAAGTATAAACTTCCAAACAAAACAAAAATTGTCCAAATTGATTAATAAGTGAAGGAGTTCTGAGGTAACAAACATAAAAAAAATACAGCCCAATTGAGAACCTCCTTCTTTATGAGAAAGTCGGTTAATAAAAACACTACACAACTAAACAAAATAGAAACTGAACACACATTCTTAGAGCTAAAAATATAAAAAGTAAAACGACAGCTCCAAACTGTTGTAAATACGTTACATCATTTTGTTTTGATTACATTCTTAGATTAAAGGTTAAGTTAGGCTAGCCATTTTGTTGACGAGATGCCTTGTAAAGTTCGACCGTTAGACGTATGGGTCTTAATAAACATTCCTGCCGCAGTCACTGGGCAAACCGCAAACATATGATGATTACCTGCATTACCTGATTACCTAGTGATGTTGTTATATCCCATAACGGGCTTGAAGGTCAGGCGCTTGGTGCAGCAGTTGCTATGATATGTATTGTGTAATGTTTAAATAAAACTACCTTTTCGAATTATTTCGCGGATTTATTTTGTTTTTTGGTTCCCGACGTTTCGAATGCTTTATAGCAATCCTGGTCACGGGAAAACTAAGGGTTTAGACGTCTCAAAGGCGCTCTATACTTATTACAGACAGTACCTACTCACAATCATCACATCAAAAATTGAAAAATGGCTCGAAAGTATTCGTAACTTACAATATTTTTTGATTTTTATTCTAAACATTTTAAATTTCTTAATAAGTCTTCTAATTAAATTTGAAACATCAGGGACTAAAAATTAAAATAAATCCGCGAATTAATCCAAAAAAATAGTTTTACTTAAAATGTCAAATATTCGCGTAAATCTAAGAAAGTATTATTGTAATGTTCTTGATTCACAAACCGGAAATTGTCGTTAACCATAAAAGTATTTTTTTGCCGTCCCTTACTTCGCTGAATCGCTTAAATTGTCTGGATAAAAAGTAGCTTATGTCACTTTCCGGCCAATAAACTATCCGTCTGTAAAAACACATTTTTGTTCTGTTCTTATGTATAAGAACACAATATGGCACATTCACACGTTTCTTATTTTTCATACGTTTCATTATCGCACATTTCTCATATTAGGTAAGCAGCATAAATATGTAAATGAGTATTCAATAGAAATCCATTAAAATTGTAGACAGAAACGAATTTCATATCAATACAGTTAATATTAGTAGATAAATTTAACATTGTCATAAAATAAATAATTAAGTACCTAAGGGGAAGTAAATATTAATAAATTATGAAAACCACTACAAGCTCTATAATTTCAAGTCCATTTCAATTTCCGTCAAAATCTACAAAAGGTAGTCGGTCATATAATTATGGAGGCAACTGGTACATTTTTAAAACACCATTTATTACCTTTGTGTGTAATTCAAGTAATTGGTTGTAAAATTTAGATTGTGTTTTTGATGGGTTTGATAAATCAATTTACCTTTAAACTGTCTGTGACTGTACATTTTGCTTCTGTTAATATATATGGCTTTTATTATTTTTTAAATAAAACTCATTTCAATTTAATAAGAATAAAAAATAATGTAATAACTCGATTAAGCCCTCAAATAAGAGCTTATTGATAATCAAACCAATATACTTTGGTTCAAAGAACGTTCTTTTAAATACTGTAAAATAGATACCTTAGGTCTACTTTAACATAATACAAATTTATTTTCGACATAAACATTTGAATAAGTAGAGCGCACAAAATTTCGTTCGTTTAAAATTTCGCTAACCAAAAATATACCAAACACTTAAATAATGGTAGGATATTATTCTAATGACATGCTGTTGACTGATGCCGTTGTTATATTTATTATTTTACTCTAAATACTGTTTTAACAATTCACCGCAATAATTGTAAATGGAGTTAGAATGAATATAATATTAACTTATCATGCGTATTATTTTAGGTATATGCCTCGTTAGTTCAGAAGATTGCTTATATGGTTGTAGGGATAAGGGGTCCAGGATTCATGACCCAGTTCAAGCCAAGTTTCTGGGTTATTTGAAACTTTTCTTTCTGGAGTTCACAAGTTTAACAACGTTATATATTCGTGCTTTAGAAAGCACATGCCCTAAGCGCGCCTAATTTCTACTGTCTATTCGAATTGAGATTCTAAGTTACTAAGAGATTGTGGGAATAGAGTCAATGTTCTGGAACACACCTATCATATATAAGTATAAGATTCCCTGCCTATGGCCATTTAGTCTCAATGAAATTGAGCCATTAGGTCTTTAATAATACATACTTATTTTTATATTTGAGCTAGAATACTCGAATAAAAATTTACACGCTGCGTTTATACGAACCTCTTATACTTGCCTCTTTAATAAGCGTAAAATTATATATCTCGTTTTAAGTATCTCCCCATAAACGATCAAAAACATTCATATAGTAATTTCCTTATTGCATCTGTAAATTGCATAAAGAAATAAAAATCATATTAAGGTAATGCGATTTCTGTTTATAAATAAATATACATATAATAAGAAACCTTCTGTAAATATTATAAGAGTCTTCGAATATTTCTATTTCTTGCTCTTAATAATAATTTAATATACGCGACTGGAGCAGTAACACCGATAAGTTTAATGCGTGTTACTGTTGATCTCGCGTGTTGTCACCTAAATCGCGATTTGTGTAAATCATGTTTTCGCTTAGAGAAATGTATTTCATGCGAAATCTCCGACTGTCAAATACTTAAAATCATGCCTGATGAATTGACGTTGCAAGAAATTTCAATTATGTGCTGATTGAAGAGCTACTTTAACTGTAGGAAAGCATGCAATGGCTCTACCATTATGTACATTATTTTGTTGTCACTTTATTTTAAATACTCTGCTAATTTTTTGTAACAATAATTGATTCTATTATGACAATACTTGTCCATTTCATTTTAAATAGGTTTCATTGCTTTACTATGCGTAAAATAATTGGTAACAAATATAATGAACTTCCCTAACATATTGTAAATAATAAAAAAATATTGAACAAATAGTAAAGTTATTTAAAGTTAATTTGGTTTGTTATACACTTAGAAACTTCAAACTATCGGCTATTCATATCTTGAATTCTTTCAAATGAAACAATATAGCGAGTACGTAATATCTTCATTAATGTTTTAACTTGAGCGTAACGCGCTCTAAAAGAGCATATCATTTTAATTAATTATTATAATTATAGTATCGTTTTGTGCAAGTTTGTATCAATGAATATTTAAAATGTATCAGAATATACAAAGTATAATTTGAATTAATTTGTAGAAATTATTCTCGATGAATAAGATTAATCACTCTATTTAAAAACTTCTTTGATTTAATTTTTATTGATTTCGATAAAAAATAATTTTTTAATCAAAGCTTTTAACTAATTAGTTGATTCGTGAGCGCCATCTAATAGATAAACTTAAAAGCAAAAGTATACAAGCAGATACGTTTGAAAATTGTAATATAATTTATGATCCCCTCTTTGTTTTAATTGAATGTTGCTATAATCATTAAAATATTAAAATATTTATCTATACATATAATAAATTTCTGAATCGAATCTGTACATCAAATATTTTTTGGAAAATGATACTGAAATAGACATTATTATCGATACAGAGGCCGAATGTATAATTTTTAGAATTTTCGCCTGTCTGGGAACCGCATCATGAGAAAATCACTGGACAGATTTGGATGGGGATGATGACAGCTGGTTTTTCGAGTCAACATATAGAATACTTTCTATTGCGGTAAACTATCTCATATCTGATAAATCTATACTAAACGTTAAAACGTAACTAGGAACGAATTCGAGCGCAGCAGGGTGAGTCGCTAGTTATGTAAACAAATTTTCTCACCAGTGACAACACTTAGATACAACTAAACAAAATAAGTAACGACTGACATTACTATTACAACATTGAAAAAACAAGAACTGGAAAATTACTAACTTAGTTTACTTGCACTGAAACTAGTTAAGAATAGTAAATTAAGAAGCTGTGGTTGTGAAACGAGCGTTGACCGGTGTTGTGGCAAAAAAATAAATTCTATGCTATAAATAAATCCATAAAAGTTAACTCTATACATACAAATGCAACTGCGAACTGATGATGAAGTTTATATGTAATTGTTATTTAAATTCATTCATATAAATCGCTTGCTTGCTTTCAAGAAGATATACTTTTTCTATTTATAGAGGTTGTTACAAAAAGGATATCTAAGTCTTGGCTTAATAGGGATCTGTAGTTTATATCGTTAAAAGTCAGAATGTCACGAATTGTAGGCCTTTAATGTGCTTTATGTTATTCTGGTCCAATTACCGCACCTACGTTGGATATCCTTTAGAATAAATAGGATCATTTGAAAATATGTACCTGCACTTTAAAGCCTTGGTAGATTCTTTTCTGTAAAGCGAATGGGTACTATAAAAATAGTTTATTATATAAAAATACGTTTAAGTTATATGATTAACTAGCGGCTTACCCTCGTTTCGCTCGGGTTCGCCTTTGGAAAAACCAAAGAAAAATCTATCCCACGGGAATCGTACATTTTTTTTGGTATAAAGAGTAGCCTATGTGTTATTCTGATGTATCAGCTATATTATTGTAAAGTTTAATTAAAATCCATTCAGTAGTTTTTGTGTGAAAGAGTAACAACAATCTACACATCTTGACAAACTTTCGCATTTATTATTTTTAGCAGTATTACTTAATTTTCAACCGACTTCAAAAAGGAGGAGGTTCTCAATTCGACTGTATGTTTTTTTTTTATGTTTGTTACCTCAGAACTCCGTCATTTATTAACCGATTTGGACAATTTTTGTTTTGTTTGAAAGGGTATACTTCCAGATTGGTCCCATTTAAATTTCAAAAAAAAATACCACCCCTAAGGGTGGAAAAACAACTAATGATGAATTTAACCTACTTCTAATTGTCATATTGACTTGAAACTTTGCAAGTATTTCTATTTCCGTCGATAGTGCAGTGGTTCGGTGTTGTTGACCTGATCTGATATAGGGCAAGGCCAGAAGGTGGATAGGTGGAACTCTTCAACGGCTAATAGTAGATACTTTGAGTTTGGGCTTATTTTGTTTGATTTGACAAGCCTAACACGTTAGAATCCTTATTTTGCTACTACTGTCTACACTAAAAAGGGAAAAATAAAAACTTTTTAACAAAAAAATAAAAACCGACTTCAAACAAAAGCACTAAAAAGTGAAAAATAACTGATTGGTAGTTTTCATTTACTATACATACCTAATCAAATATTTTCGAAGTCGGTGTGCTTTGCTTTGTATGGGCTGGGACCGATTTCAAAAATATTTGATTTAATAGGTAGGCTTTAATTACTTAGCCAAAGCACACCGACTTCGAAAATATTTGATTAGGTATGTATAGTAAATGAAAACTACCAATCCGTTATTTTTCACTTTTTAGTGCTTTTGTTTGAAGTCGGTTTTTATTTTTTTGTTATAGTTATATTTACATTATTCCTATACTTATTTCTAAAAGACACCAAAACTACAGACATACACTGTCTAGTGTCTATATATAATAATTGTCTTCCTGATCGATATCAGCCGCGGCGGCCAATATCATTAAGAGTAGCCATTTGCGCAGGAGATATTATTGACGACACGCTTGGCTCAGTTTGTAGTAACCCTACTTTCTGTGCCAGCGGTCGCGGGTTCGAGTCCCGCTGGGGGCATTCATTTGTGTGATGACGAATGTTTGTACTCCAGTCGTGGGTGTTTATATTTATAATATGTATGTATTTAAAGTTTTATATGTGTAGTGTATCAACTATCTGGTATCCATAACACAAGCCTCGTAGCTTACCATGGAACTAGATGGCGCTGTGTGTTAATGTCCCAACGTATTTATTTATTTATTTATTTATAGTACACAAGTTTGCGCGCAGACACAAGTGCACTCTCTATTCCTTTCACTCTCATACTCCAGTGTGATGACTACTCGACACGACCAGTGAGAGTTACGGCGCAAGACCTACGACTTCACGTGCTCTCCGAAGACGGGAGTGAAACAAACCCAACTTCCCAAATCCGGGCTGTTATTGAGAAATTCTCTTGACAAAAAACTCAATAACTGAATTTGGCCCGAACCGGGATTCGAACGCCGCACTAAACTATACTAATCCAACGATATCTTTCAATAACGTTAATTACGGAATCATATATTCTTATAAATTTCTTAATTCAATTAATTATAATTTGTTTACAACGTTAGGCTTCGAAGCTTATGATAATTAATTGATTACTTCTCTGCTGTCACATAGTATGGAGATTTATTTTTAAAATAGGTATACATGTAATGCAGCATCGATTGTATGTTTATAATTTTCCTTGTCTTGATGCTGCCATTTTGATTTTTCATTATATTTTTAATAATACTATACTTAATTTCATGTGGGACCAAAAATGATTTGTTTGGAAACCAACAACAATAGCAATGGTCGCGCGACTAAACCATCACGACATTTCACGCAAGTGCGTTGACCGCGATCTGACCTGCGAGGAGGTCACGCGGTCAACGCGACGCCCACGCGTGGACCTAACGCAATAAATGGGTGGACATAAATAATAACATAACTACCCAGTTAATAACTGGACCAAAGATGTCCCTATACATAAACTACCAAATTTTATTTTCAATAAGTACTTTCTGCATTCGCGTAAAGGAATATTTTTTTTGGTTTTGCCTTATCGAAGAAATATGTATGTATATTTAAAATAAAACACCAACTAACAATATAACTGGCCAAGTGTGCGTTGAACTTACATTATAAGTTTCCATCGAGTTACATTTTATTGTTTATTGTATAACATATTAAAGTTATACATACTTTTATAGTCTCGTACGTAACACTCGTGTCGCGAGTCTTTTTCTCTTGTGCTCCATTTTTGATATTCGACAATTGATTTTTTTAAAACATGTTTATATCTTCAGCCGTATCAATTCTGCCTTTTATAATATAACTGATTATTTTACAAGAGAAATATAGGCCGAGGTGCACTATACATAATATGTTACCATTACGAAATAATTAAAAAAAATTAAACTATAATATGTGATTCAAGAAAACAAATTATATAACGTACGTAATTAGAGATTTAATAATACCTTTATGTAACATAGCAAAATATAAGATCTCTATTTTGATATGATAAAGAGGAGCTAACAGATATTCTCTTCTTTAGTAGGTACTTTATATTTTTAAATATTTGAAATAATTTAAGATGATAATTAAACCTTTAAACTAGCCATCATTTAAATAGCTAATAAACTGTGGGAATGATTCTTTGAAACGGGACTTTCTCTATGCAATTGATGTCAGATTAGTCAATGGATTCCGCCCTGCAGCTAAATAAGGTATAAGCTGAACGATTAATATGCACCACAGTATATATCAACTTTAGCACGCGACTCCGCTCACTATATAAATAAAAATATATGTCATTCTTATCCCAAGCCGAATTTTCTATCCTCTATCTCACAGACACTATGATACTCGTAACCGAATCCTTTTTCTGTCACGGATAGTTCTATCAAAATTATAAAGGATATAAATAAGTATAATATTTGCTAAATAACGTTTTATTGTGTAATAACTTAAATATGGTGACCTACTGTAAAATATGGAACAGACACTTCATTATAGTGTTTCGAACTTCAAAAGATATACACAGAACTAATGTCTGACTGTTGTGTCACGGCCTATTTTATTTAAAATCCAAATTTTAATATAGTCCTACAGAACAGAAGATAGAACTATATTAAAATTTGGATAGTAATTAAAAGGAACAAATTATATACAAGGTCATTTTTAATTGACTGAAAACCTTTCGGGAATTTACTATTTACATCATAACTCTTATCTCATATCTATACAAAAAAACCATCATCCATACAAAAAAAAAATATTGCACCTTCTAAATGGTAAAGTTCTAGGCATCTGGCCAAGTTTAAATGAGTAAGGGCCACTTCCTACACCCCTCCACCCCTCCCCCTCCACCGGTCACGCGCTTTCTTATGCTAATTGCTGGACTATTACCGTTTAGAAGGAGCAATAAAAATATTTTTATTTTTGTAAAATTTAAGAAATATTATTTTTTTTCTTACAGATGTTGTTGTTATGATGTAAACAGTATATTCCCAAAAGGTTTTCAGTAAATTAAAAATGACCCTGTATATTATAAGTAATGACGGACGTAATAAGACGTTTTAATTTATAATGTAGAGATGACTGGAAAATAATTTCTCTGAACAGCTATTATTTTCTTTATTTAAAAATACTTAACTTAAGAATTACTTACATCAAATAAAGTCGCAATTAAGGTCTTCGTCCGAGGAAAATAAACTGGGAGTATATTAAATAAAACCATCTTTTCGGATTATTTCGCAGAATTATTTAGATTTTTGGCTCCCGACGTTTCGAATGCTTTACAGCAATCATGGTCACGGGAGAGACTAAGGTTTTAGACGTCTCAAAAGCGTTATATATACTTGTTACAGACAGTGCCTATTAACAGTTTTACAAAAATGATTTCAAAAATTCAAAGAAAGAATTAAGAAAGTATTATGTAAACTGGGACTAAATTATTTTACAAATATTTTGTGAAAAGAATAACGGCACAGATTATTCGTAAATTATTGTAAAGAAAACATGACATAATTTAGTATTTTTACGGCATTCCGCTTTGAAGTGATCAATGACAAGTGACGTTGTTCTTTTTTAATTAAAATTCAAGACATTAATAAAAATATATGGCTGTTCAATACAATTATAATACATAGAAGTAGGTACATTAAAAGTATATATAAAAATAACTAGCGGGCAACTCTGGCATCGTCCAGGTGTAAAATGTTTTTATAGATACAGTTTTTGCAATCATACAGTAGATAGGTACGAGTATATAATATATACTCGTGTTTTAGTGCAATCTTAATTGGTCTATTAGTTTTTCCTTGACTCTTGTACAAACTGATAGATGAACAAAAATCGCAAAGTCGTTTATCTAGGCTCAGAAACACCGTATATTGTTTTTTTTTTATATTAATTATATACTTACACCTACTACACTTCTGCTATTAAAAACTGTGAGAAATGTAAGAAAGAAACAAAGCAAAATTATAAGTTCCGTAAAAACGAACTATTTACAGCAAAACAATAACATATGTCTGGGAATCAATAAGTTTGCGTGTCTGACGGTAATAACCACTCTTAATATATTCTAATTACAAAGTCGGTATTTATAGACGTAATAACGTTTTTATTCATTGAATAAATTCTTTCTTTACTAAGTATTAGTTTTGTTTATTAAAGAATTATGTATTTTTTATTTTATACATGTTAGATCGTGTGGCTTAATTGAGTTGGTACTTTTTTATAATAAACTTTGCATGCTTAACGCTTGTGTTTAAAATTTAGATTAGAAAAAATATTAATTTATTGAGAAAATATTTGTCATATGCCCTTAATGCTGCTCTATCTAATATAGGTAATCCTTTTTATATCATCAAGGATGCTACTTTAAGAATTAACCTTTCAAATTTCAATTTTCATTATTTATTTAGGTACTTTTTATTTGATATAGCAACACTCAATAAGCACAACCCTCAACATTCTTTTTATTTTATAATTTATTTAGTGAGATACAATCTGGATGGCTATTGTATCATTATAAATACACATAAAAAGGGGCTTGTTAATTGTTTAAGCAGTGGTAGCCTACTCGTAACGAGCTCGTTTGTGAAGCCATTTGAAGTGGCGTCAAAACTTCTCTCACACCTCTGTAATTTACATGGGCGAATCATTTTCTACATGATTATTTCTAATTGGTTTTAGGATCATGTAAACCATTGAGAGGAACCCTTCATGTCTGAGAACCATTTCTCGAAAGACGTGTAGTGTCCATCAACCTAATTAGTAATTACCCAGTCTTTTGGACTATGCTCCGTGGAGGCCCATGTCCCGCACTGAAACATTAAAAACGGCTGTTTTATTATATTACTAGCATTGCCCGCGGCTCCGCCCGCGTTCAGATGACCGAAAACCAAATTCTTAGGTTTTACATGTTAGTATATTCTTACATTGCAGTTTTTGTATTTTTTCTCAGAAATGAGATATTTTCCCGCGGTAAAAAGTATCCTATATGTTGACCCGGATAACCAGCTATAACCATACCAAATTTCATCAAAATCCATCCAGTGGTTTTCCTGTGATGCGGTAGCAGACAGACAGACAAAAATTCTAAAAACTATAGATTCAGCCTCTGTATCGATAATAATGTTTATTTCAATAAGATTTTCCAAAGAATATTTAATGTACAGATTCAGCTTAATTACAATTTTATTATATATATGTATGTAGTATAATTTTATAATAAAAAACTAATAATATAGAATAAAAAAACAATAAAGAAAAAGCATATATAAATTAAAAATTGAATTAAAAGTTGCCATCAAAGTGCGTGCGCTCGTATAAAAATGAAAGCGTCATAAAGCCGTCAAAAGTCTATCAAACTAAATTAGAAGCTTAATGGCTGACCTTCCATTACCTCTAAACAACATTATTCACTTTACATATGTCTAGAACAATTTAACCTCGTTAGGTTAATGAAAAGCGTGTAAGGTAAACTTTACTTCCTAATTTGGGTTAGAGAAATGTTCTCACGTTCCAATTAATTTTAATATTCTATTGAAAATTCCTTTGAACTGTAAATGAGACACATAAATATGTCCAGAAAAACTATTTATAATATTAATTCATTTAAAAAATATACTAATGCCCGATTTCACCTACATCACTTAAGCTGTCACCTACGTATGGGATCCCTAGCTTAAAAGTTCCCCTAAACTAGCCCCTAAATTAAATTTCGTTTTACGATCGTCTTTAAGCCCATATTTCAAGCACCTAAATTTAGGGGGCCTTTTAATATTTAGGTGACTCCTAAATGAAGGTGAAACAGAAACTGTCCCCTAACAGCTCCCTAACCGTGCTTAGGGGATCCCTTAAACTTAGGTGAAGTTGGTGAAATCGGGCATAAGTTTATTAAAACTACCTAAGAATACAAAAACTAGCTTTACTTATACTCTGGCTATATATGTACTTTAATCATACTCGTGTCTGTATAAAAGATAATTATATATAATAGATTATACTGCACAGATTGTTAACTGGTACAGCATAATCTCTTAGTAAAATCTCCGCTGGTTTAACATGGTAATTGAACAGGTTGTTTCCTTGCTTTATCAGGAGATTCAAAATAATATTTTATGTTAAAATTCATTTTCTTTGCATAAATCCTTACTTCCTTACGAATATATCTTCTAAATATTTCAAATTGCTGGTCCTGGCTAATTGATCGACGCCAAGGCCAAACCACTAACTAGACTTAGGTCCAGTCCTTGTAAGCTGAAATTTTGCCAGCCTTTTGTTTATCACTTATATAGTTTGTAAAAATAATTTATAATAAGTTTACAAAACCACAAAACAAAATTTAAGAAATATTTTTATATCGATATATATATATATGTTGGGACAAATAAAATCAATTTACAAAAAATAGCCAAATGAACCTGGGGAAGGCTCAAAGTGCTCGTTGCAAATTAATGATGTGGAAATTCTGCATACTTTACGAAGGATCCTAGAATAGGACCTACTATAAAATTCCACATTACATCTGCGTTATCTATACGTACAAATAAATAAGATTGAAGTGTCTGTTTGTAATGTCAAAACTTTTTTACTAAATTCCTATGAAAATATATAAGGTTTATATGTTTGTTTGTTCTGGCTAATCTCCGAAACGGCTAGACTGATTTGTCGGGGATTTCACTTACAGATAGCTCATGTTATAAATAACTAAGGCTACTTTTATTTTAAAAAAAGTATTATGGTTCCGCCAAAAAAATTAAAACGTGTGTACATAGGGACGTACTCAAGCGAAGCAAGGGTAACTCGCTAGTCTATACTAATATTATAAAGAGGTAAAGTTTGTGAACTATGAGTTTGTGACGTTGTAGGGGGTAGTCTCTGGATCTACTGAACCGATTTATATGAAACTAGCGTTTTAACTTTTACTTTTCTTTTCTGTGTGTTACCGCAACACAGAAAACCACTAGAGGGATTTTGATGAAATTTGGTATGGTGATAGCTGGTTATCCGGGTCAACATATAGGATACTTTTCACCGCGGGAAAATATCTCATTTCTGAGAAAAATACAAAACTATAAAGTAAGAGTATACTAATATGTAAAACCCTTGTCTTCGTATTAAATAGTTACCAATTTTTTTCGTTTTAAATTTATATTATACTAGCAGAACTCGCGGCTTTGCTCTAGCTAAAACTACAAAAAAATCTCTAAAAAAGTAGGTTTCATACAAACTTCCATCCGCTATT
The DNA here is from genome assembly GCA_951806755.1 of Brenthis hecate. Taxonomy (NCBI): domain Eukaryota; kingdom Metazoa; phylum Arthropoda; class Insecta; order Lepidoptera; family Nymphalidae; genus Brenthis; species Brenthis hecate. Next base: position 5,027,840 of record OX638266.1, read on the forward strand.
TTACCCCCTTATGAGATGAATTTTGAAAAACGCTAAGACACGTACTTAATTAATTGTATTGAAGAGTGTCAATACTAAGTTTCAAATAATTTTGATCATATATAAATTTTTGCATTGTATTATAACGTGTTTTCCCTCCGGAAAGAGATAATCTCCCGCGGTAAAAAGTAGTGTCACTCCTCCAGCCCTCCAACTATCTCCACACAAAAAATCACGCCAATCCGCCAAGCCGTTTTGTCGTGAAAGAAAAACAAACAAACACACTTTCACATTTAAAAATTTTGTATAGGTATATCTGGCAGGACTTAATGTGCTATTAGGTACTTTAAAAATGTAAAGCTGTAGGTACAAAGGAATTTCTCAATCAAGATATAATTAATTATAAGAAAATGCAGTGAGAGTCTACTCGACCATTTACCACGTTTTAAGTATAGCATTCTTTATAGCAAGCAAATTTGTAAGCTCGACTTAAGAATTTGCAACATTTTATCTTTTAAATGAATGCAAGAAAATTAAACATGTTTTCTACAAAAAAATAAATTATGAAGATGCAACAACAAAGTAAAAAAATGCCAACTTTTAATCTATCCTATTTCTTTAAACGAGCAATTCTTGTATATATGTATATGTTTATGTGGCAACATTAGGCTCCAACGATTTTCATAAAATTTAGTACACAGAGGGCGATAAATCATTCTAGATTAGTTTTATATCTGGTAAAACGCGTGTTTTCCAGTTTTCAAGCGGTTTTGTTTCGCATTGTTATACGCAAAATATAGTCGTCAATTCGCACGCTAGGACATAAGCATCGTGGTCAAGCGGCCAAGGCGCAAGTTCGACAACCACAAGTGTCTGGGTTTGTATCCCGGTCGGATACAAAGTTTGTACTTTGGTTTTTTTTGTATTTATTCAAATTTTTAGTTTGTTTTTTTTAATGTTTTTTTGGCCAAAAACTCCGAGCGAAGCTTGGTCGCCCAGGTACTATATCCTAATATGACAAAAAATATTCACTCAAGTTCTGTATCTTCTCTTACTTGTACACAATATCTTGAGCTAACCCAGTTAAAACAGATAAATAAAGTGAAGGTTGCATATGTAGCTTGAGACAAATACGAATTTACATTGGCCATAATTTTTAAAGTCCTGTAAACTGATTTAAAAAATTATTACTTGCCTTTATATCAAAGATAGACGGAGAAGATAGGATAGAGATACAGTATATAGCTAATCCATAATGTTTATAATTTACAAATTGAAGAATTCAACTAACCAATTGTTTTCGAATGAATTTGAATATCAATTACTAGCGACTCACTCTCGCTTCGCTCGGGTTCGTCCCTAGCTTGATTCCCCATACAAACTTTCATCCCCATTTTCACCCCCTTAAGGGATGTTTTCCGTGATAAAATATCTTCCCAGGGTCTCAAACTATCTTCTTACCAAATTTCTTCTAAATCGGTTCAGTAGATCCAGAGATTACCCCCTACCACGTCACAAACTCACAAACTTTACCTCTTTATAATATTAGTATAGATTAAGTATACCATTTATCTGTTAGGCCAAGCATATCTAATATATTATACGCACCAGGTACTATAAAGACACTAATGCACTGAACTTAATAAAAATAATTAAAGAAGTTATCAATTATTTTAACCAGCCAGATCCATCGCGTCCTATTTGTCCAGTTCTCGAAAATCGTCCCTGGCCCGAGTACGATTGGCCGCGTGTTACTGCTGCATGTGTTTTGTGTGGATTATGGATCTCCAAATTGGCAACCTAGTAGAGGTTGTTCACAAATCAGAAGTACCTATTATCATTTAGTGATTAATAGCACCGAAGACATTTTCAACTATTATTTTTTTTTTGGATTTTGCGATATAATAAATAACCTTAGTGTCTTATAAAATTACAATTAGGAACAATTAATTAATAGTGTGTTAGATTGTATTTTATAGCAATCATTATGCTCGTTGCTTTATTAACATAACATCATAGAGTATGCTAATTGCTCCGAAGACTTGAGAACGGCCATACAACGGGGACACGACTTAGCCCGCCTGTTTAACTTCTCAAGAGCCTTTTCTGAGCGAACTCGGCAAACAACTTGAGAAGATAGTCAATGTGTGAGAACACACTATACACGGTCATAGATTCTATAACTTTAAGTAAAGAAATAAAAAACACCATACATGGTAAAATAATTTATTGTTTGTATTTCCAAGATAAAAGCTCTCTAAAGAGCTTTTATAGACATAAATGCATTCCAGTATGATCAATATTGCATAGAATCTAGTTATTTACAAGACACTCGAAAAAAAACCTCTTATATAATACTAATTACTAATCTATTACTTTATTTGTTACAGATCGGCAACACTGCTACTGGCAGTAGTAGTGACGTACGCCGTAGCCGCATCATCTAGTACTGACAACCTTACATTAGAAAAAAAAGATCCAACTACTCATGAACTTCTCAGCTCTTTGGGTTTAAAGAAACTGAGGATACCAGCAGCTCATCACAGAAAACGCCTCGCGGAGCAAGGCAGGCGGCATGCTACGGGCGATTCAAGAATGTACGTCATCAAATTACCGCCAAATACAAACTATTACAGTCATGTCGATCTGGCACCTGCCTCGGCACGCACCCTACCACTACAAATGACCAGCAATGGCAAGCCAGCTAGAGTGTATCATTGGAATCTACCCGTTCTACAAAAGCTGGCCAAAAACCGCCCTCAAGCGAGATTGGACGATGATGTAGTAAATGTTGAAAGTACGCCAACATGGCCGAAGAGTCACCCCAATGCTATAGATGCCTTAGCTTACTATGTACCTTCTAAGAAGTCGTCTTTTAGGAAATACTTTTCTGGTAACGGAAAACCTAAGTCGTTTTACGTAATCGATAAAGATAAGAACTCCGCGGAGTACCATAGGTTACTGCCTTAATTCTATTGTTTTTAAATATTAAATGTACCTATACTATTGTAGTTAGACATTATGTTATTGCATTTTTTTTAAATAAGCCTTTTAATAAATAAGGAACTAAACAATACGAAATAAAAATTAATACTAACAACCTACGTAGAATAAATTTCAATAAAAATAAAAAGTTTTATTCTTTTGAGCAAATATAATCAAGAAGGCGTAATTAATGCAATAACATTCCAATAACAATCAATTTTACATGTATTCAGTATAATCTTAAAACATATCTTATTCCAGTCGACTTGTTCTTATGTTATACATAGATCGTGTAATACCATACTAGTGGTATGCACAGGATAATGCTAAAGTGCTTCGTTGATAACAAAACCAGTACTTTTTTACCTTATATATACCCAATAACTTCTAAGCATTGTTATATGTACAGTGCATGTCATACTATTATATCTGTGAAAACTTTTGCTGCAACTTTTCAAAAATATACCGAATGTTTTAAAAAAAAATTACATTACGAGATAAGAATATGGAGAACTTTTATGTATAAGATAATTTCTATGATTTTTAACATCTGTGGGATTGTTAACTTAACAAAATTGACTGAAGTTCGTTAAAAGGATGTAGCGCATTTCTAGGTTTAATGTTTAATTTAACAATTATATATTTTTTTATCTTTTTTTATACTGAATAATTAAAAGAAAGTATGAATTGAGAAAACATATATGTATGTACGAATGGAATAACGTTGTAATTGAAACTGAATGTACTTATGAAATGAAATATGTATGTGTCTATCATATTTTCAAGTAACTAATATTAATACCAGCTTAAGCTTTTATACTCTTATTATTATATAGTTTAACCCCTCCACGACCGTAGACACGCCGGCGTTACAGTTAACAATAGATTTCGTTGAAATTGAATTAATTTCTTAGAAATTTACCTGAAGGTAAATTAGAAGATTTCATGGAAAAAGCAGCCCAGATGTCGCCACTAACTTATGAGTTTGAGAAAAAAGTTGGAACAATTTTCTATGGATCCTGGCTTTATCAATCCAGCGCAATTTTTTTTAAAGTAACCCCACCCCACCCCCATATTTGAAACTGGTCTGCACGGAGAACACCTAAGTGCTTCCGGGATATTTGCAGCTAGAGACTGCCATTATATGGGAAATAATATTACAATACAACTAGCATCATCGTTATCACAGGACGGTCTTTACTATTTATGTTTCAAAATTCTTGAAAATGAGTAGGGCAGGGTCCTTATAGTACTCATTTACATCATTTTTTGTTGTGCGATGTGCGCCACATGCACGCTTAGAAAGAAATAAAAATGACGGTTATCTTAATGCCACAAAGGTTCTATGCCTTAAAAAAATTTACAATGTTTACTTGAGTACAATTTTGAACTTTAACTTACTCTTATTAAAGGCGAATAAGACTACCCTTGTAGTCTGATTAAATATCTGCTCAAAATCTTTAGAAGACTGCAAAATTGATAAATGCCGCAGAACATATCAATCAAATTATCAGGCTTATGCTGCCACCACCTGAGAAAAGTCGCAATGAGACGAACCTCTCATTGTTTAAGCTTGTTCATAAGAGTTATGTTGAAATAAATGAAGTATAAACTAATAAACTGATTGTGTACATGAAATGCTTACACATCTATACCTAATTACATGTACTTTGGAGTATGCTACTTGCTCCTGTAAATAGAACTATGCTTTGAAATATTACAATCAATAGGTGCTTAGGTATTTAATTAAGACTGCGACACGAATTTAAATTATTGTAGTTTAAGAATACGATGCCACAAATAGGTTAAGTGTTTACTCAAATTTTGTGCTACTAAAATAGAGACCATTTTATAAATGTTACAATATGTTTGTAAGCCATAATAGCTGATCATGTGTTACTTCAAATTGCAATTGCGCATTAGTAAACAATATATTTTAGAAATGTCTCTATTTTGGAAAATTGAGGCTCTAAATTGGCTTACTTTTTTTTCAGTGTTTTTATATTTTAATAATATTCATTAATTATGACTTGTACTTATAAAAGGTTAGATGAAATACAACAACTTATTTGATTCGCAAAACAATTGTAATTTATAGTCATTAAATAGTACTTTAATATTAGTTTACTATAATTCGATTAATTTGAATATCATGTTTATCATACGAATAAATAAAATATAAAATATTTGTGCACTTTTATTTACAAAAAATAATAGCGCCATCTAGTTATCATATAGTGATACTCACACAAGCTAGTTTAATAATAAGCCAAAAGATGCCGCTGTCCGCTGTAAAGCGCACCAACTGCTTTATCGACAAAAATTCAGACACCCGTGGAGGGTTGCCAGAACATTACATTATTTTTTTACATTTTTAGTTAAGCTCTAACTTTGCAAGAATCACTTATTAGATAAATACAAAAAAAAACGAATGAATTTAAAAATTGACATATTTATTTATTTTTATTTCTGCAAGTATAAAACATCACTAATTAAATTTAGATTGAATTTTTTATGATTTCAGGTTTTTATATAAATATCTAATAGGGTTCGTCCTACGCTGCGTCGAAATTTAAAATGGAATAATGATTTCTAATATTGTTTTAACAATTAAAAATTAAATGCAAAAAAAATTAATAAAAAGAAAAAGTAAATTAAAAACTATTCACAATCTTTCATAGTTTTATGGTACCCTATATAAAAAAGCCAAAAACTGCCTCAAAAAATTATAAACATATTTATAAATATTTTTTAAATTATTGTATATCTACAAGAAAATATAAGATAATAATAGTAATAATTTAAGATCTGTAAGCTGAAAATTACCACAACGTAATTTTAAGCTTAAAAAATTTTCAGGCTCTTATCACTCTCATCACTCTGGCAACACTGCTCATGCGCGGCGGGTTGCGCGATTTATAAAAATCGTAGTAAATGTTCTGGACACAAATCTATAATTGTAGCGTCAAGTATAAATGTCATCTAGTCTTGTATCGAGAACTAAAAACATGATAGAAAATAAAGAAAACAATAATAATTCTCTAACAGAAACGATGAGTGATAAATTAAACACTTTCAGTGATAAAATAAGAAAAAATAGTGTAGATGGGAAAAATTGTGAAACTGTTATCAAAGTTAAGAGTGCAATTCCTAGACGACGGTGGGTTATTTTTTTTATTTCATTACTTTAATTACATAACAATTAATTTAAAATTATTATAATATATATTTTGCAAACTATACTTTAAGTGTAAAATGCAGTAATATGCGTGTTAATTACTAGCGTCGGATACCGGGTGACTTCATGACTTGTCCCAGTTTTCAGGATATAATTAAATAGGCGTTATTCTAAAAATATCTAAACTGTTTTAATTTATAGTGTAGTAAAGCAAACAGTAATATAGACAAACATCAGATTGTTAAATTTTGCGCCAAATTTTATTATTTTAAAATAACAAAATAAACAATTTAATTTATCTGTTGGTCACTAAATATATATTTTGAGATAAAACAATTATTATTATTATTATAGTATAATTTAATACGTCTGCGTAGTTAGAGCAGATAGGTATTTTCAGCTATTGTAGAGTTTTATGTTACGAACATACATTTGAATGTTCGTAAAAAAATAAGCTCGTGAGTAAATTTTTTTACTGTGAATATAGTCAAAATATTATATTACACATTACTAATTACTGTTTAAATCACTAGAAATAATATATGCATGAGATAAAATACAAAGTTTTGCCTACTGGCTACTGGACCCCTCTCTAAATATTATGTACCTATATGTAGTTCCGGCACTTATGTATGTAAATCCAATATTCTCTACATATAATAAAATTGTAACTAAGCCGAATCTGCACATTAAATATTTTTTGGAAAATCTTATTGAAATAGATATTATTATCGATACAGAGGCCGAATCTATAGTTTTTAGAATTTATGTCTGTCTGTCTGTCTGTTACCGCATCACAGAAAAACCATTGGAGGGATTTTGATGAAATTTGGTATGGTGATAGCTGGTTATCTTTTTCCCGCGGGAAAAAGTCTCATTTCTGAGAAAAAATACAAAAACTGCAATGTAAGAGTATACTAATATGTAAAACCTAAGGATTTGGTTTTTGGTTATCTGGACGCGAGCGAAGCCGCGGGCAATGCTAGTCCATTATAATTTTACAATGTTACAATAACTAGAGACATAAGCCGCATGAAGTAATCCAGTTAAATATCATTCATAATATTCGATAAAAAATACGTTTTCATGTGGTTCAGATGCCAAATTTCAGACTTTAGTATTTTTAAATAAATTTCTAGCAAACCTGCTTATTTCGGTACTTTTTTACAAATAATTGTTTTCGAATATAATCATAATTATTATTTGCTCTACAATGTGGTTGTACCGTTGCGTATCCAGATTCCAGCTTCCTTAATTGTAACAAGACGGAATATTTTTGTATATACAAGTTTTTAAGTAACTCATTAGTAACTACCGTCTACCAGATTGTACTTATAAAATATCAAAAGACAAAATAAAAAATGCATAAAAAAAAGTATTAAAAATATGTATAATTATTTTCAATTGTAATTTTAGTTGCAATTTACATTTTGTGTTTTAAATAACAATCAATAAGCAAGAACATGCTTGAATAAATTATACATAAAATCGAAAATTGACAAAGTAAGATTTTTTTTGATCATTCAAAATACCTAGTTTTATTACTTGAAAAGACCTAGTCTACATTGATAGACCGTTGAATTTAAAGTGTGGCAGGCTAATTACATTAATCATCAAGAAACTTTATGGACGATATATTTTTATTGTTTCTTCCGCTTGTGGAAATCGATAGATTATTAAATTGTACAGTTTTCAGCATGTAATTAGCTCACCAACCTTAATCTGACGCGCTCAAGTATTTCTAACTCATAAAATATTTTTTTAATATTCTGACTTATATATGGTGGAGGTACTCACAACAGTGCAAGGTATCCCCCCTAAGTTAATCTGCCGCGCTGAGTAAATCAAGAAATCCCCTATTGGGCTCCCCTACCGAACGCTGCAGCTTATATTATATTTCGTCTTACAAATTGTCATTCATTGTTTAAATAATATATATGTAGGTATATTGCCAAAGAAATATTATTATTAGTCTTTAGTTATGATAAGATTCTAAAACAAAGTACCGTCTGTGTAGGATAAACGAAGGCTTGAGTTTGAATTAGGATCGCAAACTAAAGAATTAAATCCATGTCAGAAAACAAAAAATTAAATGTAAATCACAGCCTCAGTGACATGTGCCTAAAATATATAATCGTACGTTGGCTTCTAAACTATGATATATATCTATAAAGCGATTAGAGGGTGTGCGAATAATTCGAACTTACGAATTATTCGTTCCGAATCGAATATTAATATTCGAATCGAAACTCGAATCGAATAATTCGAAAATTTGAATTAATCGATTCGAATTTTGAATCGAATATTGATATTCGATTCGATTCGATTCGAACGATATTCGCACACCCCTGATAAACATCGCTCAAGATATGCCGGCGGATTAACATGTGTAGTAAGACAATATTTAAATCCTTCAGGGTTTCCTTCACTTTTATTTTACAAGCATTGTAAGCATTACATTGTACAAAAAATACAATATTACATTATCATAGGTCGAATTTATTTACTGTAGGTGTTCAAGTAACCACATGGCGTGTATCCTTTCCAATATTCATCAACAATACATGCTATCTCTCTTTCTTTCTGCTATTAAACGTATTCGGGTTATCTGTTCCTCTCGCACATCCGATATGGAGCGCGCGCCAGCATTTATTTCAATGTTCAGTACAACTCGACAAGTCTATAATTACTGCCCAAAAAGTAGGGTGACGCATGTTCTCTTGTGTAGCGACATTTCTCGGGGACGTTGCATGTTTCCTTGTGAGACGATGTCTATTGTATTGTAAGCCAATACTTATCTTTATAAGTGACATTTACTAAAGCTGATGGGCGAAAATTGACAACTTCGAGTCTACTCACAAGTCAAATTAAACGTAACTGTTCGGCTCAAATTTCGTCTATATTTTATTGTCTAAATTCAACTTCGACATAAACGATACGGTCAAGAAATGCAAAAAGTACTTAATCAAAGTAAGTCTTGATTGACACTACTAGTCTGGTAATGTCTGTTGCCATCATTATGGTAATTTTTTGTGTGTGATTTTTATAATAATTTATACTGCAATTGTACCAGACAACTTCTACAAAAGATACCAGCTGTGGTGACGCGGAGGGAAACTAATAGTTGCCACTTGCCTTTCTTTTCTAATCGGCTTATCGGAATGTAATTTGGTGGTACGACATATTCAAGGTTTATACAAAATGGTCTTGTAGACGGGGTTTATTTAGAGAAGAAAGTCATAAAATTTGAAACAGACACGCCATTACGAATAAAAGTAAATAGAGTAAAAAGTGTTAAACTGCTGAAACCGCAATTAAAAAATCGTTAGCTAAAAAATAATAAACTAATGTTCTATGTAATACAAATGAAATACCGTTCTTTGATAAGCGCGCGCATCCCTTAAAAACAGTTGGATCCATTTGACTAATTTGCTTAAATTTTTTATGTTTATTATATCCTGTGTAAGGTTGTTAGGGTAAAAAATGAAAAAGTTACCCCAAAAATTGGGAAAATCAGGAGAAACTGAAAATGCTTTCCTATACAATTTCATATATCCTAAACAAAATTTATTGGAACTGGGACGGGACAATATTTTTGACTCATCTAGTTGTTAATAAAATAATTTGCTGAATAATAAGATTATTACGAAGGCTATATATATATGAGTATGTACACTAGCGAATCACTCTCGCTCCTCGGGTTCGTCCTTAGTTACGTTTTAACGTTTAGTATACATTTCTTAGAGAAGAGATATTTTCCCGCAGTAAAAAGTATCTATATATTGACCGGGATAACCAGATATCATCATACCAAATTACATCAAAGTCTGCCCATTGGTTTTCTCGTGATGCGTTTCCAGACAGACAGACGAAAGTTCTAAAAACTATAGATTCAGCCTCTGTATCGATAAAATGACTATTTCTATAAGATTTTCCAAAAAATATTTAATGTACAGATTCAACTCAGAATTTTATTATATGTATACATATTAGATATACATATATGACTTTCATACTTTCGTTTCACCATCTTCAAGTTTTATTCTCGCGATACTCTATCTCTACTAAAACTCATTCCTTCATTCAAAATTGGTTCCAGCGGTTTAAAATATTTTTTTTTATTTTGACGAACCAAACGCTTCACACTTGATACCGATAATTTGACAATGCAGCCAAGAAAAGAATAATAAAGTAGTTCTTCAAAGTATTATGATTTAATATTTAATTTGAATTTATACCTGATCCCTGTTTACATCTGTTTAAATAAGCTAAATTAAATACCACGCTTCAAAGTCATAAATGTATTTGCCGTGTATTTATCTATTAAACAAATAACATTTGCTTTGTAAATTGAGCGTAAATATCGACATTACTAAACTGTGAGCTGATTGTTTTTAAAATGTACTTGTATGTTTGTAAATGTTTGTATTATAATATAATTTATTATAAACATTTACAAACATCCATTTCTATTGTAATTTTTTTACCTACAATTTAGACAACGATTTGACCCTTAATAAAATTTAATACCTCCAACAAGAGCGGTATGCATTAGACATTAAATACCTAACATTTAACAGTGGTTCTTGTTATTTTATACGAACCTACATATATTTTTTTTAATTAAGTTGTTATCGGTGTCACTCGGCAGCTTTTAGGCGTGGATAAATGGCAAGATTAGACTAAACCTGCTCATAAAGGACAAAAAATTCCATAGAATGGGTAGTAAATAGGTACATGTACCTCCTCCATAAATAGTATTTTATGCAATATTGCAATAATATAACTAAAGTTTATTCAACGTGTCAGCTATTCTCAGGTTGAATAAAAAACTCCTATGATAGGACACCCTCGTTCTCCTCCTACTTATTGGTTTAAAAAATGAACTTGCTATTTTATTTTATGTAAACGTACACAGTATATTACAACATATCCATTGTTGCGGTCACCTGACGCGGCGACGCTCATCAGCATAAAAACTAAAAAAAAACCGACTTCCACGCACTAAAATTTAAAAAATAACTGAACGGGGGTTTTCATTTAGAATAGATACTTAATCAGATATTTTCGAAGTCGGTGCCTAGATTAGGTATACCTATATTCTAAATGAAAATTCCGGTATAGTAATCTTTTACATTTTAGTGCCTGGAAGTCGGTTTTTTTAAGTTTTTCTTTTTCCATTTTTAGTGTAGACGTAATAAGCATGTAATTTGTAAGAAGAAAGTTTTTTAATAACATATTCGATAATAAGCAATTTATTAAAAAACAAAAAAAATAATTGTTGATTTTTTTTAAATACCGTTCGATCGATTTTTTAATCGGAATTAAACATAATAATTACATAATAATGTTTATGTTATTCTAATAGGTAAATATTTAAACATTAGCATAGTTTTGGTATATAATAATAATAAAAACAATATTATTAAAAAAAACGCCTTTGAATGTACGTTATAAAATTAAATTGTAAAAATACGTTTTAACGTTTAGAATAGATTTCTCAGAGATTAGATATCTGTCCGGTGGTTATCTCGTGATGCGGTCACAGGCAGGCAGCCAGACAAAAATTCTAAAAACTATAGATTCAAATTTCGAAATTTGGCCTCTATATCGATAATAATGACTATTTCCTTCGATCAACTGTTGATTGAAGACTATTTCAATAAGGTTTTCCAAGAAATATTTCATGTTCAGATTCGACTCATTTAAAGTTTTATTATATGAAGGTATACATTTAACTACACATAATATTGTAACAATGATGATATTAAAAATTTTCATTTTCACACAGGCAAGACTTACTTAAATGGTATGGATGGGGTTACAAAGATTCCATGTTCAAAATGGACGGCGAAAAAGTTAGTTTTACAGGAAACAGGTGAGTTTATTATTAATAAATCATAGTAAATACATATTTATACACTATAGTTTATAGTACTTATTTTAAAATAATATAAGGTAATATTTGATTAAAATTAAATATGCTAAATACGTCTGGACTACGTGTTAAATAGTTGTAATTAATATATATGTTAGTTTTAAGGTTACACATTTAAGATCTTTTTGTAAATATTGCCTGAAATAAATTATTAAATAAAAAAAAAATATATAAATAAATCAAATATCGAAATACAACTATTTGGATAAAACACAAACACCTAAGCAACGCAATAGATAATATAATACATATATGTATTTTAAATATTTTCTGGTTAGAAGTCGCCACACGATTTTTTCCTTGCTACCCATATAATGTTTATTTCAAAATATATTTAAAAGATGCTCATTAAAACGTAGAAAAGACAAAAAACGGCGTGACGACTTAGTAATAGTCTGATCCAACCCTTTAGAAAATAGTAATCGATACCCTCACAAGGTATTATGTATTAGAAAAACAAACAAAAGTTGTTAAAAGACATTGTACGAGTTATTCCATTATTTGGTCTGACTACAATTATGGAGGAAGAAATAATTGCACATCCTGTGTCGCGCTGAGATGCGAATGTGGGAATAATTGCTGTTGTAAAATTTCTAAGTCTTTCTTGTCGAAAATATGTTCAACAATATTTTGATATGACAATAATTGGTATGCATAAAAATAACACGGATATGTATTTCTAAAGTAAATTTTCTTGCGTTATTATTGCTTAACCTTTTTAGAATAATTTAACTTTAATGTAATAAATAACTATATTACGAGTACTTCACTTAAAAATTTTAGTAACGAATCATAGAATTTTATCACACTACACTATTTGTTAGCAGTCGTGATATGTATGTATATATATATGTATATATGATATGTATGTATATATGTATGTATGTATGTATATGTATATATATATATATATATATATATATATATAGCCCGCGGCTTCGCTCGCGCTAAAACTAAAAAAAACTCTAAAAAGGTAGGTTTCAAACAAACTTAATCCACTATTTTACCCCCTTATGGGATGAATTTCAAAAAATGCTGAAACACGTATTTATTTAATTGCATTGAAGAACATTAATACCAAGTTTCAAGTAGATAATTCTGATCATATATAATATTTTGGGTTGTATTATAACGTGTATTCCCGTGGGAATGAGATAATCTCCCACGGTAAAAAGTAGCCTATGTCACTCTCCAGCCTTTCAACTATCTCCATACAAAAAACACGCCAATACGTCATTCCGTTTCGACGTGAAAAAAGGACAAACAAACACACTTTCACATTTGTAATATTAGTATGAATATATATGTCAACCATGTTACTAAATACTTCTTGAGGCCATCGTTTTGTCTTTCTTCTACAAGTGTAACAGCTGTTTACTTTATCTAATGCTAATTTCCTGAAAAAATAAGTTTTTATTTTTGTCTCCTAAAATGAGTCAAAAGTGACCCGAAGACCTTATGAATGTTAAGTTAAAACACTTCCATTGCTTAATTAAGTATTAAGTAATAATAAATTATCATTAGATTATCAATGATGCCACTTTGCATAGCTATGGTATAAATGTGTCAAATAATATATAGTGTATTCATGACCAATTGGCGAGTTGGCAATAGCCGCGCAGGTCACAAGAAAGTGGAGTCAACAAGATATGACTGGATCAGCACGTAGGTCGTGGGCGGCCAAGCTAAATTGTAACTTCCTATCCAATAGCCAACGTGCCTTGGATTGAATGTGTTTATTTATCTAGAAAAATTATTTCTCATAATTGTTAGTTTTATATAATTAGAATTATTATTAAGGTCGAGAAAAAAGCAAGGTCACGTAGAATGATGTAAATTCCCAATTATAAAACAATTTTTCAAGTTTGCGAATAAATTATGAAGATTTAACATTTAGGTATAACTACTAATCTATACTAATAGTATAAAGGGGTTGTGAGTTTGTGAGTCTGTAACGTTGAGAGTTTGTGACGTTGTAGAGGGTAATCTCTGGATCTACTGAACCGATTTAGATGAAATTTTGGTAAGAAGATAGTTAGAGACCCTGGGAAGAACAAACTTAGGGAAGCAATATAGGGACGAACCCGAGCGAAGCGAGGGTGAGTCGCTAGTTTATTATGTACGTAAATCAATACACGTATCAAGTAATGGCTTTTATTATTAAGATTTTCAGTTATTTCGTTGTATGTATTTATATATTTAAATAGTCTTATGAGCGTGTTAAATTATGTGCAATATGACAACGTAGTTTTGAAGAAAGTTGAAATATTTTTAATATTAATGAGCATTTCGCTGTCTATTCTACATCCGTGTGCGTCCTTCCACCAATGGCTTTGTCCCTCACTGGTATAGACATACGAAGACAGTGAGCATACACAAATTTGTTCTAGTCTAGTTAAAACAAATTGTTGTATGGAAACTTATTAACAAATAATAGTATTAGAAAACCATTGACATATTATTATTATTTATTTTTGGGTGTGGTGCCGAGGTCGGCCCTAGCTACGTCGACCAGTTATGGTCCATTGTAGCTCCCTTTGGAATGAATTAAAGTTCTCCGCTTAGTCCTGTTGACTCCAGGAACTTCCAGATTTTCTGAGCGGGGAGCATCTGTATCTCTTCTGGTTGCATAATATGCTGCCCTAGATAGATACTTCTGCGGTGCATGAGTGGACCGCACGAGCAGAGGATGTGCATAGCAGTTTCCTCTGTCTCATGGCATAGTCTGCACATTGCGGTCTGACTGAGGACGAGGGCAAACATATGTTTATTGAGTTTGCAGTGACCAGTAAGTATTCTGGTTACCGCACTGGTTTTATACTTGTTGAGTTGAAGCAACTCTTTTGTAAAGGTTTTGCGATATCCCTTAATTAGCGCTTTAGAGTGTGTTTGTCCAGAAGTGGATTGCCACTCTTGCAGTGCTTTGAGATTGCAGTGGTTTTTGAGAATTGAATAGGCATGTTGTTTGGCAATACCACAAAATGGCTCGGGGCCAAATTCTGGGGTTTCAGCGCCCCTTCTTGCCAAAGCATCAGCCTTTTCATTCCCGTCTATACCTGAGTGACCCGGGACCCATCTGAGGGTAACTCTGTTGGATGTGCCCAGGACATTCAGATTTTCCATACAGTCTTTGACCAACTTAGAGTTGGTCTCAAGAGAACCTATAGCCAAAAGTGCTGCTTGGCTATCTGAGTTGATGTAGATATTTTGGTTCTTAAGCTTTCTTTCCAGAATGACTTCAGCACATTTGTTAATGGCGAAGACCTCTGCTTGAAAGATGGTGGCCTCTTTACCCAGATTGATACTCATGTTAAATCTAGGCTTAAGGCCATAGATACCGCACCCTACATCAGATCCTTTCTTGGATCCGTCTGTAAACCAAACATGACTGCCCTTTTTGTGAGACTCTTGGTCTTTTAGCCACATGTCCCGGTTGGGAAGATCTATTTGGTACTGTTTTGTGAAGTTAAACTCTGTGCTCATGCCATCCACTGGCATTTTTAGAGTTTTATGTTCGAATGTCAACTCTTTGAGTTTGTTCATATATTGCGATTATAACCTTACATTCGATTGTGTGCAGAGCCTGTAGAGGCAGGATTTAGCTTCTTTTTGCACGTGGAGATATAGCGGAGCTATGTCCAACAAAGCATTTAGAGCGTCTCCTGGTGCCGAATGAAAGGCTCCCGTGATAATTAGACATGCCATCCGTTGCACACTGTCTAGTTTACTTATAGTTGTCTTTTGTTTGGTTTTGTTACACCATACGACTGAGGCGTATGTTATGATCGGCCTTACCACAGCGGTGTACATCCAGAGAGCCATTTTGGGTTTGAGACCCCACTTTGCTCCAGCCATTCGACAACATATTCAAAGGGCCATTTTGGCTTTTTTAATAATGTTGTTGAGGTGAGAGTTCCAGGTCAACTTTTGATCAATAGTGACTCCAAGGTACTTTACCTCATTTTATAGGTTAAGGGTTTTGCCATTGAGTCTGAGTTCAGTTAGCCTTTCAAGCTTCCTTTTCCTGGTGAATGGTACAATAACTGTTTTATCCGGGTTTATTGATAATTCATTTTCTCTACACCATCTTGTGATGGTGTTGAGAGCCCCTTGTAACCTGGTGGAAATTGTGTTAAGGCAGGGACCTTTTACTACTACAACAAGGTCATCTGCATAGCCTTGTGTATCGTAGTCGAGATCCGCCATGATTACAAGTAGTAGGTCTACAGCTAGTGTCCATAATAGGGGTGAAAGTACTCCTCCTTGCGGACAGCCTCTGGTAGTGTAAAAGTTGTGCGAGTATTCGTTTAGCGTAACTTTCGCACACCGGTTGGAGAGCATATATTCCACCCATCTGGTGGTTGTGACATCAACACCTTTAGCATTTAATCCTTTCAGGATGGTTGCCGTAGGTGTGTTGTCAAAGGCCCCCTCAATGTCCAAAAACGCACATAGAGCTGTCTGCTTATCCTCTAGGGACCTTTCTGCCTTGTCGATCAGGCAGATTCTGTGGATTTACCCTTTTGGTAAGCATGTTGATTGCAGGAAAGTGGTCTAGCCACAAGATACCTTGTTCTAATGTGCTGATCGATTACTTTTTCCATTGTTTTTAGTAGGAAAGAAGTAAGACTAATAGGTCTAAAGGATTTGGGCTGAGAGTAGTCGTTTTTACCGATCTTCGGTATAAAGGTAACCTTGACCTTAGTCCATTGTTCTGGTATAATGCCCCAAACAAAGCTTGCTCTAAATAGTTTTACCAGATGCGGGATAAGGAGTTCCATGCCCTGTTGAAGTAGGGCTGGAAAAATTCCGTCTACATCCGTCAACCATTGACATAACAAACATTGTATAAACTTAATGCTTTTCAGATATTTACTATCCGGTAAAACTTTGCCTCATGCTCTACAATGGATAAAAGAGCATTTCAACGTAGATATAGGAAAGTCACCGGAAGTTCCACCAATGCCCACATCATTCCCAGAAAGTAGACTGCCAAATGATATTAAAGAAGAACTAGATAATATAGCTCCAGTTAGTATAGATGGTATGGATAGATTAATAAGAGCACACGGACAAACTTTAAAGGATATCTACCATTTACGGAACAATAGCTTTCCTAGAATACCCGATGGTGTTATCTGGCCGAGCAGTCACGAAGAGGTAGGTCACAAATTTTTTACTAAGGTACACTAATTTTTGCCCGCGCTTACGTAAAAGGTACATACGTTGTGGAAAATATATAGTAATCCAGAAAATAAGCTGTCTTCATTTTTAAATTCATTCGGTTAATTCGTTAAAATGTAAAAAAAAAATATTTTTTCAACAAACTTTTCAATTTACAAAATTAGTGTAAACTTGTCTAAGAAATTATTTGTCTAAACTCTAAATAATAGTATCAATGTTAATAGGAAATACTCGTAATTAAATTTTATTATATACATAATTAAAAACATTAAAGTAACGATATTATCATTTTTTTCTCCGTTTTGTCGCTTAAAATGCGACTATGACGCTCTGTGACGTTTCCAATGGTATCTTAATTACAATTTATAAATATTTAGCAACAAATTGGATTTAGGTACACCCGTAGAATTATTATGCATTACTTGCATTTGTTACAATTTTTGCTAACTTATAAATTAATCTTGCTACATTAGAAGAAGGTTTTTATAATACAATACTAGCGGCTCACCCTCGCTTCGCTCGGGTTCGTCGTTAAGTACGTTTTAAATAGAGATAAATAGTTATTAGCCAGCGCTAGCCATATAATTTTTTTTCGTTAATTTTTCTGATGTTTTAACACTTATTATCCTGTTCCGGACTAAGAGAAATCCAAAAATTCAAATATCATAAAAATTGGTCCAGCCGTTCTTGAGTTTTATGACACGTCACATGGGAACGCAATCGAACGGGATAAAAAGTATCCCATGTCCGTCTCCTGATTCTAAGCTACTTCCCCACCAATTTTCAGCCAAATCGGTTCAGCCGTTGTTGAGTTATAAATAGTGTAACTAACACGACTTTCTTTTATATATATAGATTTATACCTCCAGTCGTTAAAAAATTGGATAATTTGTAAAATAATTTTGACTTTGGTGTATAAATTTTACCCATTAAAAATGCAAATTTATTTAATGTAGGTATATTATATTACTAAGAGAAGTATAAAATAGCTAATATACGTTATACTTAAACTTGAGTTGTAGAAATCTATACCTAGAAAAATATTCTTATTGATATTACGAACATGTATTGAAACTGTATGTAAATATTTAACTTCTTCTCCCTATATGTTTAAAGGTAGATCTATTAAACGCTAAAGTGTCTGTAACGTTATTATTATTGTTTTACACTTATATATTTTAAATAAATTTTATTATTCACAAATCTAGACCTATGTAGCTTACAGAAAATAGGTGCTATATTTCTTTAACTTGTAATTTACTAAAAAGTTAATTCAAATCTCTTTTTTAGGTAGAAAAGATAGTGCAATGTGCATCAAAACATAATTTTGTTATCATTCCCTTCGGAGGCGGCACATCAGTGTCGGGCGCAGTGAGTTGCCCCGAACATGAACCACGGCCTATTCTAACATTGGACACTAGTGACATGAACTCTATATTATGGTTGGACAAAGAACAGTTGTTGGCGAAAATTCAGGTAATGTAATAAAAATACTATATGGAAATTTAAAATTTTTATTGAAATATTTATAATGTAAATTTATATACTCTTATTGAGACCATCTGAATAGTTACTCAGCACCTAAAGCCCAGCCACAATTTAAAAAAAAGATGTTATTTTATTGGCGTTGGACTGCTTGTTTGTACCCGCTTATCTCTGGAACTTACAGTGACAAATGGGCAAAAGAGACAGGGAAGGGTTTCTTCGGAATAGGGGACAGTTCTATGTTGTAAATCTTTAATGTTCTTATATAATGCTGGCTCTATTCAATAAGATTAAATTATAATAAGAAATTATTATACAAGAGCTAAGTCGTAATTAAACATTTCAAACGTACCGGAAAATCAAAGGGTTTCTGTTATTCCTGTAATACTAACATATGCGGAAACTTGTACACGGGTTTTACGAACTGGACATATTTATTATTTAATTCATTAATTGATTTAAAGTGTCTTATTCCTAGCAAAAAAGATTGGTAAATTGCCGTAGTCACTATAACTTACGAGATCGTTGAAAAAATTACGGCATAATGAATCGAGGGCACGTTGCTAGTGTTTCACTGTAATACCTGGCACTGGACTAAATGGCTGATTTAGTATACATACAGGTTAAAAGCCAATTGATAAATTCTATGATAATACCAAAATCACGAATTCAATCAACACGTTTCACAATATTCATGGCAGGCCTATATTCCATATCTCCTGCAATCATTTTTCAATCTGATAAAAGTTATTTATCGGTAAAATATCTGTAAGAGATATGTAACTGAATCGATGTCTCTTTACATTTTTGGAATTCTTTAATATATTTATGATTCTATGAAAATTGTTATCATCGACTTTTTAACCCCCGACGCAAAAAGAGGGGTGTTATAAGTTTGACGTCGATGTCTGTCTATCTGTGTGTGTGTGTCTGTCTGTGGTATCTTAGCTCTCAAACGGGTGACCGATTTCGATGCGGTTTTTTTTTCATTTGAAAGCCAGTTTCCTTGCGGTGGTTCTTAGCTATGTTTGGTTAATATCGGACCAGTAGTGTAAGAGTATCAGCTCTTTTCCAAAATGATGCAAGGCATTTTGGCGTATGATTACTCGATTAAGGGTTTTACGCGTGCCAGTGTAATCGTTAATAGATTATACGGCATTACCTATATTTATAATGTTCTCCTGACCGATTTCGGCCACGGAGGCTTATCTCACTGTGACTAGCCAACTGCGCAGGAGATATTATAGTGCACAAGTGTACGCGCAGACACAACGTGTACTCTCTATTCCTATCATTCTAAAATTCCGATAGAACGACCGGTAAGAGTTAAGGCGCAGGACCAGACTTTACGTGCTCTTTGAGACACGGGGATGCAACACCGCCAACTTTCCAACTGCGGGCTACTACTGAGACTATCTTAAGAGAAATATTCAATAATTATACTTGGTCTGACCAGAGACTCGAATCCAAGACCTCTAGATCTGCACCCGTACATGGTAGCCACTAGACCACCGAGGCAGTTTTATAATTTATGTATATTTCCGTGTGAAACGGTAACAAATATACACACATGCAAACTTTTACATTTATAATAGTAGTAAGATATATTATATGTATATTTTGCAGGCTGGTATAGTGGGTCAAGATTTAGAACGGGAGATGCGGGCGAGAGGGTTCACAGTCGGCCATGAACCTGACTCCTACGAGTTCTCCACGCTCGGCGGCTGGGTCGCAACCAGAGCCAGTGGCATGAAGAAGAACACGTATGGGAATATCGAAGATCTTGTTGTACATACAAAGGTAACTTTTAAGTTTTATTGTGAAATAACCCTTAGGATTCGCTCCCTCTTTACCGTAACAACAGGATTATTTTGTATTGACCTCAAATTGTATATTATTACTGAGTACTTAGTATATTTCAAACTAGGTAAAAAGCTTATATATGTCACTTTCAGGACCTTTTAATATTTTCTTATAGTAAACTATATGAATAGAAATTTCCTGTGTATGTTTTTTCTAGAAGTTAGACAAGTATGATATGCTAACATAAAGAGAAAAGTACCTTAGTAAGTATATGGCAGAAAGTCTGGATATAACAAAACTAATGTTCAGGCAGTTTTGAGCTTCCATTTACGAGGATACGACGAAAACCAAACACCTAAATATTTTCCATTATAACTTTTTTTTTTGTTAAAATTATGTATGGTTGTACATTATACATACTTTAACATACTTGTCATCTAGTTACTCGTATTGTATAAAACCATTAAATCAACGTTTTGAGATATTGTGCTATTTCTAGCTTGGGATTCGGATATTATAGTATTACTTACAGGAATAACGCGTGGCCTAAAATAAACCAAACAAATATTTTTACACAAATAAATTATTTATTTTATAATATTGTACACATTTTCAAGGTTTCTTGCAAATTGTGAGAAAGATGACAATCATTTTTATGTTAAAGTTGTGGTCATTATTATATTCGTTTTGTATGAACATATTATTATTAAAGTTATTTTTAGCTTATTCATTCGCTTCTTTATCAAGATTATTATCATAACACATATTTAAATTTTTTTGAGCGGAACCCTAATTCTTTTACTGAAATAAACGTAGCCTAAGTTACTCCTTATAACATCAACTACCTGCCAGTGAAAGCCCCGTCAAAATCGGCCCAGCCGTTTCGGAGATTAGCTGGAACAAACAGACAGACAAAATTTTTAAAAATTGTGTTTTTCTTATAAATACTGTATATAATTCCATATGCATTTAGTAAAAAGCTGTTATTTTGACATTACAAACAGACACTTTAATTTTATTTATCTGTATAGATAACTGTCTGTTATCAAATTGATTTTAGGGATAGTCACGAAGATATTTATGATTCATCTACATATCTATACAGATAAATAAAATTGAAGTGTTTGTTTGTAACGTCGAAATAAAAGCTTTTTACGAAGTGTATATGAAATAAGAAATTAATTATATACGGTAGGTACTTATAAAAAAACCCAACTTTCAACATTTCGTCGGTCTGTCTGTCTGCTAAATTATATATGGTACTTAGGTATAAAAAAACATAATTTTTAAAATTGTTGTCGGTGTGTCTGTTTGTTCCAGCTAATCTCCGAAACGGCTGGACTGATTTTGACCTTTCACTGGCAAATAGCTGATGCTAACTTAGGCTACTTTTATTTTAGAAAAAGAATTAGGGTTCCGTTCAAAAAAAATTAAACCGTACTTAGGGACGCACCGGAGCGAAGTGAGGGTAAGTCGCTGGTAATAACTGTGTATGTTTGTTATCAAATTGATAGAGATAGTCATGAAATTATATGATTCATATACAATAGATATTATTATTTATGTTACTTGTCGTTGCGAAACGTGGCCTCTGTCGCTTTACTATAAGGTACTTTATACAAACAAGTAAAATAAATAAAGAAATCAAAATATTATTAAAAGTAATTGTGTAGTATCAGTATATATATCGTATTATATAAAAAAGAATTTCTATATATTAAATGTATATGAGGCTATCGGTTAGGCATTATGGTTAAAACCTTAATCTCTTTCTAAGAAAATCGGCGACACAATGATGTTTCGAATTTTTTTAGAGTTTTGATTGAAAGAAATTAACCAAAAATGAGTAAATATTAAATACAATTTTTGACTTGTAAATAACTTTAAACTTTTAGTAGTTTATTGTTATATTGTGTTTTGTTAAAGTGACAAGTATTTTAAATTAACATGTTAATTAAAATACATGTAAATTTAAGTTATTTTTTCATTTATTTTTGCTTTATTCTTTTATTTACTACATTAAAATATTATAATTTGACTGACCTGTTAGCCTTTGCCAAACCACATTTCAATATATTTGTCTGTGATCTTTCAGTTCATCAAATATCCTGTAGACGAAAATCACTTTCAATTTTTCCGAAGTTTCCCATTTTCCAGTAAATATTCCAATTTCTTCTCTAAATCTTTACTTAAACTATTACAAATATCATAAAAAAGAAATTTGCGAAATTGGCCTGCAAACGAGTATAAGAACTTCTACAATAGGCGGCGGCTTCGAAGTGGCCAGTCTTAAATATGCCTTTGGAAATATCACACTCAGCCTTCTTTGTCCTGTGTCAATAATATGAAAGTGTTTTTAACGCTTGAATGAACTATGATGATGATGATGTTCTCCTGACCGATTCCGGCCACGGCGGCCAATCTCATTGAGACTAGCCAACTGCGCAGGAGATATTATAGTGCACGAGTGTACGCGCAGACACAACGTGCACTCTCTATTCCTGTCACTCTCATACTCCGGTGGGACGACTATTCGACACGGCCGTTAAGAGTTAAGGCGTAGGACCGACGCCTTTACGTGTTCTCCGAGGCACGGGGGTGAAACACCGCCAACTTCCCAACTCCGGGCTGTTACTGAGGCTTACTTATACAGAAAGACTCAATAACTAAACTTGGCCCGATCGGGGACTCCAACCCAGGACCTCTCTGAATGAACTATATAAATACTTGTATGTACGTACTTGTATATACTTGTATGTACGTGTATTCAGCCCTTTTTAACATCCCACTGCTGGGCACGGGCCTTCTTTCAATACGAGGAGGTTCAGGCTATAGTCCACCAATGTAAGAACCCGGATTAGAACCCGCTTCACTCGGTTATCCAAGCAAGCGCGTTACCACTGGGCTACCAATGAACAAACATATTTCATTATATTTTTCATATTTCCAGGTTGTGACTCCTCGCGGTGTGATAGAGAAGAGTTGTCGCGTGCCTCGGATATCGTGCGGGCCGGAGTGGGAGCACATTATCATGGGCTCTGAAGGATGCTTGGGGGTTGTCACTGAGGTAATAATTGCTATAAATATTAAAAACACAAAACAGGATTTGTTTGTCTCTTATAATCAAAGAAATTTCAGTTCATACAGAAGTAAAGCTATAAAAATCTAACTAAGTAATATATGGAAAATTGTCATGTAACTTCCTAACCGATTTCGACCACTGCGGCCAATCTCACTAAGACTAGCCAGATGTGCAGGAGATATTATAGTGCACAAGTGTACGCACAAACACAAGTGCATTCAATTCCTGTTACTCTCAAATTCCAACATTACGATAATTTGACACTGACTGTGGAAGATCAGGCTCAGTACCGACGGATATATGTGCTTTTCGAAGCACGGGTATGAAACAGCGCCAATTTCCCCAACCAAACAGCTGTTACTGGGACTTTCGTAACAGAAAGACTCAATAACTAAACTTGGCTCGACCCGGGACTCGAACTCAAGACCTTCGGAAATCAGATAAATAACATGAATATATAACTTATACATTACATATAATAGTATTAAATATAATTTCCATTTCACTTACTCCTACGATAAAGTTGACTGCAAGAGTTTTCTTATAGCATTATGCTTGGCTACATAATGTCATAATATATGATAAAGACGTCTGCTGTATGTCCCATTTATAATGTATGTTTCTTTTTTTCTATATTTCTTTTATGATGGGCTATTGGGTATATATCTATTTAGACGTTAGTATTAAAAGCTATAAGCAATATGGGCCTCCTGTATGAATTTCGATGTGCTTAGTATGGTATGATTTCATTAAAGAGATGCCCTTAAGCCTATTCCTACACTGTCTGTCGATCTGTCATGTCTTTAAAGGGCTGCATCCTTTAAACCGTAGAAGGTAGTAATGGCAAATACCTTACTTTTAAGATAAACCATTTTTTAATACTAACGACTTTCTAGGACTTCGCTCGGGTGTGTCCTTGGTGGTGCTTTAATTTATATTTATATTTAATTTGTATTTATATTTCATATTAAATACAGGCCTAACTGTTATGAGTAAGTCTATGCGTTACTCCAGGTAATAGTCTGTGTTCTAATTTTCTTCTATATCCATCCAGCTGTTTGAGCGTGAAGTATTAACAAACATAAACACGTACAAAATTTTGAATATATAATTTAGTGTTTAAGATAATAAAGTATTGCACTTGACCAATTATTGGTAAGTAGGTACGTATAATACTATTTATTTTTATATATTTTATTTATATTAGGTTACATTAAAAATCCGTCCGTTACCGCCCGTGGTCCGTTACGGGTCGCTCGTGTTCCCCGACTGGGAGTCTGGTTTCCACTTCGAGAGGGAGGTCGCGAGGCAAAGACTGCAGCCTTCTAGCATACGACTCATGGATAACGAACAGGTATTCATAGTTCTCTTACATATTTTTTTATGGAAGATGAAGAATATATATTAATTCCTAGTACAAACTTTCATCCCCATTTTCACCCCCTTAAGGGATGATTTCCGGGTTAAAAATCCTATGTCCCTCCCAGGGTCTCAATCTATCTTCTTACCAAATTTCAGTAGTTTCGAAGCCTATTCGGTATAAACAAACAAATATATTTAATTTTATTTTTGTTTCTACGAGTACATTGGTATGAATGAATCCAACATAAACCATAATCTTTCATGCAGTTGGTACCAAAATAAATAATAAAAAATTATACACACAACAATTTCTTTAATTACTAGTCAAAAAGCTTCCACTGTCTACTAATAAGAAAAAAAAAATTAAAGAGTGCGTGTATGAATGTGTACACGCGTAAGAAGTAAAACTTCTGTAGGTTATCGGTACTCTTTATGAAATTCAATTTTTGTTTTAAATAATTAGAATAGCTCAAATACTAAAAGATAATAAATAGTATATTAGGCATATTACAATGATAATTTAAGGAAAGAATATAATATTATTTATCATTAACCGACTACCAAAAAGGAGGATGTTTTCAATTTGTCGGAATATTTGTTTTTTTTTATGTATGTTTACCGATTATTCGAAGATGCCTGGACCGATTTCGGTTTTTTTGTTTCGAAGGGTATACTTCCCAGGTCCCATTTAAATTTTATCGAAATTGGGCGAGCGGTTTTCAAAAAAATCAACAAATAAATATTTTTTTAAAATAAATTGCTTAATCGAATATGTTATTAAAAACTTTCTTCTTACAAATTACCTGCTTATTACGACTACATTAAAAAATGGAAAAATAAAAACTTAAAAAAAACTGACTTCCAGGCACTAAAATTTAAAAAATAACTAAACGGGGGTTTTTACTTAGAATAGAGACCTAATCAGATATTTTCGAAGTCGGTGCCGGCCGACAATATTTAAAGATATGAATATCTAATAGGTAAATATGATTTGGTATGAACTCTAATTATATTTAAAATATTATACATCAATATTAGATCAATGTTACAATCCACAGTTTCGCTTCGGCCACGCGCTAAAAACGGAGCAGTCATGGGGCGGAGTCCTACTCGACGGGCTGAAGAAGTTCTACATAACGAAGATCAAAGGCTTCGACCCTCTGAAGCTGTGCGTGGTGACGCTGCTGATGGAGGGCAGCGCGGCCGCCGTGGCGGAGCGCGAGCGCGCGCTGCTGGCGGCGGCCGCGCGGCGCGGGGGCGTGCCCGGCGGCGCCGCCAACGGCGAGCGGGGGTACACTTTGACGTTCGTCATCGCGTATATACGGGTGAGTGTTCACTTTCTTCTCTTATATATTAATTTTGGTGTCTTTTGTTGTAAGTTCAAGGTTTATTACAATTACATTTTCAGGTTTAGTATAGATTTCTCAGAGATGAGATATTTTCCCACAATGAAAAGTATCTTATATGGTGACCCGGATAACCGGCTATCATCATACCAAATTTCATCACAATCCGAATAGACAAACAGACAAAAATTATAACTAAAAACCATACATTCGGCCTCTACATCGATAATACCGTTTATTTCAATAAGATTTTCCAAAAAATATTTAATGTACAGATTCGGCTTCGTTACAGCTTTATTATATGTCCCTTTTTAGTATAAATTATAATAATTTTAGTTTATTGATTTTATTTTACCGACCAATCTTCTTCGTATCTTCTCCATTCTACGTGACATTAGCGATGTAATCTCTGCTCGACTGGCACACTTTGAAGCCATTAACAAGATGATTGAGTTGAATAAGTGCTTCTAGTATGATATATGGATTTGAATGAAATGAAAGTATGCCTGGGAAAAGTAATGCTGCCAGTTTTATTGCATATGTTCGAGCGAGTGTTGTACTTCTTAGTTTTTAGTACAGTATATTGGTCTTTATATATGCAAAGTTAACTGTTTTTATATATTAAAAACATTAAATATGATGATAAAGTTACCTGCGCATTTCAATAACTTCTTTAATCTTCTTTTATTATTAAGTAATTTTCGCTGAAATTCGTTATATAAAACCATTTGCAGGATGATGAAACTCGGATAAACTTTGCGTTTATTCAAAAAATATATCATAATATAAATAAATATAATAAATCAATATATATGTATTTATTATACCTACACATGTCATAAGTCACGTATAAACTAAATGAAATTGCACTTTTGCTTTAAACGGCAAACACGCATTGGTGACGTTGTCTCTAAGGAAAAATGAATTTATATTTATTTAACAGTTAGTATGAAATACAAATCTTTGAATTTCTCTACTTTTCTGTACTATGCATGTATATACATATAAACCTTCCCATTGAATCACTCTATCTTTTGCTAAAAACTGCATTAACATCCGTTGAGTAGTTTAAAAGATCTAAGCAAACAGACAGCGGAAGTGACTTCACTTTATACTATGTAAAGATATACCGAAATGTATGACAAAAATCAAAATGCATGTATCATATTAGTAACAGTATTACAGCATACATATAAACTCGTATAATTTTTCGCAGTATCAGTTTTAGCATTTTACAAAATTCATCTTATAAGGGGGTAAAATAAGGGGTGAAAGTTTGTATGATACTACCTTTTTAGATATTTATTTGTAGTTTTAGCGCGAGCGAAGCCGCGGGTTCTGCCAGTATAAGTATAAATATATGATTGAAAACCCTCCAGGACCTCGGGCTGGAGTACGGCGTGGTGGCGGAGTCGTTCGAGACGTCGGTGTCGTGGGCGCGCGCGCTGCCGCTGTGCGCCGCCGCCAAGGCGCGCGTGCGGCGCGAGTGCGCGGCGCGCGGCCTGCGCTCCTACCACATCTCCTGTCGGCTCACTCAGACGTTTGTGCCGTATTTGTATATCTGTCATCTATACAGATAAATAAATTGAAGTGTCTGTTTGTAATGTCGAAATTACAGCGTTTTACTAAATGCATATGAATACCTATATATACGGTACTTATAAGAAAAACACAATTAACTTTTGTTTGTCTGTCTGTCTATTTGTTCCGGATAATCTCTGAAACCGCTGGACTGATTTTGACGGGACTTTCACTTGAAGATAGCTGATGTTATAGGGAGTATCATAGGCTACTTTTATTTTAGGAAAAGAATTAGGATTCCGCTCAAAAAAATTAAAACGTACCCGAGCGAAGCGTGGGTGAGTCGCTAGTATTTCTATAATAAAGACGCGTATTGTGTTAAATTCACACGTTTAAATTCCGTAGTGTCATTAATCCCTCAACGACCGCGGACACGCCGGCGTTACAGTTAACAATAGATTTCTTAGAAATTTAATTAATTTATTAGAAATTTACCTGGAGGTGTTATTATACATACAAAAAGACTTTGACTTACCAGTTAGTTCCTATACAAATGTTTTTAGTGACAGTTAATACAAATAGTTTTTATCGTTAGCCCAATTCGTTAAACTGCTAAGTTCGTTTTTGAGCAATATTACTTTTTATGCCGGTCAAAAAGTTCTGACGATTACCTACATTATGTTAAAGGAATAGCGAAGATATCATTATGAAAAGGTTAGAAAATTGCAAGAAAAGTTATAGGAATCAACGTATAATGCAGTTTTTTTTGCAGCAGATTAACGAATTAGGCCGACGCGCGATATAATGCGCTGGATTTACAATAAGGGCATTTGGGACTACTGTCCAGGGCGGCAAATTTTCAGAGGCGGCAAAAATTAAAGGGTGAAAAAAAATCTTTATGTTATCGAAAATTCTTTTTGTATTTTCCAAAAAAATATTAATAAAAAAAACTTACTATAGTCTGATTTTTAATTCGACGGAATTCTGACATCTCAGAAGTGTTGTCAAATTTGAAACATTGTCACTAAAAACGGAAAGCATTTTAGCAAAATAAAAAAATAAACCTTTCTTGAAGTTAAGGATTCAATTAGAAAAACTAAGAATTAAAAAATTATTGATTACTCTAAAATGGTAATTATTTTTTTATTATCATATTATTGAAGTTACAATAATTATTATGAAATTATTTTCTATTACAGGAATCCCTGTCCAATAATCCATAGGTTGCAAGGTTCCTTTTTTAGTAAGACCCCTTTGTAAAATATTTTGTTTTACTCTGTTTTATCCATTTAACCATTAAAAAATTACATTATAGTTAGCTTGCATTGATTGCACAAAACAAAGACTATTTACAATGTCACACATATAGTTTACTTGATCTAATTCTGTTTCATATTTTTTTTTATTTTATATTATAAAAAATTCAAAGCAGAAAAGGTTTATAATATCTGAATTGTCAAAGAATGACAGCTGTCATATTTCCGTGGAATTAAAAATCAGACTTTAGTTACATTTTTCGAAAAATTGAAAACATTTGTTAATCTTTTTTTTTTGCGTATTTGTCAAAAAAATAATAATTAATAGAAATTAAACTTTATCGAACTTTATCAATTTTATGCAAAGTTTCGATAATGGGGCGGCATTTTTTCAGTGTCCAGGGGCGCTAAGGTTGAATCCGGCACTGACGATATATGAAACGTGATTCGATTCCAATTGACGACACGTTTAGCTCAGTTTGCAGTGACACTACTTGCTGTGCCAGCGGTCGCAGGTTCAAGTCCCGCTGCGGCCATTCATTTGTGTGATGAGCACGAATGTTTGTACTCCAGTTATTGGTGTTTATATTTATAATATGTATGTATTTAAAGTTATATATGTATAGTGTATCAACTATCCGGTATTCATAACACAAGCCTCGTTCATAGCTTACCATGGAACTAGATGGTGCTGTGTGATAATTTCCCAACATATTTATTTATTATTATTTATTTATTAATTTGCAGCTACGACGCGGGCTGCTGCATCTACTTCTACTTCGGGTTCAACGCGGCGGAGGCGCGCGGCGACGCCGTGCGTCTGTACGAGGAGATCGAGGACGCGGCGCGCGACGAGATCGTCGCCTGTGGCGGTAGGGGACGCTTATATTATCATTTTTTTTATGGTACTCAGTGACAAATGAGCAGACAGCCCACCTGATGGAAAGCGGTACCTGTCGCCTATAACACATATTGTTCATGCACTTAGATTTACGTAACAAAACTGCAGAACCGGCGGTACGTTATCACTGTGAGGACTAAGATGATATGCCTCTTGCCTGTAATTGCTCTGGCTACCTTATCCTTCAAACCGGAATACAACAATGTAATCATAACTAATTATATTATAATAATATGTGTTGAAACATTTATACACAGCACCATCTAGTTCCACGGTAAGCCGAAGCTTGTGTTATGGATACCAGATAGTTGATACACTACACATGTATAGTGTATACCGATCTGACTTCCATCTGCAACATCGAAACACAACTCTTCAATGATTCGCCATGATCAACCAACATTATCAAGCCACATATCTCCAACGAATGTCATGATGTCGCTTCGTCTCTTAATTTGAATTTGATTTGACGTAACCTCACATAGTGATTTTAAAGAATAATATGGTTATAAATCTTTATATATATAATTCTTCTGTGAGTGTGTATGTCACTGAACTTCTCTCAAACGACTGGACCGATTTTGATGAAATTTTTTGTGTGTGTTCAAGGGGATCTGGGAATGGTTTAGATTCACAATTTTGTCCAAAAAGTTTGAAATTTTCAAATTAAAGACGTGTAGACAGGACAACGTCTGTCGGGTCCGCTAGTTAAATTATAATACATTTCTACTAAACCTTATATATAAAGTAATAATATTAGTCCCGCTGAGTTTCTTTCGCCAGTTCTTCTCAGGTCTGAGGCTTCTTTCCGAACTGGTAGTAGATTGATGATTATTCCTTTGGCTGTTACTGTTGTCTAAATTATATCTATACATATAATAAAATTGTAACTAAACCGAATCTGTATATTAAATATTTTTTGGAAAATCTTATTGAAATAGACATTATTATCGATACAGAGGCCGAACCTATAGTTTTTAGAGTTTTTGTCTCTCTGTTACCGCATCACGGAAAAACCACTGGAGGGATTTTGATGAAATTAGGTATGATGATAGCTGGTTATCCGGGTCACATATAGGATACTTTTTACCGCGGGAAAATATCTCATTTCTGAGTAAAAATACAAAAACTGCCATGTAAGAGTATACTAATATGTAAAACCTAAGAATTTCATTTTTGGTCATCTGAACGCGGGCAGAGCCGCGGGCAATGCTAGTATAACAATAAATACGTATTGTAAATAATACAAGTTTTATTTTCAATTAAATATCAACAAAGACGTTCGGTAAGAAATTGTAATAATTTAATGCTGAATAAATATTTTGAATTTGAATTGAATTCGAATTTATCTTATTAGTTAATTAACGACTAGCTGCTACGTGAACGTCCCGTTAAAATCGATCCCGCGGTTTTGGTTTTGGTTTTTTAAATTTGTTACTTTCATATGCATTTAGTAAAAAGCTGTTATTTTGATATTACAAACAGACACTTCAATTTTATTTATCTGTATAGATGAACTTTGATTGCCTCGGTGGTCTAGTAGGTAGCATGTACAGATAAAAATTGACATGTTCTGGGTTCGAGTCCTGTGTCGAGCTTAGATAGTGAGTTTTTCTGACATGGAATCGGACTTGGGTAGCTTGCGATGGAAAAAGTTAGAAAAAAATCTCATTTAGGCAAAACCAAGCTTTATGCTATGAGAGTCGTTACCTATATATAAAATATTATATAATGGTATTGAATATACAGATAGAGACAGATATATAAATATTAGATAGCTAGATAAGAATAATTCATATTGAAAGATCGACATAACTTAAGGCTAATGTACACGGAGGGAGCTTATCGTTTCCTAGATAAAGAGCATAAATGTAGGCAATGTAAACTGGACCTTATTATGAAATATATACGGCATAGTTTATATTGCATAACTTTACTATATGTTTACGAAATTTTCACTATAAAGCATAGGAAAGGAAAATGTGTAAAAAAAGTTAAATAAATAAAATTATATTAGTGAAATCGCTGGTTTTTAGATATCTGCGAAAAGATTTTTTTAAAAAAATATTACCTACATTAAATATGAAAAAATATTATAACCGTACTCATTTAAAGAATAGCTAGTAGTTTAATATGAACAAGGATATGCCACTCCATGGACATGATTGTGCCTCCACCCATGCTATAGAGCAGGGCTCGGAATCGGCTTAAAAAAACTGTTTATTTCGGTAATGTATGTAATGGTTAATTCATCGCTTTCTTTAACTGGTTAATGAAAACGAACAGTTTAGTAAACCGAAATAATAATGGTTAATGATTATTCTTAGGGACAGATTGGATTTCGCCTTTTGATATCGAAATAAACTGATTAATTCATTCATCAGTAAGAAACGTCATGTATGCTTCTACTAAGCTATTAAAGACGCCCGGTTAATTTTGATCATGGAACCTCCCGAATTTAACCGGTTAAAGAACGTAACCGAAACCTTAAACCGAAAAGCCTTTCAGTTTAGGGTCAATGACCAAAACCCAAAAAATTAAACGAGATTCCGAGCTCTGCTATAAAGAGACACAATTTTGTCTATGTAAATACGCCTTTATTCGTATAATGTTCAATGAAACCTGTTATTGGTGTCAAATTGATAGGCCTTGACAGTGTCTCGGGAAATCGATCATCTCAAAGATAAGCTAATTGGAAATGTAGTGTATTGACCGTAGCAAATAAATTTATCAGTCATCGACACGACGACGATTGGACGACACGTTTTGGCTCAGTTTGTAGTAGGTCACTACTTGCTGTGCCAGCGGTCGCGGGTTCGAGTCCCGCTCGAGGCATTCATTTGTGTGACGAGAACAAATGTTTGTGCTATAGTCATGGGTGTTTATATTTATAATATCTATGTATCTTAAGTTATATAATATGTGTAGTGGATCAACTAGATGGTGATGGTGATCATGGAACTAGATGGTGTGTGTTGTTGTCCCAACAACAACAACATAAAGCAATTATTTGCTTTTCTGAATATAATGAAGATATTAGGTATATAAAATACCTAGTCATTATAATACGTAACCAATTATTTTTTTGTTTATTTGAATATTAATTATTCTGTCAGATACTCGTATAAGGCAAAAGTGACGACATAATATGTGGTATGAAGTAATCATACATAGATTTTTGAATAATTTTGACACAGGTTTTTCCTTATTTTTAAATAAGTAATGGTTTTCCCTTAAGACCATTCATTAAATGAGTTACGCACTATTTTACCTTTTTTATAAATAGCAAGATGTTAGAGTAGATCAAACTTAGTGATGGCGTGCTTAGCATTAATTCAAAAAAAGTACAAGAATTTTCAGCGTCCCCCTGCTGGGGCTTCCCTTCAATACGAGGAGATCAGACCAAATCCGCCACGCTGGCAAAGTGCAGATTAGTCGACTTCACAATTCACATGTCTTTCGAAAACTTGCTAGTATTTCTCAGACATGCAGGTTTCCTCACGATGTTTTCCTTCACCGTAAGACAAGTGGTAATTATGTTGGAAATGATTCGCATATGAAAATATCAGAGGTTTGAGACCCAGGATTTGAGTCCGCTTCACTCAGTTTCCTAAGCGAGCGCGTTGCCACTGGGCTACCACTTAAACTGTAGTAATTATGTATATAATAGCCTGCGGCTTCGCTCGCGCTAAAATTCCAAAAAAAA
This sequence comes from Brenthis hecate, assembly GCA_951806755.1. Classification (NCBI taxonomy): domain Eukaryota; kingdom Metazoa; phylum Arthropoda; class Insecta; order Lepidoptera; family Nymphalidae; genus Brenthis; species Brenthis hecate. The sequence continues at coordinate 5,061,566 of OX638266.1, forward strand.
CTCTGAAAATTTAGGTTTCATAAAAATATTCATGCCTTATTTTACTGAATTTTGAAAAATGCTAAAACACGTATTTATTTGTTTTTAATGTAAGAGCATTAATACGAAGTTTCAAGTAACTCTGATCATAAGTAACTTTTTGGGTTGTATCAGAACGTGTTTTCCCGTGAGAATATGCTAGTATCCCGCGGTAAAAAGTATGTCACTCCAGCCAGCCAACTCTTACCACACAAAAAATCACGCCAATCCGTCACTCCACATCGAAGTGAAAGAATGACAAACACATTTTTAACCCCCAACGCAAAAAGAGGGGTGTTATAAGTTTGACGTCGATGTCTGTGTGTTTGTGTGTGTCTGTCTGTGGTATCGTAGCTCTCAAACGGATGGACCGATTTCGTTACGATTTTCTTCTTTTGAAAGCCAGTTTCCTTGCTGTGGTTCTTAGCTATGTTTGGTTAATATCGGTCCAGCAGTGTAGGAGTATCAGCTCTTTTCCCAAATGATGTAAGGCATTTTGGCGTTACTCGATTAATTGCTTCACGCGTGCCAGTGTAATCGTTAAATGAAAATTATTAATTTACGTAGGGGGTTTTTAAAATTTTGGAATCACATTTATAACACCTTCAGGTAAATTTTTAAGAAATTAATTAAAATTCTAAGAAATCTATTGTTAACTGACACGCCGGCGTGTCCGCTGTCGTGGAGGGATTAATATTAGTATGGCTAATAATTGCAGGTTCCATATCGCACCACCACGGCGTGGGCAAGCTGCGCAAGAAGTGGTACACCGCCACGGTGAGCGAGCCTGGCGCGCGCCTGCTGCTCGCCGCCAAGCGCGCGCTCGACCCCGACAACATCTTCGCACTCTCCAACATGGCCTTTGATAAGTACACGCCACATGTTAACAGCAAATTGTAAATGTGTATGCTGTTATGGTTTTAATTAGGGATGGTGGTAGTTTTGTTGGAACAGAAAGCGGAGGTTTTTAATTCGATATATAAATGAAAGAATGCAAAGAAGTTCGTAATATCGAAGAATTAATTTAACCAGTCGACAATTAACTAGTGAAATTATGAACTCTTTTACTCATGAGGGGATTCCCTGCGCCTCAAGTCGAGACTTTGATAATGGTTACGAACGAAGTTTAACACAAAAAGTAAGTTTCGGTATACTCTCTGATTCGATATTATCGCAACCGAAGTCGGAGTCGAAAGTTCGCAGCATCACTAGTTATAATAAAACTTGATTATGATTTTTTTTGTTCTATAAGAATCGAATGGTGACATGTTTTATTACTATTATAATAATTGTAATTAGGTGGAAGTTCTTGGTATGTTTTTTTTAATTAATTGAAGTTTTGCTGTGAAAGCAATAAGGATTGTTAGTGAAGTAATTTTCAATATTTTGTAGAAATTGGTTCAATTCAAATGGGACAAAATTGATTTTATCAATATTAAGGTTAGTTTATTGATGTAAGTTTAAACCATAACATTTTTTACTAATACACAAATTGTAAAATTACTCGAATAAATAATCAGTGAATTGCCAAAAATGGCGTTTTTTATATAAATAATAATTATAATTATTCCTTAAATGTAATTACATTCCAAGGTTTTTCGTACTAAAGAAATGACAAATTAGAATAATATGTGAATCACAAAATTAGTTATAACGTGATATTAGATTAAATATTTAGTGGTGATATTGTGGAAAATAAGAAAAATAATATTAAAAAAAATGTGTGTGTGTACTTATGTACGCACGTAAAAAGTTATACTTCTTTTACGTAACAGAACAAAAATAGCTAAAGATTTCATCCTGTATGTCACAACTCTCTGTTTGTAAAAGGAATGCAGCTAACTTCATCATGTCGCTTTTTGGCTGTCGCTGGGCGCGCGCATCGTAAAAAATCATAATTTTTCCCAATCGTGCCAAAAGGAGTATAACTTCAAAAGCATCTGTTTTGCAAGCATAGAGATATTACCTAAAGGAAAAAACACATATAACGTATTTGTAATTTTATACATTATAGTCTTAAAGTGTTAAAAGAATAATTTAGAATATATAGATATACATATTATGTATGCAGGTATTCTTAATTTTTAACCGACTTCAAAAAAAGAGGAGGTCCTCATCTATGACATTTCCCTTTTTCAGATATTATTAAGTTGGGTGTTCTGAGATTTTTGTCTAAATTATATATAGTACTAGCATTGCCCGCGGCTCCGCCCGCGTTCATATGACCAAAAATCAAATTATTCTTAGGTTTTATATATTAGTATACTCTTACATTGCAGTTTTTGTATTTTTTCTCAAAAATGAGATATTTTCCCGCGGTAAAAAGTATCCCATATGTTGACCCGGATAACCAGCTATCACCGTACAAAATTTCATCAAAATCCCTCCAGTGGTTTTTCTGTGATGCGGTAACAGACAGACAGACAAAAATTCTAAAAACTATAGATTTGGCCTCTGTATCGATAATAATGTTTATTTCAATAAGATTTTCCAAAAGTGTTAAATTTTATTATATGTATAGATGTAGAAATAAGTAGGTACCTATCTTTTGAAAAAGTTAAATTTTAACAATAAATGTAAATATCTCGTAATGATATTATTTATTACAACATTTTTTACTGTAACGAACTGAAGTGTAACATTTGCATACTCAAGTAATGTGTTTTCTTACAAATGAAATACAACATTCAATAATATTTGTAATGATTTTTCCTGTTAAGTAATCAATATTTAAAGTCATCAACAAGTCATGCAGTGACCTATATCGAAATAAAATGATTAAAAAAAAATAATACAAAACTTGTCTTGACAATAACAAACACACAAAAAAAAGAATTATCCAATTTGGTGCAGTCGATCGGAAGTTACGAGTGTACAATGTAGATAGATACATTTCCGCGATTCATTTTTATTTATATAGATACGCTTTTACTAAAATTTAATAAAGCAATAGTATATCACCATGTTCATTTTTATATTTCTATATACGTACCAATTATAAGATAATTTCTTTTATACAATAAACTTATTAAACTAAACAGCTGCAATGGAGTGGGTTCAGTTCGAGTCTCGTAGAATCGTACCAATGGTATCGCATTTTAATTAGCAAATGTCATTTCGTACATGATTACCACTGAACACGATCAATGAATTATCCTAAGAAACTTATGGCCTGCCGCCTGATCTTCCTCGATTTTTCTAATCAACTAGCAATGGGATAGTTAAAGGGTTGAATTATTATCTATACTTAATATTATGAAGAGACTGTTTGTTTGTTTGTTTGAATGCGCTAATCTCAGAAACTACTAATCCGATTTAAAAATTCTTCTTGTATTAGATAACCTATTCATTGAGGAAGGTTATAATAGGTTCTATATCATCCCGGCAAAATGTACGGTTCCCGTGGGATAGGTTTGTTTTTGTTTAGGTACGAACCCGAAGCGAAGGCGAGTCTCTAGTTTAAATTAAAAATATAATGTTTTGCTTTGTATTAAGCCGGTGTTTAGGTGTGTCTAGTCCTTTTTATAATTATGTGTAATATTACCACTTAGTTTATTGATATTGATTATAATTCTAAAACACAAATTTATGTATGCAATTTGTAAGGAAAATGGGCTTATTTATTAAGTAATAGATATAACAATACATTCTATTTTAAACTTACGTTAGTTAATTAAACTGATATATTTCTTGTTTACAGTTTTGTTTCTTGTAATGTACAAACATATCTAACTAAAAACAAACTGAGAATATAAATTATACTATCGCACTTTCAGTCTCTGCATCATATAATTTATCAAAGCACTTAAGAGGATTGTGAAGCTGTAAATTTTTATACAAAAAGCGATAACGTTTTTGTTCCCATAAACACAGTCTAATTTTATATTTTTTTGGAAATTTTGTAGATATAATGAAAAACTACGTCCGTAAGTTTTTATTTTAAAGAAATATTGCGTACGATAGCAGTTTTTAGCATCTAAATATCTATATTTTTGACTTAAAAACTTCCTTTCTTCGAGCTTTTCTCATTTCGTAAATGTTTAGGAGGGTGAAAACGTTATCGCCCGAAACAATATTTCAAAAAGAAAATGTACGTAAATGCCTCTAAACTTGCAATTATATCGCACTATACGAGTTGGTAAAATGAGCGGTAAGAAACAGCATTTTTTTTTAAAACCTACTCGTGCCTATCGGCACTTCACATTCCTCGTAAGTAGGTATACCTAAGTGTCGTTTAAATTACAATGTCGGCATTGTCTTAAGTACCTAATGATGACTCTGTATTGGCTACAATAAATTAACTGTACAATAAAGATGTTATATCATTTTGATTTAATAAACTTTATAAGTTAAGTTTCTTATTTTACGCAGATGTCGGGGACATCTGGCAGACTGGTATTCACGTGTGCAAATCCGTCATTAAAACCCTATGTATACATACCGACCAGTTTTCCTCATTCCTGTTTATCAAACCATACAAAATATGAGTCTTTTTCATTTACGTATAACATTTATTAGTCACAACATAACTATATATAATGTAGAAAATACTTAAAATGATTTTTAGTTATTATAATATTCTAAGCTATAAACATCTTGAGATTTTTTTTCTAAAGCTATATATAAATAAAATATATTGTGTCAATAGTTACTGGGAATTAAGTTTATATAATAAATAAGAACAGCGTAAGAACGCGTATAAAGTTTTGACAAGACGTACCTACCTACTTAGTTTTTTTTAGTTTTTACTGATACAGATACATCATGCGTGCCATGAGTGGGTAGATAATTATTATTTAGAAAATCTTGAAGCCGTTGACGGTATTTTGTTTATATTGTGCTGTACCACCGTCTTATTTAAAAATGATTGATCTGTTTATGCCTATTCGATCGTTTCTCAAGTTTCAAAACGTATACACGGATAATAATATTTTCCGATTGCATTACAAATTGACTGTGATAATACTGCTTGTATGTACCTTGTTAGTTACATCTAAACAATTTTTTGGGGAGCCTATACATTGTATAAGTGAAGGTGAAACTATCAATAAAGATGCGATAAATAGTTATTGCTGGATCTATGGAGCCTTTACTTTGGAAAATCAACCTGTTGGTAAGTTTGTGAGGCACTAAAATAGGCTGCAGTTTAGTATATTGGACGGGGTCCGTGGAGGAGTGGGTGGTATATTTAGAAAGGGGAGGTGATACGGAGTCCAAATATATAAAATTTATTTTGAGGAAACGAAAGAGACAAAAGTTATTGCGACTTAAAGTTACAATATTTCCATACATTATTATGAAATTACTGCCATTTGACACTTCCAAGTGCCAAAATGATCTTCAAATAATGAGTCAGATCTATCATCGAATTTTAAATTAACTTAAAGTACTAATGATACTGCAGGGGTTCTGACTTCTGAGTTTGAAATAAAAAAAAAGAACCAACGAGAAGGCTAAGGCGGGAGCGAAGCGTATAGCGTAGCTTTAGCCTTCTCAATCTATGATATCCAAGTCGGACTGTCACTTAATCGAAAATAAATAGTACACTTGACTAAAAAAATAGTCTACTTACGTTTATAAACAACATTAGTACATATAAAACACTAAGAACACGTAAAACTTTAGTAATACTATTAAAACAGAAATCTAGAAACGAATGTATACGAAAATTAACAAAAACTAATAACTACTGGAAAATAATATGAGAAAAATAACTATAAAACAGCAAAAAATATAAAAACCTAAATAGTAAACACGTTTAATGAGTACCGATTGTATTTACATAAACTATTGAACTTCGCGGTATTTTGTGACTACCCGTTGAAAATACTGAAAGGTATTCACAGGTAATAAAATCAAATAATTGTTTAAAACATTTTGCTAAATGTAAATTAATTATATAACTCAATATTTTACATAAATCAAATAAAAACTCGTAAATGCATGCATGAATTTAAAAATAACATATCTCTATTTTAAAATCTTAGTAATCTGTTGACACTTTTTAGTTTTAATATGCATTATAAGTTATAACTCTTATCTAATTATTATGCGATAATATGTTGTCCTGAAAGCGGTTTACAAAACAGAAATTGACAGTTTTGTCAAAATTTAAAATTATTTTGTTTAGATTATTGTTTTTAGTGAAATTATAAAAATATTAATACACTATAGCTTTAATTGTTATGAAAATATGAATTTTACACGAAAAAAGATGTTTACTATTCGTCAAAGGTCTGTTTATCTTTTGTAATGAATTATTTAGGTATAGAAATGTTCTAACTTTGTCTCCATAACTTTTGACTCCTTCGTTTCCTCAAAATATTTTTTATATATTTATACTCTCTATCACCTCCCCTATCCAATACCACCCACTTTTTCAGGGGCCGAGCCCCATATACTAAACTTCTGCCCTAAAATAGCTGAACTCAATTAGTTCTAATAAGTGTATATTGGAAATTGAATAATATGTTTTAAATCTAATTGTTTTAATTTTATAAAACATAATAAAAGTAGATTTATTTTTTATATTAATGGTGATCTATATATGGTTTGGTAAAATAAATTGTTATATTTTATTTATACAATGATTTTTAAACCAGCCAAACACATGCTTTACACTGGAGTTGGCACTGATACTACTGGTGATGCAAAGCATAGAAGACACTCTTACTACCAGTGGGTATCCTTTATACTTTTGTGTCAAGCTGCTATGTTCTACACTCCACATTACCTCTGGAAGATCTGGGAAGGTGGCAAGCTGAAGGCATTAGTATCTGATTTAGGTATATGAATTTAATTTATTTTTCAGAAAATATTCTTGACATTTCTAATTAGCTCCCAGTATTTTTTTTATTTATTAATGAAATATCATTGTTTAAGGAAAATAACATATAAACTAAAGTTTTTCTGCTATATTATAAATTATTTTAATTTTATTGTTTAATCTTTTTCAGCCAATCCTCTTGTAACAAAAAATTGGGGAGAATCCAGACGTGCGGAAATGTTATCCTATTTGACATATTCTAATATCCATACACATATGAAATATGCTTTACTTTATGGTTTTTGTGAAGTACTTAATTTTGTTAATGCAGTAAGTAATATTTTAATACAATAATCAAAATTTCAAATTTCTATCACTATATTCCAGTTTTTAACAATATTCCCATTAGTAGTAGTACCTATACATCGCTATCTGTACATGGAAGATATTTGATAAAAACTATCATTGGGCGTCTTTATTTACGCAATAGAACCCAAAACAATGATTTTTAGAATTTTTGTCTTTTTGTATGTGCGTTTATGCGCGCTAATCAGAGGAAAGGCTTAAAGCACCTGAGCAGAGCGAGGATGAGTAGCTAATAATAATAAACTAAGTGAACAACAATATTATTAAATATTTTTTATCATTAATATAAATATATTTTCTCTTATAGGTTGGCCAAATATTTCTCCTAGATTTATTCTTAGGTGGTTCATTCCGAAATTACGGTTCAGCTGTTGCCACATTTACCCAGGTGCCAGATTTGCCAACAGAATCACAGCAACCTAACCCTATGGATTTATACTTCCCCAAGCTAACGAAATGTTCATACAGAGACTTCGGCCCATCAGGAACACCTCAACTGAAAGATCGTCTATGTGTATTACCTTTAAATATAATAAATGAAAAAATATTTGCAGTTTTATGGTTCTGGCTCATAATTCTTGCAGTTTTGTCTGCTCTTGCTATATTCTTTAGAATTATTATTTTTACAGTGCCTACTGTTCGCACATATCTGATCATGAGCCGTGTTAGGCAAGTTGATAGATATATTGTTTCTAAAATAACCAATCATTTTGGTTATGGTGATTGGTTTGTTCTTCACTTGCTTGGCAAGAACATGAATCCAATTGCTTTTAAGGACCTTGTTTTAGAATTGTCTAAAGAAATAGGCAATAACAAAGCTTATAATGTTTGATTGTTATTTTAACTATTAAAAAGTTAAGAGTCATTGACAAAGGTCACACAGTAGGGCCTTGCTTTCATAGTGAACTGTCCAGGTAAGCCTGTGTGTATGCTGTTCAGGAACAATGTATGGACAGCTGCCAGTTTATCCAAGCACAACTGAACAGGTATACCCTACAATACATAGACGTTTTCAGAAGTTTTATACTATGTGCATTTAAAATAGGTAAATTGTTTTTTCCTAAAGAAGACATTTAAAGTTTTTCCAGGATTAGTAAAATGCTAATTAGAATAGCTATATAAGTTGAGTGTTCATTCTTACATAGTAAGTTTATATACATTTACTATTTTTTATATTTTAAAAATCCCAAAAATACAAAAATTAGTTCTACTTTAATGAATAAATTATAACGATAGTTTTATATTTATTATTTATTCATAAAAGTTAACATTAATTAATAAGTTACAAGTCTTTCATTTATAATGTTCCTTTATTTATTTAAAAATTTAAGGTTTTTATACAAATTACCATATTAGAAATAAAGATTATCATACATGCTAACAACTCTTTTCTTCAGACATTACCCATTAATATTTTGATACAAACATTCACCATAAGTTATATTGTTTCCAAAGTTGTTATCTAATGTAATTATAGTCCTTGAAACAAAATGTTTAATCTTATTTTGATTTAACATTTTGAAAAGGGATTGTTCACTATCCAGAACAACCTCTGCAACCACAATGTACACATTCTACAATCCTACCCTCCTCTAATTTACTCTTAGGTACTCTACAAATGCAATTAGTGGCAAAATTTGTGTCTCTTGTTTGTATGCATCGTAAGCAGCACAAATTTTCATATCCGGTTTTTTTCCACTTTGCTATAAGGTTAGCGTCAGCTATTTTCTCATTCAAACAGTACTGGTACAATTCCCTGCTAATTGCTTTTCTTCTGTAGAATAAGTCGTAGATATATCGAGATTTTTGATGATGTATCTTAAATATTGGCCATAGAGATTCTTGCTTTCTTTTTCCCTCATGTGGCTCTGTCTCAGCTGAAAAGTATCATTAAAATATATTTATTTTTATAATTAACATATCCTTTTAAAGATTTTTTGTGAATTATATGGTCATTTAGAAAGTTGACAAATAAGATATTTTAGGTTATAATAATACCTTCTCTCATTTTTTGTTCCAATTCTTCGAGTGTCGGTTCAATCAATTCCCATCCATCTGGAGGTGGTTTACGACTGCGGCGTACTTTAGGCATGACTTCAGCCGCTCGTTACTGTAAGATAGCACATTAAATTTTAGTTATTCAAACAAGAGTGTATTCCTATTATAAACAATATACCATGCGTAATTTAAGCGTACTTAAGTGTAGTGAAGCGTACAGATTATAATAAATCGCAAGATAGGCAAATGTGCGTGATATAATAAATTTTCTATTTCAAATATTGTTTCGAATAAACAATCACAGTAAATAATAATGCATGGATGACAATTGACAAATAAAAGTATATTGACACTGACATTTGTGAGTTGTAACTTGACAAGTTGACAGTATGGAGGCTAGAAGTAAGGAGTACCATATCAGTGTATTAAAAAGTGTCCGTTGAAAAGAAGCAAATTAAGGTGGCGATATAGTAGCAAGTGGAAGAGTTTTAAAAGGAGCGCCACAAATTATTGGAGTAGGATACTAAATTAAAAAAGGAAAGAAAAATTTCCGTTTTGTTACGGCGCATTTTTTTTTAACTATTATAATATACAAACAAATATGGAATAAAATTATATAGTATTTTTAAGAAGCCCAATTATTTGTAAATAGCTAATAGAAAATAGTATTTATTAATTACCGAAATTAAAAAAAAACAAAAATTGTAACAAGCAAATTTTCAACCCAGCACACTTCACTCTGTTTATAACTGCTAAATTCACTAGCGCTATTTCGGGGAGTGTTCGAACAATAATTTGCTGTTTACAAGTGGACACTTTTTCAACTAATCCCCCATACAAGACCTCCATACTATTAACTGCCCATGCTCAATATAAAAAGAGATAGAAAGTGGTCTGGTTATTCTTTCTCTTTTTCTATCGGGACATCACATTTTTGATTGGCCTGCCTATTCTGTACGTCATTATGACATTTTATATTCTAACATGTTAATTCCGCTTCTTGTCCAGAGATGGCGAGGCGAATCCATACAGCATTGAGATTATCGCCATTATTACATTAATAATCATTTGGTTACATATAAGATTGACATTCCATCCCAGAATGATATATACCGTTACTCAGAAAATGCTATAACAAATTGAAATCTATTACATTATCGATATCGATAAATATCAGTTATATTATTTAATTTAAAAATATAGGAAAAGTTAGAAATATTGTAGATTCTAAATATTGTAGATTCTAATATACTTACTCGATTAATGTAAAAAGCAGTTTTTTTAAATGAGTGCGTAAACTAAGACTTGCTGCCCGATTTTAATTCAATAATATGTACAATTTCATATGTGTACCAAGAAATAAATTTCAACGTTAAACAGATTTTAATTTATATAGTTTTACCACACTACCTTACCACATTGTTGTATTAACCATCCAATTTTAGTAAATTACGGCTATACATTCCAATCACTGATTAATTATTAAAAATATTACATCGATAAAATCAGTCTCCCGATATGACTACACCACTGAGAAATACTAAATACGTCCAACGAAATATACCTTATCCTAATGTAATAAAGTTGATTTTAAATCGACATTGAACAAATAATTCATATTTTGAATTTGTGATGCCTGATAATGACATGTCACAAGCGCGCCACGTCGACTTAGCACTACCTTGTTTTGTATCTTCGGTGATTTCAACCATTCTTTCGGTATTTTCTTTCAGAATTTAGTAAATTGCTGCTGATTTGATTAATATAAGAATACCTGATGTATGGATTAGGCGGCTGTAGTACTGCTTAGTTAGACCATTGCTCAAAAATGAATCCAAAGATGTTTGACTGTGGCAAATGCAGGGCCGGATTTAATGTTGAATATAATAATATAACGCCGCCCCTGGGTCACGGTAATGTTATATGTAACATTACCGTGCCTGGGCGTAAAAAAAAAGCCGCCCTATTATCGAAATTTTGCATAAAATGGGTAAAGTTTTCACAAAGTTTTTTTTTAATTAGGTATGTGTTATTTTTTTGAAAAATGCAAAAAAATATGATTTCAATTTTTCGAAAAATATACTAGTTATTTTTTTAATAAATCTTTTTTTGGAAAATAAAGAAAGCGTTTTCGATAACGCGAAGATAATTTTTTCCCACTCTCCTAATTTTGCCGCACCTTAAAAATTTGTTGGCCTGGGCACTAGCCCCGAGTGCCCCTAGTGTAAAATGTAAATCCAGCGCATAGACCAAGAACAACAAGTTCCAGCGCTGGGCAAATGTATAGATATCTAATTTTAAAATATTAACTTCATAATATTATGATGTTCTCCTAGCCGATTCCGGCCACGGCGGCCACTCTCATTGAGACTAGCCAACTGCGCAGGAGATATTATAGTGCACAAGTGTACGCGCAGACACAAGTGCACTCTCTGTTCCTGTCACTCTCATACTCTGGTGGGACGACTGCTCGACACGACCAGTGAGAGTTAAGGCGCAGGACCGACGGCTTTACGTGCTCTCCGAGGCACGGGGGTGAAACACCGCCAACTTCCCAACTCCGGGCTGTTACCGAGACTTACGGTACAGAAAGACTCAATAACTAAACTTGGCCCGACCCGGGACTCGAACCCAGGACCTCCGAGTGTGCAGCCGTACATGCTAGCCACTACACCACCGAGGCAGTTATCATAATATTATATACATATTACATGTATTAAATATAGTAATGTTTTTGTTACATTTTCACAGCAATGGTCATTGGCCAAGTAATACCTATGTTATGTAAGTACATATACACTATAAGTATACAGTCGTTATGTCGACACGGTCACGCGCGACATTTTACAAGAATGATTTTTTAAGCCTTTTTCAATATGTAATTAATTTTTCTTACTTTTTTGGCTTCTGCTTCGAAATGATCACTTCGATTGACAAAATCGTTAACCAAGCGCGCGGTAAATATTTTTCAACTTTAGCTATCATTTTATGTGTCACTATATTCAGACTTCTATACATACTTAGTATAAAACAAAGTCAGTTTCTGCGTCTGTCTGTTTCTTCGCTTACTTCTTAGGAGAAGCTGGCTTAGAAGCCACGCAACGGATTTTTAATACGGTTTTTACTGATAGAAAAAACAATGAACGAGGAAGGTTTGTGTATATAATTTGTAAATATTTTGTACGAAATGGCTGAGCCTAGACGGTGTTTTGTCAAAAAAATTGTCTTCGTACGACAACATGGCTAAGCGGTAACTAAACATTTAGAGATAGGTACATTAAAACAATGTACTAGAAAATTGAAGGTATTCAAAAGACCTACAGTAAAGTCCGTGTGAGCATAATATGTCGATCTCCTTAGATACACTCGCAGTAACTATTTTTAGGAAAAATTCATAAACTTCATAATTACCATAAAAGCTCAAACTCATTCTATACTTCCTTCACAAACTTTCTTAAAAATGTATTAAAATTTAAAATAAAACAAAATGATTAATGATTAATTATTATAGCAATTGGAAATAACTTAAATCACGTCGATCCGCAGCCGAAGAACCAAACCATGTAGGTACATATATAGATTTATTTTTAACCTAATTCGTAATAGGTACATCAATATTTATCAAATATCAATATGTATTTAAATGATGTCGAACCGCTGATCCACATATTGAAATATTTAATTTAAAAAAAAGATAATTTAACACTGGTCCCGCTGAGTTTCATTCGCCAGTTCTTCTCAGGTCTGAGGCTTCTTCTTTCCGAACTGGTAGTAGACTCATGACGTTCAGTAAAAAATTGTAATAATTTAATGCTGAATAAAATATTTTGATTTGATTTGAAATAAGCAATATGTAAAATATTTTACTTATAAACATTGATATCTAAATACTATCTGCTCAAATTTAACACTCAAATAACAAAACCACTACAGAATCCTAATTTTTTATACATATTATTAAAAGCGTACGCGGGGAAAGTGCTTTATGCCCATGTAGTAAATAGTAGACGATAGTAAAAATACTCACGATGAGATTAACGCAATAAACCAACACTCAGTATCGTCTCAGTAAATCAGAGTTCAGACATTCCCAACAACGGCGGCATTCCATAATTTTGACTCAATCGATTGGCGAATATTAAACTATAGTTTTCAATGACCGTCATAACATTATACCTGTAGTGTGTATGAATAACGGGGCTACCTACCTATAGCGACGTATGTTTTATCTCTCTCTAATATTCGCAAGTTGGTCGTATTAGAAAGGGACAGATATAGTAACTTTACCAGTGTTGGAATGCGTTGCGCTCGCGCAACCTCAACACAACCAGTCTTTCATTCGCCCGCGCCTGCGCTCAGCCGTACGTATTGCGCCGAATTACGAAAATATGTGTGAAATTTGTTGCAACAGTGTTTGTTGATAAGTGCTCAAGTGACGATAGTGCTCAAAGTGTGTGTTATGAAGCTTAGCTGACGGAGGATCGAGGGATACCGGGTTTATTTACCTGTAAGTTCGCTACGTGTTGGTGACGTTGCTTTATACTCCTGGAGGTCCTTGTCTTAAGACTAGTTTTTAGTTTACATACCCTAGCAAGAAGTTTACTATGGCGTAGAAAATATTTTATTGAATTCTATTTTAATTTCAAATTAGTGTACTTGTTGGTTAGACAGCCTAAATAAGTTTATGAATTAGAGATGATTTCTTTTCAACTGGTATAAGTATATTATGTACAATATATGGGACGTGTATATTTATATGAAGAAATGTCAACTTTAAGTTGTATGTTGTACTATCATTGTAAAAATCTTGCTACTTATAACTAGAAAACAAAATTGTTTAGAATATCATAATACATAATTCATTAAGAGAATTGTAGTACCAACTCAACAATAATAATATATAGAAATTGCTGTGCACATTGACCCACATGTTATATGAATTTAATTAGCGCTTACCCGCACTATTGACAAAACAAAACCAAGTGAGTAGTACGTGTAACTTGTCGTGTAAAAACATATCTGTTATGGCAATAAAAACTTTAATTTGTTTATTTCTAGTTAGGTTCAGATTTCACATACCTATCATAAAAAACAATAGGTATCATAAATTCAACAGAAATAATAAAGCGATATAGCAAAACTATTTTCTAAGACTTCGAGTTTTTTTTAAATATTATACATAATAATAAAAATATAATATGAAGAATAGTGATCTAAGTCGTTGACAGCATCTAAAGTAAACACGAACACGATGTGCGCTCACGATTTTCATTCATTACTAATTTTAAATAAGAAATCGTGTTCCAAAGTGGCAATCTGTTACTTCTTTATTTTAACCATATTAATGATAATGATATAGTATTAGTACCAGGACAAGAATAAGTAACTATATAAACAGCTTTATGTCTCTCCGGACCATAAATTATTTCTGGTTTCTACGCAAAAAATCAAATTAACTGGTTTCCCTGTCGTTCTATGAAAATAGTAGAGATTAACACAGTTTCGTATATACATTATAATATTACTGAGAACTTTTTAATCAATTTACAGGTGAATTTACTTTACTTTTGTTGAAAAAACCGTATATTAAAAGTCCAATTTAAATCTATTTTCGAGTTTGTTTATAGATTATTTAACGATGTAGAATTGCTTTTCCTAACTTATTCTTCAACCTCCATACCAAATCCCTGGAGACATTCGAGGACTGAAAGTTTTGACGTAACACGTAATATTCCTATAAGTTACAAACCGCTAAAAAAGTATCTGCTGCTTTATAATAAAACCTCTATTGGAAAGTGTCTATGTAAAATAATACTTTTTAACCGACTTCCAAAAAGGAGGAAGTTCTATGTTTATCTGTATGTTTTTTTTATTCCGCTTCTAAACCGGGAAAGTTAGCTAGTTTAAGTATACTATATTTGCCTTCATATAAAACTTTCTTTAAAAATCTCCTTCCGCATAAGTAAAAGTATATTTTAGAAAAAACTTGCCGTGTCTACTGAGTAGGTGCCTATCAACAAACCTGAAATTAAATATAGTTAATTAACCTATTACACTTTCCTGAACTTAATTACTGCTAATCGCCGTCTTAACGATTACCCTGAATCGTGAATACCCGAATGAATGTTAATTATTAATTATATTATTGTGTAATAATTATATGATTCGTGGCACACGTATTAATGTTTTTGAGGTTAAAGTTAATGGGGAAACCGTACAAAAAATTAAATAATAGCTTGATTTTCAAGTCGCAAAACCACATTAAAGCACCGGTAATGAATCATCTTCCACTTTGACCTTTTCTTGACAGCTAATACAGAGGTCGTGGCTGATCCGCCAGATAAATGAGCTACAAATGAAGTCGATGAACAATTCTCGTATTAATTTAAAAATCTTATTTTTACATTTACAATTAACACCTCCAAGTAAATTTCTAAGAAATTAATTAAATTTCTTAGAAATTTATCTGGAGGTGTAAAGCGTATTATGAAATACTTACGAGTATATCCTTCTGAAAATTGTTTCATCCATTTGGGAACCAGACGAACTTTGCTAAATATCAACACATGCTTTACGTAATATTTATAGGGAATCTTAAGTATATCTCTTAGGTATTTTTTTGTACTAAAATTCAAAATGAAATTTAATTTATTTTAGAATAAATAACACTTGGCCGTAACGCAAATCTATTAGCTAGATGAATTTAGTAGAAAGCCGCGATATAGTCGATAATGGAAAAGTGTTCATAACGAATTTCTCCAACACAACGCAAGAGCAGTGTGCGTACACGCATTTGTTATAAATTGCTTTTTGATAACACTTTAACTGTTTTGTTCAATAGAAATTCTTACTTTTCCTTCATTATTAACTTGTAGTTTTAAGTAGTAAATTCACCCAGAAATGATAAATGTAACACTTTACATTGCAAATACATATTGTATTTATATATAGTATAAAGCAAAGTCGCCGTTTTTGTCTGTTTCTCCGCTAGATCCTTTTGAACCACGCAACGGATTTTGATGAAGTTTTCACTATCACTTAGAGAATTTCTTGCGGAAGGTTTATAACTTATATGTATAATACATGCATATGATATACATATATTAGAAATAAGCTGAGAATTTCGAAAATTTGTAATGATGTTGTAAAAAAATATTTTTTGCCGCTTGCATTGCTAACTCTAGCTAAACCTTACGAGATACATCAAAA
This sequence comes from Brenthis hecate, assembly GCA_951806755.1. NCBI lineage: Eukaryota > Metazoa > Arthropoda > Insecta > Lepidoptera > Nymphalidae > Brenthis > Brenthis hecate. The sequence continues at coordinate 5,077,923 of OX638266.1, forward strand.
TAACGTATTACGGAATTATCATCTTAAATATGTTTACAGAAAAGTCCCCGATGATACGAGTATATATCTATCTCGGATAACCCACAGTAACTATTTTTATCTTTTACACATTACTAAAAAATAATGGATTTTTTCGAAGCTATTTTAAACAATACAGTATTAATCCTTATCCAATTAAATAGATTTAAAGACGTTGTGCATTTAATTTAGATTAAAATTGCCCATACAGCATATCATTAAAATAAATATCTTAGAACTTAGAAGATATCGCTCACAGCGAAACGGCTAATATTTCATTAAAAAAGTGTACTAGAAAATTGTATGCCTTAAAAATCGTACAGAAAAGTCCGCGATACCATGAATCAATCTCCTAAACTACACTCACGATAATTATTTTTACATATTTAAAACGTATCTAGGGACGTACTCGAGCGAAGGGAGGCTAACTCGCTAGTGTATAATAATATCAACTGCTGTGTAAAGTTACATACATACATATAGGTACTTTAAGGATATTCACATGAACACTAGCATTTGCCTGTGGCTTCATTTGCATTTGTATAGGTGCGTGTAGTATCAGGTGATGTTTTATTTCATATTTGTTAAATGTTAAAAATTTCATTCTTTACTCCTTATATCATGAAATTCATAATATCTCATGTCCATATATGCATGTACTACTAGCAGAACCCGCGGCTTTGACAAAACTACAAAAAACATCTAAAAAGGTAGTTTCATACAAACTTTCATCCCCTATTTTACCCCCTTATAGAATGAATTTCGAAAAATCCTAAAACACGTATTTATTTAATTTTATTGAAAAAGCATATATACCAAGTTTCAAGTAATTCTGATCTTAAATATTTTTTTGTATTGTATTATAACGTGATTTCCCGTGGGAATTAGGTAATCTCCCGCGGTAAAAAGTAGCCTATGTCACTCTCCAGCCCTCCAACTATCTCAACACAAAACATCACGCCAATCCGTCTCTCCGTTTCTACGTGAAAGAAGGACAAACAAACAAACACACTTTCACAATTATAATATTAGTACGGATTTCAGATATATCTATACTTCAATGACTGTAACTAAGATCATCTGAGTCCCAAGAGAATCTCAAGTGTATTTTGTAGCTTTAAAATATAAAACGTCTGTTAATAAAATATATTTTCATTTTTCTCCGCTATAAGCAAAGTGTTTGTAGGTAATTAAATAGTTTGCATCACAATGATGCTTCGCGAAGTTCTCAATGATGTCATGTTACCAATCGTAAATATGAGTATTATAATTGAATGCGGATTTAAAATAAATTTTTTACCAAGTGAGTTTTAAAGGTCGATATCAATACTTTTTTAAATCGTGACTAAAATAGGCTAATAACATGAAACAAGTTTCACTCTTTATTATTATCTATACTATAATATTATAAAGAGGAAAGATTTTTTGTTTGTTTGTTTGTACCGAATAGGCTCCGAAACTACTGAACCGATTTAGATGAAATTTGGTAAGAAGATAGTTTGAGACCCTGGGAAGGATATAGGATAGTTTTTATCCTGAAAATCATTCCTTAAGGGTGTGAAAATAGGGATGTAAGTATAGGGAAGCAACCTAGGTACAAACCCGAGTGAAACGAGGGTGAGTCGCTACTCGCTAGTTTCTATATATTTCAAGGGATTTCTACAAGTGTGTTTCTTATATTTTTGTTATCATAAATATGGAATATGTTCTAGCAATTACGATTTAAATTATTAACCGGTTAAAACAGTTAAAATAATATTAGACAGATGCATAAATCTTTAAAGATAGTTGTTGAAATAGTGATTTAAATATCCTCCTTGCTCGTATTTTCATTCTCGTAACTAGTCAAGGATTTATTATAGAACCGTGCGCATCGGTTGATCAGTGATATATATCTATATATGTATATATATATATATATATATATATATATATATATATATATATAGATATCTATATGTATATATATATATATATATAATATATATATATATATATATATATATAATAGAAATGATTACAATACTTTGCCATCCTCTTTTTCACACGTTTATTAATTATTTACGTTCATGATTATAGCATAATATAATTCTATGGAATACTAACTTAATCTAAAATTATTTATTTATTTATTTTTACTTAATTATTTTTTTGTTTTACTAAAAGTTACACCGCGTTCGAATTTATTTTAATGTGTACGCCGTACGGTGGTCCCATACACGTGCCTTTAGGTATACTCTGATTGTTGTTCATTTAAACAGAACAATCGCGGGTATCGCGATATCGCGTAATATTCCTACACCAAAAGACCCTACCCTTTGAAATCAACCAATAAATAAAGCAAATAATATAAACCGTAAATAAATATTATATTGTTAAATAATAGCGAATAGAAATACGAGTATTAAGTAAAAAAAAGTTAAGTAGATTTAGTTAAAAAAACTCCTAGTGATATTTTTTATTAAGATTTGTAAGCATTGTTCATGTTATATCAACTTATAAAGTAAACTGTCTTATAAATTCAGTAAAAGTTTAAACAATTTATATATATATATATATATATATATATATATATATATATATATATATATATATATATATATATATATATATATATATATATATATAATTAATATTAATAATTGCTGCTGTAGGTATATATATATATATATATATATATATATATATATATATATATATATATATATATATATATTTATTAATGTATATAAATATTATAATCACAGTTTTATGTAATAAATAAAAATATATAGGATAATTAATATTTAATTATAGTGCGCAAAGTGTGACAGTAGATTCCGTCACGTTTCAATTAAAATTTAAAATGTAGTAGATAAAAGTAGGCCCGCACACGTCGGAAGTGACCGCTTTTGTGTCGCGTACAGATTGCAACAACTTAGCTAAATTCTTCTCCATATTCTTTTGGCGATTTTTCCATTATTTAATGATTGAAATAAGCTTAGACAATAATGGTTTAAAATATATTTTTATTAGTTATTTCGTATAATAAAGAAGAAGAATAGGATATTTTTTAATTAGTGAATGTGTTTCCTGTTTTTTTAATGACACTTTTTGTGTAAAAATAAATTTTTAATTTAATTGAAAATTCAGTTTTCAATTAAAATTGAATTGAAAGAAGAACAAATTTGAATGATAAAACCAAGCAGCTAATTTCTCAAAAAGCAGAATTTTGCCACTGACGCTACCATCATTGATATTCAATATATTGCCGATTAGTAGTCTACCAGCAGACACTTTCTCGGATGAGTAACTTGAATAGTAATGCATTTCTTCTGTTCTTACACTGAAACCTAGATTTCCAAGAACTACTTGTATGTATCCTGCTACCGCATTTGTTTGTAAAACACAAGAACAGAACAATTGGTTTCTATCAAAAATAACAACTTTTGTTTGTGGCCGAATTTCAACGAACTGTATTTGCCATTCAGAAATGAACGTAATGAAAATGCTTTTATTTACATAGAATAATTTGTTTGGTATGGGAAAATTTATGTACTAGATTTATTGACAAGAAATAGATATGATATTTTTTGTGTATTGTGTACATAATAATAACTAGTTCAACCCATCGCATTGCCTTGTGCTTGTGGCAATTCTCACTGAGTCGCAGGATCAATCTCTTCGCGGTGACATTTCGCTTTGAACATACCGATAGAAAGTGTGAATAATTTTGTTACCTTTATGTAAGTAAAGAACCCCTATAATAAAAAAATTAAATATTTATTCCGATACGATTGGCCGTAGATTCTTCCACAAATCCACATTCATGTTTTTTACTGGTATATATGCCTACTAGCGACTCACTCTCGCTTCGCTCGGTTTCGTCCTTAGGTTGATTCCCCATACAAACTTTCATCCCCATTTTCACCCCCTTAAGGAGTGATTTCCGGGATAAAAAGTATCCTATGTCCTTCCCAGGGTCTCAAACTATCTTCTTACCTTTCGTCTTGGCTTAGTAGATCCAGAGATTACCCCCTACAATCTCACAAACTCACAAACTTTACCTCTTTATAATATTACTATAGATGTATAAGTCAGATATGGTTATAAAATTGCATTTACTCATCCATTTTTTTACCACCTAAAGGTCCTTTCATATAATAAGTAATAACATACTTTAAAATTTTTATCGTAAGGCTCATCTTATTTTACGAAGACATTTTAAGTAGGTACATTACCGTTGTTATCTTCACATTTGACTCACAGGGTCAATGGGCAGGTAGAAGTGGAATTCATGAGATGTGGCGAGCAAAAGTTTGTTAGTAACAAAATTTGGGGCAATAAACAACCTTTCCCTTAAACATAAAGCCGCACCTTCATCGTCACATACGAAATGTCAGACGAAAGCCGGCTTTCTCGTGAGACGGCCCAGATGCGGGGCCTGGGCGTGGGCCACATTGTAATGAGATAGGATGCTCGTTGCTATGTGACGGACACTAAGAAAAACGGATAAATACCTACTACTAAGTATTAAAAATATTTTTTAAAAGTAACACTCACTTTTATATTATACAAATATTAGCAAGAACTAAAACTTTACAAGTACATTCAAAAAGATTGTTCAATAACCTTTCGTAATACATTGATTGGAATCATTTAACAATTAATATTAGGTATCATATATTTATTACACACGGATAATAATAGGTACTTTGTTTAAATTCTTGATTAAAAAAAAACTTATGTGTGTACTTGTTTATGTACGCACGTAAGAAGTTATACTTCTTTGGCGTAACAGAACAAAAATAGCTAAAGATTTCATCCCGTATGTCACAACTTTATATATACTAAAAGGAATATGTACTAAAAGGAATGCAGCTAACTTCATCATGTCGCGTTTTGGCTGTCGGTGTGCGCGCGCATCGTAAAAATTTTATTCTAATATTTTTTTCGAAACGTCCCAAAAGAAATAATTTCAATAATTACAAAATTATTATTATATTTTACAAATTGATTTCAACAATGTGCGACAGATAGAAGAAAGAAGCAAGAAAAGGAAAAATGTTTGAAGACATATTGATAGGGCAATGGTGTATAAAAATATACCTATGTATAACAAGAGTGTATATATATAATAGATAATATAAGGGTATATAAAATCTGTAAGCTTGCGTTAAATATCAGATATTTTGTATCCTAAACCAGCAATGTACATTAATCATAATGCGAATGGATTCTATACATATTATAATAAAATTCTAACTAAGCCTAATCTGTACATTATTATTTTTTGGAAAATCTTATTGAAATAGACATTATTATCGATACAGAGCCCGAATCTATAGTTTTTAGAATTTTTGTTTGTCTGTCTGTCTGTTATCGCATCACGGAAAAACCACTGGAAGGATTTTGATGAAATTTGGTATGGTAATAACTGGTTATCCGGGTCAACATATACGATACTTTTTACCGCGGGAAAATATCTCATTTCTGAGAAAAAATACAAAACTGCAATGTGAGAGTATACCAATATGTAAAACTTAAGAATTTGTTTTTAGTCAGCTGAACGCAGGCGGAGCCGCGGGCAATGATAGTAATAAATAATATAAAGGTATATAAAATCTGTAAGCTTGCGTTAAATATCACATATTTTAGTATCCTAAACTAGCAATCTAGATTAAACATAATGCGAATGGAATCACCTACTAAAACTAACATTAATATCGAAGGGCTATGTCTTAGTTCCTTATTCACACGTCACGGTAGGGTAGGTGGACGCGCAGTGATACGAAACAGGTGACCGCAACAGCGGTCAAGGTGCTGCTTTCATAATTACATATCTCTATATGTTCTTCATTTTTATTTGATTGCTATTTGTTGAATAATATATTGTATCGGTTCAGATTTATTTATCGGTTAGATTGTATGTTGTATCCTATACATTACGTAAAGATTTGACTGTAATTAAAATCATATATTTTCTTATATACAAATATGTATAAGTGTTTTGTTTTTATTTTTTAAAATAGTTAACCTGATTACACTTTTAATTTTAAACAAGTCTACTTATAATCGCATTAGTCCTTTACTAAGAGGAAAAATGCATTCAAAAATATAAATTGAAGAAAGTATAATAAATTTTTCTTTTTGAACAGTTACATTCTGACAACATTATATTTCTTAAAAATAATTTATTCGAGGAGGCTCATAATTTTTAAGCGTAAAAGGTCAAATATTTACAGACCACTTTCATTCGAATAAAGGGCCATGTTTTCGGAATCGATATTTAATGCAAAACTTGAAAATTAAACGAGTTATGTTAACAGTAGACAATATATTTCAGCTTTATATGCAACTTTATATGTCACTTCGATTTAAAATGTAAAAACAGGCTTTATTTTATTTTTTCCTAAATATATTATGCAGTATTTCCGTATATTTTTGTATTTATTACGTGATCATTAAAATATAAATAATATTGAGACAGTAGACAACTAACCTTATTTAAGAGTTACATTTTTATTTAACTGCAGTTTAACTTAATTTACAACTTAACTGGTTTCGCGTGTTAAGTGATCTATAAAAAAATTAGTAATAAGAATAGTAATTTCAACTTGATTAATTTGATTACAATGTTATTCTATTGAAGATATATCATCCAATCGTCGGCCACGGAGTTGGCGAAGAAAAAGAACGGGTCACAGAGTAGGCGAAAAAGAACAGGGAGAGTCGACTCCAAATGAAAGGGGAAACGGCTAGGCAAAGTTAAAGAACTATAGATATATGTACATATGTACGTAGTTTAGATGCAGTAATTTTATAGATTTTACTAGTCAGTATATCTACTATAAATATTCCTATTATAGCAAAAGACTGCCAGTTATGTTTGTATTTTCTTATACGCTATAATAATAATAATTAATTGAGAACTTATATTTTTAAAATTAAGTTTATTTGAAATCACCAAGTCCGCGTCCCGGAGAACCAATCTATATTTGTACAAATTTATAACAATATCAATTTTTAGATTTCAATTGTGAAGTTTACTTTTACAATATAAATAAAATAATATGCAATTTATTAAGGTTTTCAGAGGTTACAACAAAGCAGAAACACATATGAATAACTTTAACATAACAAGATATAGGTACAATCTTAACTTACATAAGACAAATTTAGGGATTGATTTGTTTGAATTACAATTTTAATCTTATTTAAAGATCAAAAGGAAAATAAATGGTTAGTGTAGTTATGTTCCAAGACTGATATCTGTTCGGAAACTATCGCGTGTCGAGAGCTCCTATCGATAATTGTATTGTGCACGCACCGCGGGCCGCGCCGGCCGGCAGATTGTTAGAAAACTGATAATAATAGCCTTAAAATATAGAAAATACTTGTTACATATAATGGCTGTAACATAAATAGTATGAATAGTTTGTTCAGTATTAGCTTTTTCGTACAGCTTGGTTCGCACGCGTGTATTGCTGGGAGCCTTGAAAATTATAAGGGAGAGCTAAAGCCTAATCTTTGGTTCTAAACGAGCAATTGAAATTGAACTATGTTTTTTTAATTCATGATATGCCTTCTATCTCTTAATCGCATCCATTTGTACCTACATCACAAAATGTTAGTCTAAACAGTTTTTAAAATTACTCAATTCGGATGCGTGTATATTGGATACTATCGTTCACACCATTTGTGATATTTGTACTATAATATATAGATGTACTAATTATAACTCAAAGGTATTCATATAACTTTTCTAACAATAATGTTAAAAATTATTGATATGTTTTATGCGATTTAAATACGGACGTAATCTATACATATAATAAAATTGTAACTAAGCCGAATCTGTACATTAAATATTTTTTTGGAAAATCTTATTGAAATAGACTGTATTATGGACATAGAGGGCGAATCTATAGTTTTTAGATTTTTTGTCCGTCTGTCTGTCTGTCTGTCTGTCTGTCTGTCTGTCACTGCATCACGGGAAAACCACTGGATAGATTTTGATGAAATTTGGTATGATGATAGCTGGTTATCCGGGTCAACATACAGGATACTTTTTACTGCGGGAAATATCTCATCTCTGAGAAATATCTACTAAACGTTAAAACGTAAATAGGGACGAACCCGAGCGAAGCGAGGTGAGTCGCTAGTTTTTAATAAAAAGTTGAATAGTAATATTGCACAAGTATACAATAAGTACTTTCTGTAAAAATTAAACATTCATTTTATAAAACTTAAAATCGATTTCAGCACATAATTATAGAAAACCTGTTTTTATTATGAGTACAATAATTAATTAAGTAGGAAGAAAGTTTCACAAACTTCTTAAAAAAAATTAAATTAAGCAAAACAATTAAGTATTATGCCCTGTTGCAACAGCTACAAAAAAATATGCAAATGTAACAGAACTATTTAATTATAAACATTCGCCTTGCACGTTTTCGCCACATCTTGTATCTATTATCTCGTTTGCTAATTTTAAATTCTTATAGACATGTTATTTGATTACAAACACTAATTATCTGATGATTTTGGAATATTAAATGAAATATTCATACCCTAAGACATTTTATTTAGATATGTCATTTGAATATATTTTTTAAAAGTACTTGTGCATGTCAGTTTCTCTGGGCACACTGTTGGACGCACAGTTCGTACATGAATTTTATTTAATTTTGTACATTTATTTTTACACGTTATACGCCTAATAGGCAACTGCAAATAATGTGACAACTGCGTAATTGAAACGATCGACATAGTGCTAAATTCATAATATAGTAAGACTTATAAATATAATATTATAAATGTGAAAGTGTGTTTGTTTCTTTGTTTGTCTTTCTTCCACGTCAAAACGAAGTGACGGATTGGCGTGATTTTTAGTGTGAAGATAGTTGAAGAGCTGGAGAGTGATTAGGCTACTTTTATCGCGGGAGATCATCTCATTCCAACGGGAAAACATTATAATACAATCCAAAAAAATATTTTTGATCAGAATTACCTAAAACTTGGTATAAATGCTCTTCAATACAATTAATTAAATACGCGTTTTAGCATTTTCCGAAATTCATCCCATAAGGGGGTAAAATAGGGGATGAAAGTTTGTATGAAACCTAGTACCTACCTTTTAGAGATTTTTTTGAAGTTTTAGCGCTAGCGAAGCCTCGGGTTCTGCTAGTTGTAAATTTAAACAGAGAGTAGTAGCGCTGTGTCCTAGAGCATAAGTAATGTATTATACAAGTACCGACTTTTAAACCGATCAAGCGGCACGATGTTAGCTACTTTCATTAAAATTGTGTACCTTAATTCAGGTTCCTTAACGATCGTTTCAATTACATAACTCGATAACAATGCTCACACACCATACTTTACTGTCAGTACGTAATGAAGTCGTTATAATATAATAGAAAAACTGTTACGCTATAACGAGTGAATAGAAAGTGCGAGAATATCTGCAATTTTCTAATTTTAACGCAGTTTTTTGGACAATGTGTCTAATGAATGGTCATAATATACCTTAATGTAATACATACAATGTAATAATAGGTTTCATTTGGTTATTTTGAAGTGTGTGAGTTTTGCCGCCTCGTTATTAGTATATTTAAATTCGGTCATTGATATTATTATGATGTAAAACGAGATATTTACCATGTTCGGGATATTTAGCATAGGTATGTATACCCGTGACCATGGTGTTTGTAACAGTGTCCAAATATTATCTCTAAAGTGCTAAACATAATAAACATAATAATATTTTCAGTACCATGAAAGTTTAAAGACTTATATCGTTCATTGATTTTTGTGCTGTGAGACCATTAACATACATACATGAAAGAAAAAATACATTAATAGATACATACTTTATTTCATTCACACTACATAAGAAATACACAGGAAAGAGAAAAATGCATATTTATTACTCTGTGACGAATGTGCATTAAATTATATAAAAGCTATTATGAATAATTGTTGCCATGGCAACCGTTGTTATTGTCTGACAAATGTTATAATATAATATTCTGTCCGTATATGATATTCTATAAATATATGATTGTAATATGCCTTATTTAATTATTGATTTGTTTTAATTTAATTGTGATAATTGCCAAAGAAGTTTTACTTCAACCGCGCGTAAAAGTTACACGCACCAATTTTTTTCTTTTTTTTCTTTATAATACTGCTAAGGATTGTTAAATACTATCTTGCCTGAGCCCGCTATAGAAAATGTTATCTGAAGGTACATAACACTGCACTGGCATGGTGTGAGAGAGGGCGAAGCAACTTTCTTTCACTTTGGCATTATATATGTATGTTGACACACGTTGTTTGCGGAATACTTAGAATTACACCTCACATACCTACAATATAACTATCTTGTCAGAGACTATGATTACGTCGGGGCAGCCGGAAAAGTTGATTTCTATACAAACGAGAAAATAAAGGAAAATTAAGTTTAATTAACAGATGTTTGCATTCGTTTTTTCACAGATCTTTTAATGGAAGTAGCTGGAATACAAACAATTGTATATTTACTAACAGCTTTTTTTTTTAAATTCAAATACGTGTTTTGGATTCACAGGAAAACGAATCAATAATTAACTTAATTAATATCACGAAAACAAGTGAACGCTAAAAATATAGTGATTCGAATGTATAATACAAAATTTCCGTGAATAGTATTTTATATACTAATTTTTAGTACTTGTCCATAAAGGTTCTATTTCTGAGCAAACATCACATACGTATGCCAACTTTTCTTAGGGAACTTTCAACGCGAACAATGACATCTAATCCGAACGTTTATGTGTTCTTTATCTTTACACAACTGTCCTTCCGGAATAAACGTACATTTCTAAACGATTATTAGGCCATTATGATGATTTCGATTCTCATCGTTATTTAATCCTTAAGTAAAAGAAATAAATAAGATAAAATACAACATATGAAAAGCTTCAATTAAATATACTGGTAAGTGAGGTGAAAATTTTTTTAATGGATAACTTTTATCTAATCTTTTAAAATCTGCCATTAACGGATCTTCGATAAATACGACCAACACAGTATGAACATATTATTTAAAAAAATACTGATGTAATTTTCCTAATAAGTATAAATAAACTTTAAGCGACTTTTATAAAAAAAACACCAAACTGGATATCGCAGGTTTCATTTGCGCACTTACTCGAACTACTATTATTTATGATGGTAAACATTGTATATGTGTATGTACTAGGTATGTGTGGATGTCTGTTACTCCTTTAGACTGAAACGTTTAGACAATTTGGATAAATATAGTGCACAGATAGGTTAAGACCTGAAGTACAATAGGCTACTTTTAGGCACCTTGAGACGCAACCGAGCAAATCAAGCGCGAGTCGGTAGAAAAATTTATAAATATTTCATTAAAATATCAGTTTTTTTATGCAAAATTCTCCAACCACTTGGTTCTCTCCGCCTCCGACTAGTTAAAATTAAAAAAAACATGTAAGAAATAGAAATTCTTCAATACGTGTTGCTTTACGTTATTTATTATTTGAGATATTTATAATCACTGTTACATATATCACGCAAGTGGGCAAAAGGAAAGCAATATTATCAAAGTCACGTGAGCTACTGCCGTCCACCAAGTTCACTTTTACTAAGCATTGTGCATTCAAGGTTTATTATTTCCAAGATCGAATTGGTTAACCTTTGGATTTTTTGTATTACTATATTCTCACACTGCTGACCGTGTCCCATATAACGGTTTTGTTTTAGTAGTGCTAACGTGTCTAATAAGTGTTACAATGTTTCAAAATTTTGTCGGAGAGATATTATTGCTTAAAAAATAGTTATAACAACTATAAAAGAGGAAATCGTCGAGCGATTTCCGCTTTCATGTGAGATTATTCATGCATGATATCATTCTAGATTTATAGTTTGAAACTTAAAAATACGGCGCTTAACCATAAATTAAAGCGCCATACCCTTTTTGTTGATAGTTTGCTAAGATACGCAGCTAAATAATAAATTTATACATACATAATAAACCAGCAGAACCCGCGGCTTCGTTCGCGCTAAAACTACAAAATAATCTCTAAAAAGGTAATTTCATACAAACTTCATCCCCTATTTTACCCCCTTATTATTATATATACATATATTTATTTAATTTTACTGAAGAGCATTAATACCAAATTTCAAGTAATTCTGATCTTTATATTTTTTTGGAATGTATTATAACGTGTTTTCCCGTCGGAATTACATAATCTCCAGCGGTAAAAAGTAGCCTATGTCACTCTCCAGCCCTTCAATTATCTCCACACAAAAAACTCACTCCAATCCGTCACTCCGTTTCGACGTGAAAGAAGGACAAACTAACAAACACACTTTCACATTTATAATATTAGTATGGCATTGTAACTAGTAGTCGAATCTGTACATTAAATATTTTTTTGGGTAATCTTATTGAAATAGTCATTACTATCGATACAGAGGAGGCCGAATCTATAGTCTTAAGAATTTTTTTCTGTCTTTCTGTGACCCCATCACGGAAAAACAGCTGCAGATATTTTGATGAAATTTGGTATGATGATAGCTAGTTATCGGGGTCAATATATAGGATACTTTTTACTGCGGGAAAATATCTCATCTCTGAGAAATCTATACTAAGCCTTAAATTGTAATTAGGGACCCGAGCGGAACGAGGGTGAGTCGCTAGTTGTAGATACAATCATAGAGTGATTAAAGCTGAAGACGCGAGAAATATAAGCAATAATTATAGCCTAACCATGCCGAATACTACTATTGTACTTAGAAGTTCCTAAGTAATTAATAAAGGTCACCTCACGTCCCAATGCTAAAATTCGATTGTTGATGGAGCATTGTTTCAGGGACAGTACAAATTAATGCGACTCCCACGACTATTGTTCGTCAATACCTCGAACCCACACAATAAGTGAAAAGCAGAAAATAATACGATTGGTGTCTTGAAAATTTATTGCAACTTTAAACTTATCACTTAAGCGAATTGCTTCGATAAGCTTTGATTGGCCACTACGGTGCTGTTAAAAAGTCGTGAGGAGATATTATTAGATATCGATAGATGGTTTTATTTTGTGAGTTTGGCCATAGAGAGATAGTTTTATTATTTAAACATACTAAAGAAATTAAAAATAAAATTAATCAATTTATTAAGTTAGATACTTTCTGCTGTTTTGCAGTAGAAACATAAAGAAAAGGAAAAAATAATTTGATTAGACCACATTAACTACATATGCGTACTTAATCAAAAATTTGTTTTATAATCTATACTAATATTATAATGAGGTAAAGTGAATTGTGAGTTTGTGACATTGTAGGGGGTAATCTCTGGATCTACTGAACCGATTTAAATGAAATTTGGTAAGAAGATATGTAGTTTGGGACCCTGGGAAGGATATAGGATACTTTTTATCCTGGAAATCATCCTTTAAGGGGGTGATAAAAGAATGTAATAAAACAGAAAAAATTATACGCAGCTATTCGTGGCTAGACTTTCACATAGTAAAATGATTAATTTACATCATTTCGCAATAATCTTGCAACATATGTCAGGCGCAAACTGGTTGTATTGCATTGACATTACTGACTTATTATGAAACGTGAGTACAATTAGAGTGTCTCAGTGACTTTTTCTTTTTTTACAGCATCAGAAACTATATAATGCACGTTAGTTGAAATTGCATGTCGATAAATGACTTATTGAAAATCTATTGAATTGGCCACATTCAATGAAAATCCTAATGTAGTTTTTTTTTTTATTTAATCACAATCCCGCTATATTAAAAAGTTGCAAAAATAATCATTGTTTATCAAAAAAAGCATTTCGTATAAAATTTAAACTTTGTAAATTATCATGTAAATTTTTTTTCCCATTTTTTTCATATTCTATGTTTCGATACAAATTGTTACATGGCAGTGTCCATAAACGTTTATAACATGTTAACTTGTTAACTTTTACTTTACTTTCAAGTTTCAATTCAACTATTAGTAGTAGCATGGTTTAAGTTGCAAAGTTGGAGCTTGACACGAGCATGAACTTATTCGGATTTCGCGAATACTGTTCTATTCTTTGCTAATAATAATAAATCTTAAATAATTAAAACTTCTACTTAAATTCTTTCACACGTATCTGATCCATATCACTTTTAATTATCTGGTTTTATTTCCATTAAGAACAAGCCCTAAAACAAGATTTTACTGATTTACGTTATATGTATGTGCGTCATTGATTCGTCTATACTCTACATATTATATATAATTTACTAGCATTGCCCGCGGCTCCGCCCGCATTCAGATGACCAAAAACCAAATTCTTAGGTTTTACATATAAGTATTGCAGTTTTTGCATTTTTTCTCAGAAATGAGACATTTTCCCCGCGGTAAAAAGTATCCTATATGTTGACCCGGATAACCAGCTATCACCATACCAAATTTCATCAAAATCCATCCAGTGGTTTTCCTGTGATGCGGTAACAGACAGACAGACAGACAGACAGACAGACAGACAGACAGACAGACAGACAGACAGACAGACAGACAGACAGACAGACAGACAGACAGACAGACAGACAGACAGACAGACAGACAGACAGACAGACAGACAGACAGACAGACAGACAGACAGACAGACAGACAGACAAAAATTCTAAAAACTATAGATTTGACCTCTGTATGGATAATAATGTTTATTTCAATAAGATTTTCTAAAAGATATTTAATGTACAGATTCGACTCAGTTACAATTTTATTATATGTATAGATGTTATATTTTGTATTTAAAACAATGGTGCAGCGTTAAACAAAATTACACATGTACAACAGGTGGCGCTAGTAAACATACCGATTACCTATTCATCTATGATACAGATATTGTTAAATAATTAAATAATATTATTAAATAATAACATATTTACCCCCTCTTCCTTTTTACAGACTTCCCTCAAAATGTACGTACATTTAAAGTAATCTGTGACAGACGAATCGACAGACACATACGCGAGGGATCTTAAGAGGCCATTTTCTAATATTCGTAATAGACACTGATTCCAAACAGACATTTCCCATTTAATGTCGTCGGCCATCAATTCACGGTCTGATTTGGTGCATGCGTCTAATAACGTAACGGCACGGTGCGGTGGTAGCTCGCAAAAACTCATCTTTGTCGTCCGTAGAATCGAATTTGATTTAAACAACAAAATGATGGAGACAATTTTTTGTACTAACACAAAAACTACTATGTAGAGACTGAAGAAATTGCCTTTCTTCTTAAGAAGCTTTTTTCTCCAAAAATTTGAGTTTTACTTTTTAAATTAATATAATTGTATTTAAAAATGAATTATAAGTCAATTTTTTCAAGTCGTTTTTTAATTTCTTCTGCACTAAAATGTTTTGATAATATTAAAAGGATTTTGTTCATAAATTATAATTATTATTTATGTTTAATACTTTTCTATTATTATTGCCATATATAAAATGAATTAAATTTTACTATTGCTTGTAAATTGTTATAGTATTGAATCTATTATATTTAGTCCATGGCTTATTGAGGTAACGGCGCGGAAAGTAGCTACTTTCCTGTTAGTGACATGCTATTGTTCATCAACTGATGATTTTACGCCGCTTACCCCGCCATTGTGGCGAATTAGATTATTAATTTGATTTTATACATTATAATCATATAGCTTTTTATTTCATTACTAACTTCATTTCATCCCATAAATATTATAAATGCGAAAGTTTGGATGGGTGGATGTTTGTTATTCCATCACGGCTGATCGGATCTGGATAAAATTTAACACTGAGATAGATTGTAGTCTGAAATAGCACATAGGTTACTTATTATCTCAGAAAATTTTACGGTTCCCTTGGGTATCCATACTAACCGTTAAATCGTATCTAGGGACGTGAGTCGCTAGTTAGCCTAATAAGCTTATAGTATATCTAGTTTATATATAAATAAAGCTAAATACAGCATAAAAGTTCTAAGTTTTTGAAATATTATTTATATTTAAAAAACTTAGAATGAATTTGAATTATGAAGTAACAAATAATATTATGATTATGTTATAATAACTGTGATATAATATTAAATGGTCATTGACCAATAAGTTCAAGCTTCACTGATCTTTTGACTTCCGAAATAAGTTGTTGAAATTGATACTTTTATTCTTATATACACATATTATAGCACAGAGAGCTTCTGTCTGTCTGTATATCTTGCTCGTATATATAAGTATTTCCGTGTCTCTATGCCTGTCTTGTTTTTGAGGCGGGTCGCTGCTACTAATATGAGGAATGTAGGAAATTTTTAATTCAAGTCTCTAATTTCCAGCTAAAGACAATTTTAAACTAATTTATATAATACTTTATATCTTTTTAGTCATAATCTTTTTATATATTATACTATCCGTATTATTAATTTATAATATCATAGATGTGAAAGTTTGTGAGTATGTATGTATGTTCGTTACTCTTTCATGCCAGAACGGCTGAACGGATCTGAATGAAAGTTGGCACAGAGATAGATTATAGTCTGGAATAATACATAGGCTACTTTTTATCTCGGAAAAATATACGGTTCCCAAAGAATAGATTTTTTTTGATGTGTCATTATAATTAAGAAATTGTATAAAAATAATAAATTAGTGTAAATGTAATATAAATAATAAGGTTTTTTAATACAAATAAATAAAAAGTTTTATCTAGTAATTACCTTTGCTTGTTCTTTAAGGGAAATATGTAATAGTAGAGAGAATGAGTATGGAGCTTCGGAGTACAAAGAATATTGTTAAATAAAAAATATAATTAAATTAGGTATGTTTATAATGTGTTGTCTTCTTCGGGCTTCGGTTTATAAGTCTGTTTTTATAGGAGGGCAATTTTACAGTATTAGAATATTTTTGTACCTATCAAAGTGCATTAACGTATACCCATCTCTTACACTGAACACCGGGGTTTCGAAACCCATTAGCAGTAAATACTCGTATTTGCAAATATTTGCCTTAAGAGGCACATACTCAAACTACGAGTACGTATGCCCAATATCTATTGGCTAAAGCGAAAAACGAAGTATTCTGCCTACCTCCCAAGAAAAAGTGTGTGAAGATAACAAAATACTTCGAACATGAATATGATAGAATCACGAATATGATACAATCACATAAAGTCAAGGTTTGATAATACCAAGGTTCTATTTGAGCTGTTTGCGCAAAGTATAACTTTACATAACGTCCGCAGCGGTAAATCAAGTTACTCAATAGCACTCAAAACTTAACGTGACGAAAAAAATTGCGTATACCAAATAATTTACTTCCTTGAAAGAATTCAGTGAGATTGAATTTATATTTAAGCTCATAATTTTAAAATTATGTAAAAATTGGGTATATGTAGGGAAGCCGGCTTCCTATTAAAAATACTACCAAATGTTTTTACGAAATGGCTATAATTATTTGAGTACATATAGATAATGAGTGTTAAAAGAATGGCCAAACGGATATGCTGATGAGGGATAGTAGGGATAGACATCTAAAGTGACCGAGTAATAATGATATGTGGAGAGAATGTTAAGAGCGATAGAGTATGATATGGGCATGTAGAAGTAGTATATAGAGGTAGGATTAAGCCAAAAGAGATATAGATTATAGAGTAAGGTTATGAAATGCTAATATATTTATTCAGTAAAGTGAATAAATAAGTATCTATACAAAAAAAATCTGAGTCGAATCTGCATATTAACATATTTTTTCTTTTTTCTATCTTATTGAAATAGTCTTTATTATAGATACAGAGGCCGAATTTATAGCTTTTAGAATTTTTATCTGTCTGTCTGGGAACAACGCATCACGAGAAAACCACTGGACAGATTTTGATGATATTTGGTATAATGATAGCTGGTTAACTGGGTCAACATATAGGATACTTTTTACTGCGGTATAACATCTCATCTCTGAGAAATCTATACTAAACGTTAAGACGTACCAACGGACGAACCCGAACGGATCAAGAGTGAGTCTCTAGTATGTTATATTATTACGACGTAATATGTAGATGATCGGTAACTTTAAACTGAGAGTAAGCATAACAAACAACCTTGGTTACGTGTGAAAAGATTATAGATAAATATTTATACGAGCACAGAGTAGCTATAAAAATATAAGTACAAAATGTTATATGTATATGTAATTACTATTTATTAATTTATGAACGATAACATAAATTACATAGAGTGTTACTCTAAATTACGTTGCAGGCAGTAATGGATCGTAAAAATTTGTTAGAAAAATATGTAAATTATGAAAATATGTTGAACATAATGAATTTATTAGTTTACTATTAGAGATTCTTTCTATTAATCCGCCAATATACTGGCGGGTTTTATAACATTTGTTGATTATAAGCTTCAACTTTATTAATAAAATTGGTTATAAATGCTCGAGGCTTCGTCTATGTAAATGGAGTTTTAGTTTTTTGACTACATTCGCGTCTAACATAATCCAACTAAGTTTCCAGCAAACTCTGCTAAAATAACGTTATTTTCCACATACAAGTTACCTACATAAGGCTGACCTTTAGGGGTTGTATTTGAACAAGTTATTTTTTATTAAACATTAACGAATTTCCAGCCCTTTTAGGCCCAGGAGTTTAGTCTAGGATTTGGTCTGATAGAGTAGGTTAGGACATGTAATTTTATATAATACATATATATATATATATATATATATATATATATATATATATATATATGTATATATAAAGGATAAATAATATTTGTCTCGAATGGAAACACGTCAATGTCAAACATGTGACTTCACTACAATAAATTACCCACCCAATATAAATACAATAGCAAACTTTTAGTTAGTTATAAGAAAACTATTTCACAACGATTTTATGCAAAACTATTTAATTATAGTACTACTATGTTAGAGGTATCTTCCACATACTAAAGTTCAATTTCAATTCCACAATTAATATCTTCATATCTTATTGCATATAAGCTAAAGGCGATAATAGTGAAAGAGGTTAGTCTTTGAATTGGTTGCCCACAGTACAGGCATTGTTCCGCTGACACGGATTCAAACTCTCTGTCCCCGATCCCACACTGAAGACTCTCTTATGCAACCATTATCTTCGCGTAGACTTGAACATATTTAATTACTCAGCTATTATTATGTACTAGATATAGTCTAAGTAAATTAGATAGCATTTACTTTTTTTTTAAATTATGGATGTTTAATACTTACTTTCATTCAGTTTATTTCAACATAAGATATGTGGTAATCATGTTGGAAATAATTCGCACATGAAAATATCAGAGTGCGAGACCTAAGATTTGAACCCGCTTCACTCGGTTCCCCAAGCGAGCGCGTTACCACTGGGCTACTACTACGGAATATTATATATCAATAATATATAAAATTAATAATAGAAATAATATTATGTTGAGTCTGTAAAGCTGTAAATAAATCATATTACAGCGAAGCGTGATCAGATAGCTTTCTACTTCGGACTGTCTTTCCTAGCGAAGAAGATATTAGGGCCAAAGTGCCATTTCCTTAACTTTATTGCACCTGTAGTCATGAGTTATTTAGAATTTGATAGATCTCGACACAGAGAAACGTGGAAACGAATTATGCAATACGAGAAATTGCCTCACATGCAAATCTCTGAAAATTTGTTATTATTTTCATATATTGTTATTTAATAACATACACGCATGCGTACGTATGAGCACATAATCGATACTAAAGTTCTACTTACTCTTATACTAGTCCTTGTTATTACTGTGAAATCCATACTAATATTATAAATGCGAAAGTAACTCTATTTGTTACCTTTTCACGACTAAACGGCGTAACTAATTTATATGAAAATGGGTATAGAGATAGTTTAGGACCCTGAGAAGGACATAGGATAGTTTTTACCCGGGAAAGAAATCATCAAAAGGTTTGTAATCAATCATGAAAAGGTTTGTATAGGGGATTAATCATATTTCGAGTAAATCTATCTATTCCATATTAACCCTCAAAACGTACCTACCTAGGAACGAACCGAGCGAGGCGAGAGTGAGTCGCTAGTTGTAAATTATATTATAATAATGTACTGACCGAATCCGGCCACGGCGGCCAATCTCATTGAGACTAGCCAACTGCTCAGGAGATATTATAGTGCACGAGTGTACGCGCAGACACAACGTGCACTCTCTATTCCTGTCACTCTCATACTCCGGTGGGACGACCACTCGACACGACCAGTGATAGTTAAGGCGCAGGACCGACGGCTTTACGTGCTCTCCGAGGCACGGGGGTGAAACACCGCCAACTTCCGAACTCCGGGCTGTTACTGAGGCTTATTATACAGAAAGACTTAATAACTAAACTGGGCCCGACTCGTTACTCGAACCTAGGACCTCCGGGTGTGCAGTCGTACATGCTAGCCATTAAACCACCGAGGCATGTAAATGATATAACACTTATATTATGTTGCGAACGAAACTCGAAAGTTTGTGAATGAGTGAGTTTGTTAGAAATTATTTACGCTGTAACGGTTCAATGGATCTGAGTATCTACTTTTTTAGATAAACGCGAATATTTGACATTTAAAATTTCGGTAAACATCTGAAATATCGGGAACCAAAACCTAAAACAAATCCGCGAAATAATCCGAAAATATAGTCAAATATTTACATATACATAGATACATGTTATATTTTATATTTAGTATACCTACCAGTGGAGTAGTCTCGTAAAATAAATAATTAATATTTAAATAAAATGATTAAGTTTAATATTCGTATAACACTTAGGGGATAAAACCAGCTTGAGTGACAAACATATTCTGAACGCTGCGTACGTGCGCTTAGAAAGCCTTTTTTTACTCACGTCGCATACAAATGCAATTATAACCCGACTAAATCAAAAAGACACATACTTATATCAAAACTTATGTTGAATTTTAGCAGTTGTATGTGTCGTATAATAGTTATTGGTATTCATTTAAAGCGCGGTCAGTTCCACTTGTCCGGACGGAAACGTCTCCGCACGATTGTTTACCGGATTCAATGAACTCTTTTTAGGTCGTTATGGAATTATTAAGCACGAAGATGATTTTATGTTATTAACGATGCTAAGGTCAACGAGACATTCAATCTCATAAATAAAGTAAAATGCGTCCCGCATTTTTAAACTTTACGTAAAATTGAAAGTCGGTACGGAATTTGGTGTCTATTTAACATATTCAATTCATTTTTAAAAGACTGAATTTATCTACATCTTTATTCAAACAATTTGACTAAAACAGTAAGCCGTATTAAATTATTTAAATTAAAATATTAAATTCAATGAAAAACATAACTGTCAGTCATTTTTTTTTTTTTGAATTAGCAAATTTCTAAATTCACAAATTTCACTTTCAGTATCTTGTATAATACAGTATTACTTACCGAATAATAAAATTATGTAACAACCGGAGAATATATTAGTGAGTAAACACGGCTTATAATTGCAATAAATCCTTCGATCAACAATACTACTATTGATCGACGAATAAATCATTAAATATACTTTTTCTACTTAATGTCAATATAAGTACAATCGATTTTTGAAATATGCAAATATATATTGTTTTGGAAATTTTATAAATATTTGTTTCTTTCATTTGTTTGAAGTTAAAAACCGGAACTTTAAAATTATAAGCGATTTCACTTTCTTATCTAAATAATCAGTGTTGGATATGTACATATGTATACTAACGGCTCACCCTCGCTTCGCTCAGATTCCCCTCTAGAAAAACAAGAACAGATCTCTCCCACGTGAACCGTACATTTTTCCGAGATAAAAAGTAGCCTATGTGTTATTCTGATGTATGAGCAATATAATGATATAGTTCATAACATCAGCTCATATAATGTGTAAAGTTTCATTAAAATCCATTCAGTAGTTTTTGCGTGAAAGAGTAACAAACATCCATACATCCAGATTCTGGTTAACGAAAGCGTGTCCTGGAGTTTTCTAACAGTTTTTAATATTGCAACATTATTAAAATGCCAAAGACACGTCAAACTTCAGTCTCTGGTTGCTCTGATTTTAAGCGTTGTTAGTAACTATACATATTTTTTTGCATAAACTAATTGATACATACTCGTACATATAGCATTAAACGTGTATACTAATATTAGTTTCGAGTTGTTTAAAATGAATTGATAAAAATGTATATCAAATTAAGAAACAACTTAACTATTTATTAATTTTCTGTCTTTCTAAACACTCGGACATTTTCTTTTGTAAAGTATGATGTTGATATGAATTAGAAAACTTTCAGAATTTCTAAAGACGTGGTGTGTTTCTCAAATTAGAAATCAAGTTCGCAAGCAACTAATAAAAAAATAATTATCTTTAATACAAAAAATACTCAAATATCAAAACATTTTTCTTTCTATAGTAATAATACCACATAAAGATTTTTTGAATCTGCCGCGTTTTCTCAGGTCACGCTTTCGTTAGCCAGACTCTATACATCCTCAAAAACTTTCGCATTTATAATATTAGTAGGATCTATAAAGATAAAAAAAAATACATTGTGTTGTATTCTAAGTAACTACATATTATAACATTTGAAAGTATTTTATCGTATTCTAATAAATTTTAAAAATTAATATTTTGTCTAGTTACATTTACTTACTCTTCTTGGTATACATAAAGCTCTTGTCGTAGACATGTTACTGTATATTACCTAATATACATTGTATACTGATTTAACAACTAAAAGATTTCAATTTTGTATTACAAAGAATCAACACAACATTTTGACGACACGTTTGGCTCAGTTTGCAGTGACCCTACTTGCTGTGCCAGCGGTCGCGGGTTCAAGTCTCGCTGGGGGCATTCATTTGTGTGATGAGCACGAATTTTTGTACTCCAGACATGGGCGTTTATATTTATAATATGTATGTATTTAAAGTTTATATATGTGTAATGTATCAATTATCTAGTATCCATAACACAAGCCTCGTAGCTTCCCATGGAATTAGATGGCGCTATGTGTTAATGTCCCAATATATTTATATTTAACAACGCATCATCTAAATCAAATAAAACGTAATATATTACTTATGAACATTTATTTTCACCTAGTTACTTAACTTTACGTTTTTTGATCGTTTGACGACATATTACCTAGATAAATTACAATAATAAGCATGTTATCATAGATTTCTTTACGTTTTACATAGTACTTACCTTACGTGGTTTATCTTGTTTTGCTTACTTGCAATTTCGATAAAGTATGCAACTTTAAACCGTTGATGCTTTCTGATAATTATTTGTAAAGCATTGTTTCATATTTCATATGAAATGCTGGAGTAATGTGTCGGTATATAATAATCGTATACTGGGACAAGAAACAATAAATTGGTCACCAATGGAGGTGGCAAGAACTATACTGTTGGCGGCCCTAGCTTGTGTGAGTATTTTTCCCTTTTCTATTGTTGAAGTTTATGTAAATAATAAACGTTCTTCTACAGTAGACTTAAATTGAGAACAGAACAAGAACAAAGTTCAAAAACATAATTTGTGTTTGGAAGAAAAAATGCATAATATTCAAAATATTTCCCACCAATAAAAAAAATTCTGTTATATCTACATAATAATTTCAGGATATATTAAACAATTGATAATAAGTTAGCTAATTCGTGTTTGTAGGCACTTGCAGTTGGATTTTCTTTATAAACTGTATGAGGCGGTTAGAATAAAGAGGCAAGGTCGGCTTATCGCAGATTGTTTAATTTATCTTATGCTATTTGAAAAGATTACGAGAAAATTTTTAAGTATGAGTACATTTCTTCTCTTATTTATTTTACAGTCAACAGTTCAGGGCCAGTATTATGCATCTCCATACTCATCACTTCTCGTCGGGTCGTCATCATACCCATGTGGCTGTTGTCCTTCACCACCGATAGCCCTCACAGCGCCACCCTTGCCACCTATATATGTATCTCTCCCTTCACCTCCTCCTATGTATGTTACTCCACCTCCTTTACCCCCATTATTCATAGAAGTGCCGTTACCCCCTCCTATTACTGTCACACCCCCGGCATTACCCCCATTATGTATTACTCCTCCACCATTACCCCCTATAACTTTTACGCCACCACCATCGCCACCACTTTGTGTAAACCCACCACCGCCACCACCGATGTGCGTGACACCACCACCGCCACCTCCAATGTACGTTAATCCACCCACTCCTCCACCATTTTTAATTGAACTTCCACTTCCTCCCCCAATAATGATTGAACTTCCTCCGATTATGGTGCAACCGCCGCCATTGCCACCTGTGATGGTTCAGCCGCCACCGCTGCCGCCTATGCCAGTACAACCCCCGCCGTCCCCTCCACTAATGATTCAACCACCCCCACCGCCCCCAATGTACATTCAACCGCCACCACCGTGTCCTATGACAATCCAGCCTCCGTGCCCCGAGCCGATCTACGTGCAACCGCCATCTCCGCCACCAATAAGCATCCAGCCTCCCCCATTGCCTCCTATCTGCGTGCAGCCGCCTCCTCCGCCGCCGCTCTGCATTCAACCTCCTCCACCAGAGCCGTTCTGCCTCCAACCCCCGCCTCCGCCACCTATTTGTTTCTCCCCAACTTGCTGCTCGTCAGCTCCTACATGTGGATGCGGGTTTCCCGCGACAGCGCTAGCTGCGCCAATATACTTGTAATATTATAATATTTTTAAATTACAATGTTTACCTAATTGGATATTTATATATAATAAATAAGATAAAAGTGTAACCCTATAAATAAACTATTGTTATAAATATTATTACTTTTGATTTTTCTTTATTATTCCTTACTATACATAGAAACTACTATTACAATTCAACGAATTGAACGAACGAAAACGAACGATCTATTTTGTTAAGACAAACGCCATACAAACAAAAAACTTTTTTACATACTTTTGTATGGTTAGACATATTGTTGGCCAACCTAATTTATTATATAAATTATTTTTATATAAATAATATGTAAGTTTAAAATATGATAGCACAATATGACATGTAATAATAATAATATAACTATAGAAGACCTGAAGGTAGAAGAGAAGTTTTAAAAAGATGAAAATGAAGTTAAAAGCATATTCATAACCTGTCACGCAAACAAATTAATAGTCATTACGTGATTATGTTCATTACACAGTTGCCACCTTACGTAATATATTATTACTACATTTGATCCGGATCATAAATCACATTCATTACAAATTGAATAGATATGTACGTCCGACTGTTTATCTATTTATTGCGTTAATTTTAAATAATATCTATTCAAATTATTTTTTTTTTAATTATAAATTTGCCCTATAAGTAAGTACCTAAAAATATTTTATGATATTTTATTTATCAGTATATTTTTAAGTAGTCAAAGGTGCGTTTCATGGTTAAATTAATAAATAAGCTAGTAATAAATTGCTATAAATTTTGAATATTATGAAAAAACATAATTAAATAAAAATCTATTAGAAAAAAATTCGTGCAAATACGATTCGGAAGTATGTTTTTCGTGTGAAATATTTTGTTTTGTTCGAAGTATTTTGTTTTTTTAATTTAAAAATACTTTTGATTTATTATTATATTATTTATGATTCGTTATCGTGACAAAAATAGTTATTGCTACTTAGTTGAAGAATATTTAAAAAAATAGATGTTTTAATTGTATACAATAAATAAAAACCTAATTATATTTTATATCTATGCAGCATGGCGGGTTCCGGGGGGCTCGCGGAGTGGTCGGAGGGCGCGTCGGTGTGGTTCCAGCCGGCCGGCGCCCCCGCGCCTCTACCCGGCGAGCTGGTCGAGGTGCACCGTGCCGCGAGGGTGTTGTTAGTTAGCGCCGTAGTTAATGGACAGGTAATAAATTATTTTTTATATTTTATAGTTATTATAAGAAACAAATAGTTCAAATAAAAAACGCCAAAAATATGCAAATCAAAGCAGTAAAAGAGCAGTATTGTATTGCTAATTTTCTTTGAATATAGACTAATACTAGACGATTAATCATTTCATAAACCACTTGGAAATACGGCGTAAAACAACTACTGCTAAGCAGTTTTAGGGTTCTATATTTAAAGGTAGTATTTGTGTGACCATTACACTGTATTTTCTCCGTATCTATTGGACGTTTGTTAGTGTTTTTTCGAATTCCATTTTAATTTTCATAATGCGAATCCTACACGCATTTTACCTAACTAAATTGTACAATTTATTCTTATTTGCGTAGAAAAATTAGGAAAACTATATAGTCATCTCATTCAATGAAACGTGTTGCATACGTGTTTAAAGTTGTTAGAGAAAAACCCAATCGGGTATACCTACATACATATCTAGAGAACATACATACCTATCTAGAGAACAGATGATATCAATGAATAGATTGATTTGAAGTGTTTTCCGTTGATCAAGTAATGACTCACCTATAATTCATTCATCTAATAGTATTTAAAAATAATGTCTATACTTAGTTAAAAACAATCTCTAGTAATAAAATAACCTAATTAAATTATTTCACGTTTAATAATAATAATATATAAGTATATAGCTATTTGTGATCAGAATTACTTCAAACTTGGTATTAATACTCTTCAGTAAAAATTTATAAACACGTGTTTTACCATTTTTCGAAATTCATCCTATAAGGGGGTAAAATAGACGATAAAATTTTGTATAAAACCTACCTTTTTAGAGATATTTTTGTAGTTTTAGCGCGAGCGAAGCCGCGGATTCTTCTAGTATTAAATGTAAATAATGTTTGATGTAAGTACGGCCTAAGCGTAAGCATTCGGGCGCGTAGCGCAAGGCCGTGTATCGGAATGTTGATAGAGAGTTGACTGACATATTCTGCGCGCTATAACCGCTTGTCTCTACTTTTTTCTAATTCTTCGACTGTATCAAGCTACTAACAACATTTTTTTAACTACTGAGAACTAAAGCTAGTATTAGTAAAAAAACGGGTTCGTTATACATAATTAACTAACGTTAGTGCGAGTTATACCTTTTGTTATTAACATAATAATTTTATTTATAAGTAGATAAAGATAATTACAATTCTAAACTATATGGCTTAAATATTTATATAAATCCACACTAATATTATAAATTTGCAAATGTGTTTGTTTGTTTGTCCTTCTTTCACGTCGAAACGGAGTGATGGTTGGCGTGATTTTTTGTGTGGAGATAGTTGGAAGGCTGTAGAGTGACGACATAGGCTACAATACAATTAAATAAATACATTTTTTAGCATTTTTCGAAATTCATCCCATAAGGGGATAACATAGGCGATAAAAGTTTGTACGAAACCTACCTTTTTAGAGTATTTTTTGTAGGTTTAGCGCGAGCGAAGCCGCGGGTTCTGCTAGTATACTTATAATAAAAAAAGAAATGAAAACTTCAATTAATCATGTCACTAGGTTTTACGTAAGCTTAATAACAACATGTACCTAATATCAACAGTTACAGTAACTTGTGATGATTATTTGTTTATTGTATTAATTTTGAGAACATCTAAATAATATATTCTGCATTCACTTTACTTTTACTAAAAATACATTATGATTATATAAATTTTATTAAGTAAGATATTTTTTAAGTTAGTGTGCTGCATCGCGCTCGCTCAAGTGAATTCCGCTAGCGTACGTTAATTATTTCGACTCCGTCATTTAACTCTCGTAACACTTAATCCCTGGCCAGGACGGGTGCCGTTATCCTGAGCCCGTAACTGTTGGTAATATCTAGACGTGGACCAGTTAGACGTTAGAAGCTCTCAGTGTTCGTGGAATACACGGTTATTTGTTAGTAAATTTAAAAAATGCAGTGATTCTAAATATTTTTCTTAATTGAACCAACATTTACATATATTATGTATAAATAAATTTATATAATATAATATATACAAGATAAAATGTTGCGTGATAATCTTATAAAGAATTGCTTGAAAATATATTATTATTATATATTCAAGTAACGTGTACAACGATATAATGAAGATGAATAATGTATTTGCTAGTGAAATGTTCTAGTAAAGATTGCAGAACAAATTGACATAAATCGCTGTGTGATGTGAAAAAAGTGACAATATTAGTTGCTAGAGAAGCAAAAAGAAAGCAATGAATTACGACGTAATCAACCGATTGGCATTCGGTTAATATACGAAGATCTATTTAAAAACACATCTAGTACTTAGATGCGTGTTCATTTCGCACCCACTCCATGCGACTCTCCGGAACCATGGATATTTGAACCGCCATCAGATTATACTTTGTCATGTGAAATTAAGCGACAGAGAGGAGAAATCATGATGAACTCAATTTTGAAGAAGACTTCTAATGTAAAATCTGCAACGAAGAAAAGATGGCCTGTGTCAGTTCCACTTTTAAAGGAATTATGCATGGAAATTCTTATACAAAATGTATGTTTTTATTATATTATTTTCTTTATGACATACTAATTAACTGGTTTTTAATTCAATACGATTATATTCATTTATTTATTAATTATTTTTTGGGAAACAAACAGTGAGATAATTCTTAAAAATAATTACAAACTAAAACATCCACACACCAGCAAAGTTTCCACCTATAAAGTTTGTGTGACTCTACCTTTAAAGTGTGTATTTCTATTAAGATTGCAACTATTATACCTCGATAGCGCTCCTTCTGTATATGAGGATGAAGAACTGTGAGCTCATGCCGTATAGAAATATTTATCCATCTATACATTTTTTTTTTAATCTATTTTTATTTAGGGACTTCTTAGCAACAGAGCTAAATGTCAGTCCCATCGTTCCCTTAAGACATGTATACCACTAATAATACTAGTACCTCTAATTATAACTTATTTTAACTTAAATTGATATACAGTTTTGGCTACCTCTGAGTTAGGTTTAGACAGTGCGCTTTGAAAAACTCCCACATCATTCCAGCAAACGTTAAAACGGCGCATCAACTCCTGTCTCCTATCCGCGTTACGAACACATTCCACTAAGAAATGATGCACATCTTCCTCTACACCGCATAAATTACAATTATCCATCTATACATATAATAAAATTGTAACTAAGCCGAATTTGTACATTAAATATTTTTTTGGAAAATCTTATTGAAATAAACATTATTATCGATACAGAGGCCGAATCTATAGTTTTTAGAATTTTTGTCTGTCTATCTGTCTGTTACCGCATCACAGAAAATCCACTGGAGGGATTTTAGTGAAATTTGGTATGGTGATAGCTGATTATCCGGGTCAACATACTCGTATAGGATACTTTTTACCGCGGGAAAATATCTAATTTCTGAGAAAAAATACAAAAACTGCAATGTAAGAGTATTCTAATATGTAAAACCTAAGAATTTGGTTTTTGGTCATCTGAACGCGGGCGGAGCCGCGGGCAATGCTAGTATACTATAGAAGCATATAATAGGCAGAAATGAAACTTAGCAATTTTTTAATCATTTACATTTTTATTAGTAGGTATAGGCACATTACAAATCTTCGGATAGAAGTTATTTAGATTAAACTCTAGGAGTGAACACCGTTTCAAAAATGTATTTTCATGATATGCTTATTTTTAAAAACATTTAACAAAATCGAAAGTCTAACTTATAACAACTTTTTATAATTACTTAGTATTTAATTAAAACTTTACAAACGCTGATACACGTTTTGTGTATCGTTAAGAAATAAAATATGGATAATATGTAAAAAAACAAGATGCCGTGAATATTATATTTATAAATCTAAGTTATTCATAACTTAATCGTTTAAAACGCAACATCGGAATGAGTCACTTGTATATATTAGAGGTTATAGTGAGTTGGATATATAATATCAACGCAACAAATAAGGGTCACTTAACAGTATAGATAATGAAGTAGCAATGCATACTGATTCACTTGACTTAGTATCACGCGACGTCTGTAAATTATACACGACCGCATTTATTTGTAACAAATCCATCACCTTTTTTATATACCCGTGGTGTAATAGAGGAAGGCAGTAAGCATTGGAATGTAAAATTAGAATGGTTTCGAGTCTGAAAGCTTGATGGTCTGATACGATTGTAGTCATTATATTATGTCATACAAGTACGGGGCGTAATAATTTTCCATCTGGCTGAAGTTCCGTGCCAGTGTTTCATTATATCTTGAACTAAGTCAGTAGGTATTATATATTATTTTGTTTTTATTAAAAATGCAATACATATTAGTAATTATTTTTGGTACTATACTTTAGTAATTCGAGTTTTGACGATAAGTTTGGCTCAGTAGTGACCCAACTTGCTATGCAATCGGTCGTGGGTTCGAGTCCCGCTTGGGGCATTCATTTGTGTGATGAGCACGAATGTTTGTACTCATCAACTATCTGGTATCCATAACACAGGCCTCGTAGCTTACCATGGAACTAGATGGTGTTGTGTTAATGTCACAACATATTTATTTATTCGAGGACATACACTCAAAAATTAATTCAGTGGATGTTCCAATCTTAGAATAGGCCACGATTATTAACGCCGTACTTATAACTTTTAAGGGCCGTGCCGCGTAGTTGCATAATGTGACTAAGCCAGTCTATGCGAGTAACTTTGCCTTTAATGCGCTGGAGGTAGCGGGTGCCTTATTCGAACGGCTTGAATTCTTCTATTGCTCATAGATGTTAGTCGCAGTTTAGTTTGCTATCAGCAAGCAAAGCTAATCGTCATTATCTATACAGATAAATAAAATTGAAGTGTCTGTTTGTAATGTCAAAATAACAGCTTTTTACTAAATGCATATAAATTATATACGGTACTTATAAGAAAAACACAACTTTAAAATTTTTTGTCTATCTGTTTGTTCCGGTTAATCTCCGAAACGGCTGGATTTATTTTCGCGGAACTTCCACTGGCAAAGCTGATGTTATAAGAAGTAATTTAATAATATTTTTATGGTACTTTTATTTTAGAAAAAGAATTCGGGTTCCGCTTAAAAAAATTAAAACGCACCTAGGACACACCCGAACAAAGTGAGAGTAAGTTGCTACTTGCTAGTCTTTGTATATGTTTGTAATATATTGACGGAAAAGAGGCATTTTAATATGTCACTTCGCTCGGGTTTGTTCCTAGCTTGATTTCCAATTAAGGGATGTTTTCCGGGATGAAAAGTATTCTATGTCCTTCCCAGGGTCTCAAACTATCTTTTTACCAAATGTCATCTACATCGGTTCAGTAGATCCAGAGATTTCCCCCTACAACGTCACAAACTCACAATCTCGCAAACTACCTCTTTATAATATTAGTATAGATATTGGCGCATATTTAATATGCGTTTTTGAATTTTCTGAAAAGTTTACAACCAAACAGTCAAAACACTTATATGTAACCTTATTGTCTCTAAGAATTATATTTTAAAGCAAAACTCTTTTGCTATTGTCTTATTTTATTTACGTATGAAATACAGAATATTAATGAACTGCCGAAGGTTTTGTACATCATATTTTCAATTTAAATTTTAAATTACAGGTATACAAATTATATACCATATATATATATATATATATATATATATATATATATATATATATATATATATATATATATATATATATATATATATATATATATATATGATGTTCTCCTAGCCGATTCCGGCCACGGCGGCCAATCTCACCGAGACTAGCCAACTGCGCAGGAGATATTATAGTGCACAAGTGTACGCGCAGACACAAGTGCACTCTCTGTTCCTGTCACTCTCATACTCCGGTGGGACGACTGCTCGACACGACCAGTGAGAGTTAAGGCGCAGGACCGACGGCTTTACGTGCTCTCCGAGGCACGGGGGTGAAACACCGCCAACTTCCCAACTCCGGGCTATTACTGAGACTTACTATACAGAAAGACTCAATAACTAAACTTGGCCCGACCCGGGACTCGAACCCAGGACCTCCGAGTGTGCAGCCGTACATGCTAGCCACTACACCACCGAGGCAGTTTATATTATATATATATATATATATATATATATATATATATATATATATATATATATATATATATATATATATATATATATATATATATATATAACACGTACTTTAATTTCACATTAGCGGCCAACACGCTTCGCTCAGGCTCTAAATACACGACGTGCATACATTTACGCAGTTACGTTTTGTAATATAATAATATTACACAGAAACCTGATACACCGGAATACAACTGTCCGGCCCATCTATAGTAATGTATAACGTTTTGTTTCATTTCTGTTTGTTCAGACGTGTTAACCAGGAACTACCAGTTTGATTTGAAGTAATCTTTCAGTGTTTATAAAGGACTAGCATTGCCTGCGGCTCCGCCCGCGTTCAGATGACCAAAAAGCATATTCTTAGGTTTTACATATTAGTATAGGTACTCTTACAATGCAGTTTTTGTATTTTTTCTCAGAAATGAGATGTTTTCCCGCGGTAAAAAGAACCCTATATGCTGACCCGGATAACCAGCTGTCATTATACCAAATTTCATCAAAATCCCTACAGTGGTTTTTCTGTGATGCGGTAACAGACAGTCAGACAAAAATTCTAAAAACTATAGATTCGGCCTCTGAATCGATAATAATGTCTATTTCAATAAGATTTTCCAAAAAATATTTAATGTACAGATTCGGCTTCGTTACAATTTTATTATATGTATAGATTATAAAGGAAGGCTCCCTAATATCGTGCTACGGTCCTTAGGAGAGAAGCGATTATAATAATTAAATAAAAAACGCGAGCGTATCAGTCGGCAAGTATTAGTGTATGTAAACTAAACATGACATAAATAATCTATCAATAATATTTATAATATGTATGTATTTAAACTTATATATATATATATATGTAGTGTATCAACTTTCTGGTATCCATAAAACAGGCCTCGTAGCTTACCATGGAACTAGATGGTGATGTGTGTTAATGTCCCAACATATTATATTATTATTATAATCATGACGCTCTCCGCTACGTGAATGAAGGACAGACTAACAAACTAAACTATTAAGGTTGTTAATTTTTTTCTCTGTATTTGTACCTGCGGTCTGTGCAGGGTATTCTAAGAAACAGCTTAATGAATTTTGTAGCGCAGGACAGATAAATACAATAGTGAAAGTCATTTTAGATTTTTTGTTACTTACGAAATATTTTTGTCTATAGCCAATCGGGTCATATGCAGACATGGTTTAATTTTTAACAATATTGCTTATAAAAGGCCCCGTGCCACCGTGGAAGCTTGCTTGGGAAACCAAGTAAAGTGGGTTAAATCCCGGGTCTGGCACCTTCTGATATTATGTGCGAATGTGCGAGTGCATTTTCAACCTGATTACCACTTTCCTTACAGAAACCTGCATGTCTTAGCAAGCTTTCGAAGGATATGTGAAGTCCGCCAATTCGTACTTGGTCTACTTGGTGGGCTATGGCTTGGCCCTAAAATGGCTGAATACATACATTAATAAGCTTTATAATTTATAGATCTACAAATCCAATTTTTTCTGCTGTTAATAAATTCGTAAAAAGTCATAAACATACGCAACCTACTCTTTTACTCTCAAACTATTACATTTATAATATTACTTAAACATTCAAATGCACTTTATAGTTTAGTCTAAGTCAGATACTATAAATATATAGAAATGCATCTAAATATGTACGGTATATTTGAACATCCTGAGCCGAATGAGGCTTGCCAGGCTACGTTCGCACTGCGCCTAAGTTGCAAAAGGCGACCTATAAACCATAAATATTTATGTAAATATAAATAAATATGTTTAGAAATTAACACACAGCACCAATTAGTTCCATGGTAAGCTACGAGACTTGTGTTATGGATACCAGATAGTTGATACACTACACATACATTTGTAACTTTAAATACATACACATTATAAATATAAACACCTATTACTGGAGTACAAACATTCGTGCTCATCACACAAATGAATGCCCCCAACGGGACTCGAACCCACGACCGCTGGCACAGCAAGTAGGGTCACTACAAACTGAGCCAAATGTATCGTCAAACATGTATCTTTTCTTATAATTATTACTATATTATTTACAATTTTTTCATGAAAAATAATAGGAAGAAATGTAAGAACTGAATTTAAAAAAATGTAATTCCTACGTATAGAATGAGTATACCTATTTATATTTTGAAGCAATAGACAATACTCATATATTGATTTAAAGTAAACTTGCAATATCTCATAATTTAAAATAGCAACAATTAATAACATCTGTTCTTTTTCCTTTAGCCTCAAACCTTCGCGTTACAAATGGGAAGTGGTGAAGAGGAAGGCGACCCAGTATGGCCCCGCGAGGAGCTCGGACCCACCGGCGTGGAAGACATGACGCGTCTTCACGATTTACATGAGGCGGCATTGCTTTGGAACCTGAAACTGAGATATGAACAGGGTCTTATTTACACATACGCTGGTTCAATTTTAGTAGCTGTTAATCCGTATAGACCTGTCGACTCGTTGTACGGCCTAAAAACTGCTAGAAGGTAATGAATATTTTTAATACTTGCAGTACTTATAATTTTTGTAAATTATTGGAATCTTAATTATACATTATATTTATTAAATATTTGATTTTAAACGATGTTTGTCTTTAATAATATTGTTACATTAACAAACATTGTTTTGTCCGGTAGGTACCATGCAGCGGAAGCATTAGGAGATCTCCCACCTCATCTCTTCGCCATAGCAGCGGCGGCTCGTGCGTCTCTACCTCACCCTCAAGCTATTCTTATTTCTGGGGAGTCGGGTGCTGGAAAAACAGAATCCACAAAATTAGCGGTTCAATTTTTGGCTGCAGTGGCTCCCACACCGCCTGGAAGAGCACCCGTATCCGAACAAATACTTGAAGCAGCGCCGTTGCTAGAAGCTTTCGGCAATGCGAGAACACCAAAAAATCATAACTCTAGTCGTTTTGGTAAATTATTGGAATTATATTTTAAAGATGGCGCGTTAGCTGGTGCAAGAGTTGCTCATTACTTGCTAGAAAAATCACGCATTGTCACACAGTCGCCTGGCGAGAGAAACTATCACGTTTTCTATGAATTGCTAGCAGGTCTAGACGAAGAACAAAGAAAGTCTAGAGGCTTATTGTCAGCCGAACATTATTTCTATTTAAATCAAGGTGGTGATTCAGGGGGTGCGGGTGCAGGTGCTGACTGGACTGCGCTATGTGGTGCAATGCAAGTCCTCGGAATTGGAGATTCTGAAAGAGAAGATATAATAAAAGTTTTAGCAGCAGTCCTTCATTTGGGAAACGTATATTTCCATAGACGGCAGTTAAGGCATGGCCAAGAGGGTGTCCAATTGGGTGGTGGGGCGGAAGTTCGTTGGGCCGCCCATTTACTTAAAGTACCGGCAGAAGAGTTAGCTAGAGCCTTAACGACGAGAGTTACAGCCGCGCGAGCTGAACGAATGCGATCTCCTTTACCTATAGATCAGGCATTAGATGCAAGAGACGCTTTCGCGAAAGCACTTTATTCATCATTATTTAATTGGCTTGTCCTCCGAATAAACTCGATAGTCCACCGCGCTGGATTACACGACGCTCATCGAATATCTCTCCTGGATATCTTCGGTTTTGAAGACTTGGAAGAGAATTCCTTCGAACAACTTTGTATAAACTTCGCTAACGAAACGCTACAACATTATTTTAATAAACATATTTTTAAATTGGAACAACAAGAATACCAAAAAGAGAGGTTGGAATGGTCTAACCTCACGTGGAATGATAACTCTCCAGGTATGAAAAGTTTACTGACTATAAATACGTTTAATTTGCTTGCTTTTGTTAATTCATTTTCTCTTTTAGTAATTCAACTGCTAAGTAAGAAGCCAGTGGGTATTCTGCACCTGTTAGATGATGAGAGTAACTTCCCGCGGGCTTCTGATGCCTCGTTCCTAGAAAAGTGCCATTACAATCACGCTCTTAACGAGCTATATTCTAGGCCGAGGTTGGGAGCAAATGAGTTTGGAGTGAGTATTGTTACATTGATATTAATTTCTGTTTATTTAAATATGAGTATTTTCTGTTTTGTTTTGCGAATTATTCTGTTTTGTTTTAGAATTTACAATTAGTTACATAGTTACAATTGATAATTAATACCCTTTTATTATTTTATAGTCAATAAAAAAAATAAAAATTTATTATGAAATGTACAAATAAATGACTCGACTTCTAAATGACCGTAAAACTTTAATTATATTCCCTATCTTAAGAAAAATTAGAATAATAACAATATTTATTTAAATATTAAAGATAGTTTTAAAACGAATCTCAATTCCAGATAAAACACTACGCTGGTCAAGTATGGTACAACGTGGAAGGTTTCTTAGACAAGAACCGAGACGCTTTACGAGCTGATGTGTTAGAGTTATTATGCA
Source organism: Brenthis hecate (assembly GCA_951806755.1). Lineage (NCBI taxonomy): Eukaryota > Metazoa > Arthropoda > Insecta > Lepidoptera > Nymphalidae > Brenthis > Brenthis hecate. Next base: position 5,114,420 of record OX638266.1, read on the forward strand.
GCAGTGAAGTGCCTCTTGTAGCGGAAATGTCGGCTCAATTGCGCGCTCAACACGACGCTAACAAAACATTGCCGAGAGGAGCTAATGGACGGTTCGTTACTATGAAGCCGCGGACACCCACTGTTGCTGCCCGGTAAGACTTGACGAAGTTTAATGACTGTTGAATGATGATGTGTAATGACATTTTTGGTACTATACTAATATTATAAAGAAAAAAATTTTCTGTTTGTTTGTACCGAATAAGCTCCAAAACTACTGAACCGATTTAAATGAAATTTGGTTAGAAGATAGTTTGAGATCCTGGAAAGGACATAGGAGGAGGGGTGAAAATGGGGACGTGAGTTTATATGGGGAAGCAAGAAGTAAGAATATGTAGATATAAACTCTTTGGTGATTGGGTTTAAAATGGCCAATAAAAGCTTGTGTAAGTACTATCGTAGAGATGTGGATGTATTCAATACTTATAGTTCATACCACTGAAAAGAAAGGACGAAGATAAGTGTTTGGCGAAAATTGTGATATTAGTGAATAGAACATATTCCAGTCGTGTTTTAGTCTAATCAATCAAACAGTCTTATTATAAATGAATCTTAGTTAATCGCAGAGAAAAACTTAAAAGTCAAATATTTTTTAGAATTTTTAATAGATTTTTTAAACTCTTTATATATTATGTAGTCTATATGAAAAACGATAATGCTTTTATGTTTATTATATTATTTACCTACAACGCGATACTAAAAATGCAGTTTGGAGAACATACAGAAAAATGCATCATTAGTTTGCGTTTGTTTAGGATTTGTTTATCAGTTGTCGCTCTATAACAATTAACTTACTCTAAGCGAGATTTGAAATAATTTTCCCTAATTCTAATGTACCCCGTCATAGTCACTATATTTAAGTACTACTAACACGTTAATGTTTATTTAATCAAATTGAATGTCACGATTTTAAAAACTACTAATCCATAGTACTGCAACGTTTCTACTTTTCAAAGGTTTCATTTAATTCGAATCGATTCATGTTTCTAATAAGACTCGTATTTTCTTCAAGAGACGGATAAGTGCTCACGTGTGTGCTTAATTCATTGCATATATGAAGTGTAGAAAAAATATATTGAAAATGAAATATGGAGTGTTTTCTTCACATGATTTTACTTATAGTTGAAAATTAAAGGCTATGAATTCTTTCCGATACATACCAAGTTATATATTTTTGTATATATTTAGGTGAGTTAAAATCAATAAAACGAGAAAATAATGAATATTCTAATATTAATATGACACAAATAATCTTTTCCCACAGATTTTCAGACAGTTTACACCAGCTTTTGGAATCGATGTCACGTTGCAACCCGTGGTTCGTGCGTTGTATTAAACCTAATACGGATAAATCGCCTATGAAATTCGACATGCCGTGTGTTCTCTCACAACTGCGTTATACCGGCATGTTGGATACAATCAAGATTAGGCAGATGGGCTATCCTATTCGGATACCATTCCAGAATTTCGTTGAGAGATATAGGTGAGTGTAAGATTTATACTATTTGTGAAAGATGTACTATATAAGAGTTTTATTATAACGTGTTTTCATGTGGATATGAGATATCTAACTATTAGTAAAAAACAATAATTTAATTTTGTTATTATAAAATATGAGTAGTGGTAGTTTGTCGTTAAAAAAATACAGTAAACATTTATTCACTTAAGGTAAATTAGATAAAAGGATAACGTAATATTTCATTTTGGTAATAATATTTTAAACAATTTTTACTTTTTCCCGGCTCGCGACCATGTTTGTTGTAAAGCATTCGAACAGTCGGGAACAAAAAATCAAAATATACCGCTATAAACTGCTTAAAGATAGTTTATTTGAAATATCAAATATTCGTGTAAATCTAAGAAAGTATTATAATATATTAAGGCACATATTCAATACAACTCTGTTTGCAGGTACTTGTTAAAGGCAATGCCTCCTCGCGCTACGCCTTACAGAGAAATTTGCAATTCTATCCTCGCGGAAATGCCGCCTACCGGCGCTGGTACGTATATTACTTTACTTACAATATAAATTGCTTTTAAGAGTTTGATTATTATTTAATTTTATTAACTTTAACGACTTTAAACTAACTTTTTAATAACTTTAACGAATAAAATTAGTAAACTAAATAATGCATAAGAAGAGTCATTATAATCTGCACTCATAAGGAGGCAGTCTGATTGTTCGTTCGTTTGAATGCGCTAATCTCAGGAACTAATAATATGATTTGAAAAATTCTTTTTGCATTAGATAACCCGTTTGTTGAGAAAGGCTATAGGCTATATATCATTATATTTTCTATATTCCATACTAACCGCTAAAACGTACCTAGGGATGAACCCAATTAAAGCGAGGGCGAGTCGCTTGTGTTATAATATTTGAACAAACTGAATTTTATTTAAAAGAGCTCTATAAATAACTAAAACGATAAATAAATGTATGTATACAATGTTTGAAAAAATATATATACAAAAAATGTGTAACAGTGTGAAGTACACGTGTCGAGACGAGTATAGATTATGATAATTAAGCTGTTTGTACAATTGCCTCGCCCACGTACATTGTGTACTGTGTATGAAGTATTTTATACTAGAAAGCTGCTTACACTAACAAATACCGCCTACATGTGTTACCGAAACGACAATACTATATTTACATAACAAAAAAAAGAAATTCATTCATCACAATAACTAATAATTAAAAAAAAATGTCAATATTACTCTAATACAAGGTGTCCTTATCCTTTGTGGGATAGAGAGAGAAGGACTCTTTGGTCTTTCTGTAGTTCTCGACTTTTTCCAAAAAAAATATAAGTGCTAAGTTTTATTATTTAGACCGGACAAATTAATTTCGTACGTCCAATTGTTTCCCAATAACATATCTCTACAACTACTTGTTCTCATTAGAGATACACATTTTTGATATAAGCTCCGAACAAATTATGTTAAATTCCTAAGTAAATAGAATTACCGATAGACAGTTTATTGGGATTCATCGAAAGTCACGACCGAATTAAAACAAGTGTATGGTTGCTAATGCAGCCAATGTTTGTTTACATGAATTTTTATTTGTACCGGTTAGTAGTTACTATGGACGTCTTTGATATGCAATAATAAAATGAACTAGATTTTATAGACTTGTTGTACTTGATATGTACTTTTCTTTATATCTATACTAATATTATAAAGAGGTAAAGTTTGTGAATTTGTGAGTTTGTGACGTTGTAGGGGGTAATCTCTGGATCTACTAAATCGATTTGCATAAAATTTTGTAAGAAGATAGTTTGAGACCCTGGGAAGGACATAGGATACTTTTTATCCCAGAAATCATCCCTTAAGGGGGTGAAAATGGGGATGAAAGTTTGTATGGGGAATCAACCTAGGGAAGAACCCAAGCGAAGCGAGGGTGAGTCGCTAGTAGTTTATATAATTTAATTTATAGTATGTATATGTAATTAATTATATGACTCTGATCAATTTTCGTTATCTTATCCCCGTTATTTGATATATAAATTCGTAATATCTAACGACATAATGACTCTAACAATTAGTATATTTCACTTTCCCAAGATAGGCTCTACCAAATCTTTTATCGAAAGTCGTTATCGCTCAGTAAAGGCTCAGTAGTGAACACACAGTCACATAAACATGTGGAAAATAGGCAAAAAGATTAATTGGAAAAGTGTTAAAAAACGAAGTTATGGGCTTAAAGCTATGGTATTAAGTAAGTTGTGTTATATTTGTTAAATTTTAAGAGTTTCACTTTTATTTAATTTTAATATTTTAAATAATATCCTAATACTACATACGCAACTCCCAAAAACTTTTTTTTTTATATATATAAAAAGGCCATCTTTGTTATTTTAATATTTGTAACATATAATATTACTTTTACTAAAACATCGACAAAGATGGGCTATGTTAATTTAAGCTATCTCCCTTCCCAATTTTATTCATATCCAAGGCCGTGCCGTTATAGCGCATTATTCGCAATGAATACGCTATAATACTAATTCGAAGTATATAAAATAAAAATATTTTATTTGCATGAAGAGATAATGTTGACAAAGTTTGTGGTTGAGGTCCCCTTTTAAGCAAGTAATTTTTGCCTGTATTAGGAGAGCCCTTTCATAACAAAACGTACAGATTTAATCCTTAATCCCATTATACAAGGTAAATTAAATACAACAACAAACAACAAACTTAAATAGGGAAGTTAATATAGATGTAAATTAGTAATTAAAATATAATAGTCTTTCAATTTTATGTAGTAACTAGCATTGCCCGCGGTTCCGTCCGCGTTCAGATGAACAAAAACCAAATATAATAGCACGATTTTATTTTCAAAATAAGCTTATTTAATAGTTTTTGCCTTATTTATTAAGTTACCTTGCTAAAATATATATAGTATCATCGTGGTTTTATTCTAACCAGCTTTTGCATTTTTTCTCAGAAATGAGGTATTTTCCCGCGGTAAAAAGTACCCTATATGTTGACCCGGATAACCAGTTATGACCATACTAAATTTCATCAAAATCCCTCCAGTAGTTTTTCTGTGATGCGGTAACAGACAGACAAACAGAGAAAAATCTAAAAACTATAGATTCGGCCTTTGTATCGATAATAATGTCTATTTCAATGAGATTTCCCAAAAAATATTTAATGTACAGATTCGACTTAGTTAGAATTTTATTATATGTACAGATAAAAATTATCCTGCATATGCGTGTATGAGAGTGTGTGTGTATGCGTGTGTGTGTGACTCATGTTATGAATAAATAATTTAATTAGTATATTCTATTATTTTTCCTACTCTAAGGTCTTTTTACTTGCCTTTAGAATATTAGTAAGAAATGAATCATAACGTCGTACGTTCATCAATACTTATTGATGTAACAAATAATTACTTAATCAATTATTCACTTGCAGTGGGCGCGGACTTTCAGCTGGGTGCTGCGCGAGTGTTCGTCCGAGAGGCGCTGCATCGCGCGTTAGAGCGCGCTCGCGCGGACAAGCTGCGTGCCGCGGCTACGCTGCTACAGGCCAGGATTAGGGGATACTTGGCTAGGTGAGTACCGCTTTATCTGTGTACTAGGCTACAAATTTATAGGAAATTGTAATTATTAAATTATTGAAAATTAGCTAACCAGATAGACGTTGTCCTTTTATTTCAATTTTATATAAAAACACTAAAGAAAAAAATCAATATCGTCTCGAATTTCCCAACTTTCCGGTAACTTTTCCTAGAGAAAAATAAACCTTATTCGTAAACCTTATTACTTATTACGAACGTGAAAGATTGTGAGTATGGATGTATAGATATTTGTTACTCTTTCACGCCAGAACGTCTGATCGGATTTGAATGAAATTTGGCACAGAGATAGATTATAAGCTGGAATAACACATAGGCTAAGGCTTTTTATCCCGAAAAAATGTACGGTTCCCGTGGGATAAGTTTGTTTTGTTTTCCTAGAGGCGAACCCTAGCGAAGCGAGGGTGAGCCGCTAGTTAATATCTAAATGGTTTGAATCAAAAATAAGTTTCTATGATATTAAGAAATAAAAAATGCAAATATAATCTTGTAAATATTTCATAAGCATTTATAAATTAAACATAATTATTTTTCAGAAAACACTATCATCAAATGCGGTACTCGGCAGTGAAGATCCAATCTTGGTGGAAAGGTTCCCGGGAACGTCGCAAGTACGTCGTCATTAGGCGCGGGGTCGTTCGAGCACAGGCACTCTTGCGCGGCAAACGTGCGCGTGCTCGAGCTAAGGCACTCAAGGAGCAGATGAAACGGAGACAGGAAGCGCAACAAGCTGCTGCCAAGTGAGTTTTATGTACTTTTGAGTACTTATTAATTTACCGTATCTATTTGTGTGCTCGAAATAAGGCACAAGCTGTTTGTATCTCGAGTACACAAATATAGAAATCTATACTTTTAAATTAAAGTGACAGTTTTAACTGTTTTTGCCATTGAATCTCCGGAAGTGGGTTATGATAAGAAATAAATGGTTTTGTTGAAGATAATACTCGTCGATCTTCTTCAGGCTATTCCAATGGAGAAATTGGAGAACTATTGTTTTTTATATTTTTTTTAAATTAATGTAATAATTTTAGTCCCGCTGAGATTCTTTTGTCAGTTTTTTTCAGGACTAAGAATTTTTCATTTAGTAAGAAATTATAATAATTAAGTGCAATTCAAAAAAGTGTTTTTTTTTAATTTGAATTGAACCTCTGAAACCATTTTAATAGTACTTTCACTGGCATATACATACATACATATGTATTATGTATATACATACATATGTATGTATACAGATGTACACTTTACTAATTAATAAAATCAAAACAGTGAACGTAAAATAAGAAAAGCAAGAGCTTACTATATAATTAACATAATTTTAGACGACGAGCAGCGGAACAAAAAGCGAAAGCAGAAAGTCTTCAAGTACTGGAAGTGCCGGCGGAACTCGCCTTTATATTATCCAAGGTTGACGACTGGCAACCCCCACACACGGAACGAAATATTAGCAAAGTAAGTAAGAGGTTCTATCACTAATATCTTTTGCCATTTTGAAAGTGAAATAGTTAAAGTTGCTGTAATTCGCAGCCTAAATTAAAAACGAATTAAAAAAGTCATATCGTAACCGTAAGGCGTAATGTGCTTTCGTCTAATATTTTGTTTACAATCAATTGTTTTTATTAAAATAGAGTATGTCTACAATTATTCATTATAATAATTTACAGGTGCCTGGTGAAGTGTTTGCAGAAGAGGAAAGAGTTCAATTACCTCGAGATTTGCAGCAATTCGCATTCTCGAAGTTCAGCTCTGTGTACTTCGCTGACGGTGGACAGCTGAGTCCCAGAAAACATCCAATCACTAAGCCTTTCTTATCTAAGGCTGCCGTAAGGTTTGTATAAATTGGGTGATATTTAAAAAATATCTTTCATCAATTCATATATGTTAGTATGTCTGCGAATTTTGGGTTTTAATACTGGGTAGTACTGGCTTTTCTAGCCGTTGAGTACCACATAACCGCCTGTATGTGTAAATTCATTGTATTTTACAAAATAACCTATGCATACTTTAAATTTTGTATTTGGATTACATAGATAATATGTAAATTATTATTTTTACAGAGACCAAGATTTTAATGATGCTGTAGCCATATTCAAGCTCATCTTGCGATGGTGCGACGAATCAGCTGCTGGAAATGAAACAAGACAAAAAGTGAGTGTAGTTGTTAAGTGTATAAGTTAATTGTATACGTTATGTAATTTCATTATGTTTCGTAATATATAAACTCGTGTACAAAATAATTTAAAGGAGTTTGTCTTTTTTTAGCAAGTACCTATAATTTATTTACAATAAATAAAATTACAAATATACTTAATTATATATAGAAAACAAATGTACACTTAATTATTACTGTGCAAGTCATGTCCGCGTGGTATATCCCGTATAGCCGCGTGGCAATGTCACCAGTAGAGGCGATAAGATGGGAGCCGCGGCGGAGATGGCTGAACTACTTAAGTTACGTTAATACGCCTCCCTTGAAGAAACACTTTAACTTGTAGAAACACTTGGCCCATGGAGTCAAAGTGCTAAGCACTTTATAAAACACATAACACTTCGTCTTGTCGCCTCTACTGGTGATAGGAGAGTTGTACTTAATGTATCATTTATGATGGTGTGCAGGTGCTGGCGGACTACATAGCGTCGCGTGGGCTGGCGTCGCGCGGGCTGCGCGACGAGGTGCTGGTGCAGCTGTGCAACCAGGCGGGCGCGGGCGACCCGCGCGTGCTGCGCCTGCTCGCGCACTGCCTCGCCGCCTTCCAGCCCGGGCCTGCCTTGCACAAGTGCCTATTTTTTTTTATTTCTATCATTTTTAACCGACTTCAAAATAGAAGATAGTTTTGAATTCAATTATATTTTAATATTAATTTTGGTCTATAATAAAATTTATCACAATTTAATTATTATATATAAACATTAAATTATTTAGTAGGTTTGTTAATTTTTATTACAGAGTGTAATTAATTTAATAAAACGGTAGCGAATTACGCTCGCTTCGCTAGGGTGCGTCGTTAGCTGCATCATATTAACATGAATTTATGCAAATTCGTCTAACCGTTTTAACGTTAAGGAATAACGAACATACTTATATACACACTCATATAAATTTTTCTGTCCAATTTGACTAATTTACAAAAAACAAACATGGCAATTGTAGACGAATCTATTGGCTTCCAGATTGTTATTCAGCATAATCTATTAGTAATGATATTACTGCATATCTTTCCTCAACCCAAATACCGAGTACATAAAAATAAAACTTAATATATTCATAAAAATAAAACTTTTAACATCTAACAGATACCTGATCCGGCTAATATCCGAACGTGCATCGGGCACTGAGCGCGCTCGGCTGCTGCGCCTCGTGTGCGGCGGCGAGGCGGCGGCGGTGCGCAGCGCGGGCGTGCCGCGCCGCGCGCCGCCCACGCTGCTCGAGTGGAAGGCGGCCGCGGAGAACGCTCGGCCTGCGTTGCCTTTGAGGTTGTATGATGGTGAGTTGTGCTTTTGTATCTATTTTATCTATTTTCAAGTATTTACTTAATCACGATCTGATTTTCTATATAGACGTCCAATGAAGATGTCTGGACAGCAAGCACACTAGACGCACCCGACTATCTTACGTACTTTTATGTGATATTCAGGATATAAATTATGGTTGTTATAACTGTAGCTTGGCAGATTCGAGATCGCACTTGAGTTCGTTTGAATTCATCATCTCTTTTTGTTTAACTGGCAAAAGTTAAATCTAACAGAAAAGACAAAGCTACCCAGACAACTATTACAATTCAGTGGTCGTCGGTACTGTTCTGGATACTCCCGAAATTCTTTGTCAAATAAATGTGAATGTCCCGCACTGTACCCCTAGATTTCCTATAAAAAATATATTTTCACCTAGCACATCCAGGACCAACCTTGGCAAATATTCCCCAATAAACCGTTTAATTAATGCGTACAATAGTTTACTAAATACCGACAATGGCATTGAAATTGATATTTTTCACGACACTTTAAATAACTTCAAAAAAAATATATATTTGTATGACTGAACTAATATAATAATATAATTTTATAAGTATAGTTGTTTCAAATTATAAATACTAATAATTATTTTTATTGTACATATTATTCTAATTATTACATTAATTTATATTATGATTATTTAATTATAGTAGTTAATATGTGTAATTCCTTAATTTAATTTCATCTATTTTAAATATTTATTAGAAATTGTACTTAACATTTTATATATTCTTGTTTTAAAACCGGAAATGTAATTAATGATGTATATGCCTATAATTAATGCTTGTACTAGAATAAGTAATCTTATAATATAATAATTTAGAATGTAGGTACAATGTATTGTTGGCATATCTTGCAAATAAATATATATATATATATATATATATATATATATATATATATATATTATATCCATTATTTGTATGCAAGGCATAACATTTTTATATTTTTAAATATTTATTTTATACAGATTCTGTGCACACGGTGGGCGTAGAGTCTTGGACGACGTGCGAGCGCGCGGCGGCGGGCGCGCTAGCGGCGGCGGGCGTCGCGCGCGGCGCCGCCGGCTGGTCGCTCACGCTCGAGCACAATGGACAGCTCACTGGTACATATGGATGTTTTGTTGACGCAGTAACAATAGCAGGAAAATTCTTTTTGATTTGGTTTATTGTTTTGTTTTTATTTACATTGGTTTTTTTTGTCATTATTTTTATTTAAGTTTTTTTTAGCACAGCTGAACATAGTAAAGTCATGTCGAAGAAATATTTAAATTAAAAATATTTTTTCGGATTTACTCAAGGTTTACAGAAAAGAGTGGCTGCTTGTTGTACCTACTCAAAATAAATTCGAAGATCAGGAATCAAAACAAATCCGAAAAAAAATATTGAAAAAAAAATCAAGTGTTAAATATTCACATTTACTCATTCATCTCTCTCATTTAACTCTATTCGAACACCGATATAAGACTATTAGTATATGTAAAAAGTATTATGTGTAAATATATTATGATTGTAGTCCTTTTCATAAAATATTTTAATAGTGGGCCTTTCCATTATAATACTTCTTGTGAGATTTTCCTAAAAGTCTAAATAATATGAAACATCATGAACAACTTCGGTAATAAAATTTCCATGTTTAACTTCCACTAAAAAAATAATTAACTAGGTCTTTTTCTACAATTTAAACTTTTAAAGTCTTTTCCTGTGCCTAACCAAAATAAATTGGAAATCACAAAAAAAATGCCACATTATACGATCGGATGATTTCGCATGGCTACTGTTTATTACATTGTTTTAAACCATGTATGTAACACCCACCACGCAGAGTGGGCGGGCTGCGAGTACGCGCTGGACGCGGTGGGCGAGGTGGAGACGTGGGCGGCGCTGGGCGCGCGCGCCGAGCCGCTGCGCCTGGCGCGCGCCGCGCCCGCGCCGCCGCCGCGCGCCTCCTCCGCCGACAGCGACCGCGCCGCGCCCGCGCCCTCCGCGACCGCCGCGCCGCGCCCGCTGGTGAGCAAATGCTACTTCTACTTCACTACATAGTATAAAACAAAGTCGCTTTCCGCTGTCTGTCTGTCCCTATGTATGCTTACATCTTTAAAACTACACAACGGATTGCGGATGTGGTTTTTTTTAATAGATAAGAGTGATACAAGAGGAAGGTTTATATGTATAATACATGCATATTATAGTACAGAAAAGCCAAGAAATTCAAAGATTGTTATTTCATACTAACCGTTAAAACGTACCTAAGGATGAACCCGAGCGAAGCGACGGTGAGTCACTAGTAATAGATATAAGTAAAGGCCTATACGCACCACATTGTAAAAACGCACTGATGACGTACCTATTATGAACGTGTGTAAGCTGATACATTTAAAAAATCTGATTTTTGACATTCGTATTAAAAAACGCGTTACAAGTGCGCGTCGATAGTATGACAAAAAGTAACGTGTGCATATTTCTTATTTCTTATTTTTTTGGTTCCAAGAAAACCCTGAGATAAAACTAAGAATAAAAATATTTAGTTGTATAAAATTTTTACATATTATGCTATCTAAAATATTATTTCACTATTGATTTTATAACTTATAATTTTATTACTAGGTCCCACCGCCAGAACCACCGAAGTCACGGTCACCAAGTATCCAGCGTATGCTACAAGAATCAGTAGAAGAGAACATATCTGAATACAATTGGAAAATGGAACGAGAGGAATCCCGCACGTTACCAAAACTAAGTGGCGATTATTCCAAAAATACTAGTGATTATTCCAGAAAAACAAGTGAATATTCAAAGGATGCCGCCGATTATTCGAGAAATCCGAACGAATATTCCAAAAACAACGTAGAATATTCTAGAAATACAAACGAATATTCCAAAAACAACGCAGAATATCCTAGAAATACTAATGAATATTCTAAAAATAACGCAGAATACTCAAGAAATACAAACGAATATTCTAAAAATAATGCTGAATATTCCAGAAATACGATGGAGTATTCGAAAAATACATCTGAATACAATAGAAATGCTACAGATTATTCAAGGAAGATATCTCACGACATTCTGTCTCGAGAATCAGCGTTGAATGAGCGCTACTTTGAGCAACAATCGGATAAGGTTCGAAGCCGTTCACTAGACAATCTCTTGGGCGACAACCCTGTGCCTCAACAAACAAAGTTTGCCGATTTAGGGTTGTCACAATCACGGTTGAATGATAGATATCATTCAGTAGAGCGGCTCGGAGGGGCACCGAGTGTGACCAGTAGTAAGGGAATGGAGCAGGAGTATGGCGGTAATCGCGCGGGACATTCAAGGTACATCAAGTCGCAGTACGCGGGCAAGCGCGCGCCGGCTGGCTCGCAGTCCAGCCGCGCTTATATTGAAAAAAGTTCCGAATTTGGAGGTGTTAGGTAAAATTTTGTTTTATTTGAAATATATGTATGTGTTGCTTATTTTCGAATATTTAGTCTGTACTGAGTTAAAGTTTTGTAAAGAAAATGTGCTATCGAACAATTAATTATTTTAGAGTTTTCTTTTGACATTACTTTTTATAATTTTACAAATATATTTTATTTTTATTTTTTTTCACAGATCATCAGCAATGTCTGACACATCTGAAGCTCCGAGCTTGGCCTCGCACGTACGTCGTGTTCGCGTTCCCAGTCAAGCATCTGATGTCGATCAGTTCCTCGACGATCTTTTCTCTCCCGTACTAGACCCAAATATTGATGAAATGTCTGACGCACGATCACTCGCGGCTAGCATCAAAGGAGGCAGAGATTATAACAAATTCATTGATGACGTACTAAGTTGTTCCTATAATGAACAAATAGAGACTTTGAATAATTCTGAATCTATGACACGCCTTATCAAAGGCGGAGGCCAAGAAGAAAGTGGCAAAACAAGCAGAAAGGAATCTAATGTTGATTCTGTTGACGATTACATCACAAACCTTTTTGACCCAATATTTATGAACGACAGTCTAAAACGATTAACCGATGGGGAAGGATTATCGGGTGCCATAAAAGGTGGTGGATCTACTCCAAGAGCTGGCGGTGCAAATACATCTGCGCTTAGTTTTGGCACTATTTCTCTACCACCGTCCATGCCAGCGATGCCGGCGACTCCAGAAGCACTAGCAGCTGCGTTAGGTTTACATTTACCTCCTCCAGGAACTGTAGATATTAACGCGTACCATCAAAACTTACAAAGAGCGTTCTTACAAAACGCTATGGCCCAAAATCTTCAAATTCAACAGCAGTTGTTGGCTCAAAATCAAGCTTTACAAACTTTACTTGCCGGTCAAGTAGTAGAATCAACTGATTCGGCTCCTACTTCACCGGTACGAGCTTCGACTGTCGTGCACGCTCAGATACACTCGCCTCCTAGAAACTCAGTAAAATCCAGACGAGAATCTAACGAAAGCTCATCTGCAGGAGCCCCTCCACCTCCTCCTCCACCAATGCCACCCCCACTACATGCTATGGATCCTTCAGAGGCCAGACCTTTCATAGATCTATATGGTCGAGCTAAAACCGTAAGGATAGGTAAATGGCGATGGCCTCCTCCAAAAGACGCTGTTGGACAAGAAACACCACAAGATTTTACTAAGTTCAAAATGCGTCAGATACAAAGAAGAATTACGCCCCAAGCGCAATCAAACGGTATCGAACATGAAGCACCAAGAGGACGTTCCCGATCAGAAGCTTCACCAGGGATTGAATGGGAGGAGTTTGAGGTGGACGGTCACTCTCCGTCTTCTCGAGAGCCACCTTCTCAACGCACTGCAAGACGCAGCTTTGAAATTGGAGCGCAAAGACCGTCTCCAGGGAGTGTTGGTAAATTAAAGTTGAGTTCAGAAATGCGACAAAGATTGGAACGAGTGACAGCAAATCATTCAGTTCGAAGTTCGTCATCAAATGCGGAAACTCCACGAACGATTAACAAATTAGAAGATACTAGAAAGTTAATGTTAGAAAGGCAATTAGGTGGTGGTATGCGATGGGATGCACCACCCCCTCCCCTTCCCCCAGCACCTCCTGGACCAGCCCCTCCTCCTCCAATGTCCCCGCCATCTCCCCCAGACAAGCCAGCGCCACCACCACCAGCAGATTCTTCCTCTACATTTGCACAACTACGTCGCGATAGAGACACTTTCGGTGTTCACCAAAATAGAGAAGCTGACGATCGCCATGCATTTTTAGCAAATTGGAGTTCTAGAAGGAAAGATGAAAGTGAATCCAATCAAGGTGACGATTTAGCGTCGCGTTTCTTAACTGCTGACCGTCGAGACCGCAGAGTTAAAGAAGACTGGGGAGACGAGTCTGACGGCAGAAGCTATGACGAGAAAAACGGTCGAGATGAATGGGACTCGGAATCTACATTAGATAATAGACGTGACATACGCGACAACTTCTCTGGACGAGCCGCTTCAGAAATATACGAAATTCATCCTGTAAGGACTGAGAGGCGAAAGGAAGAAACTGAAATGGAGGAAAACTTTGAACGGAAACGTTCATCAGCTATGTTCGATGACTTCGAGCGATATGACGGGAGGAAAAATTCTAGAGACATGTTAGTAGGTCGAGCGAGGAACAGTCCGCGATCTGATATTATGTTTCCACAAGAAAGCAATGATACTTTAAAAAGGACTGAACGTCCGACATTTAAGACTCATATGGCACAAAAGGAAAGAGACAGGAAGCTGGAAGCTGAAAGACGTCAGTCCGTCTCTACTCACGTCACAGATAAAACAGAACACATTGAACGTAAGTATATATCTATTTTTAAAATTACTTTAATTATTTATTTATTACTTTAATAGCCATTTTTTTAATTTAAATTTTCGAATAGTAAATTTAAATGGTTAAAAAAATAAATCTATTAGTTAATATTAATTATTAAAATATTTAATAATGAGAAGTTACACAACTAGTTTTTGCTCGTGGTGATGTGGTAATAATATACGCATTTAAAAAAAGTGCAACATTGACTAATGTGTTAATTAAGAATATGAACTTTCTCTTGCCCGAATTTCACTCAAATTTGTAGAGATGTTACACCGTAAAGAAATAAACGCATTCACAAACTCGCGTTTGAAATATTAATATAAAATTATGACCGCAGGAGACGTGCCGGCACCGGCGGCGCTATTACCGTCCGAGCGCTCGTATATCACATACTCGCGCGTACCGTGGAAGCTGCGCGTGCGCAAAGAAGTGTTTACGCCGCTTGAGACCTACAACGAGCCTGCCATTCTAGACTTGCTATATGCTCAAGTAAGGAAATAACACTGTTTACATACTTATTATTGCATTTCAATATATTGAATGTTTTTTTTAATTTACTATGAGACTTTTTAGCTAACAATATTAGTCCAAGATTATATTAGGCTTTCATAAAATTTTCATTAATAGTTACTGATTTTTTCTTATTAGGATTGAATAGTTTTTAAGGTTCCGTACCTCAAAAGGTAAAAAAGGAACCCTTATAAGATCACTCTCTTGTCCGTCTGTCCGTGTGTCACCACCGATTTTCTCAGGAATGGGTGGACCTAGCGAGTTGAAATTTATACCAGATACTGATGTCTTTAGACCCTATTAGGTGTATAGAAATCAAGATCTTGAGTCAACACGATAAAAAGATATGGGCAAATTTAGATTTTGGCGAAAACTTGTAAGTACTAAAATTTACCCTAATTTTCAACTATTTTTATTTTTCGGAATTTTCCCTTTACTTGTGCTGTAAGACCTTGCTTTTAATCAAAATTGACAATGCTAAGTCAACCGGAAGTACCCTCTAGGTTTTGGGTCGAAAACCTATATGGTAGTTCCCGTTGACCTAGAGTCACAAAATTTGGCAAAAGGTCAAGGTCTTACAGCACAAATAAATGAAAAATTCCAAAAAATAAAAAAGTTGAAAATTTAATTTAAACAGATTTCCTACAAATTTGTACAGAACCCTCTGTGGGCGAGTCCGACTCGCACTTGTCCGTAATTTTATAATATTTAATTATTATTTTATTCCCCAGATTGTACACGACATAACCTCCAACATACCGTCCCTCCGCATCAGCGCAAGCGAGAGACGCGCGGGCGCGGCGTGGCTCCGGTCGCAGAATGG
Source organism: Brenthis hecate (assembly GCA_951806755.1). Lineage (NCBI taxonomy): Eukaryota > Metazoa > Arthropoda > Insecta > Lepidoptera > Nymphalidae > Brenthis > Brenthis hecate. The sequence goes on from OX638266.1 coordinate 5,130,184, forward strand.
ACCAGTTCGCGTTAACACTAAACGGCAAGCTGTAGAGATGGCTAGAGAGTGGCCCTTCTACTTCGCGAGATTGTTCTCAGCGCGGGTCCCGCCCGGGGAAAATGCCGTACTGGCGGTGTCTCATAATGCAGTTACTATAGGAGTTAAAGGTATATTTTAGTTATTTAATTGACTTATTTAATACAATAAGTATAGTTATCAGTAGTAATAACTGTATATTAGACTAAGAAATTATATACTAATATATTGTTGAAAATGTACTCCTCAATTTAAGGATAAAGAATAAAAATAATTTTAGAATAATATATAATGATATAATATATATAGGAGAGAGAGAGCTTATAAATACTAAAGTGTATGTGTTAATTTTTGCAACAGTTGGACGGATTTGGATGAAATTTAATACGCAGATCCACTATGACTCTATATTACTCCAGGGCTACACATGTATTATGTATTTGCTATTACATGGGCTATTACATGGCATTTTAGGCACTTATTAAAGCAAAGTCGCTAGCTTTGTAAATAGATTATAGGACACTGATTAATTGCTTAATATTACAATTTCATGGAGAGGTTTCAAAACTAAAACGTGTGAAATCCTGCAGCTCGCATATAACCAACATGGTGGACTATGACCTAATCCTCCTCACATTGATAGAGAGACATCTTTGCCCAGCAGTAGGAACGTTAAAATTGCTGATATTATAACATTGTATTGTATTCAGCCCTTTTTAACGTCCCACTGCTGGGCACAGACCTCCCTTCAATACGAGGGAGATATTATAACATATCCTGCCCATCAGGTCCCGGCGGCCTGGCCACGCGGCGCGCCATCCCGCTGCAGGGGCTGCGCGCGGCGGCGCCCGCGCCCGCCACGCTGCAGCTGACGCCGGCGCGCGACGCGCCGCTCACGCTGCACGCGCCGCTCGCGCACCACGCGCACGCCATCATCGTGGAGTTCGCGCTGCAGTGTTCACAGGTACGATACATTGTTATTATTTTCAGATTTTAAAACATACATGTCAATTTTACAGGGCTACGACATAATAAATTTAAAATTTAAACAAATAACTTCATTTAATTAAAACCTGTTAAACGTAGATACGCACGTATGTATCTATTTCTATGCTATTCAAAGCCAAAGTTTAAATAAAAAAAATATTTCTATTACACAGTTACTGACATTTTGCGTCATCTGCATACTTTGATTCAATTGGTTAGCTCTTTTTATATGATACTAGCGTTTTCCTACGACTCCGCCCGCATATATCATATACTAGAACCTTCTCCGAAATACGCTGCACCTTATGGTATGAGTATCATTCCAATCGGTTCAGTAGTTACCGCAGTATAACCGAACAAAAAATCGGCTCTCCATTTATTACTATAGATGTTATATGTGTGTGTATTTACTTAGTTTATCTGCCTTATAACGAACACATAATACATTGTATAACGATGATTTTGTAGACGTCGTTGCCTCGTGACCTTTTAAATGAAATAAGCTTAAAGACTCTCCTTTTATTATACAGAAAAAAGAATGCAAATAATGTAGGATATAATGTTCGGTGATAGTATTTAATTGAAATTACATTTAAGTAGGTACTATTGGCCTATTGTCAATCACTTTGCATACTTTTAATAACATGTGCAAGTATAATTATAAGTAGTCATTGCGAGTGTACCTTATTAGATAAACCTGTTCTATTGCAGGATTTTCTGTAGGCCGAGATCTAGAATTTTCTAGTAAATTGTTTTGGTGTATCTCTTAAGACCAGCGTTAGCCATGTTTTCTGAGAAAGTACTCGACGGGAGAATGAAAGATCTTCCTGTAATAAAAGGTATCCTAAACGTTAACCCGAGTACCTAATAAGTTATCACTACACAAAATTTAGTTAAAACTGTTCAGTACTGTTTGCTTAAAATGTAAACAGATATACAAACAAACAGACAGAAATTTCAAAAACAATTTTTTTTAGGTCCATATTCTGTAAACAATACGTAACAGACATTATTTTAAAAAATATTTTATTTATGTATGTAGATATATAATCTGTGTTACAGCGCTAGATTTTGAATACCTACGAAACATATTATAATTTTTTATAAATAGGTATTTCAACTATAATAATTTCGTATTGTGTTTACCGTTTGAATAGCTACGATTTTGAGTTGAACATTCATAAATAATTAAGTTAATCAAAATACAGATTATATATCTACATATAATCAAAATACTATTTATGTTGTCAAAGTAGGTGTTATATCATAGAAAATGAACATTGTACCATGTGAATATTTGACAAAGTGACAAAGGATGATTCAGCCAAAAGTTTAAACTTAAACGAGCGACCTAAAATAAACAAAATTTTTTACTTCCGAAATTGCTTAACGTTTTCAACATATTATATAAGATGAGGTCACACTGACATCTTTCTATATTAAATTTTAACAAAATTGACATATAGGAAGTTTAATTAGAATATCTTCCATCCATACTTCCATACTTAATATTATAAATGTAAAGTGTGTTTGTTTGTTTTTATTTTGTCCTACTTTTATGTTAAAACAGAATGACGTATTGGCGTAATTTTTTGTGTGGAAATAGTTGGAGTGCTGGAGAATGACATAGGCTACTATTTTATAACGCGAGAGATATCTCATTCCCACGGGAAAAGACGTTATATTACAACCCACAACAAATCATCATACGTATGTGTATATATATATATATAATGTATATATCGTCTATCTATTCCATATTAACCGTTAAAACGTACCTAGGTATGAACCAGAGTGGAACGAGGGTGAACCGCTATTATTATACTTAATATTTTTTTGGGGCTTTGTCCGCGTAAAAATTGATTTCCAGGATATACCTGTGTTAGACCAAGCCATGATCTAAATTCGGGCCAAATACGTTTTATCAGTTTTATCCGAAATCGCTCTACGGTTTGCGCGTGTGAAAGTAACAAACATAAAACTCATAAGCTTACGCATTATAATATTGATGTGATATAATTATTTAAATAATTAAAACATTCAAAATTTTGTACATTTTTATCTTTTCATCCTCGTTTATATTTATACATTAACAAAAACACTCGTAAAGCGCTTTCTTTTGTTTTATATCACTACAAATCTTACTAGTAAGAACGTACCTACTTTGCTAAAGAATAAAAATGAATATACCTTTTATTCAAGTATGCATGTTATGCGCTGATTTAATCAGATTAAGTCCGTAAAGATTATCATTCTACTATTCAAAAGTTCTAGCTCAGATCAGTATACGAAATCAAGTAATTTATGTACGGGCCTCCCTTCAATACGAGGCGGATCAGGCCATAATCAACCACTGGCCATGTGGGGGTTGGCGAACTTCACATATCTTTCGAAAACTTGCTAGGTACTCTCAGACACTTTCCCGATGATGTTTTCCTTCACCGTACGACAAGTGATAATCAATTCGAATCGAGTGATAAAGTCAAAGGTGGGAGACCCGGGATTTGAACCCGCATCACTCGCCCAAGGGATATATAGGGATATGTTTGTGCAAAAGCTTATGCCTACCTACGCCATAATTAATTATTCTATTAGATATCTAATTAAATGATGATTACACGTAACTGATACAGTTACATTAACAAGGTACAGATGCTCACTGGCCGTTGCAGATAATATATGTACACTTATAACGCAATTGTTTCTAGCTTTACAGGGTACAATAAAATGTTTCTTTTATCTGTAGAAGAAATTTGAAATATTTAGTACTTCCTTCTTTAATCTTTTTTTTTCATCTTTCCCTTGTTGGATACATGTTCTCTACATTATAACTACATCGTCAGTTCCGTCTTATCGCGTGCTTGATTATCATGTTACTAGTTAAAGAAACAAAAAAAGCTAACAAAATTACTTGAGAAGTAGTTATTCTGGTCTCAAAAACGGAATGATTCTTTAAATTTATTGCGGGACTACTGCAAAAATACACAGGTCGATGGAAATCCCACATCGTATGTACCACGGTAATATAATATGTAATATTACCGTGTATGTACATTATACATTCGAATTGATAACCGCCTTTGTTTTGAAATCCTTCGAAAATAAAGTTTGATGAAGAAGCTAAAATTTTAAAGTTTCTAAGTTATTAAATTTTAGATTTTATAAAATAATATTTCGTAAAAACATACTTTACTTAAAACTAGATTCTAAGTCTTGTTTAACTCAGTTACTTTATTCGCTTATATTATATATGATAAATAAATAAGCTTATAGAAAAAAAATAGACGAGCCTCAGTGATACCAATCGATCATTAGATAGCTTCAATTATAATTAAACACGTATCAGATTTGACGCGCTAATTTGCTCCAGAATGAGCGCCCGTTACTGCCCGTTACAGTCGTTACACTGACCGAACACCTGCCTTATATTAGAACGTAGCACTGTCGTATTGCAAAAATAATACTACAAATATTATTTTAAACAAAACTTGTTTTATTTAACCGTGAAAACAACGTTCTGGATACGTAAATAATGCTTCAAATTGGTTATTATTTATATGCTAGCTTGCTTCCCAATACAAACTTTCATCCCCATTTTCACCCCCTTAAAGGATGATTTCTGGGATAAAAAGTATCCTATGTCCTTCCCAAGGTCTCAGACTATCTTCTTACCAAATTTCATCTAAATCAGTTCAGTAAATCCAGAGATTACCCCCTACAACGTCTCAAACTCACAAACTTTACCTCTTTATTATTAGTACAGATATAGATTAATGCAAAAATAAGCGTAAAAACACAAATGCTTTAAAAATTATGTTCTAAACATTATTACGAGTATTAGTGACCCTTCACGACGCGATGTAGCGTCTTCATTAACGTAGCATTTTCTTTTACAATATTACGGATGCTCTATATAATATACCGGTAGCTTATTTAGCAAAATGTTCAAAAATAATAACCTATATCTTCGTAGATATTTTTTGCAATGTGTGTTTGTTCGCGAGAATTACCTATGTGAATGTACAAGAATACAATATGTAACTAGATCTTGACAAAAGTAATTGTAAGGAAAAAAATTGTTTTTTTATAAAACAGGTAAATTTCGCGATAAGCTTTTATATCATTACCCGACTGCGCGACGTTAAGTAGGGTAATGTGTTTATCAGTCTATTTATGTTTGTTTGTTCCAATGTGGCGTTCTAAAGACCAAAAGCGTTGGCCGATTTTGATGATTAATACGTCGTTAGATTTGTCTTGATAACGCGAGTGTCATAGGCTATATAAAATTAACCAATCGAGTGGGGTATCAAAATAAAGGTTTTTAAGAGGCAATCACAGAAATATATACAACTTATATAATTAAAAGTAATTTAGGATAAAAAATACTTTTTAACCAAAAATAAAAACTGACTTCCAGGCACTAAAATGTAAAAAATAACTAAACGGAGGTTTTCATTTAGAATAGATACCTAATCAGATATTTTCGAAGTCGGTGCTAGCCGATGTAAAGTAAATCAAATATATTTCGATACGTAAAATACATATTTACCTATTAAATATTCATATCTTAAAATATTGTAGGCAAAAACTAAAAAGCTGTAAATAAAAAAAAATATTACAAAAATAAAATCCGACTGCATAAAAGCTAACTAAAAAGGTGAAAACAAGTCCAAATATTATTTGGCATGTCTTTAATCATAAGAGTATGTTGAATAGAGCCAATAATGAAAATATTTTTTGGCCAGATTAATCAGATGAAGGACGCAATCTCGGAGAAATACCCAAATATCTATTTATTTATGAAACGTTGTAACAGTACCTGTAAAGGGTTTTATTTGAGTCACTCAAGAATAGTATGAAAAGTAGAGTAGGTATTGTATCGCTACTTAAACTGTTCTTTACATATGTTCTATATATACTAATCTATACTAATATTATAAAGAGGTAAAGTTTGTGAGATTGTGAGTTTGTAACGTTGTAGGGGGTAATCTCTGGAAGAACATAGAATACTTTTTATCCCGGAAATCATCTCTTAAGGGGGTGAAAATGGGGATGAAAGTTTGTACTGGGAATCAAGCTAGGGACGAACCGGAGCGAAGCGAAGGTGAGTCGCTAGTCTATACATATAATAAGATTTTAACTGAGTTGTACATTCAATATTTTTTGGAAAACCTTATTGTCTGTTTATGTGTATATTTTGCCTGTCTGAGTGAGTGAGTGAGTGTGATTAACCGCATCACGAGAAAACCACTGAACAGATTTTGATGGAATTTGGTATGATGATAGCTGGTTATCCGGGTTAATCAACATATAGGATACTTTTTGCATATATATATATATATATATATATATATATATATATATCATTATATATATGTCAACAGAAACTCTTACCGTAGTACGTTATGTAGCTTAAAAATAAATGTTTAAAATAATTTGATTGAAAATTATTAATTAACATAAATATCTTTACACTTTCGCCCCGAATGTGCAGAATCAGACAATTTCACTATGATGATGAGTTATATAAAATTACTAGACCAGTTAATATATTCATCAACATAATGTAGGCTGTATTGTACCCTGACCAAATAAAATTTAGTTTTTCACAAAAATGCTATAACGAAGACTAATGACAAGCGATTTTTACATGGAAGTAGTATAATTAAAAATAATACGTTTTCAGAATGTTTTAAAAAATAAGTATAACTATCAAATTATCGTGTAAAATTTAAAATTGTGTTTAATATTGACAATTGGATCAGAAATATTTCGTATTTGTATCAATCGATATTTATTTCTTATTGCCCAGAGTGATGGTACGTAAGATTAAACACCTACTTAAAATTTTTCATCATGTTCTCCATTTCTAGAAGTTATTAAATAACAGTTATATAAAAGTTAATAATCACAAGAAGTAAATAAATGCTACCTTTTCTTGCATAATGTAAATGTTACATCCGGAATTATAATTATTCTATGTATGAATATAAAAGGAAATAAATATACTTTTACTTTGAGAAGTTTCATGAACTTAATGTTCGGTCAGGCATCTTTTAAAATTATAATTTCCATTCCATCCGTCCAGGTCAGCGTTGTAAAATTAAAAAAAAAAACAAGATGATTGATGCATTATTTTTAAATAATATCAATAGCACTTGCTCTGTAGTACCTAAAGAGAGATTTATAAAATATCACAAACAAAATACATTGTATCATAACAATGACATGTCACCCATAACCTTCGGCAACCTCTTATTGAGCTAACAACCCAACATCCCGTGTTTAAAACGACAGTAGAGCTTTCCATACCCCATAGCGAGACTGTCCGCGCTCGCACAGTCGAACCGTGACCGCGCACTCGCGCGCACCATGCAGCGGCCGCGCCTCTCCGCCGCAATGCGTGATAACTGGCGCCACTTGCAAAGAGTGTATGGCTTGGAGGTCGATGATGATTTCCCTCCTCCCAGACGTGCACCAAGTCTGGACTCACTTATAAATTCCTCTGAGGGCGCAGCCTCCAGTGCTGAAGCCTCCGCCCCCGAGGACTCCGATTCGGGCGCGGACACCCGCGATCCGGAACCCATACGTCGCCACAAAAAGTGCCCCCAAAGTTTCTCGTCCTCGTCCAGTGGTCACATGGAGACGATCCACGAGGAAACTACGGAACCTAAAGTGTCTGTTAAGGAGATTCTCGCGAGATTTGAGAATTTAAAGGAAAAAACTGATATCACACAGGTAGCGTTATAGTGTTGTGTATTAAATTTCACTGAAATTATCGACTTCACTTTTGTAATTACTAAATTCTTTGGTGATCATCACATCGATTAATGTAATGAATATTCATTTCATTGATCTTTTTTTTAATGTCTCACGTATATCAATCAACACATGTACAAGTATAGTTGAATGAGAATCGCTGAGTGGGCAAATTGAAACTCTTCATGTTGTAATGAATAAGTATTGTCTTCTAAGCAAAGGCGCATGCGTGCGTTCTTAATTATTATGTGATTGTTTCTTTCTAATACCGACTGTTTGTTATAATCAATTAGTTTCATTATAATTGGTATACCATTGTTATCTTTTTTACTTAATGAATATCGAAATTCAGATATATAATTAAAATCCCTTATGATATTTAAATGTATACAGCTCTAAAATATGTTAATAAAAATTACAGTATTTATATACTTTCATAATTAATTTTGTTTTAAAGTAAATTCTGTGCGTTAACTTTTTAATTACTTTCTACTTTTTAATATTTTTAATGTCAGTATATGTTATACATTTTTATACTAGTGACTTACCTTCGCCTCGCTCGTGTGCGTCCCTAAGTACATACGTTTTAAATAGATATAAAAATAGTTATTAGCTAGCGTTAGCCATGTAAATTTTTATTCTTTTTTTCATGATTTTTTTTCTAATGTTTTAATAGTTATTCTGCTACTCGAGGCAGAGACAAATCCAACAAATCAAAGATCATTAAAATCGGCCCAGCCGTTCATAAGTTATAAATGGTGTAACTTACCCGATTTTGTTTTATATTATATATAGATTAGTTAATTAGTTTTCACTTTATTTATTTTACAAAATCTGTTTTTTAGTGTTACTATAGGTCTATAGGTGGAACTGACTTTTACTAATGAAAAAAAAAAGTGTGTGTGTACTTATGTACGTACGTAAGAAGTTATACTTCTTTTGCGTAACAGAACAAAAATAGCTAAAGATATCATCCCGTATGTCACAACTCTCTATTTGTAAAAGAAATGATAAAGTAATAAAATAATTAAATAAGGCATATTAGGCATATTACAATCAAAAAAAATTTTATAGAATATCATTTAAGGAAAGAATATAATATTATATCATTTGTCATACAATAAACACGGTTACTATGGCAACAAACAGTTATCAGCTAACTTCATCATGTCGCCTTCAGCTAACTTCATCATGTCGCTTTCAGCTAACTTCATCATGTCGCCTTTTGGCTGTCGGTGTGCGCGCGCATCGTAAAAATGTTACTCTCATATTTTTTTTCTAAACGTCCCAAAAGAAGTATAACTTCAAAATTGCTCTATAGTAAGATATACATATTATCGTGTTGAATCGATGTTGATTATTACGAATTACTTAAAAAAATATCAGACAAGTAAATTTTCTGACACATTATTTTGAACAAAACAACACAGCTGACATTCCCTAACCATTATTTAATCATTAACGCACCTGACGCACGCAACTGCGACCAAACATGACCCTTCACTGGTCAAGGCGCACTGCTTCTTATTTCACGTTTATGCTTAGAAACTTCTACAGTATTTTATCTCTTAAATATTTCATATATATATATAATGTTTTAAAGCAAATATATTTCTTGTGCTATAAAGAGAACTAGAGATCTCATAAAACCGAGTTATTAAAGTTTGAAATTGCAACGACATAAAATTATCGTCAAACAAATTGTAGGTATATTACAAGTATAAATAAAGAAAATAATTATGTATGAGTATCATTTATGATAAAAATATGTCATAAACTAGCATATTTTGCCTCTGGTTCAGTCTGCGTAGTTTAAAAATAATGGATTTTTATACAATCTTTTTCCCTTTTTACTAGACTGCCGCAAACCTCAAACTATGAGGGATTATATGTTTGATTTGTACGTATATATGTAAGCTTATATATCTGATCCTATGTTCCCTCGTAACTACTAAATGGCTTAACCAATTTTGGTTACTCATACGTACGTCGTTAGTGTCATATGGACATTATTAAACAAAAACTTCCAAGAGTATGGAGTGGGGTGTCAAAATAAAGATTCTTAAGACACGATCACAAAAGTATATACAATTTATAAGTTTAAAAGTAATTTATGATAATAAATTGTTAATTAAAATTTCAAAGTCCAAAACCAAATAATTGTAAACAAAAAATGAATTGCATAATACTACTAAAACTATTAATGTATAACTACTAATGTTCCTTTGTCAACTTGTCGCCGTCTTTTCACTTCCTTTTTAAAATAGTCGGGTGTTTTCATTTTTATAATTTACTCTTTTAATTTCCAAAAATTGTAAGCAGATATCCACTTTCTTTGAAAAACCTACCTATAATCTTGGCAGCAAGTAGCATTTACAAAATCTAAGATTTCAAGATTAATGAGTGAATCGTATGAATACTTTTATATGTACGCTACTAATGCTTCTATTTTAATACAACAGCTAAACATACGCGTGTGAGAGTTGTTCCATTTATGGAACCCATTTCCAGGTTTACTTCTCTGTGACGCAACTTTGTGTCATTATTATTATTTCAAATGTGTAAACACGTGGCTTTAGTAACAATGGTTATAGGAAACAATTTTTTAATAATAGCACGCGCGGAAAGTGAAAAAGTTGTTACAGTACTCGAGTACGCCAGAGAAAGTTTGATTTAATATTCATGTAAGAGCACTTCATGTAAGATATCATAAACTCGATTACGGTTAAATTAACAAAACAAAAATTTTTACTTTAACACCTAACTTTGGGCAGTTAAACTAGCGCGCGCTGGTGCTAGGTTTAGGGTGACTCAGGCGTAAATAGAGTCAAGAAAAACATATGTAAGGGCTTTAACTGTTATTTTATTTGTTTGAGAATAATTATAGATAGTTATAATTTCGGAAATATAATCTATACAACATTCTTAATTTGTTTTTACATAGCTTTCTGAGTCATAACTTGACGTTTTTCCAATTAATACTAAATCTGTACTTATTAGATAGTCATTAAGAAGAGTTTTTTGGCATATTTACGAAGTCCCACAGCCTACCTTAAATTCTAATTAACACACTGTCGCTCTGACGAGGATACTGAAAACGAAAAAAATCTATATAATATGTAGGTATATCTTTTATTGGAAGTCTTTTAAAATCTTACATGTTACATAAGAATTTAGAATCTGAACTACGAGAATGCGTAAATGTATGACAGATGTAACACATTACATAACAAACGGCTAGGTAAAAGTTTTCTGATTTTCCACCCTAGCTCAGACCTTCAGCGCCTTTGTTATTTGCGATGCTATCAATGTACAACACAAAACTAATAAAATTTGTCACGTCGCGCGTCGCCGGGTGACAATTGCGCGGGAACCGAAGCGTACTTCCGTTTCCTAATGTTACATTACACGTGGATCCGTGAGAAATTATGCTATTTGTGCGCAAATATTAGTATTTGTTTTTACCTTTAAAATTAACTTATAATAAGCAAACAAATACATAAAAAAATAGGCTGAGATTTGAAAGTTCACAAAAATCATCGATTATAATTTATGATCGATTCGATAGATCGATTATTATATCATAATTTATGTCCTCGAACTTTTAAGAATAGAATACCTGCGTGACAAAATAATTAACCTTTACCACAAACGAAGCTGTTATTAATATTCAAATCAATATCTTAGCCAAAAGGTGCCAAGATTTATTCATATAATTAATATAGTTCTAGGATATATTAATGACTAAAAATTCTTACGTCGAACGAAGAGATAAATCTTTTTGAAAACAACCTAAAAACAATTGTAACATATAAATACTAAGAAATCTACTAGTTTGTTGCATTCCGACTGTTTATCTTTATTGTATAGTTAAAACAAAACAGAATTGGAAAACAGGCCCATCCGTTACATCGATTAAGAACAAAACGAGAGATCGATTTACTGATGTATAAACTCATCTGTTAACAAATATTGCAATAGTGGATCACGAGGTATGCGTGCGCGACTAATTTTATTGCAAATAGCTTCTGAATTTGTATCCATTTTTCATCTAATTTCAATCCTTTATACCTGCAACATTGTATTGAGATGTAGTGTAATTAAATATACTAGTTATTTTTCAACTGACTTCCAAAAAGGAGGAGGTTCTCCATTCGTCGGATTTTTTTTTACGTATGTTCACCGATTACTCGAAGACGCCTGAACCGATTTGGAAATATTTTTTTGATTCGAAGGGTATACTTCCGAGGTGGTCCCATTTAAATTTTATTGAAATCGGTCGAGCGGTTTTTTTAAAAATAAACAAAGCTAATATATATATATATATATATATATATATATATATATATATATATATATATATATATATATATATGTATATATAAATAACTAAAGGGGGGTTTTTATTTAGAATAGATAGACCTAATCAGTTATTTCGAAGTAGTGGTAAAATTTTTGCTAAATTTAGCGCTTTTTGTAGCTTTAAAGGAGGCACTATTTTTGACTTTTATAAAAATAATATTGATAAATAGATATATTTTGAGTTAAAAAGTAATTATTATGTGATTATTTAGTACAAGGTGGCCAGTCATAGCTGGACACAGGCTGCACGGCGGGCGCACCGATCCGTACTTCCTGTCCGCAATGTACCTAAATAGAGTGCATAAAATACAGCTTTATGCTGTTACAAGTTGAATTTACATATTATTACATCTGTATAAATATTATAAATGTGAAAGTTTGTGAGTATGTATGGATGTTTGTTACTCTTTTACGCCAGAACAGCTAAACGGATCTGGATGAAATTTGGCACAGAGATAGCTTATAGTCTGGAATAACACATCGACTACTTTTTATCCCGGAAAAATATACGGTTTTCGTGGGATAGGTTTTTGTTATACTAAAGCCGAACCCGAGCGAAGCAAGGTTGAGCCGCTAGTATAAAATAAACACTTAATTTAATAGAAATCGTTGTTAGATAATAATTCGTCTGATTTAATTAATGGATTGCTTTTAATTACATATGTTACATATCTTTATTTGATAAATTTTATTTCACTTATATTTTTAATTATTTTGGCAAAACCTTTATTTAGACTTGTCTTATTCGTCATAGTAGGATATCCCGATCTATGTAGTGGACCCGTCACTTTTTCCAGCTGAAATATATTTTTTAAATCATATAACATATTAATAAACGCAACCCAGGGGGGTTGTCACCAAAAGTTGGATCCAGGCTATTTTTAAATAAAAAAAATTAATAGTTTTTTTTTTAAAGTACAGTAACTCTTTCCTGTGACAAATTAGTATCAACTATCAATCGAAAGTAAAAGACTTGTAGAAATTACCATAATACGGTTGGCAGCCTTTTTCGAACACATTACCTGACATCCAAGTATAAACAGGTAAATTTAAGTAGTTAATTGCTCGTATCGTTTTCCGGAACGAACCAAGTATCAAAATGTAGATAATTTTATAACAAATTTAATGATATATAAGGTTATTATACCAAGCCACCTCTATATTAGAGGTTTTTTAATAAAAATGGCCTGGAGCAAGTTTTGGAAGGCAATTTTGGAGCAAGGTTTGATAAACATATTTCGCCTGGAAAAAGGATGAGGGCTCCACCACATAGATCGGGATCTTAGACTATAAGAAAACAAAATTGTGAAATGAAGCGCTTGATGTAATAAATATCTAATTTGGAATTTCACGTGTCTACACACACTTTAGAGGAGCCATATTTATACTGGAAATTGTCAATTTAATTCAACGAATAGCTGCTTCAATGAGAGCGTGACTGCTCACTTTCGTCCACTAATAAAGCTTTTGTAACATCAACCAACTCAATTATGGACATAGGCTCGTGATATTATAACTTTTTTTACTATATATTAACACTTTGTTATTTCTAAAAAGCGACTCACCACGTTCCAAAAATAAAAATCTTACTACTATATAAAAATACTAGGATTTCCCGCGGCTCCGCCCGCGTTGAGATGATCAAAAACTAAATTCCTAGGTTATACATATTAGTATTCTCTTACATTGCAGTATTTGTATTTTTTCTTAGAAATGAGATAATTTCCCGCGGTAAAAAGTATCCTATATGTTGACCCAGATAATCAGCTATCACCATACCAAATTTCATCAAAATCCCTCTAGTGGTTTTTCTGTGATGCGGTAACAGACAGTCAGACAAAAATTCTAAAAACTATAGATTCGGCCTCTGTATCGATAATAATGTCTATTTCAATTAGATTTTCCAAAAAATATTAAATGTACAGATCCGACTTAGTTACAATTTTATTATATGTATAGATATAAGGGATCATAAACCTTCAAGTATATCTTAACTTGAACTTTAAGTTATATACATATGTATATAATGTATAAGAAGACATACATACATTTGTGTATCTTCATAGATATTTAGTTATTTATATTTATATACGCGTAGACTAGAAGATATCTTAAAGTATCATTTTTTTATAATTTTGTATGACCAAAATATATATAAAAAAATAAAACATACGAATCACTAAAGTTATTGATGGACGCTAGTCACAAATAATATTCACATCAACCTCATAGTTCAAGGCTAACTGTTTTATATTAATACTTCCGATTGCAAGATAAATAAATAACATAAAATTACTTCGACCTTCCATCGCATAGGATAATGAGTAAGCCGTAAACGTCAACGTATATTTTATTTTACTTAGATATCTCTAATCAGTAGGTACTTTTACACTACTTCAATACATAAATAACATTTACATATATAATAATATATCAGATTATTTCTTATATTATTTATCCACTACATTAATCCTCCTTTTGTCACGTACCTTTTTTTTTTAAAACTTCTCAACTATTTTTTTGCTTTTTATATTTTATATGTATTTTTTCGTATTTTAAAAGGTTATATTTAAATTTACTTTCGTCACAATGACTGATATAGAAATAAGAAAAAGTTATTATCAATCTCCCAAGAAAATGTAAAGAAAGAACGTGAAAATCATGTACAAGCAAGATCGCGTGCTACAAGGCCAGTCACAATAAAGACAGCAGTAGATGCTAAACATTATGTATAGACATCTTCCGCTCGACGAATAACAATGAAACAATGATACTACCACATCGGTAGCAAGATGACGGCGATAGCTGCAAATTAACTGAAATATATTACCTATATCTACTTTAAAATGAAAACTGACTCGTAGCTTGCTCTAGCTTGTTGTTTTTCTGTTAGATATCTATACTAATATTATAAATAGGTGAAGTTTGTGAGATTGCGAGTTTATGACGTTGTAGGGGCAATCTCTGGATCTATTGAATCGATTTAGATAAAATTTAGTAAGAATATAGTTTGATATATAATAATAATAATAAATATGTTGGGACATTAACACATAGCACCATCTAGTTCCAAAGTAAGCTACGAGGCTTGTGTTATGGGTACCAGATAGTCGATACACTACACATATATAACTTTAAATACATACGTACATATTATAAATATAAGCGCCTATGACTGGAGTACAAACATTCGTGCTCATCACACAAATAAATACCTCCAGCGGGACTCGAACCCAAGACCCCTGGCACAGCAAGTAGGGTCACTACAAACTGAGCTAAACGTGTCGTCAAATAGATATATAATCTTAATTTATGTGTGCAATAAAGTATTTATTTATCAATCTATCATATTAAACCACAAATAATCTAAAAATAAAACTAGAACAAAAGGAAAGATTCGACTAAACATTATCTTTTATTAGAAGTTATTTTATTTATTTAACTTAATTAATATATCCTCAAACATCTTTGTTTTAAGTTTATATTCTTTTTTACATGATTTATTACATAAATAATAAATGCACTTTCATATACATAAAGTTTAGTTACGAAACTATTAAAAGTAATTTAATTTAAAGAATAATTTAGTTTAGTCATATTTCACATCTTGAGTCATACCTGTCTAGTTTTTTTTTGTATGGAAGAAGAAAGTTTAGAAAATAAATTAAAATTTATGTAAATATTTCAAACATATTACTGTAATGTTCATAGGTTCATTTATATAAATAATTCTGATTTTATTGTATTTGTATTTATATTGAACATTGTTTAGAATAAATATGTATTACATTATATAGAGAAATGTTTTATAAATAATACCATTTAGTATGGCAACCTGCAACATATAAAAAAAACTCTTATATAGTACCATAAAAACTTTGTATGGCTCGTAAAACCTTCTCTCCGTAGAGCATACGAACTTGTGACATCTAGCTGGTGTATTTTATTCTATTGATTCTCACCATAATCGCCCCTGCGCTAAACTGAAAAAACCTTTTTAAAAGCTAGTAAATTATGGTTTTTTTTTTATTTATTTAATCTCTTACACTACAAATTAATTTTCATTACCTTGACAATGATAAATAATTGAAAGGCATTGAATTAATTACTTATTACACAGTAAATTAAAATTAAAGTTACAGTATGTTTACTATTTTAACAAATACAACGCTCTAGTCGCGATGTAAATGGAGCGCCTTTCTAAGATCAACTCGATCACAGTGCCTCATTTAGAAAAACTTGACTTGTTCCGAGTTTCCGTATAATAATATTAATTTTATTTTTATTTGCAAATACGGCTTTAGCATACAGATTAATTTATTGATCACAAAATTAATATTAAATTTGTATTTATTCGGACTAATGAATACCGTTATCGTTATTTGCTAATGAGGTTATATCTTTAAATGTACAAATTTTACTATTTTTTAAACAGGTTTTTCATAGCGTATATCGTAACATATTCAAATAAATATTCTCTTCAATTCAATTCAATTTTCTTGTTAATGGGTTTTGTCCATATTGAGATGAGATTCACTCACTCCGCGTCAGTCGTTCCAGTGACACGTAAATTTTTGTAAAACTCATTACAGATGTTAAGGAAAATATTTAATCCTTTAAGAAATAACAATTGATTATGATTTGTATAAATATTTTATTGCAAATAAAATTGGCATTTTCATGGCGAAAAAAGATAGTCTATATAATACTATATGTATATTCCTACAGAAAAATAGTAGTCATTTTCAGTAGTACTACAGCCCTATATCTTATAATAATAATAGGTGGCTAAAACACTTACATAGTACATACTTTCGTAATTTATTTTAGTTATGCTCTGCTCGTCTTTAATTGTAAATTACATCACTTTAAATAATACTTTCACATTTTCATTATTTTTTTATAAAAACACTAGCGACTCACCCTCGCTTCGCTCGGGTTCTCCCCTAGGTACGTTTCAACGGCTAGTATAAAATACAAATTTTTCAATTTTTTGGCTTTTCTGTACTATAATATGTATGTATTATACATATAAACCTTCCTCTTGAATCACTCTATCTAGAGCTGAAAACTGCATCAAAATCCGTAAGTAGTTTAAAATATCTAAGCGAACAGACAGCGGAAGCGATTTTATTTTATACTATGTAGAAGATACTGAACAATAAAAGAACCTAAAGCATTCCAAGAGTTGATACAAGCTATTCGGATATTCTCTACAGTCTACGTTAGGTGAAGAACTAATTATCGATTTCCACATACAGATGGCGAAATATCCCGTGTATAATGTTTAATAGTATCGCCGTACTACAGTTGTAACGGTCAGTAAACACCGCGGCGCGTGCCGGTGGCATGCCAGTGAGAAAACTGTTTATTATCTTAGAAAAGCTAGTCATTGGAGGAAGTCGGTCATCGTTATACAATTTATTGGATATTATTAAGTTTTGATTGTATTGTCTTTTTGTTTCATGCACTATTTATTTGTAAGTGAGAAAAAAAGATAGTTTAGTATATAATATCATTAGCCATAATAACTAAATTAAATTAAAAATTTAAAAATCCCCCGACCATCTTGGACCGATTTTCATCAAATATAGCTAAGGCCTAAGAACACTCCCGACTAATTCACCTTCCAAACAAAAAAACAAACTCAAAATCGGTTCATCCGTTCGGGAGCTACGATGCCACAGACAGACACACAGAGGGACACGTCAAACTTATAACACCCGTCGTTTTTGCGTCGGGGGTTAAAAATAGTGATACATAGTTGAATCTTTGAATGTTACTAGCGACTTATCCTATAATCTCTACCCTATACGTTATTCGAGGTTATAGTCTATCTATTTTATCCAAATCTAGTTTTTTCAGTATGAAAAAGTGACGAATATACACACATATTTACACACACACCATAAAAGTTTGTATGTGTGGGACATACAAACTCTTATAATATGAAATGATATTATATCATACCTACTTTATACACGAAGTGTAATGATAAATAAGTTAGATTTATGTGACTTCCTTTTTACAGCCTGAATTTAAATACTAATCTATACTTCTCTTCTAATATTATATATGTGAAAGTTTCTGAGTAACGATGTTTGTTATTCTTTCACGCCAGAACGGCTGAGCGGATCTGGATGAAATCTGGCACAGAGATAGATTATAGTCTGGAATAACACATAGGCTTAATTTAATCCCGGAAAAATGTACGGTTCCCGTGAGATAGGTTTATTTCGGTTTTCCTAGAGGCGAACCCGAGCGAATCGAGGATAACCCTCTAGTATAGTATATTTATTATCGACTGTTAAATGTATCGGAGGGTATTGGCTACGATGCTTCTTATTTAATACTGGCGGCTGTCCGACTATAATCTATCTCTGTGCCAAATTTCATCTAGATCCATTCAACTTTTCTGGCGTGATTGAGTATCAAACATCCATCCAAACATGTAAACTTTCATATTTATAATATTAGTAAGATAAGATTTTATAGTTATAACTTTACTCCATCAATTATAAGTTTAATGGTGATATGGTATAATGTATGAAAGAGTCATCAGTTTGTTTCCTATTAACGACGGATTTAGGACGAAGCGTGCTATCATAGATTATTTAATACTAGTGACTCACCCTCGTCGGTACGTTTTAATTTTTTTGAGCGGAACAATATTTTTTTCTAAAATAAAAGTAGCCTATGTTACTCCCTATAACATCAGCTATCTTATAATGAAAATCCCGTCAAAATTAGTCCAGCCGTTGAATCTCTGAAGAGATTATCCGGAACAAACAGAGAGACAGACAAAAATTTTAAAAATTTGTGTTTTTCTTATAAGTACCGTATATAATTTCATATGCATTTAGTAAAACGCTGTTATTTTGACATTACAAACAGACACTTCAATTTTATTTATCTGTATAGACTATCTTTTAACTCCCAATGCCAGATTGTCGCCTGCACTAATGTATGTTCAGTTTAATTTATAAAAAATACATTTACTGATTCCGTGTCAATTTATTTACGCCCTGTCCAAACCACTGGACGTATTGGATAAAATTTTCGACATTCATGTTGTGCAAACTGGCCTTATAAACAACTTAAAAAAATAAAATTAAAACCGACTTCCAGGCACTAAAATGTGAAAAATAACTAAACGGAGGTTTTTTATTTAGAATAGATACTTTATCAGATATTTTCGAAGTCGGTGCCAGCCGATGCAAAGCTATTAGATATTCATATCTTAATATATTGTCTGCCTGGAAGTCGGTTTTTTTTTTAAGTTTTTTTTTTCCATTTTTAGTGTAGACGTAATAAGCAGGTAATTTGTAAAAGGAAAGTTTTTTGATAACATAATCGATTAAACAATTTATTAAAAATTTTTTTTTTTTATATATATATATCCTACTGTTACCTATTGTTAATTTTTAAAAAAACCGCTCGACCGATTTCGATAAATTTTATATGGGACTACCTGGGAAGTATACCCTTTGAAACAAAAAAAAATCCAAATCAGTTCAGGCATCTTCAAGTAATCTGTGAACATACATAAAAAAAGGTACCGACGAATTGAGAACCTCCTCCTTTTTGGAAGTCAGTTAAAAAATAGAAACCAAAAAACAATAAGTAACTTTGTAACTTTATGATTAGTAGGTAATGTCACCGACCAAGCATAAAGCAACAAAGTACAAGTATATATCAGTCCGGGTAATGAAAGGATCGGTAGCGTTATGACTGCACAAATGGGTTAGAAAGTGTGGAAGCCCGTATGAACGGAAATGATGGAATTAATGATATGAACAAACTTGGAAATGCAAATCCACTATGACTTATTGCTGGCCACTGGCTATATCTGTTATATAGAACATGCAATTAAAAATATTTATTAATTGCATAATATTTTAAGTAAATAAAAAGATATATCAATAGAAGATTTATTATGATATAGATAGAGCCCTTAAAGTCCATTATCCAAACTAAGTGTTAAACATCACTTTACTAGCAATTAATTGTTGTTTATTTTTACTTAGAAATACAAGAATGTTTTGATGATTTTTTTTACAAAAAAATTAAATTTAAGTATTTTCTTTCATAAGATTTTCAAATACAATGAATTTACTTACTAAGACTTTTTAGATGACACGTTTGGCTCAGTTTGTAGTGACCCTACTCGCTGTGCCAGCGGTGGCGGGTTCAAGTCCCGCTGGAGGCTTTCATTTGTGTGATGAGCACGAATGTTTGTACTCCAGTCATGGGTGTTTATATGTATAATATGTATGTATTTAAAGTTACTTATGTATAGTGTATCAACTATCCTGGATCCATAACACAGGTCTCGTAGCTTACTATGGAACTAGATGATGTTGTGTGTTAATGTCCTATCATATTATAAAAGACTTACAATTATATAATGTTTATATTAAATATTCAGATTACTATTTTTTACATAATTCAATAAGTATGTAAGTATATTTCGTAGTATTGTATACTTTCTATTTTTTCTCTTATTATGAGTATGTAAAATTGTTTGAAATTGATTGAAATTAAACTTTGCATAGACTGTAGAGCAACGTTATTATCACGCATTTATACTTTTATGACACACTATGTGTACGAAGTCACTGAGTTTTCCAAGTATAGTTAATATTTTGTTAAAGTGAATTATATATATTCTAATTTCTATTTAATATTCTAATATCTCTACTTTTATATAGGATATTTTATTATATCTCAAAGGCAGTGGTAGCCCAGTGTTAAAGGGCTCGCTTGGGAAACCGAGTGGAGCGAATTAAAACACAGCGGGTGCAAATCATTCTCAATTCTCAATATGATTACCAGGTGCTTTACGATGAAAAAAAGTATCGTGAGGAAATCTACATGCCTGAAAAAACCAAGAAACTCCACAGGCAAAACTAGGACTCTATATATCACATAAAACTTATAATATAGTTTTCGAATTATTAATTTTCATATTGTCTTCCTGTCGCTTTTCTTTCCTTCTGTGTCTACTTTATGCTGAACTGTGGTGTAATATTCTTTAATTAATGTCAAATATATATATATATATATATATATATATATATATATATATATATATATATATATATATATATATATATATATATATAATAAAAGAATGTCGATGTTAATCTGTTTTATAGTGAACTAGCATTGCCCGCGGCTCCGCACGCATTCAGATGACCAAAAACCAAATTCTTAAGTTTTACATATTAGTATACTCTTACATTGCAGTTTTTGTATTTTTTCTCAGAAATTAGATATTTTCCCGCAGTAAAAAGTATCCCATATGTTGACCCAGATATCCAGCTACCATCATACCAAATCCCATCAAAATCCCTCCAGTGGTTTTTCCGACAGACAGACAGAGAGACATACAGACAGACAAAAATTCTAAAAACTATAGATTCGGCCTCTGTATCGATAATAATATCTATTGCAGTAAGATTTTCCAAAAAATATTTAATGTACAGATTCGGCTTAGAATTTTATCATATGTATAGATATCATATAATAAAATTACTAATTAACCTTTCGTTCTATTACTATATTCCTTTCTATAGGTGAAACAAATTAAAAATGATGCTACTTAAGTTAATGCAGATTTACAAGTACATACATATATTACATCAGCTATACTAGTGGCTATCATCATAAGACGTGGTTACGCAATTGAAAAATATATTATAATTGCATATATTTGCATTATTAAATCAATATGAAAATAGAGTTGTTGTAAATACCTTCTTTCATTTGTTTACTAAATAATTACTTTCAAATTGTGGTTTTTGTGATAGCTTCTTTACACTTTCGAGAGCAGTCAATTAGTAACACTACTGAAGACCTGACATGAGAAAGCAAAACAAACATTTTCCAATTCACATCAATTCTATCACAATTATATTATGTTCTTTTGATAAAGCTTATCTATACTAATATTATAAAGAGGTAAAGTTATTGAGTTTGTGAATTGTGAGTTTGTGACGTTGTAGGGGGAAATCTCTGGTTGTAGTGAATCGATTTAGATGAAATTTGGTAAGAAGATAGTCTGAAACTCTGGGAAGGATATAGAATACTTTTTATCCTGGAAATTATCCCTTAAGAGGTTGAAAATGGGGATGAAAGTTTGTATGGGATATCAACCTAGAGACGAACCCGAGCGAAGCGAAGGTGAGTCGCTAGTATTATAATAAATGAGAGAAACCTTTTTTTGTATACTACAACACTTCAACTAGAAAACCTTGATGTATTACATGCTTACTTTGGAATTCTCCAATACCCAGTAGCAACTTACTTTTCCATCTGTAGAGAAAGAAAATAATTGTAACTGTGATGTAGCGGTATAAGGAATTAATTGGTTAAAAGTATTCATGATTTATCGGAGCGAATGCATTGTACATAAATATTTATAAAAATGCTAAACTGTTGTATCACTGATGCGCAACGAGCGGGCGCATACCGCCACTGCCCACCGCGACTGCAACGCGGCACGGACAATAGACAATTATTTAATTTCTATGGTCCATAAATAATATTGAACGCAAATTTTTGCCAAGTTCACATTTTTAGTGCTGTATCAATTTTGACACGAACTCATTTAGTGCATAAATGAAGTGTATTCAGAAAAATGGAAAATATTTATGGTGTTATACGGACGTTAAGCAGGAAAACGTTAAAACGAAATAAAAAGGTATATTAAAATTTTATAAAATAAGAAAAATACAAAATTTTTAACCATTTTCAAAAGTTCTCCAATAAACATATTTTAAAATACTGTTTGTTAACTTATTATATATCTAATAATATTACAATAGTTATATGGTTTATGTCCATATGTATAACGTACCTACTTTTGATTGTGTTTCATTATTTTTTCAACTAATAGTATTAATTAAATTATTTCTTTATATACCTACTTAACATGAAAAATTTATCATCACTTAATAAAATTGTTCACAAAAATACAAAATCTCTCTAATCCTTTTGGATCGGAATTTCTTCTTGCTTAAAATATAATTTTTCTTTTAAAGTATAGTCTATTAATATCTATAAAAAATCAATAAGATAGATTCAAAACCATCAATAACAAAGATTAAAATAGTACCGCCCAAGGGTGCCCTCATAAAAACTTAATATAGAAAACCTTATTTGAAGTCAGATAGTAACAAATATCAATCAATTATTTCTAGGATAGATAAAACGTTCTTATAAATAAATAAAAATCTCAGGAAAAAGTTTTTGCTCTTGTTATATTCAGAGACAATACAGAATACTATTTTATTATTATTTATTTTATTCATTTAGTAAATTTTATTTTCTATTTGCTTTAACATTAAACTATTTTAATTATTAATTATTATTATGTAATCTCATTTTCTGAAAGCAATGCGTAAAGAAACTATGTAGGTTGATGATATATTTTAACTTCATCACGCTTTCGTGCGCGGCTCGCGCCTGTGTTGAAATACCATGGCATTGTTCGTAGAGAGAACTATTTTAAACACTTTACTATTTAACTGCTTATGATTAATAATAAAAAATTGCCCATAACATCCTACAGGCAGATAAAATTTCAAATGCTATGAGTTATTTTAACCAAACATAGATGTCGTATTGGCTTGCATTAACTTTTACTCTAAGAGTATCAGATACGAATGCAAAAAGTGTGATTACATTTAATGCAGTAACAGCGTTAATTATATAATATATACATATCACAAAATAAATACTTATGGATTTTCGTCTTGTTTCAGATACAACCAAAACCAACAACAAATGGCATATCGAGCCCAAAAGAAAAAGTCACGGAACGTGAAACGAGGGAAACTCGTGAATCGAGAGAGTCAAGAGAGTCTCGAGAATCAAGAGAGTCCAGGGAGTCCAGAGAGTCCAGAGATTCTAGAGAAATAAGAGAGCTACGAGAATCTCGTGATGAATCGGAAATAGAAATACGGGATAGGAGAGCTACGACGTCCTCACCGGTGCCAAGAGAACGTGAGAGGGATAGAGACAGAGATAGAGAGCGTGACAGAGATAGAGAGCGAGACAGAGATAGAGAGCGTGACAGAGAAAGGGAAAGGGATATGAGGGACGAGAGAAGAGAGCAGTCTACCCCTCAACACGATGGACGTCACCCACTGCTACAATTCGCCGTGGATCACTTCAGGCAGAGCCCAGAGTAAGTACATAACATGATTGAGAAATTTATTGAAGTAAAAAGATATAATTAAAGCCCGAAAATAAGTTATGATTAGATATTTAATTGTCTTTTATTGCATGTTCATTTTAATATAAAAATATTGGTAACGTATTTAGATTTAATCGTACATGCTCATACGTGCAAACAGTAAAAACAGTAAAATAATGACAATTATCAACTGGTACGCTCCCGGAAATCAATTATAAATCAAATAAGTGTTGTGTTTATAAAATATACTTTGTATGTAATAATGTTTTTATAAATAGAAGCATATGTATGTACACGTCACTCTTGACGCCATCGACTTCATACAGAAAACATATAAATTCAAATTCCCTGTGTACCTACGTGTTTAATTATAACGCGTTTTTCTGTGGGTTTGAGGTATTATTCCGCGGTAAAATTTTTCTTATTAATATTACTCTGATTATTTCTATACAAATAATCGTATTTAAATCAAGTTCAAACTTTTTTTTTATATTTTCAAATATGATATGCAGCACTAGCGACTCACCCTCGCTCCGCTCGGGTTCATCCCTGGTTACGTTTTAACGAATAGTATAGTTTTCTCAGAGATGAGATATTTTCCTGCAGTAAAAAGTATCATATATATTGACCCGGCCAGCTATCATCATACTGAATTTCATCAAAATCTGTCCAGGGATTTTCCCATGATGCGTACCCAGACAGACAGACAAAAATCCTAAAAACTATAGTTTCGGCCTCTGTATCGAAAATAATGACTATTTCAATAAGATTTTCCAAAAAATATTTAATGTACAGATTCGACTCAGAATTTTATTATATGTAGGTATAGATTTATATTCGTCATATGGATATTTCAAAATCAATTAAAATATTTTGTGAATTAAACCTATCAATATAATTTTACATAGTTTAATGCTGCATAACATTAAAAAAAATGTAAACAATGCTTTGATAATCTACTAGTATAGTACACTATACACTTCCGGCCACTGAAACATTGTGCGTATCGAAAGTTTTCGGAATTTTAAATGCTACGACGCTTAAAAAATGTTCACTTCGAACAAAATTTTCAAATGCTTTCCACTCCATTGAATTTAAAAATATCTTTGGCGATATCATTGTATTAGGAATTAGCATTGCCCGCGGCTCCGCCCGCGTCCAGCTGACCCAAAACCAAATTCTTAGGTTTTACATATTAGTATTCTCTTACATTGCAGTTTTTGTATTTTTTCTCAGAAATGTGATATTTTCTCGCCGTAAAAAGTATCCTATATGTTGACCCACATAACCAGCTGTCACCATACCAAATTTCATCAAAACCCTCCAGTGGTTTTTCTGTGATGCGGTAACAGACAGACAAGAATTCTAAAAAGTATAGATTCGGCCTCTGTATCGATAATAATGTTTATTTGAATAAGATTTTCCAAAAAATCTTTAATGTACAGATTCGGCTTACTTATAATTTTATTATATGTACAGATATAACTTTAAATACATACTTATTATAAATATAAACACCCATGACTGGAGTACAAACATTAGTGCTCATCACACGAATGAATCCCTCCCGCGGGATTCGAACCCGCGACGGCTGGCACAGCAAATAGGATCACAACAAACTGAGCCAAACATGTCAAGATAGGTATATATTTAATTATATAAATAGGTAAACATTCCACACAATACCTTAAATGAATTTCGTAATACTTTGTTGCTCTATTTTGTTAATGGCTTTTATAAATTCCTGTAACTGCAACATTTTGCAATGAAGAAGCACAGGTCGCTAACATAATCCATTGTTATATCACGTTCACATATATTGTGGCCACGGTATTGTTATTTCGGCGTTCATATTGCGTGCCCAATCTTACGCGGAATTACGTGTGTAGTGCATGCTTAGTGTGAAAGCCGCTTTGGGTACTTGTTACATTAACTTGTATCCATTTCATTTTATCGTAACCTAGATCTTACAAATATACTATAAAAATATCTAGAAAGCTAATTTACAAAGATATATACATAATAATAACAATATTAATAAATAAATAAAAAAAAAGCCTTTATTTCCTCTGACCTTTCTATATACATACAAATTTAAAGATATTTAAATTAATATATATATATATTGTTCTTAATCTATATATATATATATATATATATATATATATATATATATATATATATATATATATATATATATATATATATATATATATGTATGTATATATATAACTATATATATATATATATATATATATATATATATAACTAATATTTATGCTACCGGGTCAGGCTGCCTTGCGACATAGGCCTCCTCAAATTCCTTCCACATTTGCCTATCCAGCGCTGTCCTTCTCCAGCCCTTAGGAAGATCGTCCTCCCATCTTTTAACCTGTCTCCCTCTACGTCTTTTTCCATTCCTTGGGTACCATTCAATAACAATATTAATCTACTTTAAAAAAAGTATATCGCCTTTAACGTTACCCTGATAATATAATTTGGCTAATCTCACATCATACAGATACAATATAAATAGCTAATACTAATAAATAATAATAATCTAAATAAATAATAATAATCTAAAAAATATCAGCCATATATTTAAGTACCTTCGTTAAATTAGGTAATGAGCAAATGGCCCAAAATTTTTAAAACAAAACGTAAGTGTTTAAGTACCTAATGTATGTGTATTTTCAATTATATAGCGCAATTTAACAAAAACTAAAATTGGCAGTAAAAAGCGGCAACAAATAGTGAACTGGTAATAATTAAATAAGTATACTTTTAGTTTTTATTAGCGACATTTTAGAACGCAAGATGACGTTCTTATAAGGCTAGCTCGCAACGCTTTATTGTGACTAAGTTTGTAAGCTAAGTACCTACGTTTAAACCTTTTTTATGTGTTGAGAAATGCATTTACGCACACCACCTGTTGACATACAGTTTGTTATATGGGGCTCACAGCCTGTAAAAGCCAGTACTACATACTAAAATCCAATCAAACAACCCCGTCTTAATGGGGCGTCGCAGGATCGCTTACGCACTCAACCATGATGCCCCGATGGCAGGTCCGCCGAAGCAGACCACAACAACCATGGGATTGCTCCAATGGTCCACTCTGCTGTCAGACTAGTATCAGGAGAAACCCGCATGGTACACCGCCCACCGAAGTGTTCCAGTACGTTTCTTGGCTTCGCGCCTGGATGAACTGCCGGACGCTAATGAGGTCCTTCACCACGACAAGATGAACGCAAGCTGGAGGGGAACTACGTTTAACCTAAATAAATTCATTTAGAATCTAATATATTGTCGATCGATAAAATAAAATAAAAAATTTGGTCTGAAATAACAGACGGGTGCCATCTTTACCGTATGAATATCTTTATTTCTGTCTGATTTAAATAAAAAATGACATCACGCAAAGACAAATAATAATCATCAATTTATTAATCAAATAGTAACTAACTTACTCGTATATATAAATCAATCAAGTCATTATAAATGAATAGGCAGAAATCTCAACAAATTAATAAAATACACAACCTACCAATTAAAATACAGGCGCAAGATTGATTGAAAAGTTTCTAATATTTGCATACGGTTACAAAACCACTTAATGTACAGAGTCATTGGAAGAATTCGCATTATCATTATAATATTGTTTTCTATTTTATCTTTGAACTAGTGACTTACCCTCGCTTCTCTCGGGTGCTTCTAGGTACGTGCACTTAGCGTTGCTACAGTTTAATAGGAAGACCTTTATTTTTAAAAGGAATTATTCCGTAATACATTGTTTTCAAATAACTTTATTAGTCTACGCGGCGCAGGCAAATAAAGCTCTAAGTAGACTTGATTTTTTTCAACATCTTGAACAATCCTCGTCATATTTCAACCAATTTACACAAAACCTTAATGAATCAAGAAAGGAAACCGATATTTAATAAAAAAAACATCACAGTGCATTTTTATAATAATATACAATATAATGTAAAAGTTATTTATTTTTAAATTATTTACTTTTAAAATTCTAAAAATAAACATTTTTTGAATAAGTCTTAAGTACAGCCCTATTGTCAGTGTTTAGTCTACGTACACACGATATAAAGGTTCGAGCAAATGTAATAAATATGTATTTATGGAATTAATTTATAATGATAATAATTTATTTTATTCTATTTCAACTAATAAAAATAAAATAACTAGTATTATCTATTTATATAAATAAAATAGCGATGAAACTTGTATGGCTTATTTAACGAACACAGCAAAGGATATGATTCCACTAATGCACGATAGACACATGCGAGGCCAATAAGATATAACCAAAATTAATAAAGATAATATGTACGTATGTGTAGGCATATGTATATTTACATACGGACAAAGCTAGGATAAGCCCTCTTTCATTGAAATATAATTTATCTATTTAGTTTTATACAGTTTTAAGGAATTCACTGATTGTAGTAGAAACTTACTATACGAGTATATGTATGTATACAACGGTTTCCAACAACCCTGGGATTGCTTACTATATGTTTTCAATTAAAAGCTATAGTGTATTGCACGCTTTAGACAAAGATCCACTATTTCTTAACATTGTTCTTCAACGACAAAAACCGTGTGGGTTCTTGTATTTGCATTCAATGTACACTTGGAATCCGAACCACTTTTATGACTGTATTTCTGTAATTATATATCTAGGGTTGTGTCTTTAGCTTTCCATTTATCTAGAATCGACATATTTCTTATTAGTTTCTATATTAGGCTTATTTATATAAGTTTATTCGTTCGAATATTTGTAGTGTTTTTTTTAATATTAATATACATAATTACCTCCTTTGATTATATTAATTATTATTATACCAAAATTTTGACTCGGTTGTAGTAATTGTATCATTAAAGTTGTATCACACAAGTGGTATCTAAATATTATTATGTACATGTACCAATTTACAAGTAATGTTTTATTCACTTTCATTGTTTTTATATTACCGAAGAACAAAAGGCTTATTTATAAAAACTAATGTGTAAAATTTCGTATATGTATAGGTAACGTAAATTTTCGTTTGTGCAAACTCCAAATCTTCGAATATTCCTCGCTGATTACTTCAAAATTAACTAACATATAATTGATTTTACATGGGGGAGGTTTTTAATTCGTATGTTATCCATTTTAAGTCTATAAGTATAGCTAGTTAATAAAATGTAATTTTGACTACATTGTATTAATTATTCTACTAATCACTAAATTATTATTCGTACTTGCTGTAAATAATGAAATAATTTATTTTTTAATTAGACATTTCTTTTTGGTATAATGAAGTAATTATAAATAACTTAGCTTAATTCTCATACGAAACCCTAATAAATGACGAATTATTCGGTACATTGGGCAAGAGTTTAGTTCACGGACTTGCAAAAAACAATGGATCGTAAAAAGTTGTTTAGAAAAGTGCACAGCCCTAGTCAGTCTTGTTGAGAACATCGTTCGCGCGGAACGCGCTGAGAGTTGACTGGGGACGACAAGAGCGATCGGCCATGCCGTGCGCCGCCGCGGCGCGACTCACGTACCGAATGCAAGTATCTGTCAAATTCGATTGACGTTTGCTTTTTTTTAAGTGTTGAAGGTAGGTTTTGTGTGTATCTATAGTGTGTAAAGGATAAGTGTTTTCTGTAATTTTAAATGTATTAATCCTTTATATTGCCCGACTTCTAAATCGAGTATTGTATAATTCATACAATTAGGCTGTATTTTTTGTGTGTTACGCGACACCTTTGTCTAATTATATTTTAATGAATGGGTTATATCTTGTATAACAATTTCTTAATATAAATTAAAAATATATATTTTTTTAAGTGATTATGAATTAGGTGTACCTTTATGTGTAACTTAAAAACAAGTTCCATCAGAAATTATCCCAATAATAAAACCTAATTTTCTTTTTTTAACTTTGAATAGAAATCAGTTAAATGACAGTAAAATGCTTGTATAAATAGCGAAAGCTTTCAGTATCAAACATTTTTATCTTATCACGTACAACAATATTCAAACGATACTTTTATACATAACGATCTAAATTTAACGGTCAAAGATAAGATAAGAGATAAGAAAAGTCAGTGTTTTAAATCAGCAAAATTTGTGGAATATAAAATTATCACGTAAGAATTTGGCCTTCATTGATTTAAATTAGTTCAATTACATTCTGGCATGAATTATATATATTTATGAGAATAATATACTAAATCATAAAAAGAACTAGTAATAACAAACTCTACATATAGTTCAATGGGAGTCCAGACCTAATGTAGAGATATAAAATGCTAATTAATACCTTTGTTTTTAATACTTCTTTATGTTCTCACATAACCATAAGATATAGTTCCAAGTTGCTCATAAAAATATTCTTTAACTGTATCATTTAAGGGTAACAAATTATATTGAATATTATTATAAATATAATTAATGATAGATCATAATTTTTTATTTACCTAACATTTGCAGAAATATAGCCATGACTTCTTGTCGTAGTAAATTAAACGCGTATATAAATGTACAAATATGACCTAAACATTTATATTGATTACATTGAATTGGCCTCGTGTGTTAACGTCAAAATGCAAAGTTATTCCAAATCGATTGCTTCGCCACTTTCGCTTATCGCAAACCACGTTCAGTATCGTATCGGCGCGCGAACGCAATGGCCACTGATGAAGATATTTCGGGGGACAGTTTGTCCGAAACCGACACATATAATTGCTCTATTAATTGTGAAGACATCAACAAACAATTGTGAGATTATTTCTAGTGTTTTTGTGAATTTTAATAGTAGTGCTTTTTAGTTTTAGTGCAAAAATAATATATATAGATATTTTTTTTCTGATGGTGTTTAAGTAATAATTTGTTTTATAAAGCTTTCTTAAACTACTTTGGATATTTTTAAATCACGTAATTGTAATAACAAATGCATTAAGGACTTTACTACAGGGCACACCTAGATGACTGACTAACTTTGGTTGCCCTTCTAACTGCATATTTCATTAAAATTCCTATCAATAAATATATTTTAACCCTAATATAGTATATATAAAAGAAAATCTATTGTTTTGTAATTAAAATTATCAAGACTTTCAGATAATTTATATACACGCTTTGTTACGCAACCTAATTTCGTAATTATTTTGTGAGTAAATTAAAACAAATAACACTTTAATTGAATCTCACTCTTATGTATCTATTGTTTCTTTTATTAATTTGAGTTTTAACACTCTCTACTTTAAAAATTACTATGCAAGCGTTGCTTATTTATTTTTTATAATGGGGAGCTGCACTCTCGTTGAAATCTTTTAGTTGAAATGTAATTTTGGAGCGCTTACAGAAATATCCTTAAGGATTTAGTTGACTAAAATCTATTTAGTTTTAGTGTTAACAAAGGTTTCCCGCAAATTTCTTGTATATTAGTATACGTTATGTATCAATGTAATCCTCTTTAAGCAAACTTAGATATAACATATTACAACGCATAGATTCTTGCACTACCGGTGTAATAAACAATTTCATAATGTAATACATCTTTCATCAACATAATTTACCGATAGTGTCAGTAATTGAATATGTATTATATTAAGTGTTTTATTATAAAAACTTAGAATTATTATTAATATCTATACAATTATTTTAATTTATAATATCAATATCTTAATCCTTACTAATATTATAAATGCGAAAGTGTGCGTGTGTTAGTTTGAAAATATTTAATACAGCAATGATTTTACGGATTTATTTTTGTATCCCATATGCTTCCAGCAAAGCCTTAGTACATAGTAAAAAATATATGCCTTTACTTTGCTCAGGGCTAGTTTCACTAATATTAGTTTCTATATAGAAATATAGAGTAATTTTTTAAAATATTGTAGTAAAGTATAATTTAAAATTTAAATACCAATTACTTTTAATTCTGTATTGTTTAAATATATTTGTATCTATCTATAGCTATAGGTAAATTGGATAATGTCTTTATCTTTACACTTTCACAAACAATTAAATTAGGTTTCCTTAACTTTAAACAATGATTACGAGTAGAATACCAAGTAACACCCTTCCTTCCATCATTAAAATAATTATATAAACGACAATTGGTCACGCCTTGTAAATGCTAAACGCACGCAAATGCACACAATAGAATAAATTAAATATTCATATGCCATAAAAACGATTACTTTGTACCACACAGTACCTATATAATGTTATAACATCAAGAAGTCGTTCCACTAGTATATGTATAATGATTATGAATTTTGCTTGCACAGCCTATTTTATAATCGAGATTATTTAATACGTTTCTCCGAATTACTTAAAAAGTATGTATCTACACATAAAGCATACATGACCCTGATTGTTCTCATGCTCAATTATTTCTTGTACATGACAAACAGTTGATCAAGTGATCAACTGTTCATGTACATCGTTCACACATTTTTTAAGTCTAACAAATAAGCAACAGTGGAAGATGATTTGCAACGGTACTGTGATGACGAATGCCAGTAATGTCAAGTAAAGTTTTCTTTAATTCTTCAGTTTAGTTTTTTTTTTTCAAAATACTGGCACGTTAACTGCAATATCCTAACGATTAAAAATTAAAAAGTAAATTATTTTTATAAAAATTATTATTACATCTAGTTAGCTGATTTTTGAAATTATACATAAGCCATATAGGGAAAACTCACTAAAATAATAAAAATATTTAATATATTTTTCTAGCATATCATTTCTCTATACGAGGATATAATACTCTGTACCACCTGTTTGTTGTAATTAACGGATATCGTGGCTCACTGTTGCCTATAATCACAACTCATGTAACACGAAGTGAATATAATAGATATGTTGAAATACGGAATATGCATATTTAGTCAGTTTTGACACAAATCAATACAATATTGATGCCAATGCACGTACATGTAAATACTTCACGGAAATAGTAGCGTAATAATATACAGTAGTGTCTTAGTCCATTAAAAAAAATATTAATCATATATTATACTTTAGTATTAATATTCCACCTGAGAAAAAGTAATTAGGTCTAAAACATGACTTAAAGGTACATTTAACTTTTTTACACGTACAAGTATATCTAATGATGTTATATGTTGTAATGATCATTATTATATTATGTACTCGTAGTTATGCTGTAATGCTTGCTAATTACTATAAACATTATTATTTCAAAATAGCCCCGCTTTTTAGTATGGATTTAGATTTATCTTTACTATTTAGTTTAAAATTACTTGAATTTAGAAAAAAAAACAGTCATTTTTTCCCTAAAAGAAGTATAACTTCAAAACCTTATGGTTAAATAAAACATAAACTTTATTCTACTTTGAACGTTTGAATAAAAAAAAACATTAATTGATATTATTACTTTATACTAACATAATACATATTCATAAAAATCAGTAACGCAGAGAACGAACCTTTCTTATAAATCACGAATAAATTACTTAATATTATATAAATTCGAAAACGTACCTATATAGGCTCGTATCACGAAAAATGATTAATGGAATGCCGATATGCAAATTTAACTGCTTTGATAGTTGATACAGCTGAGATCAGAAGAGAATTTGTAGATATTTAACCTATATCCCTCCAATATTAGAAATGAATTAAAATGCCTATTTTAAACTTCCGATTTGATTTTCGAAAGTTAAAGGAATTTCATAATATCTAAAAATATTATTTAAAATTGAAGTAGATACACGAAAGCTAAGAACTAAGCTACGAGCGAGACGATAGATCTAAAAAAATCCAAATAGGCATAAAACTTAAACTTATAAAAATAACATAGTATTAATAAATCAGAATTTAATAAACATCTTACCTAAAACGACAAAAAATAATTTCTTTATCATTCAATAACCGTTTACAAGGTTGTAGAGAGTTTGATGATCAGCTTAGTTCACGATGATAACGCAAAATATTACATTTGAAAGCTATTATTTAACTCTGGCTGAGTAACTTCTTATATATTATATTCGTTTTAAAAAAAACTATTTTAACTTCTACGATGTCAAAGTGATTTATGGTTTCACCTTGAATTATTTGTAGTGAAAACAAATATAAATGAGTTCGTTATTTACTTTTTTACATGTAGTAAAAATACACTTTCAATCATGTACATTCATATATTTTTTTTTATTATACTTCGCCAAGACATACTTTCATAATACATTATCAAGGTATTATTATTTTTTGATACGTATCTTGTGATTACGCTCGAAATTTTATGTCTAATAAGCATTTCAATGCGAAGATTCTCACGCACTCTTTCTCTACCAAATGTAAACTAAACTTTCAAAAGAAGGTGCGAAATAAAATCTAAAATCATTTGTCAACACTTTTTATTTAATATATTACATGTATTTTAAATAAAAATAAAAAAATGTATTAATACGACTAATACTAAAGTCCGCGTGCTAAAGGGATATTTGAAAGTCTAAGAAGAAAGTCATTACTCGATTATGAATCTTGCTTTTTGCTCAATCATTTTTGCCATTTAACCTCAATATATCCTCATGTTAATATAAGGTAATCAATTTTACTGTCATATTATAACAATCTAGTCTTAAGTGCATAAATTATTCATTTTAATTATAAAGAGACTATAATATTAGTAGGATTGGTAACTTTAATTTTTTTTAATTATAATACTTGCTTGATACAGGCTTTCTTCAACGCGATTCCTGAATATATCGAGGGTGCGAGACTCGAGATCTGAACTCAAATCACTTGGTTTTTCAAGCAGTGTGTATCACTGAGCTCCCGCCTCCTATTTGTTGTTTTTAATGTTAATATTTTTATTGCAGATTAGAAATTCTGAAAGCAGATTCCTCACTGAAAAGTAAAGCTAAACGTAATGAATGGACATGGAAAGCTCAAACGGACGTTGTCAAATGGCAGGCTGCACCTCTCAGGGCGCCGCTCTTGCGACTACCGACAGCACTCGCCCCGCCCGCCTTAGAATGTTTCACTTGTGTTCGAGCATACTGTGGGGACTTGCAACCGCCTGAGAGAGCGATTCATCAAGACTTAACTGAAGTTAAATGTGTTTACACTGTACTTATGGTAAGTTTGGACAACTATATTTTAATTTTAAACTGTATAAATATTACTTTAATGAATATTATTGTATGTTTTTATACGTTTAAAATTTGATTGTCTCAGCAGAAATTTATTTATTGAAATAGGAAATAAATATAATATAACTAGTATTTATATCTGAATAGGATCTATCTATACCTATGCAATTTTACACAGCATGCGTTATAGATGGGACATGAAAAAGTATAGAATAATTCAAATGGGATTAAAAGTTTCAAATGGGATTGAAAAGAAGTAGAAATTTGTGTTAAAGCTCTTTTTGTTGAAGCTAGAAATATGGAAATTTGTACTCAGGCATCAGTTAACGTTTCTGATGCAAAATTCGTTGGATCATATACTTAGCTACTTACATACATATGTATATCCATACAATTATACAACCCTAAATAACACTGTTTATTCCAGCATTGTCACTCAGTACCAGAACTACGCGATGAAGTGTACTGCCAGCTGATGAAGCAGACCACCTCGAACCGATCCCCCGCGCAGGACTCGTGCCAGCGAGCGTGGCGCTTCATGTCCATACTCGCTGCGTACTTCACATGTTCGGATACACTTAGGTAAAAATAAACTCACATATTTAACAAATAGCTGCTTGTATAAACTTAAAAACTTAATTATTCACGGACATATTTAAAAAAATTAATAATATGAACAATTGAAGGTTTTTTTTTTTATTATAACGTATTAATGGAATAATATTTCTGAATTTAAACGTGAAATGACTAAAGTGCTTTATTTACACAGCTAGCTATTTTAACCTTGTACTAATATGATGAGATAAGACTGCGACAGACGATCGTTGTACTAAATTTTATTAAAATCCATCCAGCTATTTCGGCGTCAAAGAGTAACAAACATACACACAAATTCTAAAATCTGTTTTTTTTCATGATTAAAAAGTCAGCTCGAAGTAAACCCTAAAAATGTATACGTATGTGTATTTCAGACCGTTCCTGATAGAGTATCTATCAGCGGCGGCGGCGGACAGGCGGCGGCCCTGCCAGGGCACGGCGGCCGTCTGTCTCGCCAACTTCAGGAAGACGCTGCGCTGCGGCGGCAGGAAGAACGTGCCCAGCGTGGAGGAGGTGAGCGTTACACTATGTGTGATACTAAATATAATCAATATTTAGCCTTAATATTAAATTTCTAAATTAATTATACAAAGGTGTATGACAATGGCTGATTCATTCTTATACTTTTCGAATTTGTAATTTTGTACCTACATGTACAACAGCTTTAACATATTTACATATATTCAACGAATAACATATCTAAGAAATAATCATTACATTTCTCATGATTTCTATGATACAAAATTCTCTGCGCAGGTAAAAACTAATATCAACATTCTATGACACAACATTCCTGCGCAAGTATCATCGGGGCAGTTATCATTTTTTTATACATAATTGAAGTTGTAATAAAAAAATTAAAGACACATACAAACTCAGTATTGGTGAATAGAAATGGTATTTTAGTTTTACGGGTTTTACTTCTAGGGGTTTTCTATAAGAAAATAAAAAGGTTTTTTTTCTTTTGACCTTTTTGAAGTTATACTTCTTTTTGGATGATTGAAAAAATAATGAGAGTAATAGTCTAACACACCGACAGCCAAAAAGCGACATGACGAAGTTAGCTGCATTTCTTTTACAAATAGAGAGTTGTGACATACAGGATGAATTCTTTAGCTATTTTTATTCTATTACGCCAAAGAAGTATAACTTCTTACGTGCGTACATAAGTACACACACACGGTTTTTTTTTTAATTTAATGTAACCTTATCTAGACTTATTCAGTCTACCTATTAAAAACTAGTTACTATTAAAACTTGGAATATATGAATGATATCCCTGCGTAGGTAACGGCAGTGTCGGCCGGGCGCTCGGCGCGGCGCCAGCTGTACCGGCTGCCGGGCGGCGCCGAGCGCGTCGTCAACACGCGCTGCGCAACCGTCGTGCAGGACATCGTCAACGAGCTCTGCGACCTGGTGGGTTGTTTTCCTATCCTGTGTCTTGTACACATCATTTAACTAGCGACACCCTTAATCTGGATGCGCCCTAAATAAAAAAATTAAACTATGCCTTACAGTAACCTATATATTTAAATGTTACTCTAGGTCATAGCGCACACACACGCACATACAATCACAATATAATGATAGTTTGATAAGAATAAACTAAACAGGTGATCTTTATAAATAAAAATTATTTATATTTTTACCTTAAAGCTAATTAATTAAATGTTTATTTTTTTCTACATAATATGTTATCATTAAAAAGCAAAAGTTAAATCAGTACATAAGAATTAGTGAGAACTGTAAAAACAAGTGCTGTCAAAATTTGAGCAAAACGCTCTTATTGCTCAATTATATTTAAGTATATGATATCTACATTGATATCCTATAGAATTTTGCATCATAAAGCGAAATTCTCTTAAATATAAACATTAACAACCTAAGTTTGTTACTGGAAAAAATGAATGAATTAATTGATAATTTATAACATCAGATCGGCGTGAGCAGCCCGGCGGAGCGCGCGGAGTTCTCGCTGTACTGCATCGTGGCGGGCGACGCGCTGACCATGCCGCTGGCGGGCGACGAGTACGTGCTGGACGTGACCACGGAGCTGCAGCGCGCGCACCACCCCTTCTACCTCATCTTCTGCCGCTCCGTGTGGCACCACGCGCTGCGCCAGGACGCGCCGCCGCTGTACACTGAAGTGCTGTTTAATCAGGTACCTCATCACCACGCATGCATTGATTTTCTTTTTTTTTTATTTTTAAAGTGAAACTTCTTTATAATTGTTGATTTGAAACTAGATAAAACGAAAATGCGACACGAGAAAGAGACAAACACATAAATATATAGGATTAAGCCGGCGAAAGAATGACATAGAATATATTACACAGGAAGTGAAAAATAGTACTGAACATGTAATTAATATATATGTTAAATAAATTAATGTAAAATAACTTTTAAACTTGCTAAAAAAATAAACTTATTACTTATAAAAATGAATATTTATTACTTGGGATGTATGTGCATAAATTAAATAAAAGCTATTATGACTTATTTTTGTGATGGTAACCGTTGTTTAAAAGTTTTACTTCTACTGCGTGTAAGCTGCACACGTTTTAGTATATTTTTTTAAAATGTTAACTTCTATAGGCAGGTTTGGATGGGGAGTAAATTCATATAAGTTGTCATCGACATGGTCACGTAAATGTCAAAGCCAGATAAATGTGAACAGTTTTAATTTACAAATTTTAATTTAAGATCAAACAATTAATTTGAATATCCAAAAATAACAACTGTTTTTTTTTTTTATTTAGTTTTATGCGGCGTGACAGTTGTTCTCCAGTTCTCATTTCTTTTACTGAATTGAAATTTTGGTTGCAAAATATTACAGAGATACGGAACGACAGTAAATAGAGAAATGATATTTTAGTTCTACGGGTTTTATTTTAAAGAGCTTTATATCACGTATTTTTAAATATCATGCTCAATTCATTATTCAGAATAAATTAGAATAAATGTTTCCATTTAATTTAATTAAAAACGTAAATCGTAACCTAATCGTCATCGTAATCGTAAATCTCATTAAAGGTGGCGCCAGACTACCTCGAAGGTCTCCTCCTGGTGCTCCCCGGGGGCGGAGCGCCGGGCGCTGGGGTGCTGCGGGACGCTGCGCTCGTAGCGGCCCTGCTCCACCGAGCCGCTGGTCTGCCGGATGCTCCTCATCCTCGGGACCTGAAGTTCCTCCTACCGAAACCATTGCTGGCTTTGAGGGAGCCGAAGCCGAATAAATGGGCGTCGTGGGTGTCGGCCGAATGGCCCACTGTTAGAACGATGACGCCTGCCGCCGCTAAGTCTAAAGTGCTACAGGTAAGGTTTTTTTAATAGAAAATACATAAAATATATTGAATGTATAATTTATAATTATATAATTGATGGATTAACTTCAACCAATTTTATAAAACTATTGAAAATAATTTAAGTAATTTCTTTATGGTCTTATCTCATCTAACTATATTAAACTCATAATAGGGAAACTTTCTGAGTACCACCGTTTGTACGTTACAGTAAGTGTACCTACATTGAGTTGCGAAACTTTGTATGATGTTTATTTTTTTTTTGGCGGATTTGTATAGTATACGGATAGACTATTTTACCTAGAGTATCTGAGCAAAGCCAGAATAAGTCACTAGTCTCATAACTATCCATTATCACAGGTATTATCCCGTTGGCCGTTATTCGGCTCGTCGTTCTTCGCGGTGCGTCGCGTGAGCGGGGCCGGCGGCGGCGGCGGCGGCGCAAGCGGCGAGTGGCGCGAGTACGTGCTGGCGCTGAACCGGCGCGGCGTGCACCTGCTGCACCCCGCCACGCACGACACCGACGCGCACTGGCCCTACGCCGACCTCATATCTACTAGGAAGGTTAGTGCGATATACTGTACAATATACAATAGCGATGGGCGACTATTACTAAAACTAATCGAATTAGTCGATTATTCAGTTTAGTCGATAAAAGTCGATAACAATCAATGTATATTTATAATTTATGTATGTATTTAAAGTTATATATTGTATCAACTGTATGATATTCATAATACAAGTGTCGTAACTTACCATGGAACTAGATGGTGTTGTGTGTTAATGTCCCAACATATTTATTTATTATTATTACTAGCATTGCCCGCGGCTCCGCCCACGTTCAGATGACCAAAAACCAAATTCTTAAATTTTACATATTAGTATACTCTTACATTGCAGTTTTTGTATTTTTTCTCAAAAATTACATATTTTTCCGCGATAAAAAGTATTCTATATGTTGACCCGGATAACCAGCTATCATCATACCAAATTTCATCAAAATCCCTCCAGTGGTTTTTCCGTGATGCGGTAACAGACAGATAGACAGACAGACAAAAATTCTAAAACCTATAGATTCAGCCTCTGTATCGATAATAATGTCTATTTCAATAAGATTTTCCAAAAAATATCTAATGTAGGTACAGATTCGGCTTAGTCACAATTTTATTATGTATATAGATTAATGTTATTCAATTACTATTGACTAACGGCGTTCAGCGGGCGATAATGACTTGAAGGTTCCCGTGTTAACTTTAACTACTAATTTGCGAAATTAATATAAAAATCCCTAATTGCATTAGAGTTCATACATTACTAAGTTGACTAAAAACACTTAAAAACTTGGGGGAAGTTGGTCTTACTAACACTTTTACAACACTTAGTTATTAAAATATGTTACTTAAGATCAATAGTATTCATTATATAATATATAATATAAATGTTGGTAACGTCCAGGTGCGGTCGGAGGACGGCACGCTGTTCCTGGACGTGAAGTGCGGGTCGCTGCTGCAGCAGCGCGTGACGCGGCTGCAGGCGGAGCAGGCGCACGAGGTGGCGCGCCTCATCCGCCAGTACATAGCGCTGCAGCGCGACCAGCGCGACCACGACCCGCGCGACCACGACCGCGACCACGACCACGACCACCAGCACGACCACCGGGACTCTGGTTAGTTGTGTACTATTTAAAAATAATTGGTATCCTCAATTAGCAAATAACGATTATTAATTATCTTACTGTTTTGGCTTATAAAATATGATCGAAACTTAAAATAAAAAAACTTGTTCACTTTATTAAAAAAGAATTATATCATCAAACATAATATATAAATCTGTTAAACCTTAAAGCTACTCTTGAAAATAATATATAAATAAATGATTAGCTTTCTTGGCCCACGGCTTACTTTGATGTTTTACTTTATCTTTATTAATTATACGTGTGCTAGTCTGTGTCACTCTGATGTATTAGGTACTGTAAAATTTCTTCAAAAGCACAAACATTCGGGTTTAGTATATTATTAAGTAGCAGTATTTTAATACAAAAGTGACATTTATTCACAAGTAATTTCTCAAAACGCTTGTAATTAATTTCATTGCAAATGTAATTGTGGAACTTTACACGTGTTACATATTATATTTTAATAATGGGTTTTTTTTTCACAAAAATGTTAGATTGCACTTTTATATAGAGACTACAAAGAAACAAAATACAAGTATTAGTAGCAATTATTTAAACTGATGTATTCTCGAATTACGTGTATAGTAACAACATTAATTAATAAAATTTATAATAACAGCATGTGTATAAGACAATATTTTCAATTTTATTTCTTTTTTTCAGTGTTTAGCCAGTGACGAACTGATGAAAAGGATTTGGAACCTTAACTCGGAAGTTTTTACTAGTTCTTACTGGAACCTCAAAAATCCGTCCACTTAATTAGATCTGAATGTAATAAGTGTACTTAAAATGTATTCAATATTCTATATGAAAGATTAAAATGAGAATAGGACCGTTTAATCATTTTGTAATAATAAGAGAAATTATATAACCTCTTTTCTATTTTCATTTTAGTCAAATCTTAACTTAGGAAATGTTTACGATGAACAATTATCTGTATTGATCCAATTATAAATATTATACCAATTAAATAAACGAAAATTCTTATTCATTGATTGATAATATATTAAATATATATATAGATGCATAGTTAAATAATTGTTACAGTGTTGTTATATCTGGAGAATTATTTTTCGCAATTAACAGCAATGAATAGCAACACTCGGGTCATCTTTGTTCTACATGAAAAATAGTTTGTAGGTAGAAATAAAAATTTTGTTTATGGAATTCGTATTATGTTGTCTATAGTATCGCTATTTCCGTCGACAAAATTGTTAATTAATCATATTCTATGTAGTTTTGGTATAATTACCATATATTCTAGTGTCTTCCTCTGTATTTGGAAAAAGGTGCTATATCTAGTTGCTATCAACCAGGGGCATAAAATGACAATAAAATTAAATTCAGTTTTTGTAATACGGTAATAAAGATTTTATTACATATTAAAATCACAATAGATTTGTAAATGTGTGAAAGGTTTCAAATGAGGTCATTGACCTTTAATTTAACATTATTTCAAATACATAATTCTGAAAACTATGCAAATGCAAATTATTTATTAAATATCCTTTGTTTTTTTTTATTCTATTATAACAATAGTCAGCCTCTGGTTTTATTATAAAACTAAATGTGTATACAATTAAGTATTTTATAAAAATTTCCAAAGACCGAACGGTCGAGTCATAATTTTTGCATATAAATGATAATATTGTCATGTAATATATTTAATAAAACAATGTATGAATATATTGTAGATACCAATAAAGATTTATTTTCAGAAACGATCTACTTAATTTCCTTATCACAATTTATACATATTAACATATACAAACTCTTCGTGCTAGTTCGAAAATGATGATTAGCAAGGGCCATGCAACCGAAGACGGAATTGGCAATACAAGTCTAAGTTTGACATAATAAAAAAGAATTGGCCAAGTGCGAGCCGGACTCGCGCACGAAAAGTTCTGTACCATTATCTATAAAAACGGCAAAAAAAATCCCCTTAATTATTCCCCTTAAATATTTATTTTATTCTGTTTTTTAGTATTTGTTATTATAGCGGCAGTCAAACTATCACGGTTCATGAGATACAGTCTGGTGACAGACATACAGACGGACGGACGGCGGAGTCTTACCCTTTGGGTACGGAACCCTAAAAAGTAAAAATTTACAGACAACTTCCAAGCAAAAAAAAAACAAAAAATTATGGCTTCGGACCCATGGTTATACTGTTTTGTTACACTGGTGTAACTACTGAGCTCTATGTCCGATGGTTACACTAATGTAAAACCGAGCGGTGTCACATTATTACATCAAAGACTATTTATTAGGTACATATATGTTTCAAGAAAACAGACTATCATATACGGTTGCGTTAGGTAATTTTTATTTTTTGATTATGTATGGTTACAGATCCGACTTGGGTAACGTAGGTTGAGAAGGCTAAGGCGGGAGCTACGCTTTACTCGGAAGAACCCTTTCTTTCTTTTGTCTAAGCCACTAAAATTTTGTAAAACAAACACTGCTTTAGAAGAATCCAAATATTAAATGAAAAATTTATAAATGAACTTAAATTTCAATGACTAACCTAATAATAATCAAATGCTATTATATATTATTTTAATTTATGTTTTTTTCTTAGTGTAACCACAAGTCATAGATGTTACACCAGTGTAACCATAGGTCCAGTGTCAAAATTATTAAACGGAAAACATCATTTACTATAGATACTGAATCGGATATTAATAATTAATCTATACTATTAATAAAATTATTTGTAACGGATTTTGAGTTGTGATTTTTTAATTAATAATTCCCATTCGGCTCGGCGATTCCCTTCTCCTCCTATTACCGCGTTGAGCTCATATTTTACGTACGACGTACCTATATTTTAAATAAAGATTTTTTTTTCTTTTAAAAAATCTGAATATTTTATTTTTAATTAAATCATATTCATTTTATTGTTAAATATATCTAGATAATAGCTTATACAAGTTTTATTTTAAATGATAAAACATTTTAAAGGTAGGTACATTTTAAGCCGTACAAAGCGTCCGGGAACTATTTTAAATGCAAAAAAATTCATCTGCAAACTCCACCGTAGCCAGCGATAGCTTGTATGAAATTAATAAAAACCTATTTACTATGACGCAAACTCTTAAAGTCATTCTAAATTCTATGATTATAATAGTTTTGTTTTTATTAGTATGAATACTTAGTCATCATGTTTGTAAGTTTAAGCTTAAAAATATATAATTAAAACCGTATAATTCTCATGAATCTTGTTAATCATGGCGGTCATCTCCAATTTTTGTCGATTATACAGACTTATAAAAAAATTTAAGTGACTATTTTCACATGTCCATCAAATAGTATTCAAGTATTTCCTATTAGGGTTGTTATTAACAGGCATTTTTACTATAAAAACTTTTTGCTACTAATTTACTCTTTAAAGGAGACTTTTTAAATGGTTTAGTTTCTAATTATTTTATTTCAATAAATTTATTTAATTTTCATAATGAATTTGTTCTTAGTAGGTTAGGTTTTCTGTTTTTAATTAGGTACTATTTTAAAAAATAATTTTTGATTCATTAAATCGTAAATATTTACAATTTTAATA
The DNA here is from genome assembly GCA_951806755.1 of Brenthis hecate. Lineage (NCBI taxonomy): Eukaryota > Metazoa > Arthropoda > Insecta > Lepidoptera > Nymphalidae > Brenthis > Brenthis hecate. The sequence goes on from OX638266.1 coordinate 5,174,778, forward strand.
ATTATTTAAATGTAGTAGGTACTAGCTTTTCTAGCCGGTGAGTCCCACATAACCACCTGTCTATCACATATGCAGGTGGTATGGTAGCCCAGTGGTAAATCACTTGCTTGGGAAAACGAGTGAAGCCGGGATTTGAACCCAGGTCTCGTACCTCTAATATTTTCATGTGCGAATCAAGTCTAACATGATTACCACTCGCCTTACGGTAAAGGAAAACATCGTAATGAAATTTGCATGTCTGAGAGAACTTAGCAAATTTTCGAATGACATGTGAAGTCCGCCAACCCGCACTTGGCCAGCGTGGCTATGGCCTGATCCCCCTCGTATTGAAGGAGGACCCGTGCCCAGCAACGGGACGTTAAAAAGGGCTGAATACATGCATAAATGCATTATAAATGTTTTTCCCAACATTAAAAAAGAGGATGATTTAATAAGTACATATAGCATTATTTTTTATTTCGACAAGTTATTCTTATAAAAGTTTTATTTAAAAAAATAAACTACATACATACATATAATAACGTGAATGCTTGCCTACCTATTACTCATATTAAAATAGGCAAATGACATAAACACGGCAACATATTTGTTACACTAAATGAATAGCGTATGCCAAATTTAAATCTTTTATGCGATCAATAGCAATAGCGAGGTTAGCTATTCAATCCTGAAAGTGTGAACATTAGTAACAACCCTACAAAAGGAAGCGTCAGGCGATGCGCGAAGGTTGTGACTGGCGGACGCGACGGTGGCAATTCTCACGTGTAAAAACTGTCCTTTGTCTACACTCTACGGTCGTCGTCCGCAAGGCTGTTTAGTAAAATCTGACCCCGTCTTCAATTATCATCTACCTACTCATTATGTAAAAACCTATTTCTTTAATGTGCCAACATAACTTTAAGGTGACACTAAAAAAGAAAATCACTAAGATATGGGACATATCTATATCTACAATCTGTAAATCTAGGCAATACACGGAAAAGCATCATATAATGCACTTCTGTACTTTCTAAAAACTATTTGCACCGACAATAAAAGTATTGTATTCAACCCTTTTTTAACGTCCCACTGCTGGGCACGGGCCTCCCTTCAATAGGAGGTGGATCAGGCCATAGTCCACCACGCTGGTCAAATACGGGTTGACGGACTTCACATGTCTTTCAAAAACTTACTAGGTTCTCTCAGACATGCAGGTTTTCTCACAATGTTTTCCTTCACCATAAGGCAAGTGGTATTAGAAATAATTCGCACATGACAATATCAGAGGTACGAGACCCGGGATTTGAAGCCGCTTCATTCGGTTTCCCAAGCGAACGTGTTACCACTGGGCTATCACTGCCATTTTTAATGATTTTTTTTCATAGAATATAAGAGTATAGCATAGAAGTAAACTCTGAAAGCATTATTCGGCTTTTCAAAACTAAACATGGCATTCTCATTTCTGACTTCTTATTTCTGACTTAAATATTTTAACAATAATTTATGTGAAGCCATATCTAGCCGCTCGGTCGGACAAAGATAGTTTTAGTAGAATGGTTAGTATTTTCGTTACATTTATCTATTAGTCTAGTAAGTAGTTGATCATTGGTCTTCCATATTATTTTCAGAGCTTTGGTTCAGATTTACACCTTTTTAAGACAGACTTGACAAAACTTAACATTATAATTTTCTTGTTTACCTTTGAAAGACTATTAAAATATACGTACTTAACTCTTACTTTAAGTATATAGACATGAGCTGTAATACTTTAAATATATACATAAGTTGCAGCGTAGAAAGAACGGTGCATTTAATCAAGAAACAAGACTTTATGCTAATAAGGCTTAGAAACTAGCCTCCGCTAGCCTCGTAATAAATATTTACCTGCACTCATTATGTAACGTACAAATATATACATATAGCGACATCCTCGTAAACAAGATAGCGGCTACGATTACTGACATGTTGTTAACATATTAAGTAGTTTTAAAGAATATTACACTAAACAGACAGTAGTAATATGTCTGTCGAAAAAGAAATTAACCTCACATCAGGCGAGGAAAGCAAAAGCTTAGCAAGATTATGTCACATACAAATCACTGCACATGTCATCTTATATTGTAATTCTAGCACGTAATACCTCCAAGTTCCAACACTGGTATTATAAACTACAAGGCTGGCGTTAACGCGTGAGAACTTTACCGGACTACCGGCGTCTCACGCAATGCATGTCGCATTTATATATACATATTTAATTTCCACTTCATTGTTTACCTTATCGCTTCCTAGTATTTATCTTAAATTATTATTCTTAAATGACTGCATTTTATTATTATTATAGTCTTTTATGTATAGGTACTACAATTTAAGTTTTGTCGTGCGACCGTCATTCGTAGGTTTTGTGATCTATAAGTATATTAATGGCAATAACTTCTGTAACAAACATCATGGGTTTGAAAAACCTCAAAAATTATTATGGTTAAGACCAATAAAAAAAACTCATTTTAAGTTATTATAAATTATATGACCTAATATTCATAATATAAAATATAAATGAATGTTCTATACATTTTTAACAAAATTAGTTATGGAGGGATAGTGAAGTGTAATAGAAAATACTCAAAATAGAATATCTATGCACTGTTCTTCATTTGACGACACATTTGGCTCAGTTTGTAGTGACTCTGCTTGCTGTGCCAGCGGTCGCGGTTTTAGTCCCGCTGGGGGCATTCATTTCAGTGATGAGCACGAATGTTTGTACCCAGTCATGGGTGTTTATATTAATAATATGTGTGTATTTAAAGTTATATAAGTGTAGTAAGTATCAACTATCTGGTATCCATAACCCAAGCCTCGTATATGCCATGGAACTAGATGGTGCTATGTGTTAATGTTCCAATAGATTTATTTATTTATATTACACTTCGCCTCCCCGTATAATACTTAAACCTAAAACTTGATAATTGTTCTACACTTACATGAATCCAGCTATTGAACTTGGCGGTCCATTTGATTAACGCTTTATGAAAGACACTCATTTAATAGTTGTTACGAAATTCATTCATGCCTTCCAGTGTAGGTGCGGTGTGAGTAATTTTTAAGGCTATTCGCAAATTTAAAATAATTTACCTGTAAATTTTCACACCAGAGATTTGATAATTTTATAGTAAAATTTGTATAAGTAATATTCTAAAACGTGTATATTTTGAAACCTAGCGTAAAATATGATGTAGTGCATCTGTAATTGAAATAATAAAGGTTTTCTGGTACAACAATATAATAACAATAATTATGTCCCAAATAAAAGGCACAGAATACGTAATAGGTAACATACCTTTTGCACTAAACTCCATGTTTGTGAACGTTGCATTTGAATATTACCTACCGATTAGGTTTATAATTAAATGGAGACAAATTTAATTAATATAAACATTTTTAATATTTGCACTTTGCAGGAATTTTAAGTACGTAATGATAACCTGCTACAGGTATAGTTAGGCCGCCATTGCTCAAAACATGCTTAACTGGCGGCGTATAAAATTTTAGCAGCTATTATATCTTTGTTGATCTAACTAAATATTGTTATTTTATAAACAGTTTAATTAAAAGTGAAATGAAAGTTAGCATTACCTTTATCAATTATCTTTACCGAGTGCTATAGAGAACAGATTTCTATAACTATTCCCACTGCTTACAAATGAAAAGAACAATAAGTGTACGAGAAAGGCAAATTATATTCACTAACTTAATTACAACAATGAGATGTTATTAAGCCTATTTTGTTTAGCTTTATCTATATTATTAAGTTTTGTAAATAATACGAAGTTATTTATGACGTTAAACGGTGGTAGCAATATATGAGGTAAAAAAGGGTGTGTGTACTTATATACGCACGTAAGAAGTTATACTTCTTTGGCGTAACAAAACAAAAATAGCTTTCTAAATAGCAAAATAGCTAGATTTCATCCCGTACGTCACAATTCCCTGTAAAAGGAATGCAGTTAACTTCATCATGTCGCTTTCAGCTAACTTCATCATGTCGTTTTTGGCTGTCGGTGTGCGCGCGCATCGTTAAAATTTTATTCCCATATTTTTTTCCAAACGTGCCAAAAGAAGTATATCTTCAATTTTATAAGTTCAATTTAATTTTATAAGTTTAATTTAGGTAGTGGTAATGTTGGCACTATTTACTCCGCCAATGTCATGTAGAAAAAAAAAGAAAAATAGAGTACCTACCTATAGGTTTAAAATAATTGAACTGACATTGACACTATCTTGTCCAACATGATCTGTAATATACGCTTACTCGTAATATATACATATGTACATATACATATGTGACACTCATTATTTTCAAATTAACTTTAATCTCCCACCTAAGATCAACGAACTTCCTACACGGATGGTTTAAAACCCATGACTTTTAATTCTTTTGTTCCCAACCAGAACAATGTTTATACTTTATTGAATGGTATTTCGTCGCGAAAATACTGAAACAGGTAATTAAAATACGTAATTGAAATAATTTATTATGAACACAAAAAATCAGAGATAAAATAATTTAATCTTATCCGATCTCATGTATGGGAACTACTTACAAAGAAATCTTAGTCATAGTTGCGTCGTTTAAATTAATCTTCAAAAATACCTACATTCATAATATTTCTCAGGAATTAGGATAGGTACAAAAGTTTAAAAAAAACTTTTAACTACACTTATATTCTACACATAAGTACTTAGAATATAGTATATATGTGTGTGTAGACTATACATAATATATAAACATATACATATTAGCAAATTACAATTTTTTAAATAATTATATACCTACCTCAGTGTAATATAAAATTTGCAGATTAACATCTTACAACGTCTTAAATGTTAAAATAGAGACCAAGTTCTATGTAACTATTTAAAACTTTAGTAATTTAGATACGAACTAAAAGATACATAAGTATAATTAAATTTTAACGACGCAACAGACACATTATAACTATGACACCACAAATATGGCATAAAAGTTTTTGGTTAACTTTAAATTACCTTATATTCTACAGTCTACACAAACGGTACAAATTAAATAAAAACTACCGACTCGGACAGTTGTCATTAATTACACAAGCCACTCATTAATCACGCCACGTCAAGTTCGCCACGATGACTAATTCGTCATTAGAATTAAATTATTTCGAAGAAATACCCTCTTCTAAGGCCATTATATATTTCCTTCTTACTTCTTGATTGCAAGTTACACTATTTTGCCTCAATTCAATCGAAGCTGCTATACTGAATGTAGTTTTAAAGTACCTATTGGACTTTTAGTAATTATTGAGTCGGGCTATGTCTTGGAGTTCGTATCTCCCTCGTTTTATCCGGCCATTTTTTCGCAGCATATTGTACATACCCTGGATCCGTCGGTGTTCCGGACGCTCTCCCTTCGTTATCTGTGATTTCTCTATCTCTTTCTTCTATTGGCTCCATTGGAAAGATAGCTGGTGTCTCAGATCTTCGCGATCTACTTGAACTTCGTAAATAATCCTCAAGCTGCTGTATTGTCGGAGTTGCAACAGTCTTTGCTCGTGTTGGCGATTTAGATTGACGTTTTTGTTCATACGTCGGTGAAGCGTCGTCATATAAGCTCTTCAATCGACCTGTTTTTACTTTAGAGAATACGGGCGTTTGCAGTTCCGGTAAATAGTCCTCTTTAACAGGCAACCTCCCTGCAACGTTGTCCAAGTAATCCCTTAAATATTTCTCATTAAACTTAGCAAGTTCTTGCTCGTAATGCAGTTTGTCTGGCTGTATCGATAGTGGTTCTGTAAGTCGAACATAATTTCCCGACTCGATGCCATTGCGCAACGAACCAAACTTAGATTTTTCTAGATCTTTCTCAATGGGAATATCACCTAATTTGTCTATATTCATAAAATCAAATTTCGGTTCGTCAAATAAACTTTGTTCATCTTTTTTAGTTTCTTTTTCTATGGCTTTTTCCAAATCTAAATCTTTCGGTCTTTCAGGAACATGTCCATTTTGTTTGCCATTCATTAGCTGGCCGTTAGTAGTAGGCTGTGTGATAATTGAGACTTTCTTTTCAGATTTTGGCGACGTTATGGCATCTGTTTGTGAAGGTCGTGTTGCTGTGTATACTCTAGGACCCATTAAGTCTATTAGAAAGAGTATTGCAACAACGAGAGACAATGAACCTAGTATTGAAGCGTTCACTACAAGTTTGTTTGGAACTGAGTCTAAAGAAGCGAGCTCTAGACCACCTGCATACAAAAGATTAGGTTACTTATGTGAAAGGGAAGTCTAATTTTCAAATAAAACTGTAATCTTACTAAACAACTCACCCAAAATGAGAAAAAATATTGTCCCAAAACCAAGAAGGACTCCTTCTAATATTCTTCGTCCTTTTGGAACTTCATGAAATACCCGTCCTAATATTAGGGCAAACGTTATGATCACGTAACCTAAAAAGAAAAACGAGTATAAATAAACATCTATATAATATTTAATTAAATGATTTCGTAATTAGTGCCTGATAAAAAAAATAAAGCGTAACAAATTTTCTTTATTTATCTTAGTTGTCCGTCCTTCTGTCCTAAGTCTATACAATATAAGGTATAAAGCTGCTTCTAATTTTTTTAACATCACGTTTTCATGATAATATAGCTACATACTCAGTTGCCTTGTAATAGGTGTCTATATTATTACAATTATAGTCCATTGCGGTCAGATAAATATTGTATCGAGTAATTACAAATTAATTTCTAAGATCTCATAGCAGTTTAGAGCTAGCCCGCGGTTTCACTCACGTATTATGATCGTAGTCATAAAATCTTGTTGAAATTGGTCCAGTATATACCGAAGAAACAAACAGACAGTTGTGTATTAGTATATAATTTACCTATTAGCGACTAAAGCTTCGCTCGGGTCATCTCTAGACTATGCCTCACACGTGTTACTCCAGATAATTTTTTTTTATTTTGTTTATCTATACTGGTACTTTTCATCAAATTCCGTTCAGCAATTTCAGCGTCAAAAACTAAGAAACATACATTTACGAACTTGTGCATACATAATACTTAGTAATCTAATTTGTCAGCCATGTTTTATTTAAGTATTTAAAAGTAGATAAAATATATTATGATAATAATAACATACCTCCATATACAGCATCGGCAAATGCGCCTCCAACAGAGTCCCAAGTGACTGATGTAAGCAAGGACCACTCTCGGGATAACTTTTGCAGTAGTAACGCCAACCGCGCCTCATCATCTGTAGACACTCGTTTCGTGACCAGGCATGCCACGCAAAACAACTGGGTACATGTAAAAAAGGTTTAAATAAGTATTTATGTATAGTATCTATTCCTTGAGTTATAATTTCTGGTCCATATTGGCACTACGATTTCTATGGCGCTGCTATTTAACGATGCATTTCGATAAATAGACCCGAAATAAAATGAAATGACGAACAATATTTTATTGATTGAGTTATTTATCATACTTATTCTCCGATTAAAAATATCTCTTCATACACTTATTTATTACATACTAGCGAGTTACCCTCACTCCACTCGGATCTATTCCTAGGTGAATTTTAGAAAGATAAAAATATTTATTGCAGGTATACCTTATGAGGTAGACACATGCTATTGCGAACTTTTCTGTAAGCAATTTTAAAACCTACAATTTTCTAGTACATTGTTTTGATGTATCTCTTAAGGTTTAGACAGCGTGTAAATTTCTAAGGACGACTGAAGTTATTGTGATTTTCCTTGGAAACAAAAGATTTTCTTATATTGAAAGGTATTTTAGGCAACAACACAAAACTTTTTAAAAATTGGTTCAGTACTTTTGCGTGGGATGCAAACAGATAAACAGACATATAGACAAAAAAATATAAATATTGTTTTAGGCTCTATATTCTGTACACAACAAGTTAGGCATTGTGTTTATAAAATAAAATATTTCATGTACAGATTTCGCTTTGTTATAATTTTATTATATGTAGGTACATAGGTACATATGTACTTATAGATTATGTATGAACTAAAGGAACTTAAGTTTCTTTTAATACCTACTAAAAATATCATGATGTGGAACATTAGCATCAACTAAGTAGAGTATCGGTACTTATTTTTGAAAAATCTTTGGTTAGTTACCTGGCTACCTTCGGGCTTCGATAAACATAATGTTTATATAAGTATCGTTTTATTTCTAACTAGCGAATCACCCTCACTTCACTTAGGTTCATCCCTAATAAAAACAAATCGATTCCACGGGAACGATTGTTCCGAAATAAAAAATAACCTTTGTGCTATTCCAGATAATCTATCTCTGTGCCAAATTTTATCCAGATTCGTGCAGCCGTTCTGGCGTAATTGAGTAACATCTATCCATCCAAACATTCGGATTTATAATATTAATAGGATTCAATAATATAAATAATACTTTATAAATTAATCTACACATAAATAATAAACTTAGTTACGTAATGTTTACATCTAGACGACAAACGTGTGTTGAATCATTTCCTATACCTAATATTGCTCGTTATGTAGGTACCGTATTGGTATGTTAGCGTTATGTAACGTTGTTCCCTCGACTTTGCTAGGCTTTTAAGTCTTTGTGAATAACGATTACGAAAATCGATTAGGTATTTGTTGATCATCGAAATTTTGACATATCGTTTAAGAAATCGATAATACTTAACATACGTGGAAGTACCTACATTATACAAAAATAATTTTTGTATAGATTATTTCAAGTAATGCACATAAAACTTAGACTTTATTGATATTCATACTTGTTACGATCATAAAGTGTATTCTTCACGAAAACTAAACAACTCACATTCGTTTACCCATCACTAAAAGTATTAGAAACAACATATGTAGAAATAAAATATGATATTTAAAGAGTGTATTTTACTGAAAATCTTGGGAAATAACAGATATTACTTATTAAATTAAATCTAAGTAAATTAGCCAAATATGATCTTTTATTTTCGTTTAGATACGAAAATATTTTTGTACCTACGTTATATCTAATAGGTACCCACTAGTAGGTAGTCACCAGCAATCATATCGGGAAGAAATTATGAAGATATATTGTACCTACTACCTATGTATTAACTAAGTATTCTAAATTTGGAATACCCATTATTAAAACCTTTAAGTACTTATAACGTAAAGTAATCTCCACTCTCAAACTTTCGCATTAATAAGGTGGTAACATAATAATAAGTCTGTAGTAAGGGACTGCATGGTCACTCAAATGGAAGGCTATATAAAAACAATGCCTAGAGGCCACTGACAACAGCTGGCGGTTTGTCAATTAGCCCTATTTAGAACCTTAGGTTCCCGACCTCACCACTACATATTCACGTACCTATTAAAGTTTTGACGACACGTTTGACTCAGTTTATAGTTACCCTACTTGCTGTGCCTGCGGTCGAGGGTTCGAGTCCCGCTGCGGGCATTCATTTGTGTGATGAACACGAATGTTATTACTCCAGCCATGGGTGTTTATATTTATAATATGTATTTAGAGTTATATTTATGTGTAGTGTATCAACTATCTGGTATCCATAACACAAGCCTCGTAGCTTACCATGGAACTAGATGGTGCTGTGTTAATATCCCAACATATTTATTTATTTATAGTAAAATTAAGCTATTCCTACATTCGTCAATGCCGGTCTGCATAGATATTTTACACATCGCTTTTTTCTTTGGTAATTCTTACCATAATATTATAATGAAACCTAAAACCTAAAAACAAATATTAAAAAAAAAACGGATTTTTTATTTCGCCTTATACCGCGACCATAACCTGTTATTTATAAAGAATAATTAATATCGATAAAATAATCAATCACGTAATATATCTACAACAAAAATATAAGTATTTGAATGGCGAATTGAGAAACTCTTCTGAGTCTGTTAATTGTTGTAAGAAAATTTACTTATTTGTAGTTAATAAAATGTTAACCAATTTGATTTTTTATGTGAAGCATGTATTATGTACTCGTAATTTTTTATACAAATAAATATAATTGAGGTGTCTGTTTGTAATGTCGAAATAACTTTCAATAAATTCATATGAAATTATATATTACGGTACTTAAAAGAAAAAGATAATTTTTAAAATGTTTGTCTATCTCTCTGTTTGTTCCAGCTAATCTCCGAAACGGCTGGATTGATTTTGACGGGATTTTCACTGGCAGATAGCTGATGTTTTAAGGAGTAACTTAGGCAACTTTTTTTTTTAAAGAATTAGGATCCCGCTAAGAAAATTCAAACGTAGTAGGGGCGCACTCGAGCGAAGAGAAGGTAAATAGCTAAAAAATATGTATATTCTATTAGCAGGCAGGTAAATTGTTTTTATTATTATTATATGAAAAACGACAAACATCGTACATATTATGCTAATTGGGTATTTAATATTAGATATAACAATGCTTGATGAATTGTCAGTTAGTTCCACTGTGAGTCTTCCATAACCTCAGAACCTTCGTGCTACGACCTCTTGATTGTTACGTCATTGTCCACCGTGAGACCGGCATTGACATGCGTGCGATAATAGATTAAGGAAAATATTATTTTTGCAGTTAAGTTTACCATTGAAGGGAGAAGTTCAAATATTTAAAGCTACCTCACAAGGTGTAAATGTTGCGTTATCGTCAATACACCGCGCCTACAAAAATACCAGTTACGACACCCACATAGCGAAGTGATACTCAATGTTATGAGGTTCTATTCTATTTAGCTGTACGATAACACCATAAATAATTTATTTATTTAAATGGCCACAATTCTTAGAAAACTAACATTTAAAGAAAGTAAAAAGTATTATAAAAATCCGAATATTGAATAATATAGTGATAGAATAATATATAGATAATAGGGCATCCCATATAAGTGAACTATCTATAAATATAATAAAATTCTAACTAAGTCTAATCTGTTCATTAGATATTTTATGGAAAATGTTATTGAATCAGACATTATTATCAATACAGAGGCCGAATCTATAGTTCTTAGAATTTTTGTCTGTCTGTTACTGCATCACAGAAAAACTACTGTAGGGATTTTGATGAAATTTTTACCGCGGGATAATGAGAAAAAATACAAAAACTGGTAAGAATAAAACCACGATACTATATATATATTAGCAAGTTAACTTACTAAATAAGGCAAAAACTAATAAAAATACTTTATCTTTAAAAAAAAGTAACAATAGCGCCATTTTATTTAGTTTTTGGTCATCTGAACGCGGGTGTAGCCGCGGGCAATGCTAGTAAACTATAAAACTCAAACATTTCGTAGAAGAACTTAAGAGATTCCTTCTCATTTACAGGTTATTGAGCAATGCAATAAACAAATAACGCTAGACAATAAACGTCCATATTAGTTGCTCTTTGTCAGAGGTCCGTGAATTGTATGTTAGTTAGATGGACAAACATTCAAATCGCGATATAGATATCTATATATGATTAATATAAAATATTTTTAAGAGCGCGAATCGAACCCATAACCTCTGGCATAGAAATAGATACTTTGATACGCTAGGCAGCTAGACCATACTGCAATAAATAGAAGTTAGAGAATTTTGGTTATATGAATCTAATCTCGTGAAACTTAACAGTCCGATTTGAAAGATTATAACCATTATAGAGCGCGGTTAAAGGCTATCCTAACATGACGCTACGACCCTTGGGAGCGAAGTAATTATAATCTATAGGTACATATAATAAAATTCTAATCGAAATATATTAAGATCTTATTGAAATATTCATTATTATCGATAAAGAGGCCGAATCTATAGTTTTTAGATTTTTTTTCTGTCTGTATGGGAACGCACCACGAGAAAACAACTGGATAGATTTTGATGATATTTGGTATAATGATAGCTGGTTATCCGGGTCCACATATAGGATACTTTTTACTGCGGAAAAATATCTCATCTCTGAGACACTAAACGTAATAAATAAACTGGCGGAAGCACTGACGCGTTAATATTTTTATATATACATATCATGATAAAGAAAAAGAAAACAAAATCAACCATAGCATATCTCCAAACTCGGACACATTAAGTAAGCCATCCACATAACATATTGTGAAACCAAACATTTGGTAACAAGCTCGTAATATCAACACTGGCCGGAGGCTAACGCTTGGATATTTTGAAAACGTTTTAAAGTAAATTATAATTTACTATATTATATAATAGTTCCGGTTAGTTTGAACAAAAATTTGTTACCTATATACATAGTTAAGATATATTTCAAAAATAATTAATTCAATTCTTTATTGTGACTTATAGGCAAAAAATAATTTAATCTACCCGGAAAATTTCAATCTATAAATAATATCATATTCTTAAACGACTTGTTTACAATAAATTATCAATGATCGGTAGTAAGATGGAGGTCAATGCCAAATACTAGCATAGATAAGCAGTATTATCCGAATTTTATAAGTTAAAATTTTCAAATTTAAATACTATGCCCACCACATTTCAATTACGTAAATAATATTAATTCATCAAAATTCTTTACATTCAACTTAAACCTCAAAATAAAAACACAAACAAAACACCTTTTAAAAACATACTAGCACCCACAAGCTGTTATCAACAATCTTGTAATATTCGCATACTTACGAACTCCACTATCTTGAGCGCGACCCACTTGTCGCACTCCATGCCTGCCGCGGCCGATAAGCGTTGCACAACACTGGGCTACTAATACGCGGTCGGCTCCTAGTCTAAGTATATACGAATATGGCGTATGGCGGTATAGTCCAGGCGCTGCAGGAGGCGGCCGCACGACGCAAGCGCACACTTTTGTTTGACACAAACTGGTATTTTCACGCGCCTCTACGTGTGACATTGAATCAAAACAACGCAAGCGCAGGCGTGGGACAGTGGGGTCATCATGCACACGCAAATTAAAACACTGAGCCATCGTTATACTTAAATTTATTAATCGACCAATCGATGCATGCAATATTATTTAAAAACCTCACAAAACAAGTAAGTAGAGAGATAAATTCATATTTGCGAACAAAATGCTCAGATTTATCTAATTTCATAATGCTGCATTATCGCTGAGAAAACGGTTCCAAATTGATTCGCGAAGTAATAACCTGATTTTATTTCAATATAATATGTATGTAGACTTAATAGTAAACTACGATATTATGAATATTTCGTTGAAAAAACATCAAAAAATTAGAGATAGTTGTGCAATAAAATTATACCGGGTCAAAGTCGCCCGGCCCTTAATTCATATCAATCTAACGTAAAAAGCTAAAACATTAACAGAATCGCGCTTACACGTACTGACGCTGGCGGTTGAATCTTCGCCAATACATAATCAACAATAAACTATTGGATTCTTAATATACACGTACACACTTGAAAAGAAAAGTCTATCGTTAAAAAATAATCTAAATTTATCCCTCTTAATAAAAAGCGGAGCGCAAGACATATTTATATATATACAATGTACATACAAAATAAATAAGAGCCATGCAATCAGCCTTCATTCCATTACCGAATAAATACATAAACCCGTTGCAATTTTAAAATTCTAATTAATTAGAATAGTATTAGCAAATTGATTTGACATCATTAAAATGTAGAGCGTTGTAAAATAAATTGATATATAGTTGCTTAAAATTGTATATCGGTGACATATTTCTTGCGCTCTCGCTGCTCCCACACTTACATTCCCAAAATTAAAACACCAATGTTAACACTAAACCACAAACAAAATTGTAAAAAGGCAGACTCTACAATAAATTATTTTCTTATTGCTCTTACTCTACAATAATTTATATTAATCAGTGGATTAATTATAAAATGTATGATTTCTGCAAAGTGTAGAAAAGAACTCCTATGATATATCTCTTTAAGAATTATAAAAAGAGCTTTAAAATGAATTTTTAAATATATTTTCCATTTTCATACCAAATAAAAGATAACGAGTTTCCATTCCTTTAATCAAAATTAATATTTATCGTTGGATGGATGGAGTCGAACCTATCATTATCGGCGGCGACAAGTCACCGCCAATAGCGCTATATCTCGCTATAGAACTTACCATTACTCATATACAATTTAAGAAAATGTGTAAAATGGGATCATAATATATGAATAAAAATTAAAATTTAGAAATATTTCATGCCTTCTTTCTTTCGATTATGATTAAAATGATGTCTGCTGAAACAATTCTGTTTGTGGTTAAAACCTTGGTTAGGAAGCGACACAAACGTGAAAAAAAAATAATTAGTGCATTATTATTTCATGCAATTAAAAAAAATCATCAGTTAAAAAACACCAAGACCCTGGATACCCGCTTGTCATACATATTTTAGTTCCTTTATATGCTGACTACACATTTCAAACTTCAAAGTATATATTTAAAACATTATTCATGAAGTCAAATTGTATAATTTTTCTTAAATTTTGCAAAATATTTGAAATTTCTTAACTGAATGTCGCAATATGTACATTTATTGACTTGAGTAGCCATCATATTTCACACAAAACATCATAAAAGTACCAAGTAATTAGTATAATTTAAAGTACCACTAAAAATATTTTTAAAGATATAAAACTTGCAAGTTATTAATATACATATCACCATTATTATTGAAATGAATTGGAAAATTGATCATTGTATATATTAAAAAGTTAAAAAAAATATTACAACTGGTATTTTATTTAAAAGCACTTAAATTAGTAAAAAAATAAAATAAGCAATTAAAAATTAATATTGTTAATGTTAACAACAACTGCATTATAATAACATTAATTTAAAAAAAGGAGTGTCTGCAAACATAAACAAATACTTGACAAATATTTAGCATAATTTTGATGGTTTAAACTAATCTTTACTTGTCAAGTATCAATATAATAATGACGAACTACATATAAACGCAATACAATATAAATTATAAACCATATAATATGTGCAATATCCTGTCTGTAACAAGCTTATTGTAGCTGTTGAGTCTAGTTTTTTCTCACACATATACACTGTGAACCAAAATTCAGATAAGCTGCTTGCTTACGTTTAGACAAAGTGACATCGCTCATATTGAGCAGTATTTAAAAAAAATACAATCAAAATTAGTCTTTTCTGAAATTACACAAACACAAACCAAATTCATTTCCCTTAAAAAACTCTATTAGCGAGATCCATAGTACACACAAGTATGTTATATAGAAGTAAATTCCAATACAAGCATTCTAAGTCAGTCAGTTTGAAGTTAGCAAAGTTTTTAGCTACTAATACGCATGTTTTTGAACTTTCTAGAACTAAATTGTGCAAAGCCCGCCCCTTGCGAAAATGGCTCACCTATAGTTAAAACCAGGAGGAACTAACTTGAGTCCGATTAACTTAAGATTGCTCATACTATATTATACAGGTATCCAAGGTCCTTACATTCAACATATCAACTCACTGGGGCCTCATGAACTCGCCAAGGGGGTGGCGCGTGGTCCAAGGGTTGAAGTCGGGCCCGCGCGGCGTCGAGGGCGCGGCCGGCGGCGGCGTCCACACGTTGGGCAGCCCTGACAAGTTGAGTGACGACATCGACGAGAGAAGTGACTCCACACCGTATAACTGCCTGCTCCAGCTGTGGTAAAACTTTAGGCTTTAGAAACGGAATTTAAAAGTGTATAATTTGTTACTGAGACAAACGCCTATATGGTTTTTTTTAAATTAGACTATCTTTTCGGATGTTTCGCGGATTTACGATTATATGACTACCCACAAAAAATGTAACATTTTGTAATTTTGTGGGTGGGCACTGTCTGTAACAACTATATAACTTTTGAAACGTCTAAAAATACCTCATAGTAGCGGAGCCCAAGAGGGGATCTTTTGAGTTACTCAAGCGCGGCAGATTAACATAAGACGGGACCATGATTGCTGTAAAGCATTCGAAACGTCGGTAAATAAAAATCAAAACAAATCCGCGAAATAAAAGATAGTTTGATATATAATTTCAAATATTCACATAAATCTAAGAAAATATTATGTAAACGTAATCGTATATGGTCATTAGAAACAGTGAAATTAAAACTCGCTACCTATAACGTAGTAGGCAAGCACCTGTTATATGCGTTCATATTCGCCTTGACACAATATTCAGATTTTAACTTTAATAACTTCATTGTATTCTTAGTTTTCTATTATTTTATTTCACTAATATCATATACACCTCCATATTCACATTATAGTCTACTAGCGACTCAGCCTCGCTTCGCTCGGGTTCGTCCTTGGCTTGGTTCCCCATACAAACTTTCATCCCCATTTTCACCATCTTAAGGGATGATTTCTGGGATAAAAAGTATCCTATGTCCTTTCCAGGGACTCAAACTATCTTCTTACCAAATTTCATCTAAATCGGTTCAGTAGATCCAGAGATTACCCCTTACAACGTCACAAACTCTCACAAACTTTATCTCTTTATTATATTAATATTAGTAATATTAGTATTATATTAGTATAGAAAAGTATGACAGTGTTAAAATTTTTATATGTATATTATATATGTTATACCTACCGAATAACTCGATAGTGTATTATAGAAAGTACCTGGGCGACCGACCGGGATTCGAACCCGGGCACCTTTTGATAAGAAATCTTGCGCCTTGGCCACTTGACTACGATGCTTATGCCCGAGCGTTCAAAATTAACGACCATATTTTGCGTGGAATAGAAAATCGCTGAAAACTCGAAAACACGCGTTTTTCCAGACATTAAGAGTAATCTATATCGATTTTTCGGCCCCGAAAATCCCCACATACCAAATTTTTGCGAAATCATTAGAGCCGTTTCCGAGATCACCCGTATCTTATCTTATATCTTTAAACGAGCAATTCTTATATATATAATCTGAATCTCGGAAACGGCTCCTACGATTTTCATGTAATTTAGTAGGCAGGGGGTTTGTGGGCGATAAATCGATCTAGTCTTATGTCTGAGAAAACGCGTGTTCTCGAGTTTTCATGCAGTTTTCTTTTGCATTTTTCCACGAAAATATGTCGGTTATTTGCAAGCTCGGGCATAAACATCGTGGTCAAGCGGCCAAGGTGCAAGATCAACAATCACCGGTATCCAGGTTCGAATCTCGGTCGCATACAAAGTTATTACTTTTGTTTTTGTTTTAATTTTTATTCAAGTTTTTAGTTTAAAAAAAAAAAGAAAATTGTACTTCAGACCAAAAACTGCGAGCAAAGCTCGGTAGCCCAGGTACTAAATAATTAAATAAATATACAAAAATTGCTCGTTTAAATATCTTATATATAAAATTTCCATGTCACAATGTTAGTTACCGTGCTCCTCCGAAACGGCTTTACCGATTTTTACCAAATTTTATATGCGTATTCAGTAGGTCTGAGAATCGGCTACTATCTATTTTCCATACCCCTAAGTGATAAGGATAAGGGTGGTCCTCCCAGACCCCACCCCAGGGACGAACCCGAGCGGAGCGAGGATGAGCCGCTAGTATTAGATAAAAAAACAAAAAAGTAAAAGCAAGCACTAACTCCTGAGGTTGGGGCGGTCGCGCGGCGCCGCGCTGCGCCTCGTGTATCATGCGCAGGCGGCGCGCCTGCGACCAGCGCTCCAGCGAGTACGAGGCGGCGCGGGCGGGCGCAGGCGCGGCGCCGGCGCCTGCAGGCTCCTCCTCCGCGCGCGTCAGCTCCACGCCGCGCTCGGGCGACCAGCGGCCTACCTGCATACGAAAGTATTCAACCCTTATTAACGTCCCACTGCTGGTCACGGGCCTCCACATACGAGAGGAATCAGGCTATAGCCCACCACGCTGGCCAAGTGCGGGTTGCCTGTGAGTTTTGAAATACAATTTTCATCGAACACTTTGCAGTATATTATAATACTTATTCTCCATCCATACAAGACGACACGTTTGGCTCAGTTTGTAGTGACCCTACTTGCTGTGCCAGTGGTCGCGGGTACCAGTCCCGCTGTGGGAAGATGTCCTTTTTACTATAATTAGAGTTCATCCCTAATCATATTTGTCTATTGATAAAATATTGTCGGCTGGCACCGACTTTGAAAATATCTGATTAGGTGTACCTACTCTAAATAAAAACCCCCGTTTGGTTATTTTTTACATTTTAGTGTCGGAAGTCGGTTTTTTTTAAGTTTTTTAGTTCACTTTTTACACAGATAGGTATTTATTTGAGGGTAAATAAAAATCGTTATTAAGACAATAGGTAATTAGAAATATATTAAAGTATACTTTCCAAGATTCTAGAAATATATTAAAGTTTAAAAATTTCTTAACAAAAAGGCTCGAATATCTAATAACCCAAGTCCAAACCGAGAGTCGAATCCAGGACCTCCGGATCTATTACTAGCTACTAAACCACTATACAGCAGTTATACAAAAATTGACATAACTTTTTATTTATAAATCGATTGAAAAAAAAACAAACACTAAATGTTAAGTGAAGCTTACCACAGAGAAAACCAAACCCAAATTGGTTAGGCTGTTTCAGCGATTAATGCGTACATACAAACAAACCGACAAATAAACTAAAAATCATTTTTTTGGGTTCTATTGCATTAATAAAGACCAAAGTAAAATAAAGATGTACAGACATTAAATATTTTTTGGAAATTGTTATTGAAATAGACTTTATTATCGATATAGAGGCCGAATCTATAGTTTTTAGAATTTTTGTCTGTCTGTTACCGCATCACAAAAAACCACTGGAGGGATTTTGATGAAATTTGGTATGGTGATAGCTGATTATCCGGGTCAACATATAGGATACTTTTTACCGCGTCAAAATGTCTCTTTTCTGAGAAAAAATACAAAAACTGCAATGTAAGAATAGATATAATAATAAGTAAAACCTAAGTATTTGGTTTTTGGTCTTCTGTACGCGGGTGGAGCCGCGGGCAATGCTTCTATCAATTATAACTAAAATTTAATAGAACTGCATATTATTAAGTACATAATCTTGTATTATTTAAGGACAACTTTATTATGACACTACTATTGCTTTTTTATGGTAAATTATATTGTTATTTACTTTAAAAAAAATGTCATCAATATATCAATAAGCTGAAGAGCGCATTTAGAAAGGATCCATCCAAAGAAAATGACCGACTTGGTTAGCGATTAACCACATGAAGACTAAATAATTAAATACTATTCTCCTTACCTCTCTATACTGTCGCAGTAGCTGTGGAGACTGGGGCATAGACCAATCCACAGCGGGCCTAGCATCGGAGCCCCAGGCCGCCGCGGCCGCCGCCACCAACGCCTTCCTTGCCATGGCCGCGCCGCGGTGCGACTTGTACTCAACTATGGCCGCGCATGACGCCGCACCACGCCTTATGCGAACCTCTTGCACCTCATCGGTTAATGCGTACAGAAGACGCACAATTTCCGCCGACGGCGTGGTTGGTGGTATCCTCGATATAAATATACGGCAGTTGTTGATCGAAGGGCATACACCTGCGAGAGTACCGATGTAGGTTCTTTTATTATAAATTTCATTCATTCTCTATATCTAATATTTATAACATTTCTCTATATCTAATACATTTTAGCCACTGTAAAGGCTCGAGGGAAATTTGGAATAAAAATGTCTCGTCCTGAATTAACACTATAATTCACATAATATAATATGTTACTTTTTACTAGGGCTTTCTAACCCGTTCAATTTGAAACCGGTTTTTCGCAAACCGAAAGGCTTTCGGTTTTACGTTTCGGCTACATTCTTTAACCGGTTAAATCCCGGCGAACGGTTTTTGACGAATTTAGGTTTCATGATCAAAATTAGCCGATTAAAATGAGTTTCTGTGAGTTTACATTCGGCGAATCTTTGATAATGGTGAATTGCGTAGTAGAAGGATACATTGTGTATTCTTGTATGTATCATACATATGTTTCTTAATTATGAATAAACTAGCGGCTGACCCTCGCTTCGCTCGGGTTCGTCCCTAGGTTATAAATAGTTATTAGCCACCGTTAGCCATCTAAGTTTTTTTTTCGTGAATTTTTCCGATATTTTAAGTTATTCTGCTATTCGGGATGGAAACAAATCCAACAAATCAAAAACCTTGAAAATCGGTCCAGCAGTTCTCGAGTTATAAGTGTTGTAAGAAACCCTACTTTGTATTATATATAGGTAGATTAACCGGTTTATTTCGGTATCAATACCGAAATTTAACCTTTCGCTAAGAATAACCGTTAACTATTATAATTTCGGTTTACTAAACCGTTCGTTTTCATTAACCAGTTAGAACGAACGACTTTTTACGACGTACGCGCCACGCTAGTGGAACCACGCTCAAACATTAGTAAAGACTAAAGAAGTACTAAGTACAAACTAACGAACATCAATAACAAAAATTATTTTTATAGCGCTCTGTGTTACCAACTACGATTTGATGGGTTCAAACCGTTCAATAGAGATATTTCAGTTTAGTACCTTTGATGGATGGAGTTTTCTTCACGCAGCACTTACATGTTAACCAATAGGTATGCGATTACGATGCGATGCCAATATGAATTTAAATCATAGTAGGTAGATACCTAATAAGAAACTGAAGAAATAATAATTTTGAAATTACCTAATTGCCAAGACGGCCGTATCATGTAGTTGTTGAATAGGCGGATAGCGTTACCCGCTTCTGCCTCGGTCGTATACATTGCGAATGCGTACCTAAAATTAATTAGTATTTTGTTATAATAAAATCTAAGCAGTATGGAATCCCCAAGAAAAAATTGTGATAAAAACAATAATTCTGTAAATTTTGAAGTTATCATTACCCTCTATTCCAACCAGAAAAATTAATCATGAGACGAAATTCAAATAATTCGCCCGCCTGTCTAAAAAGAGGCACAAGTGTGTCTTCGAAGCAATCGTGAGGAATGCGTCCGATAAATACCTATGGAAAAATAAACCATAAGTTGTAAATACATAAGTATAAGGTAATAAATCGATAATACACAATTACATGTTGTACAAGACATTTTAAAGAAAATACGTAAAAATAATATAAGTAATATTATAGGTACGTAGAAAGTTGAAAAATGTAAACTTATTAGTATATTTGTGCCTGAACATGTTGTGAACGCAATAAGCTAAACATAGTCGCAATAATTAGAAATTGCTACTGTGCTAAGTTTACTTCATCAAATCCAGTTTATAGTACCTACTACCTATTTAGTTGATTCCAAAAAAGTGTAATAAATGCTTTGGATCAACAAAGCGGGGAGACTCAGTTTGTTGGTTGTATATATACTACGGGAGTCTGGACATTAAAACTGCCCCACTAATTTCAAATTAAACAGGGCCAATGTGCATTTTACAATTACAATTCGGTTTTAAAAGAACTTTTGATATTCATAGGGTACATGGAAGTTCGTTTCGTAGAGTTCTTTGGCGGGTAAATCAAATGCGACAGAATTGTAAGCAGATTTCTAAGAAAATTACCTCACAATTCCTCGATGGTTCTGGACCGCTCCAAGCATGTGGAGCCTTCCTATAGATTCTTTGACCATTAATTTGTGTAAGTGTATAAGATGTGTTATTCTCTGTTAATGATAATAATCTTGATGATAATTCATACTGATTCACTTCACTTGACGAATAATGCTTTACGGAAGGCATTTTTTTAATATATAAATTTAAATCTTATAATAAATATTTGATATTTATTTAATATATTTAACAACTACGCGTGCCCCACTAAAGAGCAACAAAAAATGAAAGAACTAATAAGAAATCTATACTAAAATGGCGCATTCTAAACAAAATGGTGGTGTTTAGCAGTATCTTTATGACCTTGAAAATTAATCAACTGAACGTTTCTTTTCAAAAGACTCGGGAAAAAATCATATCTATTAATTAAAAACAACATGGTTGGATGAAACATTGCAAATTGCCTATTTAAAAAAAAGTCTTAGTGCGTCTAGATCGATATCCTTAGTATTTATCCCAGCCGGAAATTGTTACGTTTTTAGTAAATTAATTAATTGTCCAACATTTTTAAGAACATTCTTTTAAGTTTAAATGTGTAAGACTATTAAATGATAAAATATAATTTTTAAAATACTTCGGAAGTATAATTAAATACTTATAAAAAACATTTGTATTTTACTTATTTATTTATCGTTTTATTTGAAATAAGAACAATATGACTAGTCTTTCATTTGAGATATTATATTAATTACAAGTATATTAAGTAGTTTAATATCATTCTTTTTATAAAATATTATACAAAATTTTTGATTGTATGTTTAGGGTACATTTATTAATTATTATTTACCAACTCAAATATTTATTTTAAAAATTGTTCATTACATAGCTTCCGTATGCTCTTGCCTGTGATTGGCAAATTTAGTCGTGTAACGTTTTACTACTTAAGCATTTCCGTGTACTTTCGAAATCGAAAAGTCTATTGAAATTCGAATTCCTATTCAAATTTGAATGTTGTTAAATATTAAATAGAAAATTATATTATACACAAATATATGCAGGTTTTTTTTATTTAAATAATTAAAATATTTATTAAATATTATATATTTTAAAATGACGATGATATTAGGGTAACAACATTTATTATTACAAGATTTATATTACTTGATTTCAAATCTTCGACATTTTTTCTAGAAATCTGTCTGGTATCTAAACTATTTTTAAGTTGAATACGCAAAATATAAATACGTCGAGTTTTAACGTTCATTTTTAATATCTGTTGTTTTGTAAAGAATTCTAACTTCTTCTGATTCATAAGTTTCATGACATTGGGACTAATCGCTGTGACAGCTTCTAATTCTATGGAGCTAATCTGCTGTTTAGGTATACCTGAAAATATTTGTAATCTTAGTAATTCGAAAATTTTCTATATGTGTTAAGCATTTTAAACACCTGTCTTTATGTTATTGTTTGTTGTTGTATAACTATAGACTATATGTATTGAAATAAATTAATTTTAAAAATTACAAATGAACAATGTATTAAGACGTCCGATTTCATGGGAGGACCATTTGTAGGGTTCTCCATAAGCATTAGGTTGCGTAGCAATGTCATAAAGCGTCTGAAAAAAAAATTTCAGTATTATATTTATTTATGTAATTTTACATATTTACATCATATTACCTTTGTCTGCTCCACACTACATCTATCAAGTTTACCCAACACATCAAAAGTGAGTTCTTTAAAAGTAGCAGGTGCTATTCTTTTTAGATCATTTGAGGGAAAAGAACATAGCAAGTAGCCTAACTCATTGATCTGAGCGCTACTTGTATACCAGTCATTACCATAATATCGCCTATAAGCGGTAGCTAAAATTCCAAACTAGAGTAGAAACATTAATTTTTAATATGTACAAACTGTAACGATATATTTTAGCTCTTAGATAATTCTAAAATATTACTTTGCGATTGTTTAAGGCAACATATTGGTTAGCAAAATATTTGAAAACTGATGGGTCCCCAAAGTTTACGTAGTACAAATCTTCTTCTGGGATAACATTTAAAAGACTGCCAAAAGCTAAAAACTCTCTACCCTGTAGAAATGCTGCAGTTTTTCCATCTACAAAAGTTATTAAGTTTAAATGAATTGTTCTGCATAAACATTATTTCCTGTACGCGATATAACGTCAATTGAAAGTTGAAACCCTGTTCTAAATGTTGATGTAATACCTACTTATATATTTTTTGGTATCCATAGCAAATTGAGACACGGAACCCTTATAATTTCATATCCATTTTCCCGTAAGTCATAAAAAAATTACTTGGAGATTATTATTAGTATCTACTATAAAGTCGAATTTCTAAGATATCTCATGTAAACCGCTAGACAATGTCGTAGTCAAATTATGAAAAATAAAATGGGATGGCACAGGGCACTCCATGCATATAAGTGAATCGTACAAAAGAAAGGAGCTTTTGTATCACTGAATTTAAAAAAATTAATTAGATTTTTCTAAACATAATTAGTGCTTCTAAAGTTATAAGCGTTACGTCCCGCCTCTTCCGACTTTCAAAGTAGAGGATTAAAAGTTATGAAAATATCCCCAAGTGATTTGAAATTGCTTATGATTCTTTTTATAGAAAAATTTAAATAAACACTCATTTATGCTATTAATAAAACTAATATCGTAAATGAATAAATATTTAATTTTAATTGAAACTTAACAAATAACGTAAGTTAAAACATAACTTTTGATTGAGTTTTATGTGCCTGAATATCCTAGGTGAGGCGCAAGTCAATTTTCAGACTCGCAAGTGTTCGATTTTCGGGTACATAATTCGCTGTGCCATGATAGAAGCAAATGAAAAGCTGAAAAGTTAATAAAATATTTACTTGTACTTAATTACTTACCAGTTATAATATCCCAGGCTAACAGAGCTCTAGATATTGGTATTAAATGTTTCTTTGTATTTGTCAATATATGCAGTATTGATTCTGCGTCCAGTCTCATGAAAGAACTTGATGGACCAAAAAATATCATATCCATTGAATTTTCAAATTTAATTCTATTATCCACTTCATCATAAAATTCATCATAAATTATCTCGTCTGTAAATAAGATTTATATTTTACCATGTCTTCCGTGATTATATTTGCTGTACATACGTACGTACGTATACGTGTGTAAGCTTTTGAAATGTTAGGCATAATAAACCCAAATAAAATCACGAAAAAATGTGAAAAGAACTTATTTAAAATATTAGCGGCTCACCCTCGCTTCGCTCGGGTTCGTCCCTAGATACGTACGTTGTAATTTTTTTGAGCGGAACCCTAATTCTTTTTCTAAAATAAAAGTAGCCTATGTTACTCCCTATAACATCTGCTATTTTCCTGTGAAAGTCCTGTCAAAAGCAGTCCAGCCGTCTCAGAGATTGTCTGGAACAGACATACAGACAAAAATTTTAAAAAATCTTATTTTCTAAGTACCATATATCATTTCATATGCATTTAGTAAAACGCTGTTATTTTGACATTACAAACAGACACTTCAATTTTATTTATCTGTATAGATAAAGTACTACAAATCTTAGAAAGTATTATAAAATTTGCATTTTTAACTTTTCTAGATTTAGACAAAAACTATTTCTAAAAATTTGTGCTGAGGCAGTGAGTTCACTATACCGAAAATCCTATGGCATAAATATCTGCAAAACTCATATATGTATAATATTTTTGAATTTTCACCAATTTTGTTAAAGTATCGTTTTACTTTTGGGGGAAAACTAAAGAAAGAAAACGTGACAAGCATTCGGTTTTTTTTTCTTTGTAAGTGACATGCAGAAATAAAATTGAATGTTAATATAAAAAAATCTGATAATATTAGTAGTTTGTTAGTCTACGTATATGATTGCAGTTTATGAGGTCCTGGATTCGAGTTCTGGACTAAAAGAGTTATTGATTTTTTTCCTAATATGAAATTTTGAGTAGCAGTTCAGTGTTAATCTAAGCATTGCATAGCAGGTAACGTGCGTGTACGAATTTGAATAGTAAATGAAGGAATATTTATAGTATACTATCGAGGTTTTGTCGAAATGCCATCCTGTTTGACTAATGAAATGAGATGGCTGCGAAAGAAAATCAATTAAAAAAATCAATTTATTTAGAAATAAATACAAAAGTTCTTTGCATGTACCTGTTTCGATCATTGCGATCATAGAGTTCTTTTCATCTTCATATTTTAGTTCTAATTCTTCTAGAGATTGAGTTTGTACTTCTTGATTAAAGGCTCTATTCGATTTAAAATTGAAATATATCTTAATTATTATGTATAACATAATTGTTTATTAAAAAAAATCGTTTGTACTGTAAAATAATATTTACTATGTCGTTTCTAAACAGACTAACCTTATATATTTTATATATAACATTAATAATAATGTAATAAGCATTTTATGATAGTTTCATCACAACACAAACTATATAAAAATGCTACGTACATCACAATAATCGAGTGGGTCTGATAAAAAAATATTTTACATAATTGTAATGAAGTTATGTTTTATTCTTTAAAAGTTTACTTTAAATTAGTAGTAACAATTTTTTTGAAATTAATTATTGTGGTCAAACATTTACAAAATACATAAAATGCTACTTTAGATTTATTTATAATCTATATTATGCTCGCACTTCGCAACCATTAGCTGTCAATTTAAAAAAAATACTGACATGTTGACATCACTGAACTGATAACCTAACTTTTTAAGTTAAATATTAATTATTAGGCACAAATATATGTGTTAAATTAATATTAAATTTGTATGCCTTCTTTCTATCGAAATGATATTTTTATCGTAGCAATATTTTAATAAACGATAGCATAGTGAATTTTATTCTAGATTGTGTTAATTTGGCATTGTTAGTAACTAATAAACCATGGGTATTTTAGAAAAGATTTCCGAAATTGAAAAAGAAATAGCAAGAACACAAAAGAATAAAGGTACTGTATATTGTGAAATTATTCTTAACGTTATTCATATTAATTAATTGCTAATAAATAAATGCTCGGGTTACTTTTTATTTATCATTTATAATGTATTAACTTGTTTATATAATAATTAAACCTTTATATGTTTGTATTAAGCGAAAAAATATCTATATTTTTTATTTACTGCGGTATAGTTTTATTTCTTTGATAGTACGAAATACAATATGATAGTACAATCACTGTTTAATCAGAATTTACATAAGTATTATATTTACAGCTACTGAATACCATTTGGGTTTACTTAAAGCAAAATTAGCTAAATATAGATCCCAATTACTGGAGCCATCTAAAAAGGGTGGTGATAAGGGAGAAGGTTTTGATGTGTTGAAGTCTGGTGATGCCAGAGTTGCTCTTATAGGATTTCCATCAGTTGGTAAGGTAAGAAATAAGTACATGTAATGTGTATTATTACTTGTCATTTAAGTATTTACTTTTGGTAAATAAAAATTTAGTAAATTTTCTGACAAATTATAAAATCTATAAAGCTTAATTATTTAAATAAACTATTGAGAATAGCGCATAAATACTATTTATCTAAATTTATGAATACTAAATATTATATTTTAGGCCACTTGCATTGAGACATTTATTTGTTTTATATGCATTAAACAAGTATGTGATTTATTTGAAACCAATTAAGAATTTTTGTGTGGATTTTTAGTAAATCTCTAAAACTGAACATAAACTAGTATTGTTATTTTAAATGACATTTACTATATCTTCATTATTTTCAGTCCACTTTACTATCAACATTAACACATACTCACTCGGAAGCAGCTAGCTATGAATTCACAACTTTGACATGTATTCCTGGAGTAATTGAATACCGTGGTGCAAACATTCAGTTACTTGATCTGCCTGGTATCATAGAAGGTGCTGCCCAAGGCAAAGGTAGAGGAAGACAGGTAACAAAATTAATATTTAAAATGTATAGGCTATGAAATTATTTCAAATTTAAAGAAACAAGTTACTGTATTTAATAAGTTTCAATTCAATATTTACATTGTTAATGTTACATTTAAACTAACATAATAGTATATGTTAGAAACTCTTGCTACACCATTTTTAACATATTGTGTGTTTTAAAATAGTATACCTAAAGTCCATTTACCAAATCCTTCTGCTCTTTATTTTAACTTAATCAAAACAACTAACTACAAATCACTTCCTTAGAGCTTTCTTTACAGCTTTAGAAAAAACAAACCAAGTATTTTAGCAATGCACTAAGGATATATTGCAAAAATATATATAAATATAAATTACTATTAATTTTAGGTTATTGCAGTAGCAAGAACAGCTGACTTGGTGCTGATGATGCTGGATGCCACCAAACCTTATGTCCATCGTCAGTTGCTAGAGCGTGAGCTTGAAAGTGTGGGCATACGCCTCAATAAGAATAAGCCTAATATATATTTTAAGGTATTAAACATACTAAATAACTAATCATCAATACTAAAATCTAAAACTTAATTTCTTAGTATTGTTAGTTGTTCTACTATATTGATAAATATAAGGTTAACATTTTTTTAAAATATATTGTTGTTATGCAATGTAATTGATATATGAGTGTTATTTTATCCATTTTATTGAAATAGAAACAACTATATTGTTCTTTATAAAGATTTATGATTTAATATCCTCAGATAAAGAAAGGCGGGGGATTATCATTCAACTCCACATGCCAACTCACTAAAGTTGATGAAAAGATGGTCCAGATGATTTTGCATGAATATAAAATATTTAACGCTGAGGTAAGATTTCATATACTGTATTATTTTGTAAAATGATTCCATACATTTTTATTTTGTTTGTAATTATTATTATTGACAAATTCTGATTATCTGTGATTGTGATATATATTATAATGTATGACATAACATTTTGTGATTATATGATTAATAAAGAAAAAGTTGAATGACTTATTAACTTGGCATTGTTCTTCAATGGTTCCAAACAAAAGAAAATACATAACCCTAATTAGTGAAAAAAATGAACAGGTGCTATTCCGCGAAGACTGCACGCCGGACGAACTGATCGACGTGATTCTCGGCAATCGCGTGTATCTTCCCTGCATCTACGTGTACAATAAGATCGATCAGATCTCCATACAGGAGGTGGACCGGATAGCCCGCCAGCCGCACTCCGTGGTCGTCAGGTGGGTCATTGTCATTTATCGTGGCATGTGAAAATATTATTTTTTGTCACACCATGTCAAGATATTATGTTCTATGTCACGTCATGTTTTGTGTGACGTGATATAGATGTCAAGTTATTAACAATAAAAAATATTAGGATATACATTATAATATTCTAATGAAAAAATATTAATATTACCATTTTGGATTATAGTTCAACAATATTCATGTGACAATGTAAAATTGAAATAAAATGCTTAAAATTATTTTAATATTCAGAATATACAACAAAAATTTTAAATGTGTTTGCTCATGCATGTTTATTGCAAAATAATTGTAACAAGACATAATATTAATTTAACTAATGAAATAGATGTAATAATATTTTTTTTCAGTTGTAACATGAAATTGAACCTTGACTTTCTACTGGAAACACTGTGGGAGTATCTTGCACTTATTCGTGTCTACACCAAGAAACCCGGCCAGCCACCAGACTTTGATGATGGTCTTATTCTAAGAAAGGTATATTTAATCATAGCACAATATATTCAGTGTTGAGGTGCACACACAACACAATTATATTACCACTAGCAGCTCACGCTCGCTTCGCTCGGGTTCGTCCCTAGGTACGTTTTAAACGGTTAGTATAGAATAGATAGACTATATATTAAATAATCTCCCGCGGTAAAAAGTAGCCTATGTAACTCTCCAGCCCTCTAACTATATCCACACTAAAAATCACGCCAATGTGTCACTCCATTTCTATGTGAACGAAGGACAAACAAACAAACACACTTTCACATTTATAATATTAGTATGGATTAATTATTTATCCAAAGCTTGTGTGGATTTATTACTTCTCCTCACTGAAATGGCTGGATGGATTTGGAAATACTGGTAGACATTACCTGGGTAACACATAGGCTACTGTTAAGTTTATGCTTAGGGACAATATATTATCTATTTTAAATAAAACTGTCTTTCCGGTTTTTTTCGCAGATTTATTTTGATTTTTAGTTCCCGACGTTTTGAATGCTTTACTGAAATCATGGTCACGGGAGAGTCCCAAAAACAAAGATTTTTATAAAATTGTGGGTAGGCACTATCTGTAAGAAGTACGTATATAACGCTTTTGAGACGTCGATAATCTTAGTCTCTCCCGTGACCATGATTGCTGTAAAGCATTCGAAACGTCAGGTATCAAAAATCAAAATAAATCCGCGAAAAAATTCGGAAGGATCGTTTTATTTAAAATGCCAAATATTCTCGTAAATCTAAGAAATTTCTCTATTCTCAAAAGTATTCCCATATTAATTTTAAAAAGTAAAATAATTATTATAATTAAAAATATCTACTCTTAATCCATATAACATTAAACTCCCCAGGGTGTGACAATAGAGCATGTGTGCCACTCCATCCATCGCTCTCTGGTGGCACAGCTGAAGTATGCACTTGTGTGGGGCACCAGCACCAAGTACTCTCCGCAGAGAGTTGGCATCTCACACTCTGTACACGACCAAGATGTTGTTCAGCTCATCAAGAAGTAACCATTGGATATTATGATTATATAACCTACGTTGACCAAGTCTATCCTAATATAAATACACACTTATGACCCTTTTTGTAAATTTAGTTTGAATTTGGCTTTATTTTTACAGACCTAAAGTCAAAATAAAATTATTTTAACGTTTCCAAATGGTATTTGCAAAGAATTCAAAATTATCTATCCATTGTAAAAAATATTCTATACATTGTCTCTTGAACATTTTCCAATTTTCTATTAAAGAAATATTGCATATATTGCATATAGCATTATATATATGGCCATTTTACTTTTATAATATCAAAAAATACTAAATCGTTTAAAAAAACCTTAAGTGAATAGTTTCTAGGCTTATGATCATTTTCCTGCATATATAAAAACCAACTTGAAATGTTTGGGAGTTTTTTAATAGTCATGTTTATTTTTTTACTATTAAACATACCAGGGCTTGGAAAACCGTTCAATTTTTAAACCGGTTTTGGTCATTGATCCCAAACCAAAAGGCTTTTCGGTTTAAGGTTCCGGTTACATTCTTTAACCGATTTAATCCTGTAGAACGATTTTTGACGAATTTAGGTTCTATGAACAACATTAACCAGTTAAAAATGAGTTTTTATGTGTTTACATTTGGCGCATTTTTTCTAATAGTGAATGGCTCAGTAGAAGGATGTATGCACGTTTCTTACTTATGAATGTATTAACTGGTTTTTTTCGGTATCAAAACCGAAATCTAACCTTTCCCGAAGGATAACCGTTAATAATTATTATTTCGGCTTACTAAACTGTTGGTTTTTGTTAGCCAGTTAAAGAAAGAGCTATGAATTAACCATAACATTACCGAAATAAACCGTTTTTTTAAACCGGTTTCGAGCCCTGAAACAAACAAAATAGCAGCAATAAAGTAAAATTCAAATTTAATAGTAACAAATATCTTATTGTTTCATTTTGTGCCAAGTCATCATAAGACTTGGTTTGTGAGATGGGTTTATTCACAATCAAAAGTATAAATTGTTGCAATAAAACTATTTATTAAATTTTTAATTGTGTTTTATTTTTATTTACATTCCTCAACTTAATTTTTGTATAAAATTGATGGATTTTATATATTCTTATTATATAATGGTTTTGTAATAGATCTATATAATTACTTTTATAAGAAATAAAAATCTGTTTTTACTTAAATTATTTATTACTATAACACATACAATCCTTTTGATAATGTTACACATTGCCACCATATCAAATAAATACACTTTGATCGAAGTATAACAGCTTCTAATAAATATAAAGTAATAATTTAGCAAACAGACTTATTGGACATTTGAAATATACAATAAAGTATTCATTATTTGTTTTCTACTAACTTAACAATTAAAGAGTAAATAAAAGTAAGAACATAACGGCTTGGTATTCTTAACACCTCCAGGTAAATTTTTAAGAAATCTATTGTTAACTGTAACGCTAGCGTATCTGCGGTCGCGGAGGTTTAAATGGTTAACATTTTAAAAATCTAAGGCAGAAAAGGCGAAAGGTTTAAAATATACACAAGTTTTATTAGCAGATAATATTATGTCAATAATTATTCCTAGATAAATTTTAAAATAATATTCTGTTTGGTAAAAATTATAATTTATATTAAAAAAAACTCTTTTTACTATGCCTTTTCAGCTAACACATCAGCTTCTACATTAGCAAGAGCCCACCGATGCTCTGTGATCTCTAAGGCTTCCCATTCTGCTTTGAAGGCAGCTTTGGGATCTGGAGGCATTGCCATTGCAGCCCCGGACATCTGTTCTTGCATAACTTTAGACTGATCAGCAGCTGTAACAATTAAATAGTGTATAAAGTAAAACAATCCCTTTAACTTATTTAAATATTTTATGTCAGTGATAATCTTAATTATTACATTGATTTAATTTTAATAATTTGTCTTTGAGTATTAAGACTATAGAATATAGTAGGTACATCCATAACATTATCAACACTTAATGTTAAACATGCAAATAATAATGTTTTGCTACTGTACTGCTAAAGAAATAATTTAGAAGGATTGCACTCACAATTATTTTCTCCCAATACCAAAGTATATATTGTACGCAGACCAAAAACATTAAGAAAATACCATGATGCTGAGGACACCCATGATGCGTCTAGGTAAGCAAGTTCTACACCACGCTGTAACATTGGCTTGAAACGCAGTGTCAATGGGAATGGAACTTTTGCTGTAAATTTTACAAAAACATTAACATTCTGAATTGTAGATTATAATAAATAATGTTCACCACAGTAAGTTATTTTGATTATGACAACCAATCTTGATTTAGATTAGCCCACTCTATGTGACAACACCAGTTCACTCTCTATGGCTCTAACCTTTAAATTCTAGTGGCATGACAATTCATGGCAAGTGGATGTATGGAATGTAACAGATTGATAGATTAATAAAGATCTTTTCTTTAGGATTGTTGAATTAAAAACACAATACACAATTATGTTGAATGTGTGCTTATGCATTATTTGAATATTGCTCTTAAATGATTTGATCCTTTACTACGAAACATACTAAATAAAGTTAACAAAAAAAGTATAAAAAAGTTTTAAAAAATAAATTTGTTAGCTTTACTTGTCAAGAAGCCACTGAACATCCAGTTAATCCAACCACCAATTACAATCATGGGTAGCACATTAGTCACATTTCCCTTCAACATATCTGTCATCATGCCTGGATCTGTCATTGGGTTCTATAACAAAATTTTATTATTAAGAGAAAAAAACAAACATTTTTTTATTATAAGGACCCACAATTAATTTATTATTTTATATAAATATAATAGTTTCTTTATGTACTTCTATAACTGTACATACTTTGTTTAGTTTGTAACAATTTGATAAAAATAAATTACATTTACCTGGGAAGCAGCTGCTCGTTTTTGGACTTTAAAATATCCTGTATCCTCATTATTAAACCAATGTCGACGCATAGCAAAAGACTGTTTTGGCAAATACTTACCATTTTCACGAAGTAAACGAGCCCGAATCATTACTTGGCTAAAAATAATTAAATTTTAATAGTCATTTACAATAAGTAGTAAATTATTTTATTGTATAAATTTATACCTGTCCTGAACTTGTAATAGTTCAATTTTCTTTTGAGAAGATAGTATAATCGATACATAGTGCCTTACTATTCCAACGAGGAATGTAATGATTACTATAGGCAAAAACACCCATAACCGTATATTTGGATCCAATAATAATTCTGTCATGTTTAGGTTACAGAAAAATATTTCACTCTCTCAATTCTCAAATAAAAATTAGGTAGATCACTTCACTATCTTGTACCGAAATCCTAAATCTAAAATTAAGTGACAACTGACAAATGACAATATTAATTTTTATGTGCAATCTGTCATTTCGTTTTAGAATTTAGTTTATGGAGGGTAGAAATAAGGAGAACCAACTTTTATGGGAAACAAGTGTCCACTAGTGGTGAGTAGCAATTCAGATTGTAATTCAGAAACTCACCGACATAGCGCTAGCGTAGCAAGTAGATGTGATGTGAAGTTAGCAGTTTTAAACGGAGTGAAGTGTGCTGAATTTATTTTATAATTATATTCTATACAGGTTCATTTTCAATTTACTGAAAACATTTTGGGATTATACTATTTATATCATAACAAAAACATCTGTAACAAGAAAAAATAATATTTCTTAAATTTTTATTTTCATACAAAAATAAAAATATTTTTATTGCACCTTCTAAACGGTAAAGTTCTAGCATCTGGCCAAGTTTAAATGAGGAAGGGCCGCTTTCTTGACCCCTCCACCGGTCACGCGCTTTCTTTTGCTAATGCTGGGCCGTTTAAAAGGTCAATAAAAATATTTTTATTTTTGTAAAGTTTAAGAAATATTTTTTTTCTTACAGATGTTGTTGTTGTGATGTAAATAGTATATTCTCAAAAGATTTTCAGTAAATTAAAAATGACCCTGTGTAACAGTGTTCGCATAGGTTAGAAGTAACTATTTTGAAAAGTGCGTCACAATAAAGCAGAAATCCTTCTGTCCTTCTTTAATTCACCATCTTACTTTTAGGGCTTTTGGCGCTATGTTTTAAATTTATCCATTTGTATTCTGTGCCGCCACTGATGGTTCTGCTGTAACACCCAGCGTCTGCTCCAGGTGCTCCCCACCTTGACATTTCAAGTCTATTCATACCCGTGCTTACAGTTCATACTTGCTAGCGTGCGCTCTATAGCGTTATTAGTTCTTTAATCTGTGTCTATAGCTTATGTATTATACTCTAAGGGTTCTCCTTATTTCTACCCTCCATAGACTCGGATTAAGGAGACAGACCATAGAGCATGTAACCGTTTGACAGACTACACTTTGACTACTCTATTTAGTCTGTGTTGATGGTAATTGTGTATAATTTAAAATAAAAGTTTATTTACAAAACACGTTGAAAACAGTTGAGACTTGCTAATTGATATCATTCATCATATCAATATATCTAAGAAGAAAAATTGAATATTGATTGATATATAGTCTATTTGGCAGGGCACATCCTATAAAAAAATTAGTCGTGTTTTTATTTAAATATTATCATGCCTCGTAAAAATATTAAAAATGTATCAGCCGTATGTAACATAGTAAATAAAATTCCTTTAAATACAAAAGAAAGTGTGGTACCAAAATTGGAAAATGAGCAGATCGATATGAGTAAAAAAAATGCCATTGATTTAAGTAAATTCAAATTTGAAAAGAAACCTCACGTAAAAATTGAGTTTGAAGAGGATTCTCCTACTAAACAGGTATTTTTATAATTTAAATGAAATAATTGAAGTATAATACTATACTATAAAATCGCAAATTTTCCCCTAATTAGGAATCTCAAGGTCTCTGGGAACCATCTAATTGGAAAGATTTCTTAGTCAACTTAAGAATAATGCGGTCAAATAATGATGCCCCAGTAGATTCAATGGGTTGTCACATGTCTATGGATGAAAGTGCTCCACCAGAGGTCAGTTCCACCATTCTAAAAATACTTTAAATTTAAGCCATAATATGAATTATTTGTTCACATTTTTTATCACATTTATACTTAAATTTTTTTTTGTAGTAAAGTTAATGTGTTAATATTATTTCGTTTACAGGTAATAAGATATCAAAGTTTAATATCCCTTATGCTGTCAAGCCAAACCAAAGATCAGGTTACATTTGCAGCTATGGAACGTCTAAAAGCAAAGGGACTTACAGTTGATAATGTATTAGCTATGAGTGATGAAGAACTAGGTCAACTTATATACCCTGTAGGATTTTGGAAGGTACTTTAGTGTTTATATTTGTCTATTACTATTTATAATAACTAGGTATTGTTAAAGAGTAAAGATTAAATTAATTAGATCTTAAAATATTACATTTTTAAGTAATTTTAATAATCTACTTTTTTTGCTCTTTGGATAGACAAAAATCAAGTATATAAAGAAAACAACACAAACTCTAAAAGACCAATATAATGGTGATATACCAGACTCTGTTGAAAAACTTTGTAAGCTGACTGGAGTTGGACCCAAAATGGCTCACATTTGCATGAAAGTTGCATGGAACAAAGTTACTGGAATAGGTAAAACTGTCTTAAATATAAAAATAATCATGTATTCACTAGGATATTTATGAAAATTCAATATTCCTATATTATATTGATAATATGTAAATCTTTTACTTACAGGAGTTGATACTCATGTTCATAGAATAAGTAACAGAATTGGTTGGGTTAAAAAACCTACTACTACACCAGAAGACACTCGTAAATCATTGCAGTCATGGCTGCCTTTTGAGTTATGGAGTGAAGTAAACCATTTAATGGTTGGTTTTGGACAAACCATATGCTTACCAATAGGGCCTATGTGCCATGAATGTTTAAATAGAGATATTTGTCCGTCAAGTGATCTGGGGAGAAAATCACCTAAAAAATCTCCCAAGAAGTTAGAAAAAAATGAAAGTGAAAACATAGAATCAAATAAATCATCAAACAAAAAGTCACCAGGTTATAAGAAACTGCTTAATATTGAAAATGTTGATGGAAGTAGTGGACTTCCAATCAAATCGCCACATAAAAAGTGTCACAGCATCAAAGAAGAAATAAAAATTGAACCACTAGATGATAATGCTATACTGTCAAAAGACTTATTTTGTCCAGAATCTCCTACATCTGTGATAGATATTAAGGATGTACCAGAACAGAGTAAAAAATATACTAGAGTTATTAACAAAGAAATTGGTTCTTCTGATGTAAATTTAAAGCAGGAATTGGAAAGTAAACAAATAGATATTGATGAACGAAGTAAAAGCAACTTAAAAAGAAAATCACCTAGAATAGCCAAGCAAAATGTCATATCTAAAAACAAAAATGTTACTAACACATCCCTGAAAAAAATGAAATGCTCTAAGAATGATTAGTTTGTTGTTGTGTATGTATTATTTTTTAAGTGTTTTAATTCCATTATAATTAATAATAAATTAAAAAACTCTTTTTTAAATTGACTTATTAATGCTTTAATTAAATTTGTTTAATTTTAATGTTTTTTCTTATGATTCTTCTTTTTGGCTTTTTCTTTCCGCTGATCTGATTTAACTTTTTTCTTTTGATTTTTTCTATTTTGTATTCTCTCAAGTTTTGATTTCATCTGGTAAACTTTACTTTTTTGCAATTTCTTAGTTGCTTGTTTTTTAAGTATTTTTTTTACTTCTCTTTTGGTTTTTAATTGCTCTCCATCTTCCTCTTCACCTGCTGTGTTATCAGAATTGTCTTGTTCATGTGAACTCATGCCAGGAATTTCATTATTTAATTTAATGTTTGTGTTTGCTTTTACTTTTTTATTTTCTACTTTTTCCTTAGGCCTATTTTCTCCAATGACTATGTCTTTTTTCTGAAGAGTTTCTGATGAAAGTTCTACAATCTTAACATTTACATCCTCATCTTCATATTCTTCTTGAAGCAATTGTTCTATGTCTGGAATAGGACGACTAGATACTACAAGTTTTTTGTATGATTCTTTAATCTGAAACAGAACAAGTCATATTTGATTTGTGATATTAGAAAAATAAAATTTAATAAAAACAAGTGTATAGTAATGTAAATAAACAAAAATAATCATAATGTAATACCTCTTGCTTAATTCGTCGTTTTTCTTCCTTTAACATACGTTGAAGTTCCTCTTGAGCTTTCTTTTTCCTTTCTAATTTTCTTTTTCGGAATCCACAGAGAAAATCTCTGTAAATATATAAATACTCAAATTTATATGTTTGTTTAAAATGACAAACTTTTATGTTTTAAATAAAACTATTAAGTAAACGTACTTTCTTTTAGCTTCATCGAAAACTAAACTGATTTTCTTCTTCTTGTCGTTATTTTTAATTCGTTTCTTTGCCATAATTTACAATTCAATTCCTTGTTCTGTGAATTTAGAATTATACTAATTTTTAATGACAACTTTGTTTTTAACCACACGACAATAATGTCAAACTCATAACTCATATCTCACATTCACAATATAACCTAAAAATTGACAATGTCAATTTGACATACAGATTACAGATTATGAATGGCCAAAATACAGATAGAGAAAGAAATTATGTCGGTAGTTTAATATTTTTACTTGCTATAATTGATTCAGGAAGTTTCTTGTAAGCTATAGAAAATAGTAAAAAACTTTACGTTAACAAAAATTCTATACAAAGTTAATCATGTTTTTGTAATATAAATGCCATTGTTATAATAATGGGGAACAATTTTGTCTTTTGCTCCCACCAGAAGTTGCTATCATTATAGTCATAATGTATTGTAAAGTTCTAAAGTGTTGATGGTTTTCTTTCATACAATCTTTCATCCCGGGCATTTTACCCCCTTATAGAATTGAATTTTAGGAACATGATGCACCTCTCCTTCTCAATTCTTTCTTTAGCTGTTGTTTTAATAGGTACAATACATTGTACAGGTAAGATTTGAACACAATAGAAGTAAAAAACCAGCTATAAAAGATATAACCTCAGACGGAATGTAAATAGGCTATACGTGTAGCTCCTTCTTTTCGAGACATCTTCCCCATTACTAAATGACTTTTACGTTTTATCAAAATTTTAATATAAATACTACAGTATTTGTTTTTAATGGCAACCATAGTTTAACTTGTTCCATTTGTAACAATGTTATATTTATATAAAGAAATTTTTAAAACATGAATTATTTTTATATATTTATAACATCAACTAGAAAATGAGCAAATTTTTGGCAAGACATCAAGAATTTATAATTCTTGTATGTGATTGGTGGATCTAGTCATCTTTTATTTTTTTTATACTCTGTTTTCCGCCAATCAGCACCCAAGTGCACAATAAAGACGGACTCATCAGCAGCATGGCTGTCAGTATATATTTGAAGCTTGAACGATGCGTTTCCTCTCGTCACGTTGGTTTTTTTTGTTTGTGCATATTGACGAAAATGTTATCGTGTATGAATTTCAGTGGTTTAAAGTGTGGAGAAATTTTGGTGCAGTGACGTGATGTAGTTTTTATTATGCAAGGTGAGAGCTCAAAGATATTATTGATTAAAGTAATGATAATGAAACAAATTATTATTATGAATGTTCATAAATTAAAAAATCGTAACATTGCCAAAAAAATAATAATTAATTGTCACACTTCCGATTTATTTTTATGATCAAAAGAATGTAAAAACGGTAATAGTTAGTGTTTCGTACGATTAACGTTGCGAATGAAATAGTTTTGGTAATCAATACTAATATAACGTACAGCCATATGTTAACATGTGTGTCTGTGTGAATGCTTCACGTTACACATACCGTTACTATTCCATTTCATTCTAGTAGACTGTTGTTTAAATTTATTACTAAAAGTAATTTGATTAGAATTGGTAATATGGTATGAATCAAAATATTATAATTCAACAAAATATTCACCCTGCAAGCGAATGCGTTGATTGATGAAGTATCGATTTTTGAGTAGGAACCTGCGCTTTTCTATTGTTATGCAAATAGCAGTACCTATTGCTGTGAGAATTTAGTGCATATCCCAGTCTGTGACCTAATAAATTAAATCAATAGAAACGATCTTTCTTGACAAATTTAAACCTAAATATTTTTGCGTTTCTTTTTGAGTTAAAGAAAGGACAAACTATAATAGAGTGACATTTATTATATTTATGATGATATACAATAAGATTTCTACATACATTTATATATATGAACTTAACAATACTACTTATATGAGAAAGATATTTTATTTTTATATTAATTGCAATGATATAACTAAGACAGTAATAACAAATAGTATTAATATTTGTATTTCCTTCATATATACAGTATATTATGCATGAGAATTTTGTATTAAATAATTAGTACATATTAACTATTAATTTACACCATTTTATTAAAGTAAGCATTACATTTTTCTTAACAATACAGTATAATGTTATTATTAAAGAAACAATAAAAATTTTATGACATTTTAATATATTTATATTTTTTTGTTAATTAAAATAAGAAAAATAATTAAAAGATATGTAGATACTTTCATAATATACCTATGTAGGTAATTTTGTCACTAGCTTATACAAAGTTATTAAAATTAAAAACAGTTTGTGTAATTGAGGTATTTTAAAATGGAGGAGTGCTCAGAGTATGATATTGCAAAGGATCTATGGTTGAGTAAGTTTTTATTTCATTGAAGAAAAAAAAATTAAATAATCATAATGCTTATCAATATTATTTTTGTTTTCAAATTTAACCTATTAATTTTATTAATAAGTTTACTCTTTGCTACTTTAGCAAGCATATTTGTTCTGGATTTGATATAATTTATCCTTTAGTTTTTGTGTAATATTTAAAGAAATCTGTTGTGAATTTAGTAAACAAGTCTCTGAAAAAATTTATTTATTTTGCCAATTTTTGTAACTATTGAAGTGATAAACCTAATATTTATGTATACAAAATATTACATTCTGGTCTATTATAAAATTGTAAGAGTACAAGTCAGATTTGTTTTTTTTTCATTATATATATATAGCTTACTAGCATTGCCCGCGGCCCCACCCACGTTCAGATGACCAAACACAAATTCATATGCTTTACATATTAGTGTACTCTTACATTACAGTTTTTGCATTTTTTCACAAAAATGAGGTATTTTCCCATTGTAAAAAGTATCCTATATGTTGACCCGGATAACCAGCTATCACCATGCCAAATGTCATCAAAATCCCTCCAGTGGTTTTTCCGACAGACAAACAAAAATTCAAAAAACTATAGATTAGGCCTCTGTGTCGATAATAATGTTTATTTCAATAAGATTTTCCAAAAAATATTTAAAGTACAGATTCAGCTTAGTTTCAATTTTATTATAAGTATAGATTAATTGAGGTAAATTATAAGTGAACGTTGCACAATATCACATAAGAGCAGAGCAATTATATATAGGTTGAATTTTATATATATATATATATATATATATATATATATATATATATATATATATATATATATATATATATATATATATATAATCACCATTATAGGTTCCTTATTTTTAAATAAAATAAAAAATGTGAATTTGTCAATCGAGTTTGCATTTCAAGATAACATGTTTATTGACCTCAAAAACTACTGACGTTTTAAGAATAGGTTATCAGAGACATCTGTGTAATCTATCAAGATATTAGATACTTGTGGTGTCAATTGCAATATTTTTGGATTATTAGATCTGAATGAGAAATATTGACATAGAATCAATTTTAAGACAACAAACACTTTGATAAACTAAAAATGTTTCTGCAATTAGAAACCAAAATTATGATTTGCCAATGTCTTAAACTTATTTTATAACTTCTCTGTTCTTACTTATTAAATATTGTATGAAATGCATTATGAGTTCTATTACAGGGCTCAATATTAATCTAATAATTTATTGTTCTAGAGGGAAAACAAAAATATCTACGGTGACATCTGTTGAACAAAATGACTTCCCGGTAAGTTTAATTTTTTCATGCCAGATTTCAATTATATTTTTGGTGTTTTCTTATGGAAAGTCTTAATTGAAAGTTGAAAAAAATAAATTAAAAATCCACTTTACTGTTAATTTATTAGACTTATTAGTACATAATGTCTCCATAAAAGTGATCCAAATACCAGATTTGTAATGTAGAGATAAAAATGTGTAAGAAGTATATATTAAATTATAGGAACTATGTTTTCAGATGTAGATAATCTGTTAGTGTCCGACCGAAGGTCTCTTTTTGGCCGAAGCCGAAGCCGATTAATCGGCTATCGCCACAACCTTCGGCCGAAGCCGAAGCCGAAGGTTTATATTCTCTCAGCACTCAGTAATTAATTTTGTATCAATACCTCAAATAACCTCAATATTGAAGGTTTATATTGACTGTCTCATATAGAAGTTGATGATATATCATAGAGATGGTTGGTTTAGAGATAAATAAAAGTTTGTGATTTTGTGATTTACCTACTGGTAAAAAATAATCATTTCTTTATTATGTAATTCACAAATTACAATTAGACCAATCAGTCTTTGTTTTACTCGACTAGACCAAAACTAGACTAATAAATAAAATAAACAAACACTAACTTCTTAGTAAATAATTAAATGTTGGTCAATTAAATGCACAGTTTAGAAAATATTAGAAATTTCAAAATAAATGTAACAATAACAATAGAACTAATGAGGTAATTGACTGTTTTGCAAACAACAAGTTATAAGAATAATATAATATTCTATTTTACTAAGCATATTTGTACTTAACCTTCTCTCTCAAAAACACTCGTTTAATTAAATACGCGTACGAACTTGTTTTGATGCATGCAATGTGATATTTTGACAGTGACTCCCCGCCGCCTCATGACTTTCGTAACAGTTCGTTCAATCTCGACGGTCGCTCGGACCTTCGGCGAAACCTTCGGCTTCGGCCGGGTTTTAGGCCGAAGCCGAATGTTTCGCCGAAGGTGGATTTTTTGGCCGAAGGTGGCCGGAGCCGAAGCCGAAGCTTCGGTCGGACACTATAATCTGTTTTATTAAGTACTCTCAAGAACACATGAGGCGCTACGATTTACGATATCATTTTAACTGCAATCAGTTATAATTAGTGACATTTAAAAATATGTCGAGTTTACACTGGCTGTCTCGTAACACTGACATTATATGTATAGACTAGCAGTACACGCGGCTTCTAAAATATCATTAAAATCGTCCCTGCCGTTTAGGAGATGATCAGTAGCACACCGGCTGCAGCGCCACCTGCCGGGTTCAATTGTATTTTCAAACCATCCAGGAGCCCATTGAAATATACACGCAAAATTTCATCCAATCGGTCTAGCCCTTTAGGAGGAGTAGGTTAACAAACACACTTGCAGAAGAATTATATATATTGAGATTTGTAATTTGTATATTATACTGGTTTTGGTCTTTTATGGGAAAATTCTATTTTATACATATAATAAAAGTGTAACTGATCGCTGTCTGTATATGGAAGAAATTTGAGTAACACTATTACTTGTGGTCATTATAAACGCAATAGAATGATTTTTCGAATTTTCGTCTGTGTGGTAGTGCGCTTTAATCTCGGAAACGGCTTAACCAATATAGGTGGGGTTTCACTAATGTATTGTGGTAAGCTTCACTTAACATTTAGTATTTGTTTTATTTCAATAGGTTGATAAATAAAAAAGTTATGTCAATAGAGACGAAATCGAACGAAACGAGGGGTGAGTCGCGACTCGCGAGTATACCTAATACAATAAAGCCATTAAATTCAACAATTGTATAAAATGGGCAGATTTTGCCAGAATTTTATGAATACTATTTAATACCTACTCAGAAAAATATGGTCACTCTATATCTCTTTTATCGGACGATGTGTTGTTTTATATACCTACTTGTTTTTAAATTGCACCCGCGATTTAATAATAATTAATGAATGACTAAGCTCTTCTATCCGTTTGATAAGTTCGGAAGTCACCTCTTATGGTTAGATACTTCAATGGATTATACTATTTGATTATAAACTTGATACATTATTAGATCGTACTTGAGAGAAGAATGAAGCGATTTGTAATTTAGAAAGTGTTTAATTTCTATTTTCATATCATAATAATATGATAATAAATACGAAAGCGAGTTTGTATGATTTTTGTGTTATCATGAACGCACTATATAATTATTGTGACTGGCGACTCACCCTCGCTCCACTTGGTTTCGTCCCTAGTTACGTTTTAACGTTTAGCTCAGAGATGAGATATTTCCCAGCAGTAAAAAGTGTTCTATATGTTGACCCGGATAACCAGTTATCATCATACCACATCAATCATCAATCTGTCCAGTAGCTTTTTTCGTGATGTAGGTACTTCCATTTCGAGGTGATGCGGTCACAGACAGACAGATAAAAATTCTAAAAACTATAGATTTGGCCTCTGTATCGATAATAAGGTCTATTTCTATAAGATTCTCCAAAAAATATTTAATATACTGATTCGGCTTAGTTAGAATTTTATTATATTATATAGGTATAGATATTTTGCATAATATAAGTTCAGGAATGACAGTGGCTATCTTTCATCTTGATCCATTAAGTTGTTCCTGTAGCACATAATTGAATTAATTCAATAATTTAAATATATAATTTATAAGATAATTAGGAAAATAAAAGTACATAAAATCCGGATCCATTTGTAAATTCAAATCTTGC
Organism: Brenthis hecate; assembly: GCA_951806755.1. Lineage (NCBI taxonomy): Eukaryota > Metazoa > Arthropoda > Insecta > Lepidoptera > Nymphalidae > Brenthis > Brenthis hecate. The sequence continues at coordinate 5,218,741 of OX638266.1, forward strand.
AGGGACCCACTCGAACATACACAAAAAAAATCATTAAAATCGTCCCTGCCGTTTAGGACATGATGAGTGGAGAATACCGACTGCACCTACTGGGTCCATTTGTATTTTCAAACCATCCAGAAACCCATTGAAATATACACACATTTCAACTAAATCGGTCCAGCCGTTTAGGAGGAGTTAGGTGACTAACACACGTACAGAAGAATTATATATAAATAATAATAATAAAGGTGCACTCAAAGACTCCACATAGTATTTTATATATTTTTATATATTTTATATACAATCAACAATGTTACTGTGATTAACCTGAAGTGTAGTAGATACTTAGCAAAAATAATCTAAAATATTGCACACATACAGAACAAAGAATATAAAGATATAAAAAATAAATAAATAGGTAGTTGGTTCAAGGTCTATCTGCTCAACCAATTGAAATATTAAGTAAATTTTATTCAGTGATAAGAAATCGCCAAGTCACATATCGCTCAAGTTAAGCACATTTCAAAAAATATTAATGAGTAATTTTATCTATACAGATAAATAAAATTGAAGTGTCTGTTTGTAATGTCAAAATGACAGCGTTTTACTAAATGCATATGAAATTATATACGGTACTTATAAGAAAAACACATTTTTTAAAATTTTTGTCTGTCTGTTTGTTTCGGATAATCTCTCAAATCGCTGGACTGATTTTGACGGGATTTTCACTGGAAGATAGCTGATGTTATAGGGAGTAACATAGGCTACTTTTATTTCCGAAAAAGAATTAGGGTCCGTTAAAAAAAATTAAAACCTACCTAGGGACGAAGTGAGTCGCTTGTATTAACTATAACTTCAACCTTTCCTCGGGTGCTTTCCTGGTCAACAAGTGTTGTCTGGCCTGAACAACAAACAGTAACCTATTATTTATTGCTCTAGGTTTTAGTCTATCTGTGTACTTTTCATTCAAAACTGTCAAGCCGTTTCAGCGTGTAACAAACTTATTATATGTACTTTCGCATATTATATAGTGGTCCGATGATCATTGCATAATATCTATACATATAATAAAAATCTAACTGATTAACTATACATTAAATAAATATTTTTGGGAGAGTCTTATTGATATTGCTAGTCATTATTATCGATATTGCTGCCGAATGTATAGCTTTTAGAATTTTTGTATCTCTGTCTGGTAAATTTGGTATGATGATAAGCTGGTTATCCGGGTCAACATATAGGATACTTTTAACTGCGGGAAAATATCTCATCTCTGAGAAATCTATACTAAACGTTAAAACGTAACTAGGGACGAACCCGAGCGGATCGAGGATGAGTCGCTAGTTCACAATATAAATAATTTCCAGACTAGATCGATTGTTTGTATTGCTGGAGGCGGGCGCGGGGGCCGCCACACGGCGTGCAGCCGCGCGCCAGCTCGGCGAGGTGCAGAAGGCCCACCCAGAGGAACTGCACCGATTGCTTGCACGCCTCACCAAGTATTTACGATCTCCGGCTTGGGAAACGAGAATTGCGGCTACACAGGTAAATACTCGTATGAACATGAACTCGTATAAAGCACTAGCGACTAATTCTTACCGGTGGTAGGACTCTGTCAAGCCTGAGGAATCCGACTGGATGGGTACCACCCCCTTATCTATTTCTCCCGCCAAGCAACAATGATTACACTGTCGTGTTCCGATCTGAAGGATAAGGTAGCCAGCGCAATTACAGGCAAGAGGCATATCATCTTAGTCCTCACAGTGACAATGCACCTACGGTTCTGCATTTTTGTAACATAAAACCTAAGTGCATGAACCGTAGGTGTCATGGGCGACAGGTACCGCTTACCATCAGGTGGCTGTCTGCTCGTTTGTCACTGAGTACCATAAAAAAAACACCGCTTTCCCCTAGATGCTAAACAGTAGCCTACATGTATTCCAGATCTGAGTCCTAAATTTTTTCTTTATAATCTGTCCAACGTTTATAAACGTGTAAAGTGAGGGAGTAAAAAACACGTACAAACTTTCCGCATAAAAGACCGATTACAATAACGTCACCTTTTCGTCATTGAAATTTAAAAATATAATTGTTTTTTAACAGGCTGTGGAAGCGATATTGACAAATGTTCCAGAATGGCATCCTCCGCCCTTTCCCCTAGTCAAAGGTAAACAGTTTATATCACAAAGTTATTACTATTTATAAATTCTATTTATGTTTGAGAATTGGATAGCGAATTTATAACGAAACCAGTGCGGCTCCTAGTAAATTCATTGCAAAATTTTTATATCGCCGGGATTTCTATCTTTATGCTTTATGCACACTCTTAAGCCATAAAAACATCTATGCAAAAACTACACCAAAGAACGACAAAACATCAATTAAACCTACAATAAAACTACAAATTTTGTCATCTAATTTCATGAAGACATTACGTTCGCTATAAAAATGAAACGAGTAATAGCCGTTGCATCACTAACCATTTGAATACCTAAAAGTTTATTAATTATTTAAATTTAAATTTTATATTATACTAGCGACATGCCCACCTTCATTTCGCTCGAGTGCGTCCCGAGGTGTTTTTTTTTTATAATTTTGCTTTATTTCACACAAATGTTAAGCAGCGCACACAGATAAATTAACCTAACGGCGAGTTTTTTTTTCGACTTTGATGTAACGAGATGATTTCTGACAAGAGCGAATAAAGTCATTATTATTTTTGACTGAAAAATAACCTATAGCACTCGGAAGCAATGTAACATCCTATAGTAAAAGATTTCTTTAGAATCGTGTAGTTTCTGAGATTATTCTTTACATCCAAACGTAAAAACTTTTCCTCTTTACATATTAGTGTAGAAACTAGAATGTAGATAGATTGATGGCTCAGCACGGTCTTTTACGAGCAGGATTGATACAGAATGAAGTGTGAATTTTACATAATAGCTTTGTAATACTTAAAAGGATACTTAGGCGGCAGATAAATGCGATACCATATCTTGAAAGAGTTTAAGTAATAAAGAGCAATGGCCCATCACATTAAACGAGCAAAATTAAGAGCAAAATGTATGTATGTTGTTAGTGTTTTTCATCAGTTTGCACTAAGGATAAATTTTAAAATAACCGTCCAATGTTTTTATCAAGAGAGATAATATGAGAATCTTCTCCTTTAATCTACGAAATTGTAGTAAACTCAGTGCAGGGCTGCCAGTAGAGCCAACTTATTTTATACCGCTGGATCACTCAAATTATACCAAATCAAATTTTATTTTACAAACTAGCATTATCCGCGGCTCCGCCCGCGTTCAGATGACCAAAAACCAAATTCTTACGTTTTATATTTGTAGTTATATATTAGTATACTCTCACATTGCAGTTTTTGTATTTTTTCTCAGAAATGAGACATTTTCTCACGGTAAAAAGTCCCGTCCTATATGTTGACCCAGATAACCAGCTATCACCATACCAAATTTCATCAAAATCCATCCAGTGGTTTTTCTGTGATGCGGTAACAGACAGACAAAATTTCTAAAAACTATAGATTCGGCCTCTGTATCGATAATAATGTCTTATTTCGATTAGATTTTCCGAAAAATATTTAATGTACAAATTCGGCTTAGTTACAATTTTATTATATGTATAGATTAACAAAACCGTAGACAAATACTCTGTGACGAATAAATAAAAATCAATAAAAATATGTAATAACTTATAATGAAATATACATAAAATAACCATATTTTACAATTTTCGTATCCAATTATACGATCTGGCAACCCCGCTTATGTGCGAAGTTGATGCCGGATGAAATGGTTACATGTAGACGGTAAAGGAAAAACTTACTGATTAAGTCATTTTCCGCAAGTAATCGTCCTTGATAACTTTGAATTTTAAGTTCTAATTTAAATTATTTGACTTGCATGATTGTTACCAACAGATAGGTACATATAATTATTATTAGATGTAAAGGGAAGTTATGTATGTAGTTACTTAAATTTCGCCTATTGTCGGCAGATATATAAGATTTATTATGCTTTTCACGTCGTTTTAGCCATTTCAAAAGTTTGTTCATCTTGAATATTAAGCATCTGGCCGAAGTATGTGCCATAAGCACATGGAAACGGTCAGGTTATAATGAATGTTGGTTTTTGAAAATATTCTGTATAACATATGTGAAAAACAAGTTTGCTATTACGACCAGTTTAGAAGGATTTTTATGTATCTTTAGTGTCAGCTAGCCGTCACGGCCCCGGTTACCCCATTCAACAGACCATTAATTTTCAAAATTTCAGCTTCGCCAATATGGCGTTCGTTTGGCAGTTATTTATTCATAATGCCACGATTTGTAAATTTATTCTTACGATAACATATCGTGCTTGTTACGACTTGCTTTTATTGGCGGTTATGCCGTAACGTGGTAGTTAAGTTTGATAAGCTTTGAAGCGTTTTATTGTGTAATTTTTTATATATAGTATGTATGTATGTATGTATATCATGAATGTATTAAGTAATTTCACTTTGTTCTTTATGTATGGCGTCCAAACATGGTCCAATATATAGATTATTATTATACGTATATTTAAATGTTTCGTAAAGGATTTAAAATAGTATAATATGTTGGAATATAAGTATACTAGCGACTCACTCTCGCTCACCTCGGGTTCGTACCTAGATTCATTTTAAATGTTAGTATAGATTTCTCAGAGATGAGATATTTTCCCGCATTAAAAAGTATCCTAGGTAATAGGTATATTTATTATGTTGACACGGTTAACCGGCTATCATCATAAAAATAATCGTTAGAATCTGTCCAGTGGTTTTCTCGTGATGCGTTCCCAGACAGACAGACAGGCGGACAAAAATTCTAAAAACTATTGATTCGGTCTCTGTATCAATAATATTAACTATTTGTATAAGATTTTCCAAAAAATATTTCATTTACAGATTCGACTCAGAATTTTGTTATATGTCTATAGATTGTTCGTAAACGAAAATTATTATTGCTCTTTATTACATCACCTAATTTTTTAAATTCAATTCCATATTACAAGCAAATGCTATACCTACTCAGGAAAATGAAGTCACTCTTTATCTCCTATATCGGACGATGCGCTGTTTTATATACCTGCTTTTAAATTGCATGCAAATATGTATTAATATATTCAATCTAAATTTTTTAGCGACAAGATTTATAATTTATTTAAACAGCTACTGTCTTATAGCTATATGTGAGTACCTACATTATAATACACAACTACCCCTTCTACCGGCTTCACCCCTCACCCCTTGAAGTGTCCAGTTTTATAGTTTTTTCAATTTCCAGGAAAACTATACTAGCAAGGGCAAAATAGTCAAAGGCTAATATTTATTTTATTATTTATTAATAAATCACCTACAAATTCCGTTCCGGTTATAAATTTTATGGTTTTGCCCCATACATTGAAAACTAGAATGAATGTACTAAGCAAAAATGATTTCCCTAGGAACTACATTTTTTTAACCTATCACATCAATTTTAACCATTGACATTTTGGTAGCAAACTTTTCACATAACATGGAAGATATTTGATTTTTAAGGTTTCGTATCTAGTGCGTATCCGTAATTAGATTTAGCAGACTGTCTAGTGTCTGGCTATAAAAATGTCTAGGTATGTATTTCTTCACGTTTTCTATGAATTTATTGGACGTAAACAGTTTACATTTTGTTCATTTTATTGGCGTGTCGTGGAACTATAAAATGTAAACGACTCATTCTGTAAGTATATAAATATATTTTTTAAAGTTATATTGAAGGACACGTAAGGAAACTGAGCTGAGGAAATTAAACTCCATAGGATTTCTGCATAGATACGCATCTAGAATAAAATTCTATAACTTCTATTATTGTATAATTTCTTAATTCGTGAATTCATAACTTTTCCCTAATTTAAAAAATAGAGACAAATAATAGTGTCTCTAAAATCTGTGTAAACTGAAGTGTTTACCGAAATTTATTCAGCGGTTTGACCGTGAAAACGGTAGTACCTAACTAGACTACTTGTACATTTTAGCATCGACACTAGGTGTAACTTATGTTAAGTAATATAATAATTTTACTAAAACATAAGTATGTAAACGATACTTATTTATATAAATTTTAAATATTTGAAAACAGCATATATAGGTCTAGTTACATAACGTTTTGATTGGCCTAGTTCTGGAATTGTCTACTTGTCTCGAGTCTCGACCTTGCCACTGCAATCGCAACAATCACTTAATAGAGCAAGCAAGCTTTAAATTTAGACTCGGGTAGGGTGGCTGACAACGCGACATGCATAATATTTTTACGTGTCAAATGTTTTTTTGTATTTTAGGTGTCATATGCATTTACTTAAAAGTAGCTTAGTTTTTTCTGAACCAATAATTCGACAATATTTTCAAACTGAAGATATCTGATATCTTTAATGAATTAAAGTACATTTTATTTCCATCCAGGAACAGTACATTTTATTTCCATCTTTATTTGAAGCTAGGTTGTTTTCCCATACAAACTTTCATCCCCATGTTAACCTCCTTAAGGGATGATTTCCGGGATAAAAAGTATCCTATGTTCTTTCCAGGGTTTCAAACTATCTTCTTACCAAATTCCATCTAAATCGGTTCAGTAGATCCAGAGATAACCTACCCTACACGTCACAAACTCACAAACTTTACCTCTTTATAATATTAGTATAGATAACTAGTTTTAGAATAATTGTCCGCTTTTGTCTAAACGGAAATAGAAAATATCTTTGTCGGTATATTGTCTTTTGACCTCGGTAACCTCCCAAGGGTAAATGAATAGGTGGGTTAGTGTTAGGTTGTTTTAATTTAGTTTAATGAAGTCATCCTGTTGAATATTTAATGTTATATTATAAAATAAATATACATACATTTATACTTATATTATAAAGGTACAGAGTTTGTTTGTTTAAACGCGCTTATCTTAGGAACTACTAATCCGATTAGAAAAATTCTTTTTGCGTTAGAGATAGCTCGTTTATTGAGGAAGGCTATATGTTATATATCATCATGCTACTATCCAAGGGAGCGGAGCAGTACTCATAAATGTCAAAAAATTGGGCAGACTTCCCTACATTATTGTAAAGGGAAGGGAAAGACGAGGTTTTTTTGTACTTTGAACGCGGGCGAAGCCGCGGGTTTTGCTAGTACATTTATAAAGTGCTAATAATTTTTGTTTATCTCGCCGAATGCTTAAGTGATAATAGGGTTTTTATACTCATTATAAAGTGCAAATTATTTTTATCATAGCAGAATTTTCATAATTTTAATGATATAAATAAATGCTAACCAGTGGAATGAATACAATTTAAATAAATAATAATTTTTAAAAGAACGGGGTTTTTAAAAAACACTGGGTTTTTATCTATACTATCTATACTTATAATATAAGAGGTAAAGTTTGTGAGGTAGTAGGGGTAATCTCTGAATTTACTGAACCGATTTAGATGAAATTTAGTAAGAAGATAGTTTGAAACCTTGGGAAGGACATAGGATACTTTTTATCCGGGAAATTATCCCTTAAGGGAGTGAAAATGGGGATAAAAGATTGTATTGGGAAGCAACCTAGGGACGAGCCCGAGCGAAGTGAGGGTGAGTCGCTAGTGTGCATAATATGTATCGTCGGGTTCGTCTCTAGGTACGTTTTATTTTTGTTGAGCGGAACCCTAAATCTTTTTCTAAAATAAAATGATTTTTTTCTGAAAATAATTTTTTTTTTGTGAAAATGTATTAAAATTATACCTTCACGCTTGGATATACATATTCTTGCGGGGAAGACATATTATAATCTCATATTATTCCAATTTGCACACTCTCGTTGGGGATTCACACATTTGATCTATCCTTCTCTACTAAAAATACTTGGTTCGGTTTAAAGATATTTATTTCTATAAAAAAAGACACATTGCCACTTACATGGAAACATAAATTTGGTTGTGATAGGTGTAGATCGTAAAGTTGTATACTCAGATTAGGTATAAATAAATATGTTGGGACATATTCACACAGCACCATCTAGTTCCATGGTAAGCTATGAGGCTTGTGTTATGGATACTAGATAGTTGATACTATACATATATAACTTTAAATACATACATGTTATAAATATAAACACCCATGACTGGAGTACAAACATTCATGCTCATCACACAAATGATGCCCCTAGCGGGATTTGATCCCGCGACAGCTGGCACAGCAAGTAGGGTCACTACAAACTGAGACAAACGTGTCGTCAGAATTATTATAGACAATAATTGTCAGTGATATGTGGTTTTATAAGTATGACGAGGTCTTCCGTTTCTTCGGCATTGTATTATTTTTAAATTAGTAGGTATACAAAATACAAATTTAATTAGTCATTCTACGGAAACCTCGATGTTCAAGTCACACTAGCACTTGTACGGTTTCTCATATGCAATCAAATATTGCTAAAATATATTTATATAAATACAATTTATAAAACCGTGGGATTACGTTAATTAATTATCAAGTTGCTCAATCAATGAAGGTCGAACGGTTTTGTCTTGCTCGTTGATAATACGATGATGTGTTACTAATTCAAAATAATCTAAATATAAATATTTTTACCCTAATACCTAGTTATGGGAATACCTCTAAGAGATTAGATTAGATCGTCTTAAAAGTAACATTCAGCAATGATATACATATTATGTTAATAAAATTTGCATGACGTGATATGCTGCACCACGGTAATGTTATATGTAACACTAGCGACTCACGTCGCTTCGCTCGGGTTCGTCCTTAGCTTGATTCCCCATAATAACTTTCATCCCTATTTTTACCCCCTCAAGGGATGATTTCCGGGATAAAAAGTATCCTATGTCCTTCCCAGAGTTTCAAACTATCTTCTTACTAAATTTCGTCTAAATCGGTTCAGTAGATCCAGAGATTACCCCTACAACGTCACAAACACATAAACTTTACCTCTTTATAATATTAATATAGATTACCTTGGCTGTACTATCGCTTATTTAAAATCATCATCTCGTCAAGGACTTTTGAGCATTATAAGGAGCATTAAGTCTAATCCTGTCAGACGTATCTTTTCTAATACAATCGTATTATTTATGATACGTAGATAAATATTCAGAACTGCAGATACTATTTTATAGTTATGTTACAAATATACGTAAGTTATCGCAGATGTAACGTACAGCGAATCGACATTTACATCTTAAAAGTACCTAATCTTTGTTTGTGATTTTCAATATATATAGGTATGTCGTTATTCAGTCTTGTTGTATGTATTTAGAACGTGAGTAACTACTAACATGTACTTAAGTGTGCTTGTTACAAACGAATTCTCATCCAGTCGAATTTTTGGATGCAAAAAGTATATAATAATAGATTTACATATTTATAATAATTTTATTATTTTATATTATATTTAAAAAAATATATAAAACAAATTGAATAAATTTATTTATCATACTGCAGAGGAAACTGATCCATTCACTGTATTTCCCGGATGCTCTAACCCTACTTATAAACGACTATTATTTTTATGCTAATATGTTGTGTGTTCATAAAAAAATTGTTTCTTCTTTGCAAATAAAATAATATGTAATAGTATTTTTATATGAATCTGTTTTTAATATCCATGTTGTAAATTTTTCCTTTGTCGTATTCAAGAAATTTAACACCATCAGGTAAATTTCTAAGAAATTAATTAAAAATCTATTGTTAACTGACACGCCGGCGTGTCCGCGGTCGTGTAAGGAATAATCTATAACACACTTGATTAAAATAATCTTGTAACTTTATTGAAAACTAGCGACTCATCCTCGCTTTGATCGGGTACGTATTAACAGTTAGTATGGAAGAGATAGACTATAATATATTATAATAGTATAATGTCCTTCCCAGGGTCTCAAATTAGATAGCTCATACCAAATTTCATCTAAATCGGTTCAGCAGATTTTTATTTTATCCATTTAATGGATACCTAATAGGTACAAACAAACACAAAATAAAAAAAACTTTTTATTTTCTCCTTATAATATTAGTATAGATGTAATATTTTTATCTAAAATAAAAATATTTAATCTATATTTGTTAGATTTTATTATTATTAAATTTAATTGTATTCATAAATATAAAAACTAATTACTATGGATTATTGATCTGAAATAAATACTTATTTTTTATTATTATTATATTTATACCACAAATATTGAAAGAATGAATTTAATCATTTTGAAGCTTTTGTTTTATCGGGTTATCTTTCTTTTGTGCAATTTAGGATCGACATAATATTTTACATCATAGAAATAGTTTACAAGGCGCGTGACTTAGGCTTCGGCATAAAAATATTGCAAAAAGTTACTATGTGACACACGAGACGTACTCGTAGTTAGAGCGCAGCACTAAAATCGCCTGAAATTCATATTTGACCTTAAAAAAGATTTTATATATTACTAGCGAGTAGCGACTCACCCTCGCTTCGTTCGGGTTCGTCCCTAGGTTGATTCCTCATACAAACTTTCATCCCCATTTTCACCCCTTAAGTGATGATTGCCGGGATAAAAACTGTCCTATTCCTTCCTAGGGTCTCAATATTTGGTAAGAACCAAATTTCATCTAAATCGGTTCAGTAGTTTCGGAGCCTATTCAGTACAAACAAACAAAAAATCAAATCTTTTCTTTTTATAATATTATTATAGATATACATAGAACAAAAATGTTAATTTAATTCTATTTACATATTAAAAAACATTTTCAATTCTGTAGGCATTGTCAAAAAAAAAAATGTACTGAAATATTATGACAAATTAATATCTACAAATAAAACGTACCTAATCGTAAACAACGTCTGAATCTTATTCACCTGTACGTGAACTTTTCTGTGGCCTAAATTAGATTTTATGATTCATAGAGGACGAGACCGATCAAGATGACAGCGGGCGTCTTCGATGTGAGACATTCGATATTGAGAGGGTTCTGGAACATGGGGCTCATCTCATGGGCTCTGAAGGACACGAGTATGACATGGATGAAGAAGCCTTGTCTGCTTCAGGTAGGTTTTACATCAGAAAACAGACTATCCTTGAGTCTAAAAAGTGTAAAATAAGCCGACAAGTTTTATTAACAATTATATAACAATCTCGATTCGCTCGGGTGCGTCCCTAGATAACCCTAGTCCCTTAATTTTTTTTGAGCGGAAACCCAATTCGTTTTCTAAAGTAAAAGTAGTCTAAGGTGCTCCTTATAACATCAGCTATTTACTAGTAAAAGTCCCGTCAAAATCAGTTCAGCCGTTTCGGAGATTAGCCGGAACAAACAGACAGACAGACAATTTTTTTTTAAAGTACCATATATAACTTCATATGCATTTAGTAAAAACTAAAAAGCTGCTATTTTGATATTACAAACAGACATATATAGTATCTGTATAGATAAGATTTAATATAGTCAGTCGTCTGTCTGGTCTATTGCTTAAAATGTTTCCAATATTATCTTTCACGGTATCGTAATTGAATAAAAGACTTGTAGCTAAGTGTGCTCTAAGAGCCGTGCGGTCAATAGGTTTTTCAAACGGAAGATTTCATTTATTAAGTAGGTACTCTATAAAATCTTAATAAACTCCTTAGATAGATTGTATCATAACTGGGCTTGTTTTAGTTATTTTTAAAAGCGTAGTTTTGAAAGTGTTCATTTTTTTTCGCAGTATAAATAAAAACATACATTTTTTTTTATTCTTATTCTATTTTTCTAAATCATCAAAAAATCTTTCGTACCTATCTAGATATTAAAGAGCGTTTGGCGAAGCAGCGTCAGCAATTAAACGCGAGGCTTGGACTCGATGTGGCTTCGTCTCTAGGTATTGACTTGAGTGGCGTCTACACCAACGAGGATTTATGTCCGGCCAAGATTGTTGCGAAGCCAGAAGTTACAAGGGTACGGGATAAATTTAGTTATCTTTGCTAATTTCCTTTTTGTTTTATGTATTGTTAAAAATAAAAATATAGTTTTATTTATTGTTAAAAAACTAAACATGTTCATATGTGCTTAATTGTTTATGAAAAAAAGTAACGTTTAGTGTATTATGTTATTATTATAGTATATTTTTATGTATATTTTTATTTTTTCTCGAAATATATAATTTCGGTGTTAGGAATCTCACGGGCTTACGCCAAGTGAGAATTATCATTAGTTATTGGGAATCATCTTGCAGAAACTTTCGGTCTAAGCGACTTGTGTTCAGAATGGTGGCTTTTTGCATACATATGAAAGTGAATTATGTAGACTTAACGCGGAGAGAATGCAGTAATGACTTTGGCATAACGCCTGTACAGGAAAGCACCAACGGTACAACAGTATATATTATTATTGTTACAATAATTATATCGCTTATTTTAATAAAAAAATGATTACAGCGTCCAGTACAAGAAATAGTCATATGTAAAGGACTGAGTTCGCGCGAGATGAACCTGGCTAAGAGACGCGCACGCGCCGCTTTCAGCAAGCAAAAGTCGCGCGACTGTGACGACTCCCCCTCCACTCCCCTCACTCCTACCAGTTCTTCTCCCCAGTCTCCCCTTGAACCCGAAAGAAAGAAGATAAAGATAGAGCCAGTTGATGAATCTCCGTGTGAGTTTTTATATATTTTAAGTGTAATTAATTAGAAATATATTAATACTTACAGGCTTATTAATGTTAGGTCATACAAATAATTGATTTATTTACAAATAGCCGCTAATAGGTGTTTGTCGCCATATAGTTAAATATGATTAATAATGCTAAAATTATTAATCATATTTAACTACATATAATAATATAATAAATAAAATAATATCTTAAATTTAACTCCATGCAAAGAAAATATTGAATGAAAGCTATCATTTTTTTTAACTTATAAATGTTTAAATAATAATGTCTCGTGTCTAATTTCAAAATCGTTACTGAATATTGAACTCATATGTTATTTGAATGCAATGAAAAAGTAATTTCACAAATGACCAATTTTAACGGAGAGGGAGTTTGGCTTGACTTTTGTAACATTTCGAATTCCGATCGTGTCGGTTTTTGTGCAGCGGCAAATGCTTCTTGTGGTGCATCCGCAAGCTTATAACGCTCGTTATCTTTTTATGTTTGTGGTAAATGGCAAGTGTTTGACCCGGCCTAATATATAAATATGTTGAATAAAATAATTTAAATAAAACTTTTACTTCGATTTTTGGGTTCCGACGTTTCGAATGCTTTACAGTAATCATGGCCACGGAGAGATTATTTTGGTTCCTGTAAAGCATTCGAAATATCGGCAACCAAAAATCAAAAGAAGTATGCGAAAAAATATTTAAATATTAAATTTAAAATGTCAAATATTCGCGTAAAAAGAAAGTATTGAATGGTGTCCGGCAGTGGAGGCGGGGTGCGCGCCGCGGCGCGACGGGTCGTGGGGCGAGGGCGCGCGCTGGCCGCTGGAGGGCTGGTGCGGCGCGCTGCAGGCGCAGCTGTTCAGCGCCGCGTGGGAGGCGCGCCACGGCGCCGCCGGCGCGCTGCGCGAGCTGCTGCGCGCGCGCGTCTCCGCCGCCGCCGGCTGCCGCGCCGGCATGACGCCCGCGCAGGTACGGTGTAGTGTGGCTAGCATGTACGGCCGCAGATCCGGAGGTTCTGGGTTCGAATCCTAGGACGGATCGGTTCGGTTATTGAGTGTTTACGCGCTGCACTAGGATATCTCATGCGCTATTCTCTTTGGCTATAGTTGACCATGGTTGGCTTTATTAATATAAATATGAAAATTTGTATGTGTGTGTGTTTTGTTACTCCTTCATTCTGAAGCTATTGGATAGATTTGGATGTCATTTAGTACATAGACAGTCTCATCCTTATTTAAATAATTTTTAATTGTACATCTATATGATATGTATTTTTATTGCTTTGCCGTACGTCGAGTTAATAGGTTCTTGTATTGTCGCGCAGCTAGATCGACATCTCTACATATAATAAAATTGTAACAAAGTCGAATCTGTACATTAAATATTTTTTTTAAATCTTATTAAATTTGACATTATTATCGATACAGACGCCGAATCTATAGTTTTTACAATTTTGATCTGTCTGTCTGTTACCATATCACGAAAGAACAGTTAGAGGGTTTTTGATTAAATTGGGTATGATGATAACTGGTTATCCAGGTCAACATAGGACACTTTTTACTGCGGGAAAATATCTCATCTCTGTGAAATTTATACTAAACGTAAAAACCCGAGGGACGAACCCGAGTATAATGTAATTATTTAAATATACTTAAAATTTTAATTCACTACAGATGGAAGACGCTCATCAAGATTGGCTAGAAGACATGGCGTTGAGATTGCTTTGCGTACTGGCTCTAGATAGATTTGGCGATTTCGTGTCAGATCAGGTATGTGGTAATAATTTATTCAGAAAAAAAATTTTTTACATATAAAATATATACGAGTCCATAATTGAGTTCAACTTTCACATTTGTAATGATAGAACTTTGTAATTTTGCGCATAATAAAAAACGATAAATTAATTTACATGTAATCATTGTTAAAGAAAGGAAAATTAAAAATAATATTGAAAATTAAAACTGCATTATCATATCTTTTGAATAAATAACACTTTTGACACGAGACCAACTAGTACTTTTTTATTTGTTCCACTTTAGAGTTTTGTACTTTGGTGGCGCCAACTTCAAGTTTAAACTTTAAATATATTATATTATTGCGTGCGTGTCTTTTGTTATATACGTATATATATATGTATGTACAAAACATATGTTGGGAAGTTGGTGGTGTACCATTTCTGTGCCTCGGAGAACACGATAAACTGTGGTCGATACTGTGTCCTACCGGAGTTCGAGAGTGAACTCACGTTTGGCGCTGTACTCGCGGATTTTGCACCCTCTCTTTGCATCATTTATTTACTTATTTATTTCTTGGTAATCTTACAGCGTTATAAAATTGTTGAAATACAGTTAGAGCATAAAGTTATTAATAAATATGGCCAAAATTAGATTACTCTATTAGATATAATAGTATATGTATTAGACAACAGAGTACTTATATATTGAAAGAGAAAAAAAAGTCGGAATAAATTAAATTGATCATACTAATGATATGCACATCAAACATAATGTGTTTAAGGTGATACGCCAGTTGAGCAGTCGAACTATAGCCACGAGTGCAGGTTATATTATTATAGTACACAAGTGTGTGCGTAAAGTGCACTTTCTTTTCCTTTTACTCTCAAACTCCGATGGGACGGTACTCAGACGCGACCGGTGACAGTTAAAGCATAGGCTTTACATGCTTTTTTAGTTTTGGCGTATAGAATATATACATAAAACATTACTATAGGCACTTTTCTAGTAATATTATATGTATTCTACATTGATCAACAAAAAGATACACGATCCCATGCAAAAGTTCTCTTAAAACTGTCACCAATTGTGTTTAGGTAATTATTCTAGTTGAAATAAATAAATAACAATGTAAATTGAACCTTAAATGCAATGCTGAGATTGTTTTTGCAAAAAAAAATTAAAATGCGCTCAAATGTTCAAATGGGCGCTCATTCAATGAGGTCATTTTTTGTCGGTGATTGTGTATTTAGCACTTTTTTGGTGCATGGTATGCTAAAACTAATATCTAGTAGTATTATATGTATACTATAAGTGATATATATGACAGTATTTCTCACCTTGTATACTTATATACATGTATTCAGCCCTTTTTAACGTCCCACTGCTGGGCACGGGCCCCCCTTCAATACGAGGCGGGTCAGGCCATAGTCCACCACGCTGGCCAAGTACGGGTTCGCGGACTGAGCATGAGTGTGTGTTGCAGGTGGTGGCGCCGGTGCGCGAGACGTGCGCGCAGACGCTGGGCGTGGCGCTGGCGCAGCTGCGCGCGGCGCGCGTGCGCCACGTGGCGGCGCGCGTGGCCGCGCTGGCGCGCCAGCCGCAGTGGGAGGCGCGCCACGGGGCGCTGCTCGCCTTCAAGTATCTGCTCGCGGCGAGGCAGGTGTGTAGGGCCTATGCGCACAAAGTTTCATATACTCGACATTTCAAAATATGACAATATTAATGAATAAAAATTGTTTTACAATATATACATACATATATTGTACAACAATTTTTATATATATATGGTATTTAAAAATAAAAAAAAAAATGGTTTTCTGTAAAGTCTGTTTAGGGACGATAATTTTACGTAATAACGTCATATGAAAACATTGATGAAAATTGCATACTTTTACGAATTGTATTGAATAATTATTATCACTGAATTATTATTATTTTGTATAATACAAAGAAGAAGTTAATTGAAAATTAATTTTTTTTCGACAAATTAAGGTTTATATATAATATTTTTTGCTTAAATTATATAAATTAATTAGAAGTAACAATGTGCTATTAACAACTTAGGCCGAACGTGCCTCTTTATCGCTTGTTCCGTGCTCTCGCTTGCACGCTCGGCTCAGGCGAAACGTTCATCGATTTATAAGACGTTATCACGTCAAAGATGAAACAAATCCCCAGGAGCTGGCAATAGAATGCGGGGCGCTGGAGTTCCTGACGGCGGGTCTGGAGGACGGCGCGGAGGACGTGTCGGGCGCGGCGGCGGGCGCGCTGGCGCCGGCGGCGGGCGCGCTGGCGGCGGCGCGGCCCGAGCGCCTGGCGCGGCTGGCGGCGCGCCTGTGGCAGCTGCTGCACGAGCAGGACGACCTGGCCGCGCCCGCGCACGCGTACATGGCGCTGCTCGCCAAGCTCATGGCTCTACCCGCTGCCGCTAATATGTTACAGTATGTGTTTTATTTTTGTTACAACTAAAATTGAACATGTTCATCTATACAGATAAATAAAATTGATTTGTATGTTTGTAATGTAAAATAACTGCTTTTTACTAAATGCATATGTAATTATAAAGAACAAAACAATTTTTATTTGTTTTGTCTGTTTGTTCCGGCTAATCTATGAAACGGCTGGACTGATTTTCACAGGACTTTTACTGGCAGATAGCTGATGTTATAAGTAGTAACTTAGCCTAAGTTATACATATAACTGCTATTTTAGAAAAAGAATTTGGGTTCCACGCATAAAAATTAAACACATGAAATTGTGAGTGGAGCAAAGGTTCAAACGAACAAGTTCAAACGGTTTTTTGTTTTTGGGATTTTCATGTATGTGAATGTCCGTCCATTGATCTCAAGCTATATGGCACAAAGCAAAAGCCAAATAGCATAAAAATCTTAAGCTCATTTTGCTTTTTAATCCTTATAATTAAAATAAACGGACTCCTCGCATAATATGCATATTCGTGTATTATTTGTTAACATAAATTACAAATAATTATTATCTTTGTATATTTTTACAGTCCAATAGACCTGGCAGATGTGCTGCCGCGACTGTGGCCATACCTCGACCACTCCACCAGTTCAGTTAGAAAGGCGACATTACAAACCCTTCGCACTATAACGCGACCATTAATCACATCTCCAACACCAAATGGTCAAACAAATGGAGATAATGATCACAAAACTGAAAATAGCCATGAAAATGAAAATAGCGATAAAGAAAATACAGATAGTGAAAAAAGTAAAAATGCAAATTATAATAAAAATGAAATTGTGAATGGAGAAATGGAACAGTTCCTAAATTGGACTCCTGAATTACTTCAAGAAGCCATGAGGCATATATATCAGAGGGTACTCTTTGAACATGTGCACGACATTCAGGAGATTGCTGTACAGGTAATTTTTTTTTATATCTCAAATTATGTGTAATAAAATTCTTTCTAGCCAAATTATTTATTTAATGATTTTAAATTGCTTCATTAAATATGAGAAGGTATCTCTAAAGTAAGTGATGCTATTTGAACATGAAAACGGTTTATTTTGATAGTTATATTCATTTACAAATTACTTTAGAACGACACAGATAAAATATGAGTGCCATAGAGTAGCCGTGCACTCTATTACGTTCATTCTAATCACATCGTAATCCCATGAGACAACGCTACACGCCTGCTGAGAGATCAAATGCGGGAACGCAACAGCTTAGCATGCTCTATGTATTAAAGGGGTGTAATTCCACTATCCCGTCAAATTCGGGCTGCTATTTGTATTTAAAGAAACCTATATTTTTTTTGGCTATACCCCGGCCTTAAATTCAGGTCCTCAGTATGTGCAACGATACAAGGTAAACACTGAGCAACAAGACAGCTATGTATTGTGATCGCAATTCGGCTAGGATGATCAAATGAATATGTAGTTTTAGGAATCATAATTTTGATGTACAAAAAAAACAAATTCATTTGAAATGTAACTTTAAAAAAACCTATAAGTGACTTTATAGCGATAGAGCATTGATAGCTAGTAAACCTCTCTGATAACAATCACTGGCGTGTAAACTGCCACCTAGCACCAACATCCAACCAAACAATAGTACCTATGCGTGCAAGCTAGTATATATAGAATGGTTATGGTATTCCATACCATCCATTCTGTATTTATTGTAGTCGCGATAACATAACTAATTTTTTTTTAAGCCATTTGTCACATAAGAATCCAAACACTAGTGTTTTTTTTTTTTTTTTAATATTGTTCCTTTTTTAATATTATTTGCCAGGTGTGGTACAACCTGGTGCGTCACGCTGCGCTAGGCACGATCCTGGTGGCGGCGTGCCCGCTGCTGGCGCTGTGGCTGTGCCTCGCCATGCAGCCGCCGCGCCTGCCGCTCGACCCCGCGCTGCTGCTGCACGCGCCGCACAAGGTACCGTGCTGTACTGTGTGTGTACACAGTAGTTGTCTGTGCAGGGAGATAAACAAACGTCCAAACTTACATATATTATATTGACTTTTAAGTCATATTTACACACAAATATTGGTAGCAAACATACAAATAGAGCAGTGGTAACGCGCTCGTTTGAAAAATCAAGTGATGTGGGTCTAGTCCCGGGTCTCGCACCTCTGATATTTACATGTGGGAAACATTTTTAACATGGTTACTTGTGTATCAGTGAAGAAAAAAACATTATGAGGAAATCTACATGTCTAACCTATAGTCTGATTTTTAATTCGACAGAATTCTGACATTTCAGAAGTGTTGTGTCAACTTTGAAACATTGTCACTAAAAACGGAAAGCATTTTAGCAAAATAAAAAAATAAACCTTTCTTGAAGTTAAGGTTTCAATTAGAAAAACTAAGACTTAAAAAATTATTGATAACTCTAAAATGGTAATTTTTTTTTTATTATCATATTATTGAAGTTACAATAATTATTAAGGAAATTATTTTTCTATTACAGGAATCCCTGTCCAATAATCCATAGGTTGGAAGCCTTTTTTAGTAAAACCCCTTTGTTAGTAAAACATTTTGTTTTACTCTGTTTTATTCAGTTTAACCATTAAAAATTTACATTATAGTTAGCGTGCATTGATTGCACAAAACAAAGACTATTTACAATGTCACACATATAGTTTACTTGATCTAATTCTGTTTCATTTACTTTTTGTTATTTTATATTAAAAAAATACAAAGCAGAAAAGGTTTATGATATCTGAATTGTCAAAGAATGATAACTGTCATATTTCCGTAGAATTAAAAATCAGGCTATAGCAAGTTTTCGAAAGGCATGTGAAGTCCGCTAACACGCACTTGGCCAGCGTGATGGACTATGACCTGATCCCCCTCCTATTGAAGGGAGGTGCCCAGCGGTGGGACGTTAATTATTTAAAATCCTTTTTCACGTGGGAAAAAAGCCGCGGACACAGTATATTTTATTTTGCTATTGTTGAAGGTGTTGATGTTGTGTTATGATATAAGTTATTATACAAGAGACTTATTTATTTACCTTTCTATCGAGTGCATCTCGCACCCAGCCGTTTCAGCATTAAGGAGGATAAAACATACACACATATCAAGTTCAAGACTAATAATAGCTATTGTATATCAATATCTGTTTGACAGGAGCGTCGAACCCGTGCAATAAGCGGTAGCGGTGACCCCGCCGCCGCCGACGTACCCGCGGCCGACGGGGAAGTGCGTCCGGGGCAGAAGTGGTTCCTGGGCGGCGGTGAGAGCCAGCCCGCCGCACTAAGAGACGCTAATGTGACGCGCGCGAGGTGCCTCGCTTCTGATATGTTAGGTTAGTTATATCATGATCAGTGAGAAGGAAAGTTAGTTCCGATAAATGTCGATAGACGGCGTTGTATGTGCTTGGTTTTTTTTTTGCTATGTAAAATCTTTATAATAAAAAAGGTCTCCTTACGTCATATATATCTATAGAAAGGAAGGTCAGTTACTTTTCAATTCAGGAACATGAGTTCAATTTTCATAATTGTTTTTAATGAATATAACCATGAAAAAATGTCACACATAAATTGAGCTATTGTTGTATAATTCTATATTATTCATAACTTCTTTAATTTTGTAGTTTTTACTTTTGATGTGAAACATCTATTGACGCGCCTTGGCAGTAAAATTGGCTCGTGGTGTGACGGCAAACAGCGGCTTGGCTTAAAAAAGTCTCTATTAAAAATACTCACATATTTTCTATTTTATTTATGAATATATAATTTTTTAAATTATTATAATTAAAATTATAAGAAAAATAAATTGATTTTGTTACCGAAACTATTTTTTTTCTTTATTTTACTCTATATTTCGTTATAGGTTTTTATTAATTATGAATTCTAATATTAACATAGATGTTTCACATCTGCCAGGCGTCACGCGACGATCAATTTTTTGAAGTTATACTTCTTTTGGCGCGTTTGGAAAAAAATATGAGAGAAATAAAATTACGATGCGCGCGTACACCGACAGCCAAAAAGCCACATGATGAAGTTAGCTGCATTACTTTTCCAAACAGAGAATTGTGACATACGGGACGAAATCTTTAGCTATTTTTGTTCCGTTACGTGCGTACATAAATACACACACACACACGTTTTTTTTTTAATAAGCTAAGCGTCATGACAATTTAGTCTTATTTCATATTAATACCTTGCAGGTTATCTGTCATGCTATCTAGTTCAGCCTGCACCTGGCATTGAGTATAAAGCACTAGATGAGAGTCCCATCGATTGTTATGTCAAGGTAATATACCTAAATTATTATTATAATTTATATTTTTTGAACTGACATTATGTTTACTACGTTTCTTAATCGCGAGTTCGATTCCCGTATATGGCATGTAATTAATTATTAGTCCTTCAGAAATTAAATTTTATTTTTTTATTATTTGAGTAATATAATCTAGTAACTAATAGAGTTTTTATTCGAAATAAAAAGTAAAACTGCTATAGTTAAAATATTATGTTTTTTCTTTCTTTCTTTATTATAATAAAATCCGTCAGCTTTTTTATTTATTTTAGTATACAAATTGTCATTTGTATACTATTTTAAAATTTAGTTCTATGATACTTTGTCTATATCATTCCTTAACTGAGGTAAATAATTAAATAGCTTACATTAAACTAGCAGTACCTGCGGCTTAACCCGCGTTCAAACTTCCGATATAAACATCAGTTTTACAATAATGTATGGAAGTCTGCCCAATTTATTTACATTTATGATCACTGGTCCGCTCCCTTGAGTAGTAGTCCGTTCCTCAGTTAACGGGCTATCTAATGCCTAAAGATTTTTTCAAATCAGATTAGTAGTTCCTGAGATTAGCGCGTTCAAACAAACAACCAAACTCTGTCTCTTTATAATATTAGTATAGATAAAATTTTAATAATGTTGTATATTCATCAGGTGATGGTCGCCTACCTGCGGTCGGGCAGCGCGCTGCAGCGGCTGGTGGCGAGCCTCGTGATCTCGTCGTGGGCGCGCCACACGGTCGAGCACGCCCTCTTCCCGCCCAGCATTCACGCTAATGGAGTTGAGGTTTGACGCTTCGTAATAATATAAATAAATATGTATCTACATATATTTATAAGATTTTATTGATATAATAAGCAACGTGACTGCTACATGGGTACAAAGCAGGTTCTTTGCTTTGAATTAAAGAAAGTCTTTGTCATTATTATCCGGATATTTTATGCATCATTGAAAAATGGTTTGCTGTTTTGCAGGTGATTTGTCTAATAAACCAAACAGACACTTCAATTTTATTTATATATAATTGCAATTTGCATTGGTTCTTACCGTTCACAAATCTGTTCCGGGATACTGACATAAAGTAAAAGAAAATAATAAGTGAAAAGAAGCTCGCTTTATCATGATTATATTATAAGCTTTATATTAATTGAAAAATAATTATTAATTTTCTATATCTCGCATCAGGAAGGTGATAAGCCTGAGAA
Source organism: Brenthis hecate (assembly GCA_951806755.1). Taxonomy (NCBI): domain Eukaryota; kingdom Metazoa; phylum Arthropoda; class Insecta; order Lepidoptera; family Nymphalidae; genus Brenthis; species Brenthis hecate. The sequence continues at coordinate 5,241,064 of OX638266.1, forward strand.
ACAGAATGATATATCGAAGCTGGCGCCGCCATTGTTGATAACGACTCTTCATACAGCACTCAACCAAAGCCTCTATTACGATGAGGTCGCACTCAATTGTAATAGGTAAGCAACAACTAACTAGTAAAGAATACATAATATGTATATGATACTAATGACAGATATGTATGTATGTATGTATGTACCTTGAGGACCACTTGTGTAACTCCGAGAAGATAAATTCAGAAGCTTTCTTAAATTAACTTTATCCGGTGTAAAGTTACTCCACAACGTATATCTATTTATTTGACAAATTCCATCTAAATCTGTTCAACAGATTACGCGTGTTTAAGGAACCAATATTATCGATACAGGTGGAATACATTAGTACAGATAGGATTAAACTAACTTATTAAATTTTGTATAAAATACATTATTTAATTTATGTATGTAGGATTTGCGAGACTGTAAGTATAAGTGAAAAGATATTTTTCAAGTAAAAGAGACTTATGATAATAATAATATGAATTGAAGAGTAGAACGGAAATGAAAAGAACAATTTTTTTTTTCCATAATGGCGGCACAACGATACGCGTAAACATTGTTTTCTGTAATTTTAATGGAATAAATAGTCGGGAGTGTTATTATATGATTTTAATTGCATTCTCGGATCCTACATATAAGTTACACATCGATCTATATTTATATGCTACATAATGTTTCAGAATACTACAAGAGGCGCGAGATCTGTTGGCTATGATGAAGCACTATAAACTGCCAGTGGAGAATGAAGAGTTCAATAATATATTGAGACTAGAACAGGTACACTCATTGTGTGAATTTCAAAGTAGAATATCACTTGATAAAAATGAAATCGCTCTATTATATAATTATTTATTACCTAAAAATAAGTTTTATTAGATAACTAGCGACTTGCCATCGCTTCGCTCGAATAGGTAAAAGGCGAATCGCGTGCCAAGGTTTGAATTTTTTAGGAACGGATAAAAGACAAACGTCCAAAGTTTTCTTTTTTTTTGCGCCTGAAACTTTAGCAGAGTTTCATCACAATCGGGTCGATGGTTTAGGAAAGCATAGAGAACATTCGTTTTTATTTATATAGAGGACTAGTAACTTACCATCGCTTTGTTCGGGTACTTCCTTAGATGCCTAACAGTAGCCTATATGTTAGTCCAGGTAATCCAATCTGTGTAATAAAATTCATCCAGGTCCGTCCAGCCGTTTGAACGTGAATTGGTAACAAACATACGTACACAATAAGAACCGGGCGTCTACACTTATGCTAACTAGTGGCAAAAACCTGAATTTATTGGGATGACTTTCAATAATGTCAACGTCAAGAAAAAAATGTTGTTTTTTAATTTGATTACACGAAGTATTTTTAAAGTAAATATTTCATATACATCATAATTTTCACATCATAAATATTTAGCACACTCGTTTTTGATACAACTTTTGCGGTTAAGTGTCACTTTAATTACTTTTTTCTACCACACCACAGACATGGTTAGACTTGAATAATTGTTCACCATTCTCACTATTCTGACTATGTACAATATTATTGCTAACCGGTTGAAATCCATGTATTTTTTTTATTTTTTGTAGGTATTCTGTGTTTACAAATGAATGTTTTTTTTACTATATACTAATAAAACACTAGATGCTCTATAGTGCTGCCCACGGTCCCCATAGTAGTCCAATAAGATAGCAATTACGTGTATTGTAGAGTTAACTGATGGGCAGACTCACATAATACTTTCTTAGATTTATGCGAATATTTGACATTTTAAATAAAACCGTCTTTTCGGATTATTTCGCGGATTTATTTTGATTTTTGGTTCTCGACGTTTCGAATGCTTTACAGCGCATATGGTCACGGGACAGACTAAGGTTATAGACGTCTCAAAGGCGTTATATATTCGTTACAGACAGTGCCTACCCACTATTTTACAAAAATTGTTTATTTAAAATGTTGGCCAGGTGTCGGCGATGACGACGGTGACGCAGCCGCTGGTGGCGGCGCTGAAGAACAAGCGCGCGCAGACTTCGCTCGAGGAGCGCCGCGCCGCGCTGCACGCCGCCGTGGCCGCGTGCGCGCAGGAGCAGGCCACGCTCAACGTCTCGTTAGTACACCAATGAGCGATTTCATATAATAGGAGTTGTATAGTCGAATTTTTGAATGTTTGTATGTATGTTAATTTGTTTGTAAGTCGGTCGTTTTCTCAAAAAAAATAATTATAATATGATGGGTGTGTGGGGTGGGGTGGTACCGACGTCAGAAATTTTCTGACAGAAAAAACCTTATAATGTACGGCTGACCTAAAACTTGTCGATATAGGTAAATTAATTAAATAAATCTAAACATTGTCCATATAGGTAATATTTAAAAAAAAATGTGTGCTATCAAAATAATAACATTTACTAAAATTATATTGCTGCGATATTTCTAATAAAATTTAATTGATAATAAACTGTTTGTTTGTTTTTACAGCGTACAAGCAGCTCTCAGCGGTGCAGTAGCTCACCTGGCGGCGTTGCCGGAGCGCCTCAACCCCGTGGTGCGGCCGTTGATGGACAGCGTGAAAAAGGAGTGGTCGGAGGAGTTGCAGCGCGGCTCCGCGCGTACTCTGGCGGCGCTGCTGGCGCAGCTGGTGCGCCGCGAGTCCTGCCCCAATAATAAAGTGCTCGTTAACCTCAAAGCTTTCCTTAGGTATGATTTGTTTTATTTGTTACTAGCGACTCACCCTCGTTTAGCTTGGTTTCGTCCCTAGCTTGCTTCCAAATACAAACTTTCATCCCCATTTCCCTCAAGGGATGATTTCCGGGATAAAAGTACGCTATGTCATTCCCAGGGTCTCAAACTATCTTTTTACCAAATTTCGTCTAAATCGGTTCAGTAGATCCAGACATTACCCCCTACAACCTCACAAACTAACAAACTTTACCTGTTTATAATATTAGTATAGATGTTAAATGAAACTTTAGAATCGTCGTGTTTTAAACTCGATGAAATGAAAGTGCGACATTAAAAAGAGAAAAACACACATATATATATATATATATATATATATATATATATATATATATATATATATATATATATATATATATATATATAGGATTAAGCCGGCGAGAGAATGAGATAGAATACATTGCCATGTTGTTATATAATATTATATTCTTTCCATATATCGGTATATGATAATCTATAAATATGTAATTTAATATGCCTAATATGCCTTATTTAATTATTCATTTGTTTTAATTTAATTGAATATTTGCCACTTATTATTTTATATGAAACTAGTGACTTATCGTCTCTTTGCTCGGGTCTAGGTGGCTATCGACAATATTTGTATTACCGAAGTTCCTAGTCTCTTTGTATAAATACCATATACTAATTGGGCCGCCTTAGCGTGAAGGAAGTTACAAACACACACGATATATTCGTGCTAATAGAAGGAAATAGTAACAGTAACAAAAAATGAAAGCTATAGAATTGTCTAGTGTTTGTGTATCTATACCTAATTTTACTATTATAAAGTTATTTATGACAAAAGACAGTAATTCCGGCCTAAAATAAACTAAAGCAGTTTTTGGATAGTGTTATAAACTTATTTGTTTATTTAAGTCATATACTAATTTCACACAAATGTGTCATTTCACTCTCCAACTCACACAAAAAATCACGCTAATCTTTCTGTTTTGACGTGAAAGAAAGACAAACAAACAAACACACTTTCACATGTATAATATTAGTATGGATTTAATAATAAATATATTTCAGATGTGACCCAGAGTTCACGCCGCGTGTATCACTCGAGAGCGCGGAGGACAACGACTCCGGCAGCGGCGACAGCGGCGGTGAGGGCCGGCTGGAGGTGCACACTCCGCAGGGGCCGACGTGTAAGTGCTTTACATATTACTGTTATTTACATTTTTTCTTCTTGTTTATTAATTACTAGCGACTCACCCTCGCCTGGCTCGCTTCCCAATACAAAATTTCATCCCCATTTTCACCCCTCTAATGGATGATTTCCGGGATACAAAGTATCCTATGTCCTTCCCAGGGTCTCATACTATCTTCTTACCAAGTTTCATCTAAATCGGTTCAGTAGATTCAGAGATAACCCCCTACAACGTCACAAACTCACAAACTTTACCTCTTTATAATATTAGTATAGACTAGCGACTCACGCTCGATTTCGGTTCGTCTCTAGACAGAAACAAATCTATCCCACGGAAACTACATTTTTTCGGGATAAAAGTAAACTATGTGCTATTCCAAATTATAATCTATCTCTGCGCCAAATTTCGTCCAGATCCGTTCAGCCGTTCTGTTCTGAAAGAGTAACAAACATCCATCCAGCCATCCTCACAAACTTTCATGTTTATAATATTAGTATGGATCCTTGTCTTAAATCCTTACATGAGTTCAGCTAAACGTTTTTTCTTTTGCCTTCCTTCCTTTGACTGTCCCTACTACTACATCCATTTACATTCATACTTAAACTTACCTTTAAAAACTAATTCCACGGGATAAGTTCGATTATGTATTAGTTAATTATCGTCGTTGTAGTTTGATTTCCTATTTTATTTATATATTTTGTTTTTTATGTTACTATTATATTTATTAACTAATATTTATCATTTTTACAGCCAAAAATAGAGATTTTTAAATATAATTCAATTAATTGTTAGAGAGATTATAAATTATAAAAAAGATTACATCTTGCATTTAATTATGAAAGTTATATAAATTAAAAGTTCAAGGTTATTTTTTTTTATATTTATTATTATTAATTTCATAATATATCACTTATAAGTAAAGAAATTAACTGAAGCCTCTACTCTATACATTTCCAGTAACGAAATACAACGGTATCCTAACGCTACGCGAGCAACACCGCAGCGCCGAGCGCGTGGTGCCGCGCCGCGGCCGCCCGCCGTCCGCGCCGGCCGCGCACGCCGCGCACGCCGCGCACGCCGACATCGCGCTCGAGCACCTGCTGCCCAAAGAGGATGAGGTAGATACTTCGACCACACCTTTTGGTCAGTTTGTAGTAACCCTACTTGTTGTGCCAGCGGTCGCGGGTTCGAGTCCCGCCGGGGGCGTTCATTTGTGTGATGAGCATGAATTTTTATACTCCAGTCATGGGTGTGTATATCTATAATATAGTATATATTTAAAGTAATACATGTGTAGTGTATCAACTATCTGGTATCCATAACACAAGCCTCGTAGTTACCATGGAACTAGATGGTGCTGTGTGTTGATGTCACAACATATTTAATTAATTTTTTTACAACAAATTAATTTTTTTAAAACAATTTCATTTTATTCACATTTTATATGAGGATTTCAAAGAAAAATGTTTTGTATTAAAATATATTTCAATTGGCTCAAATCTTTCATTCAGTTTCAAATAAATTTCTATTAATATTCCTTTTTTTATTTAGGCCCATAAACTTCTAAGGATTCAAAGACGAGGAGCCACAATGGCTTTAACTAGCTTAACTGAATACTTTGGAGATGAGCTCCCAGAGAAATTACCAAAGCTATGGGAATTTATTACACAACCTTTTGAAAAAGTCTTGACTGATAGCGGTGAGTAAATTTTTTCCAATAAAACTTAAATATTTTAAATACAACTATCTTTTCGAATTATTTCGCGGATTTATTTTGATTTTTGGTTCTCGAAGTTTCGAATGCTTTACAGCGCACATGGTCACGGGAGAGACTAAAGTTATAGACGTCTCAAATGCGTTATATACTTATTATAGACAATTATAATGTTTCCTAACTTATTGAATAAATATACTGTGACAAAATCCAATATTTTCAAAGTCTAGTGTAATGGTAGCTAAGATTGTAATAAATATTATTACTCTATTTAACATTTGATTGTAACAAATATTGTACAGATTTAGATGATATAGAAGACGAAGCCGGTGAAGAACTGATCTCCCGTCTCCAAGTGGTCGAGGCGGTGGCGGGGCACGTGTGCCAGGCGCTGTGGCCGCGGATCGCTGAGGGGGCGAAGCCCTGCGTCGCCCTGACGAGAGCGAGGCAGACGGCGCTCAGGCATATGGCGGCGCGCGCGCTAGCCGCCATGGCTGCGCGGGACCCGCATGCTGTGATGCAGACTATTATAACTGAGGTTAATGTTATTCAATATTATTATAACTGCATTGTTAAAATGGAAGTCATTTATTCTGGTGTATGTCGGATGCTATCCCATATCTTTATGAAATTCTTTTTTTTATGTGGAGAGTAGATTCTGTGGTGTATATACTATGAATACTATATATACCACCATAGTGTCACTAACTTAAATACACTAATACTAATTATTAATTACATTATATAAAATACTAGCAGAACCCGCGGCTTCGCTCGCGCAAAAACTACAGAAAATCTTAAAAAGAGCAGGTTTCATACAAACTTTCATCCCCTATTTTATCCTCTTATGGGATGAATTTCGAAAAATGCTAAAACACGTATTTAATTAATTGTATTGTAGAGTATTAATACCAAGTTTCAAGTAATTCTGATCACAAATATTTTTTTGGATTGTATTATAACGTGTTTTCCACTGGGAATTATATAATGTTCTGCGGTAAAAAGTAGCCTATGTCACTCTCTAGCCCTCCAACTATCTCCATACAAAAGTCACGTTAAACCGTCACTCCGTTTCGACATGAAAGAAAGACAAACAAACACACTTTCACATTTATAATATTAGTATGGATATATCAACACAGGTAATCGAGGCGCTGTCAGACTTGCGCAGCGACCGCGTGCGCTGCGGCGCGGCGGAGACGCTGGCGCGCACTGTGGACGCTTTACAGCTACAGCTCGTGCCATACATTGCGTTACTCGTTGTGCCCTTGTTAGGTAATACATATGATTTTCATAAATAATCTATAATAAAAATTAAATGCTATTCGTTGATACACGGGTGGATTTATTTGATTTATTTTGTCAGAATAATAAATACTGTTATTTAGCCTAGATCAGGAACTTATAAAGTAAAGAGCCTATCATTGTTTCAATAAAAAATTCAATTCAAAAGAATTAACAAAAGTTAATGGCTTCAAAGCGTGCCAGTTGAATACAGATTACTTCGCCAATGCCATGTAATAGACACGAAAGACATTGATCGGTAAAATAAGATTATTTAACCGGTCAATAAAAAAATGTATACACATATTAATGTCATATTTTAACCGTCCAGGCCGTATGAGCGACCATAACGAAGCGGTACGGATGATGTCGACACGCTGCTTCGCCACGCTCATACAACTCATGCCGTTGGACGGCGCCATCCCCGAGCCAGAAGGTCTCTCCCAGGAATTACGTGAGAGGAGGCAAAAGGATAAACATTTCTTGGAACAACTGTTTAATCCGAAATCTATCAAAGACTATAAAATACCAATACCTGTGACCGCTGAGCTCAGGAGTTATCAACAGGTAAACTTTTTTCAATGTTAATATTTATGTTTATACTTTATACTAAATGGGGATTTAAAAAAAAAATACATAATGCTTAGTTATTATTTGGCTGTTGGAAATGTGTCCGTTTTTTTTTATTTTATTTTTTTACGCATTAAACAATGAATAAATATCTTTGTTTTTGCAACTCTTTTAAAAAATTATATGTGCTAAAAAAGCAGTAGTGACTTCTTAGTGTCGCTCGAGAATCGGAAGTAAAATGAACTTGTAACCTTTAAAATGTCATGTGCGGATTTAATATCTAAATATGGTCAAAGAAAACATCGTAAGGAAACCTACATGTCTAAAAGAATCTAAGTTTTGGAAGACTTATGAAGTCAGCTAATCCATATTTAGCGAGTATAACGGATGGCTTAATTCTCGTCACATTGAGGTAAGGCTCCTTCTTGCCCAGCTGTGGGATATTCATAAGATATGAATTGTTATTATTTGACTATTATTATATATTAGCGATTAGCTCACCGTCGTTTCGCTCGGATTCGTCCCTAGGTTGATTCCCCATACAAAATTTCATCATCGACAATGAGATTTAGTACACCATTTATGACCTGGAGTAATATAGGCTAATAACTGTTACTAATAAGTTCCGTTTTCCCCTCGAGGCGGGCGTGAACTGGCTGCGGTTCCTCAACGAGTACAAGCTGCACGGCGTGCTGTGCGACGACATGGGGCTGGGCAAGACGCTGCAGTCCATCGTGGTGGTGGCGGGGTCGCACTGCGAGCGCGCGCGCGACCGCCGCCCGCACATGCCGTCGCTGGTCGTGTGCCCGCCCACGCTCACTGGTCGGTACCGAGGGTTCATTTATGAGATATTTCTCCGCAGTAAAAAGTATCGTATATGTTGACCTGGACAACCAGCTATCAAATTTCATCAAAATCCCTCCAGTGGGTTTTCCGTGACGCGGTCACAGACAGACAGACTAAAAGACTAAAATTCTAAAACCTATAGATTTAGTCTCTGTATCGATAATAATGTCTATTTCAATAAGATTTTCCAAAAAAGTATTTAATGTACCGTTTCGACTTAGTTACAATTTTATTATATGTATAAGATGGTGCCTATCGAACAAAATAGATGCAAGCAGAATGAAAGGGTAACAACGTTCTAAATAGCTTTGAATTAGTATAATAATCAACTTAAATACATACATGTGTATTTTTGTCTTACCTTCTGCGGCAATCGAGTTATTCACAATCAAATTAATCAAAACAAGCATGCATTATGCACGCTTCAATAAATTGTTACTCAAACAAGTGATAATTAAAATTTGAAAAATCCCCTACCACCTTGGACCGATTTTTATCAAACATAGCTAAGAACACTCCCGACTAATTCACCTTTCAAACAAAAAAAAACACAAAATCAGAATCGGTTCATCCGTTCGGGAGCTACGATGCCACAAACACACACAGCCACGTCAAACTTATAAAACCCCGTCTTTTTTGCGTTGGGGGTTAAAAATGTTAATTAAAATGTATATTTTTAATAATATAGAAAGTTATTCATTTTTTAACAATCGAGGAAATCATATAGAAATACATATGTTTATTAAAAGTATGCCTTTAATAATATTAAGCATTTTTATTTCAGGTCACTGGGTGTTTGAAGTGAACAAATTTATACCAACCAAATATCTAAAACCAATGCAATATGTGGGACCTCCAGTAGAAAGAGAGAGATTGCGGTCTCATGTTAACTTCTACAACCTCATCGTCGCCTCGTACGATATCGTTAGGAAAGATATCGAGTTCTTCAGTAGTATTAAATGGAACTATTGCATATTGGACGAAGGCCACGTCATCAAAAATGGGAAGACCAAAGCGTTCAAGGCTATTAAACAACTAGTCGCTAACCACAGATTAATATTGTCAGGAACGCCTATTCAGGTATTTGACACAATAATTTTTTTTTTATTTTTTAAGTGTAGTATTATGATATGCTTGTTTGTTTGTAAATATTGTAATTGTAAACAAAAATGCTTTATGATTAGCTGGTTTATATTTGCTTTATATATTTATTTGTGAAGTCTAGGCCTTTAAAAAGAGACAAACAAAATTTATGGTGTAATCAAAATTTATTTTAAAATATATCCGAAAATAACATTAAAAATTTAAGCAATAGTATAAAAAATATTTTAAAAGACAACAAAATTGAAAGTGCATAATAATTACAAGACTTCCGCGACACCATTCAGACAAAGAGAGACAATAGCATTCCCAAGGAGGGTTGACGTCAGGCAGGCGGCCGGTCGTAAAACTTTTGCCAAATCCTTTCAGCAGTACAGAAGATGTACTGCACCGACTCCAAGTGATTGGGAAATGGGCAGGGAGAGAAGGCCTTTAAAAAGAGATGAATACATTATTTTAATAATAATAAGCTTTATAAATCAATTACTACTATACAATTTTCACACAGTTCTCCTCAATAGTACTTTTACTATTTTGATATTGGTGATATTAACTTAGAAATAATCATTTCCTTTCATTTTTCAAAACATCTGTAGTATATGCGAAAAACATTAATTTTTTTTGTGTGTGTGTTCAGAACAACGTGCTGGAGCTGTGGTCACTATTCGACTTCCTGATGCCGGGTCTGCTGGGCACGGAGCGGCAGTTCACGGCGCGCTACTCGCGGCCCATCCTGGCGGCGCGCGACCCCCGCGCCTCGCCGCACCACCTGCAGGCCGGCGCGCTCGCATGCGAGGCGCTGCATCGACAGGTAGGGGGATGGATTGATTTTTTTTATAGTCCTCCTGACTGATTCCGGCCACGGCGGCCAATCTCATTGAGACTAGCCAACTGCGCAGGAGATATTATAGTGCACAAGTGTACGCGCAGACACAAGGACACTCTCTATTCCTGTCACTCTCATACTCCGGTGGGACGACTGCTCGACACGACCTGTGAGAGTTAAGGCGCAGAACCGACGCGACACGTGGTCTCCGAGGCACGGAGGTGAAACACCACCAACTTCCCAACTCCGGGCTTTTACTAAGGCTTACAATACAGTAAGATTCAATAACTAAACTTGGCCCGACCCGGGACTCGAACCCAGGACCTCTGGGTGTGCAGCCGTACATGCTAGCCACTACACCAACAAGATAGTTGGTTTTTTTTTATAGAATTACATGGGCAAGGGGTTACGGTCGCTCATAGACATGTGCAACATAAGAGGAATTGCAAATGCGTTGCCCCTTAGGAGTCCTGAAGACGCAACTCTTTAAGAGCCTATAATAAAGCGCTCAGGAACCACCTTAGGAGGAGGATCGTTTCACAATTTGTTTATTATTTGTTTATCGGATTAGTAGAATAGTGGTATAGGTTTGTTTTCTATACTAGAATTTTAAACGAATACTAAAAAAAAATTACATTAATACTATTGTAATTATTTACATTGATACATTTTGAAATATCTACTTTTCTAATTCAAAATCATGATATATCAGGTTCTTCCATTCCTCCTGCGGCGCGTGAAGGAGGACGTGTTGCGCGAGCTCCCTCCCAAGATAACGCAAGACTACTACTGCGAACTAAGCCCACTGCAGCGGCGTCTCTACGAGCACTTCTCGCGTGAACATTTGCCTCAAGATATATCGGCTCATACACATGTGTTCCAGGTATTATTATATTTTTTTATATACAGATAGTCTATACAAATAAATAAAATAGAAGTGTCTGTTTGTAATGTCAATATAACAGCCTGTTACTAAATACATATTAAATTATATATGGTACTTACAAGAAAAATAAAATTATTTTTCTTGTCACAGAAATCTGTCTGTTAAGGCTAATTCTCTTCTGACAGATAGTTGATGTTGTTGATGTGAGAGCAACTTAGGCTACTTTTGTTTTAGAAAAAGTGTAGGAAATATGCGTGTTTTTTTATACGATAGCTTAAAGTTTATTTATATAATTTAAAAAAAAATATCCAGCTCCAAAAAAGTTAAAATTTAGTATAAAATAATTAAAAAAAAATCATACCGAAATATATACTTTAAACGCCAACTATTTCGCGCGCTTGGCGTGACGTCACAGAAAAAGGCGCAATTTGTTAGCAACAAAATTGAAATAAAATAAAAAATATTAATATATGCTTAATTCAAAAGCAATAAAGATTATAAAAAAATTGGGTTCCACGCAAAAAAAATAAAACTCATCAAGTTGTGAACAAAATTAGCATACCCAGAGTAAGTTGCTAATATGAAAAATAAATTTAAAAGTGCAAATGAATAGATAATATATGTAGTAGTATATAGTTTGTACGAAACTTTTGATTAGTTTATTTGTCTTATGCAAACAAATATAATAAACTTACTGCCAATACATATTTAGTACATATTATTATTCATCCTAATATCATATAAATTTGTTTGTTTGCAGGCACTGCACTATCTCCAGAATGTGTGTAATCATCCTAAACTAGTGCTAGTTCCGGAGCATCCGGAGGCGACGCGGGTGGCGCGCCAGCTTGCGCAACAGGGCTCCACACTGGATGACATAGAACATGGCGCTAAATTACCTGCATTGAAGTAAGATTTTGTTTCATTTATTATAGTCTTTTGCATTTATAATATTCCTACGGCCACTTCCCTTGACCTTCATTATAAAATAAAACTTTATTTTCTAAATCATTAATGATATTTAATATATATAGCACAATGTGGGGTTGTATATTGTGTTATGTACTTAGATGTTACAAGTATATTCATTGTTGTTGTCATAAAGCATAAAATGGACTATTTTGATTACTCTGTATAGTATCAGTCGTTGAATTTAAACTATAAAACTTTATTGTATCACTTAATTTTGATAATTTATAATAGTATCATTTATATTTTAACTCACTATATTTTTATTTTTCAGGCAACTTCTATTAGACTGTGGCATAGGCACGTCGGCAACGGTAGGGGAATCTGGCGCGGTGGTTTCCCAGCATCGCGCTCTCATTTTCTGTCAATTGAAGAAAATGTTGGATATTGTGGAGAAAGATCTATTGCAAAAGCACTTACCGTCCGTTACGTACTTGCGTTTGGATGGAAGCGTGCCGCCTCATCAGAGACACTCGATCGTAACAAGATTCAACACAGACGTGTCTATTGATGTCTTACTACTTACTACTGCTGTAAGTATGAACATAATTTCTTGTTAGTATAACAGTCTGCTTAGCCATCTATACTAATATTATAAACAGGTAAAGTTTGTGAGTTTGTGACATTGTAGGGGGTAATCTCTGGATCTACTGAACCGATTTAGATGAAATTTAGTGAGACGATACTTTGAGACTGGGAAGGACATGGGATACTTTTCATCCCGGAAATCATCCCTGAAATGGGTGAAAATGGGGATGAAAGTTTGTATGGGGAATAAAGCTAGGGACGAATCGGAGCGAAGCGAGGGTGAGTCTCTAGAAGTCTATAAAAGGCGTTACATAAAGTTTAACTGCCTCGGTGGTGTAGTGGCTAGCATGTATAGCTGCACATCCGGAGGTCCTGGGTTCGAGTCCCGGGTCAGGTCAAATTTAGTTATTGACTTGCATTGTCTTTCTGTTAAGGGATTCTCAGTAACAGCCTGGAGTTAATATGGTGGTAGTGTTTCACCTGCGTGCCTCGGGAAGATTTTTACATTTTATACATGAAGCTAATGAAATAAATACTAATGATTTTTTGTAATACATTTTTAAAACTAGAAGTAGTCTTTTTGTAAAAGTAATCAAAAGTTGTAATATTAATAAAATTTATTTATATTTCAAGGTCGGTGGCCTTGGTTTAAATCTAACGGGTGCCGACACGGTCATCTTTGTCGAGCATGACTGGAATCCCATGAAGGACCTGCAGGCGATGGACCGCGCGCACCGCATCGGTCAGAAGCGAGTCGTCAACGTGTACCGCCTCATCACAAGGGACACGCTCGAGGAGAAGATTATGGGGTGAGCACACTTGTAGTATTTATGTTGTTGAAATTAATTTGCTACTTGCGATTTTCTAATATTTCACCGTGTGCTATTTTCAAATTAACTGCCTCTTTTTAAGTATAAATTCTTACATAACTTATATCGCATTACCATAATTTTCAGATTACAAAAGTTCAAACTAATGACAGCAAATACGGTAATAAGCAGTGAGAATGCAGCAATGGAGACAATGGGCACCGATCAATTACTAGACTTGTTCCAGTTGTCCAGCACACCGGGGCCCTCCACCTCGCAGGCCTCCGCCCCGGGGGCGAAGTCCATCATAGAAACCCTACCAGACCTTTGGGACGACAAACAATATGAAGAGGAATATGATATGACCAACTTTGTCAAGTGCCTAAAGAAAATGAAAGCCTGACCAGAGCCTTCACTTCATATGAAGAAAATCAAAATGAAGCAAAAACAGTTGCTTCACCAACAGAAAAAGAAAAAAGACTCATAAAATGCAACATTACGCAATTTAATTACTTTTATGCGCTTTATGTCACTCGGAATTAAAAAAAATATGTTAAAAGTTTCTCTAAGACAAATCCATAAAATAGTAAATGGAACTTATTAATTATTATTAGATACATTCAATTATTATTAATTCAATTAGAGATAAGAACTTTGATTCCTAAACAGGGAAAAGATTTTAAATTGTTATGTTTGTCTTGATAAAGAATGTGTTTTGCTTGATAATGAATGTCCTTCTGATCGATTTCGGTCAGCGCGGCCAACTTCACACAGACTAGCCATTTGTTGCTATTCACTGTCAGTGTGATGGGACGACAATTTTATATCACTGGTGACAAATCACGGGCCAACTTCCCAACTCTGAGCTGTTACTGAGACTTTCTTGACAAATAAACGCAATATCTATATTATATTGGGTCTTGGACCATCAGGCATGCTATCCAATATACCAACTAAATATAGCCAACCTTAACCTGCTAAAGGAGTAGTAAAATTCATGTTTAAAACGTGATTACACATTTAACGATTAATGTTAAAACTTTGGATAAATAGACGTTGTACCTATTTTATAATAGAAAAAAGCAGGTCTCGTTTCTCTTTTCAATTACTTGCAAAATTATCTTTTAAAATATTTTTTTATAATTTTACGAATATCCGAAAATTTAAATAGGCATAAATTTAAGAAGTAAATTATACGTATTTCACATTTGTAAAATTTAATGTTAATGTATTAAAAATGACTATACTTTCATAGTAAGGCTGATTCCTAAAAAGTCGCTAAAGATTTTATTCTTGATAATTAATGCATTTACATATTTATTTCGGCTTAATATTATTGTTAAACATTTTGTAATGCTTGTTACCTGAAATAAAGGACAGAAATAAGAAAATTAGGCGTAATTTCAAAACTTTATTGTAGAGGCTGTTACTGTGATCCAAACAGTAGAAAATACAAATCTTGATGAAATAAAGGAGATGTTATATTTTCCATTTATTTGTAGTCTTTCAACTTCCATATTTATTTATTTATAATATGTATGTATTTAAAGTTATATAGGTGTGGTGTATGAACTATCTGGTATCCATAACACAAGCCTCGTAGCTTACCATGGAACTAGATGGTGCTGTGTGTTAATGTCCCAACATATTTATATATTTATATGTATAACTTCCATATATTGTAGTCTTTATTTAATTGATAAAACATTTGTTTATAAGAACTTCTCCTTGTAGTGTTTGTTTTAAAATATTCTAGAATGGGAAGGAAGTGATGAAATAGTTTAAGATACCAATTCTTAAATTATCAAAGTTACTCTATATTTTCAATTAATCCAGGGTCCATATAATTTGGAAATATCTCCTTAGGATTATAATGTTTTTATATGATATATCCTATTTGTTTATTTATATACGTATGCGCTTCTTCAGTCAATTACTATAATATTGAATTTATAAACAAATCCTTCATTAGGTTACGAAGATTCATGTAATATAATATTAAAATGTGTAAACCTTGATGTTATATCAGTAAGTGTATTCCACGGTACTAATGTAATGTTTATCAAACAATTTAATAAAAATCTGTTCTGATAGAAATGTTTAATACCTTAGTAATTTTACTATAGACATAACAATGTACATAAATTGTACTTCTATCATTATAATATACTAGTTAACGGTACTTGTATTGTTAATTTAGTTTTATCCAATATGCTTTGAAACCATTGATTTATAACATATTTGGTCATGTCACTTTTCCTGAAATGTATCTCGGTGTTTGATAAAATACTTTATTTACAGAGAAAGAAATATTATTGGAGTCTAGAACGGTAATTCATGCTAATTTATAACTGATTTGATACAATCATAAAATAATCTTTTGTATAACACAGTCCATCTAAATCCAATATGTTAAAATTTTTCATTTTCAATAATAAAAAAAAAGATTTTTACATATAGCTTATTATACTATTTCACTTTAAGTATTGCCAAATTATTAATAATAGTAATTATTACATTTAAAAAATCTGCATGATCATTGTAGTATGTATCAACTGCATTAAATATGTTATCTACAACAGATTTCAATTATTCCATAAATTAAATACCATAATGTAATTCAAATTGTAGTCTTAATATTCTTATAAAGTTGTTTTTACAGTTCCTTTATAAGAAATACCTCAAAAGTTGTATCTTTCTACATTTAAAATGATTAATTTATAATTTAAGTAAGGTAAGATATAAAGTCACACCGCTTAGTCATTGTTATAGGTATATGGATGCAATAGTTGTTTAATCAGTTATATTTTTTGTTTGCTATTTAGTACCTGCTCAATACATACGACGAAATCATTTATGTATCATTATAATTTATTATTTAATAAAAAATGTTTATGGAAATTTTGCTCATTTCTAATTAATTTAAGATTAAAATCGATTTTCAAAACCAAATATGTATTAACAACACAGCCAAAGGAACAAAGTAAATATAACAGATTTTAAAATCCAATAAGTGGTGTATTAGATGTATAAAAAGAGACTTCATTTTCTAACTGCTTTCTTATTTTGTTAAAATATTGGGCATTGGCTTTTTGTTTTATAAATAATGCAACCTCAAGTTTTGTTTCTCTTATTAATATGGATTAAATCTGAGGCATATATTATAAATATATACTGTAACAGTACATTTAATTAAATTTTGAATGAATAAAATGTGTTTTATTATAAACTCCATTCCTGTTTTTTTTTAATTTGTAGGATTCCATTCAAACCCAAGCCATTCACAGCATCGAATTTTAATGGATTCTGGCGCCACTGACGTACAATTTATAAAAAAAAAAACATGAACAAGAAACACGAAAAAGTAACTTAATCTATCGATGTCATTTTAAGTTAAATTTTAGTTACTGACTAATCTTTATGACGCGTCAATTAACATTTATAGCAAAGCTGAAAACAACGCCATTAAAATTATAGTACAATTTGGTTAATATCAGAAGAATTATTATTTTTGTTAGTTTAAGTTTGTAATAAATAAGATACTTCTCTTTTAACGTCACATTTAGTAGCGGATCAATTCAACCATCAAGAAGAACAGAATTGTCAGTATTATGAATAAACATTCTTTAAAATATAAATATAAACTAGTGAAAACATTAGTAACTAATCTATACTAATATTATAAAGGGGAAAGATATGTTTGTTTGTTTTCACCGAATAGGCTCCGAAACTACAGAACCGATTTAGATGAAATTTGGTAAGAAGACAGCTTGAGACCCTGGGAAGGACATAGGATAGTTTTTTTTATCTCGGAAATCATCTCTTGAGGGGGTGAAAATGGGGATGAAAGTATGCGAACGAACCCGAGCGAAGCGAGAGTGAATAATAATGCCACTAGCTTTAAAAAATAGACAAAATATTTATATTTTTGGAAGGTAGACAAAAGCAGATTCGCCTTTTAAGAGGATAAGTTAAAAAGTGTCCAGCAAGAATAGCGCTAGCGTAAACTGTATGATATGTAAATTGTGTCCAAATGACACTCCTAAAAGCCACGAAACAAAAGTATGATATGAACTTAGTAGCTAAGAACGTTATAGACAGAGCGAAGTGTGTTGAGTTGAAAACCTTAATATTTTTGTTAAATACCTAGAGTAGTTAATTATAAATCATATCATTGGTTTTCTATGTTTATTTTAAAAACATACACTTATACAACATACTTTCCAGTTTCCTATAATAACTTTAGCGCTTTAAATTCACCTATTTGCTATACTAGCGCCACCTATATAATGCCTTTCAACGGACACTTTTTCATACGTAGAGAGGATTCTCCTTATCTCTGTCATCCATACTGCCATATTAAATTAGTACTTTTATAATTTATTCTTCATTCATGGATGAGTTGTGACTTTAAAGAAACAAAATTACACATTGAAAAACACATTTTACATTTCAGCCCGTTTAGCCTTGTTTAGCCATATATATTTTCTGGATTTAAAACTGACACAAACTCTATAAAAAACAATCTTTTGTATTGTAGTTTTATATTCAAAAAGTATAAAGTTTTTAAGCTCAGCTCTATGGGTCATGTTTTAAATTAATAGACAAAACAAAAATAAAAGCAAGTATTTTAACCGAATCATACAATATTATTTCTTATTTATTTCTCACATTTTTTTTCATAAAAACTATTTTTTTTTTGCAATGTTAATTATTTTTAACTCTTGATGAGCTTTATTTTATAAAAATGGAACAAATTAATAAAAAGTACGTAACATATATCAATTTTGCGTGTAAAGGATCTTCTATTAGTTATTGAAATCAACATTAGATGGCTCTCGTGTGCATCAACACCATGGCGAAAGCGACGTCAACCGTGTGTGGATAAATTTTTGTTTTTAACATTAAACTCTTGTTTCATGTTTGTTTATAAGTGAAAGAACATTACGAAAAGCTATTTAAAGTGTTCAATATTTATTAAGTGTAATAGTTCTTCAATAAAAGTTAAAAGTTTAATGTAAAAAGTTGTAACGAACTCTGCGATCAGTTGAGAATTCAGGTGTCAACGAGGTAAGAAACCGAAGCTTATTTCAAGATTACGACTTCTAAAATTAACACTTTACGCATTAAAGCATGTTTAACCGCTCTTGAACTTAGTAATTATCTTTATTTGTGCTGGTTATGAGGACGCAGGGACAGGTAATAGTTATAAATAATTTTGTGTAAGGTTATGTCTTGTCTACTCAAATATCTAGTAAAGGTTTTAAAATTTAAACGATTCTGTATGTTACATATGTAATTACTAACAAATATGATAATATCTTAGAAATGATAATCTGCATAAGAACTTTAGCTTGTTTTTGTTTTCTTCCTTGTTTACCTATTAACCCAGTGTAAGTTATAAGTTCTGAAAATGGAGCAAACAAACACTTCATTTGAATACTGTAACTTTTTATTGTACGTTTTATTTTTGAATATTATAATTAACTTTTTATTTAAAGAAAATGAATTAGTTATATTAAAATGAAATATAAAAAACAATAAGTTAATTAATATAATTCTTAATTCAAGTTTAAAATTATTACAGTTGGTATCAAGTAAAATTCTTGCTCTCTTATTATATATAGCAATAGCAATTATAATAATGATAATAATATTTTAATACACTTAAATATACATACTTATTTCATATTTTACTACAATAACACAGCATATACTATAAGTTCTAAATATCTAAATACAATAAAAAAATATGGTAATTAAAGTAAACCACCACTAATGGTTTGTTGACAAATATTTTAATTTTTTAATATTTTTCATACATTTAAGTTGAGTGCAGTAAATTACTACAATTAATTAATAATAATTTTATATAACTATATTAACAACATATTTATTTTACCAATACCAAAAGTTAATGTTGTTTTTATTTTCTTATTTATTTTAAGCTTAAATTATTTTATTTATTAAGCAATAAGCATTATAAATTAATATTTTTAATAAGTAGCACTATTTTGACATAAGGTATAATTTAAAATGATTAATTTTGACTTCATATTTTCATTCTTAATTAATATTTATATTTACATTTTTAATTATATTTATGTTGAATATTACTGTTGAAGCACATTGTTTGAGAAAATTTTACCACACTTTGTTTATAACAAATTTATAAAACATTTTTCACACACTAAATCCAGTATACTGAATGCATTCTATTTGTTTATTTCATCTGACATGATAGCAAAGAGTTTGCTTCCATTTCAATTATAGTAAATAAAAATAACAGTCTGTCATAGCTTGCCTTTGCATTAAAAAAAAATAGTTTTTCTAAAACATAAAAAATAATCTAATTAGGATTTACAACAAAATATTTTATAAAAGTACAGGAACCTTTTTTTTATTTAATATAAATACAATGCTTCCACCAATAACAATTATTCAATAAATAAAACTGTAAACATTTCCATAAAATAAAATCATAATCATTACATCAAAGAGAAATGCTAATAAAAAGGCAGATGGGAGATCGATCCTTTCTCTTTATATCTATCTAGTTTTTTTTTAAAAAAGAGGTTTGCAACAATCAATTCCCTTTGTGCGCGACATCAATGGGAGCGGTTGCTGTGTACCTATCCTTTGATCTCGCCGCCCTCTGAAGATGCGACATTGCGCTAATACCGCCGCCGCGCGCCACAAAGACCTATCCGACATATGACGATAAATATATACAAAAATAAACCCTTATTGTTTAACTGCAAAGGCTCATTATATTTTGACACCGTGTAGTGTGATGTTACGTGGTAGTACTTTAATTAAAGGTTAATTTGATTTTTATTAAACACTAACGATGTATTAACATAAGAATTCGGCCGGTACTTAACACATATTATATCGATGAGATTATTAAAATAGAATCATTATTATTATATCTTTCATTAAATGTTGAAAAATAAAATACAGATATATTACGATTTACGATGATATATTATTACTTTAAGATATCTTGAATATAAAATACTCTTAGATTTCTAGTTCTTATATCAAATATATAAAAGAAATTTTAAATAAAGCAACTTAATCGCAGCTATTTTTTTAATTTTGCCACTTTGCTCTTGGCTGAACTGAAAACCCCTAATAGCTTATTTTCGAACAATAACACTTAAATTTCAAACAATATGCGAGAAAAATAATTAAAGCCCGTAGACAACTGTTAGGACGTTTCAATAATGAGACAAAAGGAGTCGGATTGCAAAGGGGACGATCACAGAGTAGGATTCATAGCTTTGTCGTCTAAGTGGGACTTACTGTCCTGCCGACTTTTTTCACAATGCAAGAATTATCGTGTCTGGCTCCAAGTTTTACGTGAAAATCTTATACATATATCATATATAATATATATTTATCCATACTAATATTATAAATGTGAAAGTGTGTTTGTTTGTCTTTCTTTCACGTCGAAACGGAGTGACGGATTGGCGTGATTTTTGGCGTGAAAATAGTTGGAGATCTGGAGAGTGACATAGGATACTTTTTATCCCGGGAGATCATCTCATTCCCAAGGGAAAACATGTTATAATACAATCCAAAAAAAATTTTCTGTCAAGAATTACTTGAAACTTGGTATTAATGCTCTTCAATACCAAAAAATAAAATACGTGTTTTAGCATTTTTCGAAAATCATCCTATAAATAAGGGGGTAAAATAGGGGATGAAAATTTGTATGAAACCTTTTAGAGATTTTTTTGTAGTTTTAGCGCGAGAGAAGCTTCGGGTTCTGCTAGTACATATGTAATAAATTAATGTTTTTTAATATTTTTATGTGATTATTTTTTTATATCAATTATTATATTCACATTTATAAGTGCTCTGCTGTAATACTCTTTTTAAATACATGTTAATTTTTTCTTACCTTTAATTATAATTTAAAACATATCAATATTTTTGTGTCTTCGCTCTTCATCAATAGTGAACGCCCACACAGTAGTACGAAGTAATCTGATATTGGGAATTTTCTTTAGGAAAAAATAAAATGAAGTACATAGTAGTAGTAACCATGATAGACTTTATAATTTTAAAATATTTCTTAGGATATTTTCAAACTACTATTTTCATTATAGGTACATTTTACCATCTTATTTGGATACTAGCGACTCACCCTCGCTTCACTGGTGTTCGTCTCTAGGTTGATTCCTCATACAAAAATTCATCACCATTTTCAGCCCCTTAAGGGATTATTTCCGGGATAAAAACTGTCCTATGTCCTTCCCAGAGTCCCAAACTATCTTCTTACCAAATTTCATCTAAATCGGTTCAGTACTTTCGGAACCTATTCAGTACAAACAAACAATCAAATCTTTCTTCTTTATAATATTAGTATAGATAAGTAAAGCTTTTGTCGGCATGGTGACACAAATAAGCGTAGATACGTGGCAGTGTAAATGCATTAACATTATTCTAAATGGATCTCCTTATTTATGAGCTTCTTTAGTCATAGCAATGCAATACGTGAGTTCCGTAACTTTACATAACAAATAATAATCAGATAATTAAAGTAACGGCGAACTCAAAATCAGATAGAAATGCTATACTGGATTCAAAGACTACTCTCATTATGCAGCGACAAACAAACTCGTTAGCGAAATAGTTTACGTAATGTAGCCAAAAGCTTTTAGTTACACTGCACAAAAGAATTACGCAGGTAAAAAGTTTCCACGCTAATGTTATTCACTATGAATTTTTCCAATCCTCTAATATAAAAGTTGGTGAGAGTCGATATGCGGGCTCGCGTAATTCATCAAGTTTTCAACTCTTTCATCGCTGCCGAGGTAAACACAAAGTTGCTGTAATGTCTCAGAAAAGAGTTTCGTTAATGCATTTTGGTAATCGGCAAATGCGGGCAGCGGGCTCTCCGCTATATATATATTTAAACATTTTTGTTAATATTATATTTATTTTATACTAGCGATTCACCCTCGCTTCGCTCGGGTTCGTCCCAAGGTTGATTCCCTATGCAAACTTTCGTCCCCATTTTTACTCCCTTAAGGAATGATTTCCGGGATAAAAATTCCAGGGTCTCAAACTATCTTCTTACTAAATTTCATCTAAATCGGTTCAGTAGATCCAGAGATTACCCCCTACAATGTCACAAACTCACAATCTCACAAAGTCACAAACTCACAAACTACCTCTATAATATTAGTATAGATGACCAAAAATAACTGTAATAGAGTGTGATGTAAAATGAAGAGGGCATAGGCATTGCATTTTTCTATTCGTCGATATTAATTAAATATTTTTATATGTAATATATTATTGTATATATTCTAACGCCTACTTCAACAACAGTCTAATACGATCAAACAAAACTAGCGTCGTGACTGGCGCCCAGGCCGGGGCTGGCAAATTGGCTTCACAATTAATGGCCACCTGCCGCTACTAATCGACCGATAGAATTAAATGAACGGACTGCACTAATTGCCTGGTAAGACAAAGGGGCAAACACTCGCCTTTGAGATCGATGTCTAGTGTCACTTGAGGCGTAGACCTGTGTGTCGTAGGATATGCTATACTTGATATAGAAGAGAAATGCGGACAATTGTCGTTGATATGCGATTGCCAAACATGGCCCCACAAGGGCTTCGTTGTTTGTACTGGTTGCGTTTAAATGTTAACATAACTACAGAAACTCAGTATAAATAAGTAGTATTTAAATATCCAATATTAAAAATAGTTCCGTGAAAGCAATTTATTTAGAACTAGCGATTCACCCTCGCTTTGCTCGGGTTCTTCCATAGGTTGATTCCCCATACAAACTTTCAACCCCATTTTTCTACCTTAAGGGATGATTTCCAGGATAAAAAGTATCCTATGTACTTCCTAGGGTCTCAAACTATCTTCTTAAAGAATTTCATTTAAATCGGTTCAGTAGATCCAGAGATTACCCCCTACAACGTCACAAACTTTTCCTCTATAATATTAGTATAGATATATACTGAATTGCATTACATATTTTAATACTTGTGCGTTGCCACAATGACTGTGGAAACTTTATATCTTAGCTTAATAATCGAGAATTATTGAAAATGACTGGTAATTAAGTTCATAATTTTATAAATTACTTACTGTTGCTAATAATATATTCATTTTATACTTCATTCACATTTTAAAATGAGACTTAAGATACCAAGGAAGTTTAAAAAAAATTTTTATTCAGTGCCCTGGGTAGCGATATAAACCAACTAAAATTATACGGGTTTGGTTTGCCAATGATAAATTTGAGGCCAAAAAGCTTTGAAGCTTTAAAGAAGTACGTGGAATTATAGATGAAAAAATGTAAATGTTCTTGAATTATTTTTATAGAAAGGTTTTGAAGCCATACTTATAAAGAGGCTGGGAGTAGATGAAAATGGTTCATGTAATCTGAATAAATTAAAAGTTGTTTGTTGTTACCAATTCATCATCGCCCACTGGAGCTAAGGTTGAAATTTTGACATACTGCTTTTATAATGACATGGATTGTACAGATTTTATTAAAATTCGACCCCTAATAGGAGTGGAAAAGTTAAGAAATATTAGTTTTGTGTGTCAAATTAAAAAAAAGGGTTTGGGTGCAGTCTGGACTGACCGTTGCCCATTTTTTGTAGTGATGTTTGTTACCAATGATTTGATTAGTTTTTAGTTACCTATCACTTATTAAGTTATTTTTACATATGATTGACCAAGAAATTATTTACACTACTCTTTATATATTTAATTTTTATACTCTGTTTAGTGGAAATCGTTTAAACGAATTGATAATAAAATTAAAAATTCGCAAGAGAAACCAACCCGCTTAAAAGTTGGTTCGTGTCTCAGAACTTTGGATATTTAATAAAATATTAATATTAAATATTTTGGTTTACATCTTTTAATATATGTCTTTATTAAAATTAATAATGTAAAATATTCATATTATTGAAAGTAAATTCAATAGTATCAACACTAGGACATTGTTGACAACGGTCTATAATTACGATCACAGCGAAGCCAAGGGCTGAATAATAACAACTGCCAATCAATAGAATGCAATTATCTCGTTTAGTAACAGTAATGAACACGTCGGTGTCCATTCAATAGTTTAATTTTATTTTAAAAGCATACTTCACTGGATATACCAATTACTCGGAGAATTCAAAAAGCGCATATTAATTGAGAGCTCGTTCTTACTTTAATACATATTAAAAATAAGTGTTTCATGTCTTTATATTTGTTTACACTTTTATTTTATGCAGATTTTTTGCATAATTTAGTCGGGATATTAATCATTGGCCATAAAGGTTGTAAGGAAGGAAATTGTGGATTATGACAGCTATATGCAGTAATTCTGGCTATTAGGCATTCATTAAATGAACCTGTACTTATGCAAAAGTCAAGTGCAATTTGCATACAGGATAAATATTTGTGTCCATGAGAAGGATCTTCCTTGTTGATCGCGGTGTGTAGACTAAACAAAGTTAGAATACCTACTTACTTTTACTAAAAAAACGAGATTTTGGCAACTTTTATACATATAGGTATAGTTCTTATCAAACCAATCAAATAAGTCCATACTATTAGTAGCTATTAAATGTTTCACTATTCTTTACCTGACTTGATCATCAGATTAACTCGATGGTATCTTTTTGTCATTGACGACACGCTTGGCTCAGTTTGTAGTGACCCTACTTTCTGTGCAAGCTGTCGTGGGTTCGAATCCCGCTTGGGTCATTCGTTTGTGTGATGACGAATGTTTGTACTCCAGTCATGGGTGTTTATATTTATAATATGTATGTATTTAAAGTTATATATGTGTAATGTACCAACTATCTGGTATCCATAACACAGCCTCGTAGCTTACCATGGAACTAGATGGCGTTGTGTGTTTATGTCCCAACGTATTTATTTATTATTATTATTTCTTATCTATACTAATATTATAAAGAGGTAAAGTTTGTGAGTTTGTGACGTTGTAGGGGTAATCTCTGGATCTACTGAACCGATTTAGATGAGATTTGGTAAGAAGATCGTTTAAGACACTAAGGACATAAGATACTTTTTATCCCGGAAATCATCCCTTAAAGGGGTGAAAATGGCGATGAAAGTTTGTATGGGGAACCAAGCTAGGGACGAACCCGAGCGAATCGAGCGTGAGTCGCTGTAATATAATAACTTGATATCATCGAGCATTCAATCATATCTATATTATGTGTCAAATTATCAAAACAATTCCACGCTTCGAAGTAGGTTAAAATAATCTTAGAAGTAGCTTAGACTACATAGTTAGGTACAAGTGAAACTAATAAACAAAAGTGTTTAAAAATAATTACCTAAGCACGTGTATAAAAAGATATTTATTTCACCTAATTGAATGTCATAGAGTACTGAGCACGTTTTTTGATATTAATTGCAAGAGCGTTGGAGGCCACTTACATTCTCGATTATATGTTCCATGACCAGGTCTTACTGATTTAAATTAAAATGTACATATATTATTAAATCTTTATGCTAACGATTAATTAACGAGCCCTTTATACAATCATTAATAAGGGCCATTCTATGTCTTCAGTTTTCAGGCTTATCTTATGTTAACCAGACTGCAAAAACGTTTGATGATAATAATCCTGTAAATTGTATAACTTATTTATAATATAATATTTAGTATAGAATTTCAAACGGCGCAACCTCAATCGTCCGTAGCTAGTGGAAGATGGATAATTATGTTCTAAGCCAATTTGCCAACTTTCTAGACAAACGAAATTTCATTACATCAAATGTCTCTTTAAATTTCAATACCTATTTATGACTTTGTGACGCAATAAAAACAAAAATATTCTACTAAAACAAGTTATGAATTTAGTATCTTTCGACGATTTGATTTAATTTGAAAAGTAAGATGGAAAACAAATAAACAAAATTTAAATCTTTTATTTGTAGGTATTATTAGGTTCTTTTGCCGGGTGTAAAATATCGACTGTCGGAAAATCTTTTTCATATGCAAAGTGTTTTAATAGAGGATGCCAAATGTACACAAATTACATATAAAGAACCTTTAGACGTCTTGTAGGTAATGATAATTATATATCAACAGGCTTCTTCTGGGCAAACTCGCTAGACTTATCTATGCCTTCGAGCTAAGATGAAGGTCAAGAGTGAGCCCATTTTTAATAAAAAAAAAATAATTATTATATATTATAATATAAACGTTATTAATGCTGGCTATAAAATTAACGCCTTTAAAAAAAAGATCTTATCCAATTAATTGTACAGTCGTAAAAAGTAAAAAGATACAAAAAATACTTGAATAACTATTATTAATAAACCTGTTACATAAGCCATGTCCTTCGAGATCTTTACATTCATTAAATCTTTTTCCTAAACAGAATCATTCATTATAAAAGGATTACCTAGTTATATACTAAATTTAATGAGTGCGACCAACTCGACAGCAGATGCTGGAGTGTTAGATGCGCCACGAGCTAATCTGTGTCAGAAAGCGATAACGAGCCTGTCAGCCTCGCGACATCGCGCTAATCGCATTGATTTATCCGATGCACGCCGTGCATACTTCTAAAACAACGATTGTTGCAATATGTATACCTAGTGCAGTCCAAAAGTTATGTTTATTCTGTGGCGTACGATATTGACAAATAATTTTGAATTAATTGACGAAATCGCCTGTGTTTATCTGAATATATAATGAAATTCTAATTGAGTCAAATCTGTACATTACATATTTTTGGAAGACTTATTGAAATTGTCATTATTATTGACACAGAGGCCAAATCTATAGTTTTTAAAATTTTTGTCTGTCTGTCTGTCTGGGAACGCATCACGAGAAAACTACTGGACAAATTTTGATGAAATTTGTTATGATGATAACTGGTTATCCGGGTCAACATATAGGATACTTTGATTGCGAAGAAATATCTCATCTCTAAGAAATCTATACTAAACGTTAAAACGCACCAAGAGACGAACCCGAGCGAAGGGAGGGTGAATCGCTAGTTAGCGATATAATTTAAACTAAGTGGGCGTTACATTTTTCCTTTGTCATGATATATCTGTTACAGATTGAAATGCGTACTTGTCCTATATTGGACTCTTTAATTAATATTGGACTTCTCAATTCAATCTTTAAAGATTACATAGAATAAAAATCTCATAAGAGACAGAGAAAGTCCTATCAAAAAGTTTCTACTTTTGAGCAACCAGCGAGTTGTTATATATTTGCCAGTAGGTACGTTTAAAATAGGAAGATCCAATTTGAAGAAAAATGCGCGCGTGCGGGTCGAAAGGCCGACACTTGAGTGTATCGTTAGAGTGGTAGCTATATATGAGGTGTCGGAGAGCGCGATAACGAGCCTCTCAGCCTCGCGACATTGGTTACTGCATGAATCCATCCCGATAAATAATACAGGTTTCATAACACAGTTTACATCAGTTTTAAAACCTTCAAAAATATTTTAAGTTCGTTTTTACAATTATTATTGATGATATTATGTCTATATAATATATTCTGTATGACATTATGTCTGCGTATAATATTCTGGTTTTACTCACCTACATAATTTTACGCAATTTTAAATTAAAAAAAAAAAATTACCAAAAATTCATATTGCATTACGAAAATATGACTCAGCTGTTGACTCGTGATTCAAAGGAGCTAATCGGATGCGTCTATACCGATTTATAAATGAAGCTCCTTTTGAATGAAACTTTATTAAGCCCCACTAAATCACTATCGCACAAAAACTTACAAAGCGAAGGCGCGACGCCGTCCAAATACAGGAGTCATTGATTAATTGGTATCACTCAGAGGGTGGGGGCAACGGAATAATATACAGGGTATGAGTAGCAACAAATAAATGGTATCGCTACTGGGTTTTATTGTAGTAGGGCATTGTCAAAATAATTAATTAATGACAATATATTATAGATTCTGAATTTTATGAAGAAATTAAATTTTGTTATTTTTTTAGAATGAAGTGAAAAAAGAAACAATTTTTTCTTTACCATTTTTATATTTACAAAGGAAATACTGATTCATAATTAACATTTTTATATATCAATACAAATATATGTCATTTGTATATAAAATATTAGAAAAGTTACATTTTCAGTACTGTGACACACCTTTAGTAGCGCGCGGGGCGTCGCGGGAGGGTAGTGGGAGTGTCGGCTCGGTCAAAGGGCCCTTTGATGTTTGCCGCCGGCTTAATGCACCGCCCGCGGGCCCCGCTCCGCTCATCATTAGCAATTTCCCCGTAATTTGTTATCTTTACCGCTATTTATTTGTACAATTTCACGCTCGGATTGGCGTTTCGCACCTCGGTGTGTGCAAGGCGAGTCATTATGGTCTCCTTGGTTTTTTATCAACGTGGTGGATTTCTTTTAACGGTTACATGAAAAATGAACAGCGAGAATATTTAAAAAGTTGTAAAATTTGATTTTGAATGGTGGAGATGATTTTATTAATTGATCAGGATAATACTTTCTTAGATTTACGCGAATATTTGAAATTTTAAATAAAACTATCTTTTCGGATTATTTCGCGGATTTATTTTGATTTTTGGTTCCCGACGTTTTGAATGCTTTACAGCATCCATGGTCACGGGAGAGACTGAGGTGTTACATGTCTTGAAGGTTTTGTTGTTACAGACAGCCTACCCACAATTAACAAAAAATTACCTTACAATATTTTAACTTTAAACATTTTAATAATTTTAATTAGTTTTATAATTGAATATTATTTATTTAATTTTTGCTGTTATTATTATAATAATTACAATTTTAAACATATTAATTAGTAATCTATATTTAGTGTTGCCATTATTATATTTATAACCATAAAGAAAAATATATAAAATATAGTATTAATTATTTAAGCCATATAATTGTTCTACGTGTAATTTAAAAAGTTAAAATTAATTAAGGAAAATAATTTTAATTTAGTTTGCTATTACATATTTAAGATTAAAGACAACTTACTAAGCAACACTATTACTATATACTTTGTTGCTTAGTAAGTTGTCTTTAATCTTAAATATTTCTTTTACTACATTCTGATACTTTATATTGCCGTCAAACAACAGGTTACTTTTCATCCCGGAAAAATGAATGGTTCCCATGGGAACTAATAGATCTCTATCAGTGTTTTTCTAGAGGCGAACCCGAGCAAAGCGAGGGTGAGCTGCTAGTATACATAATAATCTAAATATAGGTACGTAATTTTAGCATAAATTAATAAAATGTTCGTAAGGTCGGGTTATCCAAACGTATTTCCCTTTCCGTGTTTAATTCGAGACTCCGGTTGCATGAAATCAACACGAATTTGTAGTACAGGAGGTACATGCCCTCCAAAACCGTAGTGACTTTGCGTTACGTGAATACTTTCACAATAGTGAGTATGAGTGTGATTTAAATCAAGGTGAAATATTTTTTTTTATATTCTTTATTGCTTTTCAATTAAGCCTATATCAATATTTTTAATGTAATTTCTTTTTGATTAAGAAAACAATTATTAAAAAGTGCAAATATATGTGGGAAATTGAAAGTAGTTGAAACTCGCGCCATTGGTCAGACCGAATATGACGTCAAAGTATTATCATAAGTCATAACAAACTTGTTTTGTTTGTACAAAATTCGTGTATTATTTATCTGATTTGAACACAGTCTGTTTTAGTACAAAGAAGTGCTTGCTGGTTTTCACTACAAGTCTTTAGTGTACCTATTTGACGAGACTCAGGAATTGACTACAAAAAATGAAATACGTGGTTATCCTCCGCTTAATTAACCACTTGAACTCAAAAGCGATATTTTTAGGCAATTTATTACAAAATCGTAGATGTGTCAATTAAATTTATAAATATCATTAATAACAGCGGTATGTTCAATAGGTCATACAATGTGGCATGTCATGTTCGCTCACATTAACTGCGAATGTAGCGAAATCAATCAGGGCCGCGGAAGGCGTGAGAGCGGCGGCAGATCAAAGACTCGCCGCCGGTGGATAGGGTTGACTGTATTTCGCAGCTCATTTGTTTTATTTAAGTGTTGTAATTATTGCATTTTTAAATGCATTTATCTAGTACCTACAGATACAAAATATCTGCAAAATGTAAAAACATATGGAATTACTACCGATAGATATAACATAATTTATATTACAGTCTAACTAAATAATTGTGGGTACAAAATTACGTGAATAATTATGAACATAAATAATATATGTAAACTTAAATAAAATACTTTATTTATTAGGTAACGATAAGATAGTCATATAAACTCAATCAGGTTAGGCGTTAAACGTTGACATTCACAGCTGTTTTTCATACAGAGTATATAATTTACACTTCTATTTGTTTAACCAGCCCTGTGCGCGGTGATCTCGACACACCGCCGCGTCTCACTAGTCACTATATATCTAAGATCTTGTCCGCTTTGTCGCCGGCACGATGTTTATGACCTAAATGCTACATAAGTATAATATTTGTTATACAATATTATAACTTTTTATTTGTATCACATGTTTTGGTCAGCAGCGGGTACGTGTTAAGTGTATCAGTATTGCATTTAATAAATTCGTCCACTTAACAAAGTTTTTGACACGAAAAGCATCTTGATTTCTCCTGAAACTGCTTGCATTTATTTTGAACATCAATTATTTTATTAATGTAACAAATGTCAAAATAACTTTAATAATTAAAGCTCCTAAGCTTATTTCCATCAAAATTTTATAATATTGTGGCACTATTAATATGAATAAAGTATAGGCAAAACGGTCTTTTAGACTTTTCATGTTTAAAAACATTTCTTTGTTTATTACAATACAAGATACAATATGAATAAAATCGTTATATAGTCACCGAGACATCAAATAAATACCTGCGCGTTGAAAATGAACAAACAAAAGTGGCAAAAACGACTTTATCAAGCGCGGATGACGTCAGCGCCCAAAGCGCTTTGAGGTTTCTGTCAAAGGCTGCCTCACGACACACGTTAGATCATAACGCTAACTCCACACATTGGGCCAACGAAATTCAAACGAATTGACGAATAAACACCAATACGAGTAAATATGAATCTATTATGGACGTCTCTTCATGTTGGCTGTATACGAGCAGTTTGGACCAACGTGTAGAGACGGCGTAACGATTGTGTTTACACGCAGGCACCGCACGCGATTTATGATGTTTGAGTTGGGACGACACCAAGGAACTTCGCACTTAGACCCCCTTTACGGGTTGTAATGCCGGATCTGATATTGCTGTGCTAGTTTGTTTGTTTGCTTTGTGGGGAAGAAACGAGAGATTGGTTCTACGTACTTGTATAATAATAATTATTTTACACACTTTGTTTGGTACTTATGTAAAACAAATTGAATATTTTAAAATAGGGAAAAATTTAAAAATCTGGCTAGTTTTTTATAATACCTATAATCTATATAATAAAATATAAATAAATATGTTGGTACATAAATACATAGCACCATCTAGTTCCATGGTAAGCTTATAAGCTACGAGGCCTGTGTTATGGATACCAGATAGTTGATACACATATATAACTTTAAATACATACATATTATAAATATAAACACCCATGAGTGGAGAACAAACATTCGTGCTCATCACACAAATAAATGCCTCCAGCGGGACTCGAACCCGCGACTGCTGGCATAACAAGTATTATATTGACGATTAATATAATTAATATGTATAATAGAGATGAATATGTATTTTAAAATTACCAAAACAGATATTGATGTCGTGATTAATAATTTTAATTCGTTTAGAAAATTTTATCTAAATTGTAAATTACTATATTTGAATGTTTTTGCTTTCAAATATCTTATGTTGTTATACTATGTATGTTATAGTATATTTTAATCCGATACTTATTTTATAACAAAATGATATTTCCTTTATAAGTCATCATTTTTCTAGTTAATCAACTTAGCCTTCTGATATTTAATAGAAAAATGTCGCAATGACAAATACAAAAAAAAAAGATTGCGCATGCATAAATAGTAAATTTTAACATTTTAAAACCATAAACAAACACTAACCCTTAATATTTATCAAATTTATAATATTTTTTGTTAGAAATATATTACTTGCATAAATTGTGTAAGTAAGAAATGTGTCATAGTGTATGACGACAGAAGGCAGGCACAGGCAGTAGGCAGTGCAACTCGCCACATTATTTATCGGCGGCTCGGTATCAGCGCCACAAAGCGACTCCGGAAGCCCACCTCGCCGCGCGAACACATGTTGTCGTAAGCAAAAGAGAAAGCGGAACAGGAATCTTACTTCCATATTGATCCCATAGGCTTATATGCTCGTTGCACATTTTCTTCTATTGTCCTTTAAAAAATAAAATCAAAGATATTTGTTAATACATAACTTTAATTCTTTTGTAATTATTATTTTGTTTCCGCTAGCGCTTATGCTTTGCAAAGTCCTCAACCCATTGTCGACTACCTCTATCACTGGATTCCTTTTTACACAGAGCCTTTGACGCCGGTCTTTGTTTGCTACAAGATCAGAATGAGAGCCGGTAGTCGGCCTAACGCGTGCCTCCGTTTGTGGCGTCTGCAATCGATTATTGTTATAGATTCTTATGTCGTTGCAGTGCCTCTTGAGAGCGTTGATTGAAATGTCAGGCGGTGGATTGTGTTATTCTACGACAGAATTTCATTTCGCGCATCTGCTTTATATCTGAAAATCTAAATATCTACTGCCGACAAAAACTTTCTTTCCCCTTTTTTTATTACTTCACTTATTTTTTCACCTTTTCGAAATAGGGAAAACCTAGGGATACAGATTAAAAGACTGTGCGTTTGTGATAGTTCTACTAGAATGGGGATAATGTCTGTATAATAACTATATAAGTGCATAGTGAATACGTAAGTACATATATTCACTCCATACATATATTTAACTTGTGATGCCCAGCGTTTCTCATCCCCCTTTATGCCGATAATACGTTCGATAGACGTATATAGTTAATGTAAGATCCACTTCGAATTCAAATTATCAGTTTATTAAAGACTAGCACATTACACTCTCTTTGCTCGGGTGCGTCCTAGGTACGTTTTTAAATATATAAAAAATCCAAAAAAAAAAACACTAAAAAGTAAGTAGTTATTTTTTACTTTTTAGTGTTTTTTTTATTTGAAGTCAGTTTTTTTAAGTTTTCATTTTTCCTTTTTTAGTGTAGAGATAATAGCAAAGTAAGAAGATTAACCCGTTTTAGTTAGTTTGACGCCAATTTATAATACATATATTAAGACAGTATATAAACTAAAATTTGCTTTTATTACTTAAAAATTCTGAGTCTAAAATTCAATTCTAATCCATACGGCTTGTCAAATCAAACAATATAAACCCAAACTCGAAAGTATCTACTATTAGCCTTTGAAGAGTTCCACCTATCCACCTTCTGGCCTTACCATCAGATCAGGTCGACGATACTGAACCACTGCACTACCAACTGAAATAGAAACACTTGCAAAGTTTCAAATCAATATGACAATTAGAAGTAGGTACTGCGCCGACCCCAAGTGATTGGGAAATGGGCAAGGAGAAGAAAAATTAGAAGTAGGTAAAATTCTTATTAGCTATTTTTCCATCCATAGGGGTGTCTTTTTTTTTCAAATTTAAATGGGACCAAATTGCAAGTATAGAATTTCAAACAAAATAAAAATTATCCAATTGGTTAATAAATGACGTAGTTTTGGGGTAACAAACAAAAAAAAACAGCCTGATTGAGAACCTCCTCTTTAAAGTCGGTTAAAAATAGTTACTGTGAGTACCTGGTATAGGTACTCACAGTAACTATTTAAGGAGATACACACATGCTAACGCAGACTTTTAAGACCTACAGTTTTCTAGTAGGGTAGGTACATTGTTTTAATGGTATTTTAGGTTTAGCCCAGCGTTAATTCTTTTTTCGACAATGAATAGTAAATACTATCAGTCGTCTAGTAGAACT
Source organism: Brenthis hecate (assembly GCA_951806755.1). Lineage (NCBI taxonomy): Eukaryota > Metazoa > Arthropoda > Insecta > Lepidoptera > Nymphalidae > Brenthis > Brenthis hecate. Next base: position 5,275,515 of record OX638266.1, read on the forward strand.
TTTTGCGCGAAAAGTACACACATATACAGACAAACACACAAAATTTTCTACAAATATTGTATTGGGTTCTATATAGTGTACCTAGTCAATATGTGCGCAGTACGTAAGTTTTGTTTTTAAAAAATATTTTCTGTACAGTTACTATTTTATTATAGGAATGTATAGATGCTATAATTTCATTTTGTTATTCGACCAAAATAAACACAACTTTAGTCACAATTCTCGTTGACAATGCAATTTTAGTTAATTCTATCGCAAGCCACGCGGCGCGGGCGCGGCGCGAGCTTTCCGACCGACGAATATTAAACTAATTATGAACAAACCGCCGGCCACGCAAATTAACCGTTGAACTCCATTAGCGCTGTCGACCAACTCACTTCCATCATTGATGCCAGACCAGGTAGGTACTTTAAACTGTGGTTTACGGTGTTAGAGTAATCGTTAGTTGCTGCACGGTTGTCCACTTTAACTCTCTTTCCTGTATAGTCCAAACAAAGTTACGAGTTAAGACTGTAGCAGTACTGTTGGACCAAGTGCTTTTAAAACTTGCTCCATTTCAAAATAATGTTATTGAAGATAGCTCTCCATTCAGTGCTCCTAGTCGTAAGTATTGGCATGGTTTTATAATAATACCAGCTAAAAAGGGCGAAATTAATAAAGGAGCAATGAAGCTTTTGTCTGTGCTTCACATTCAATTCTTTGTATTACGAGGATTCCGCCGCCTCTCTGATATCACCAATTTTCAACATTACAGGGCTGCCAAATTAACTGATATGTGTAATTTATATTTAAAGTATCGTAATATATCGTATGAAACTTAATTACTTAAGGGTCACTTGCACCGAAATCTTATTTTGACTTAGATCTTTATCAAACGTCATATTTGACTGTTTGACCGTTGTCGTTTGCGAAAACATATTTCAGACATTCAAGTACTTAACCATAAAAATACACATGCGAGATCATCGTGACAACATGTAGGTAGTTTATATGCCCTATGTTCAAAACAAAGTCAGCTTACTTTTATTTCATCACTAGCAATGCCCGCGGCTCCGCCCGCGTTCAAATGACCAAAAACCAAATTTTTAGGTTTTACATATTAGAATACTCTTCCATTACAGTTTTTGTATTTTTTCTCAAAAATAAGATATTTTCCCGTGTTAAAAAGTATCCTGTATGTTGACCCGGATAACCAGCTATCACCATACCAAATTTCATCAAAATCCCTCTAGTGGTGTTTCTGTCATGCGGTAACAGACAGGCAGACAAATTCTAAAAACTATAGTTTCGGCCTCTGTATCGATAATAATGTTTATTTCAAAAATATTTTACAAAAAATATTTAATGTACAGATTCGGCTTAGTTACAATTTTATTATATGTATAGATTTAATTAATATGTAGCAATTGCGAGCAAATTATATTACAGTTAACTTCATGTGCTTATAATGTTGACATTGATATAATATTACATATGTATGTATACATTAAATTAAACGTTCATATTAAAGATTATTGAATAATAAATAATTATCAATACTACAATTGAATACATATTCTGCGTCCAGTACCTACAATACTAGAAATCCATACTAATGTTATATGTAAATGTAAAAGTAACTCTGTCTGTGTTTCTGTTTAAACCGCTAAACAAAAGATGAGAATTAGCAATGATACAGATTGCATCATGGAGACGGGCATATACTACCAAATGTCAATGTAAGCCCCCACAAAACATGTGAGCGAAGCCGCGGGCGATAACTAGATTTAAACTTTATAACAAAAGAAAATATAATGGCGCCGTAAATTTTAATTGATCCTTGTATAGAGTGTAACTTAAAGACGAGCGATAATGTATTCATTTAAACATCACAACCCTGAACCAGTTGTGTTCGGCTCGTCTCAAAGGAGAATTTATTATTTAAAGTGAAAGTTATTGAGTTTCGCTAAGGTTAAGTGAGCCTTTTGACTTGCTTTGCCTGTCAAGAGAAGGGTGTGAGGAAGCGGTGTCGGCTTCCACTTTATATGACTTTCAGCATCTACAAATTAGCTCATGTTCAGTTGTTGAAAGGAATATCTAAATAGCCTTTTCAAGCTATATTATTTATTTATTATTCATGGTACGATTACTTTATGTTATGTCGAGATAAAAAATAAAATAATTCAGAAATTCTCGTAGTAATATACGATAATATCTGTTTTTTCACACGAGGAAAGAGATTCATATACCGCGTTCTACAGCGCATTAGGCGGTACCCAGCCAGGCAAATGGTGACGACACTGTTTTGAGATTTGATATTTATTGCAATAAATGTGTGTAGATGTGACAATTTATATATTCATTTACATCTACACTGCTATGTGGGTGTGGGTGAGTCGCTAGTCATCTTTTAAAGAGACAAAGTTTATTTGTTTGTGTTTGTATGAACGAGCTACTGTAGGAACTACTAATCTTATTTTAAAAATTATTTTTGCATTAGATAGCCCGTTCATTGAAAAATGCTTACTCTATACTAAAAGTTAAAAGGTATCTAGAGACGAACCCGAGCGAAGTGAGGGTGAGTTACTAGTTTTAATATAAATGAAAACTTAGTATTTATTTTAACTAAACTACAAACATTTGCTTAATCTTTGCCATTTGTAAATTGGCGACCATAATCACTTTATTTACCTAATAAGTAGATACTATTACTCTATGTGATAAATATGTACTTGTTTACTTATCTTACTTACTAGCTTTGATAAAGTTAAACATTAACAAAAATCGCAAAGTTTACTCATAAACTCAAATAGACGCAGGTAGCGTCTAATTGAGTTCTGCATTTCAAACTAAAATAGGTATTCCTGAGCAAAGATTGCGAAGGCATTAAGAGGACATCATGAAAGTCTAAGTAAATCGTATGAATGGATCCTTTAAAATGGTCTAATGTAGGTAACAATGCAATTTAGCGGCATCCACCACCCGCCTCGTGCATTATGTAGATTGCTGGCATTCTGGCGCGGGCGCCGCGCCGTCTGCCGCAAACCGAATTTATCGCATTGACTATTCAATCCGCGAGAAACATCTGCCTGCCGATGCTGCTGAATAGAAAAATGTACCGCCTCTATAGTGACGGAACTGAAAATTTCTTTAAGAATTGTATTCTTAAGTTTAGTATATGTAAAAATCTTTCTATTGCACATAATAATGTGAAATTAATTTTTATTACATTACCAAATTAGGAAGTTTGATCAAAAAAAGATTACAAAAAGTTATATTAATTCCTATTGTTTTTGTATTGAGCTTTGAATTATTCTTAGAGTAATATTCAAAAGCTCTTATTATGTACTTTTTCAAATCTGTTTTTTATTTATACAATATACGTAAATACACATTTAAGCAAAATCTATATTTAACCCTAAAAAAATGAAATCTCTCGAAGATTCTGATAGATATTTAGATCGTTGTGTTCTAGCTTTAGCTATTATAGGTGAGATTTAAGGTGATTCGTAGGTTCGTATGTAAAAAAATACTCTTATATTGAAAAAATACATTAAATTCATTCATCCAAGATCAAGATGGAGTCATCTTCATGTTTTCAGTAGCGTATCTGTATTTTTCTAGTGAGCCACGTAGCGGCGGATCGAAGTGAATTTACTTAACGTCGCGAAGTGCAGTTCCCGCCCAAATTACTATTTCAATCTGAACCGCGACTCCGCTCCGAGCTCGGGACAATCAAATGTCGCGCTTATGGAGGCTTTATTACTATTTGAGAAAGAGAAAATCCTAAAGAAATCGCAGATAAATTCATGTTTATATAAATTGTGCTTTAATAATAACGATATGTATGTATGTATGTATGTTGATAACGGAAAGGGAAAAAATCCTTCGCTTATTAATCGCCCCGTACTTACTAATTAGACTCGAAATATTTTAAACTCGCTATTGCCCGCGGCTCCGTGTGCGCTTATTTTTTGGCGTATTTCTTGTCCTTTTCTTTATGACGTCAGATATTTTTACTGTCAATTCATTTTTTAATTTTGTAAAATGTCAAAATCATAAACTTTTATCTCATAGGTATCATTCACGAATATCAAAATCAATTACCTAAATAATTTCGAAAATAACCAGGACAAACGGTCAGAGAAATATGTAAAAATTTTTTGAGACATTATTTATTATTATCATATAAGGAACCGTATGAAATATTTCAATTTTATTTTTATATAGAGTAAATATAAGTCTCAATTAGTATTGTTAAGTTATGGTAGATAGAATTTAATGAATTTACGAGTGATGTCTTAACATAATGTATCACCGATTTTTCTGTAGCAAGAAAATATGGTGTGAAGGTGTTTTAAAGAACCCCATATGTATGACAAAGGGCTGTTGTCTAAAGGGCGCTTGTAGAGTGACGTAGTGTATAGCACAGTTGTATCGCGCTTTTGATGGTAAACTTTTTTCACACTTCCACGTACTGAAGAGACAGCGATATGGATGTTTCGCTGTGATCTTTAATTTCTGACGCACTTTAGAGGGTAAGGTAGCTAACAATGAACACTTACATTCGGTAATTGCTTTTTAAAAAGGTAATGAAAATTAAAGTGAACATTAAAATTAACTAAGTATACACAGTTAATTTTATTGTTATTGCATTTAAGAATGTATTCATAAATGTTAATATTTATGGGGGGCATAAGTGAATTATTTATATTATATAATATATATCCATAGTAATTATTTTAACACCTCCAGGTAAATTTATAAGTAACTAGCATTGCCCGCGGCTTCGCCCGCGTTCAGATGACCAAAAACCAAATTCTTAGGTTTTACATATTAGTGTACTCTTACAATTCAGTTTTTGTATTTTTTTCCCAGAAATGAGATATTTTCCCGCGGTAAAAAGTATCCTATATGTTGACCCGGATAACCAGCTATCATCAATACAAATTTCATCAATATCTGTGGTTTTCTCAGACAGACAAAAATTCCAAAAACTATAGATTCGCTCTCTATCGATAATAATGTGTATTTCAATTAGATTTTCCAAAAAAAAATTAATGTACAGATTCGACCTAATTACAATTTTATTATATGTATAGATTAATTAAAATTCTAAGAAATCTATTGTTAACTGACACCTCAAGGTGTCCGGGGTCGTGGAGGGATTAACGGTAAAAGTGAGCCAATTTAAACTTTCACTCATAAATCTTAATAAAGATACAACTTAAATTAAGACAAAACCAAGATAGTAGATATTGTTTGTTTCTTGTATATGTAATTCATATATTTATTCATTTAGTATTTCTTGTTTTTTTTTGCAATATCGTAATGTTCATTTGTTGAGGCCCATCATTCATATTTCATACAATGTGACTGCGTTCGGTTGAGATCATCGGCGAGTATGCGCGACACAAAGGCACCGCTGTGTACTGACGAATGTCGCGTTTATTTTACCTACTAATACAAACGGGAATATTCTCTTTTATCCCTTGTCCGTTCCCTGTGTTCCACTGAGCTTTATTTAAAAACGCGAAGATTCTGTTCTCTTATTACACGGAGTCTGTGATAACTCGACTAGAATTGCCAAGCCTTTGTGAGCGCCGCTTCAAGTATGTGCACACACGGAGTATTTGTTTAGTAATTAATGCTTGTATTTAATGACGTCCGTGACTCTTTTGTAGGAAATTCTTCTCTGAATTTTTTATTTGTATGCAAAGCGCTGAACTTACGCTTTGAACGTTCCATGTCCGAACATTCCTCGTAGGTTCCTCAACGCCGGATATTACTTTACTACACTAAAATATTGATTATATAAGTTAAAGGTGTACATTTACAAAATAAAAAAGTTTATTTAAGGTATTTCATGCGATACAAATGGCTTTGTTTTTCTGTATTGACGCAGAGCATCGTCAAGCTTCAATGAACGCGTGGCGTGACAAATCGCTGTGTAAAGTTTTAATTCGAGTCGTATGCTCGATGATGATGGCGCGCACAAAGGGCACAAAAGTAATAAAGGGGTGTCGAGTGTTCATCGCGCGCCGCCCTCGCTTTGCTGCCGCTCACAAACACCGCGCCGGAAAACTACGATACATTATCACAACCATTCATACTGAATTTCTGTAGTTCCGATTTCAAATTAACTGTTACTGATTGAGTGATGAGTCCACTCTACATATCGAAAGCTACCACGACGCACAATGTCCCGTCGGGCGTTAACGTCTCAGCGGTCAGAGGGCAGAGAGCACGGCCACTAATCTCAAAGAGACGACTCAAAGTGGAGCGTGCAAATTCGGGGCCGAGCGGAACAATAAAAGTGCAGGTGGCCGGACCGTCCGCCCCGTGTCTCCACGCCTCACATCAAAGGGAAGCTCGCGATACTATACAAAAGCCCTAATGAGACAAACCCGTGGCGTAATCGAGGCGACGGAAAAAGATGAGACCCGAGAGGTACGAGGCAAATTTTAATAATTGTCAAAGCGGCGGCGCCGATCAAACGCGGTGCGGCCACCCACCCCCGCGCCGCCCGCGCGCTCGCCCGCCCCGCGACGTGTGCTCACCGCGGGCCTCATTAGCGCCGCTGATCTAATGCAACTTCGAACTCCGGCGACGTCTAATTAAACTTAAACAGAATTTCAATTTTACGGCTGAAATTTTAATACGCAAAGCCGTCGCCGCGGAGGCCCCGCAAAGGAGACGCGTTCAAAGGCAACGCCGTGCACGTTTTCGCAGATATTAAATGTGTTGACAATTTAATTTTTCATTTCCTCTAGGCGCGGGGCGGCGGGCGGCGAGTTGGGCGCGGGACGGCGCTCCTTTGACGTCGCGATATTGTCTTTGTGCGGCGCGTGGGGTGGGGCGGGCCGCCGCCGACGGAGACTTTGTCGCAATACAATGTGTATCAATAAAACTTAGGATTGGCTTTTAGTGGTTGCACTTACGCTTTGTGAGGCGGCGCGCTCACCCTTTGACATTATATGGGGAGCGTGTGCGGGCGTGTGTGCGGCGAGCGCGAGCGGCCTGCAGCTCGTAGCGAGTAATAATGCAGGCCGAGACGCCGAGACGTACTGGCGCCGTCAGACACACACTGCACACATCATGTTACATTTACTTTAAGTTTTTCTGCACTATGTTATCTTTAGAAAAATATACTAAAACATTTATTATTAGTAAATCAACATTTTTTAGAAAGACAAAAATACTCTCAAAATTATTAAGAAATTTTTTTAGTCGAAGATTTCATTGACATTTGTAGTACATTTATTATTTTAAAAATATAGGTATTTATTTGAATTTTTATGCATTTTAGCTTACAAGGAAGGTAGCGAGAGAGACATTGTGATTTGTGACTCCTCAATAATCATTGTTTTCTCGCATTCAATATTGACAAATTATATTGGGTTGCGATGCTTAAACTATGTTTTATATCTTAGAAAAACCTTTTTTATTTTGTTTTTTTTTTGTAACTTTGGGAAAGGCTTTTGAGCATACCATCTGTACACATACAGGTGGTTATGTAGAATTCAGAAGAGCTAGAAAATCCAGTACCTACTACCCATAAACCTAAGGGAACCTCCTTCGTCTTAATGGGGCGTCATGGGATCGCTTACGTACTTACGGCGCGACGCTTACGACGCCCCGACGGCTGCTTGCCAAACCAGACCACACCAACCAAAGTGTTGCTCCCACGGTCCACTCTGCTGTCAGAGAAGTACCATGGGCAACCCGTATGGTACACCGGACACCCAGGTTGGCCGCTTCCGAGTGCGAATCTTGGCTTCGCGCCCGGCTGCGTTGCCGGACGCTAATGATCATAATTTGTAAACTTTTAAATTTTTATCTTTTAGTAAATATGCGGGTATATATTTTTAATTGGTAGAAATTATTTGCTTATATTATTGTGTAAGGAAAGGTACTTAAAATGTGTAAGGTGTATAAACTTAGATGTGAGCGAAATATAACGTGGTTAAATAAAATTTCTAACATCATTTAAATGGTACCTAAATAGAGTCAAAAATTTTTTGTAATTTGCTTATTTTTGTGAAAGGTATCTATAATAATCTGTGGAATCTTACTACCTACTACCTCTTGATACAATCTGAGTATCTATAGTCTTTTATTAAAAGAAAAATTTCACTATGATATCGTTGAAAACTATGTTTAAGCTATTATTTATCGATTTATTAAGTTACGCGTGGTGGCAGTATGGTGGTGTGTGTACAACTATTATGCCATATAGATTTGAAAATAACAGGTATACCTACATTCTAAATAATATAGTAACATAACACGTGTTATTCCTTACACAATATACCTAACTATAAAACTAAGTGGAGGGTACCGATTCCCGGATAAAGACGAAAGTGACATTTTAACATTTTACGTCTCTCCCGTGACCATGATTGCTGTAAAGCATTCGAAACATCGGGAACCAAAAATCTAAACAAATCCGCGAAATAATGCGAAAAGATAGTTTTATTTAAAAAGACGAAAGTATTGATATATGAACAAATATTAATTTGACCCATAAACTTCAATGCAATAGGCAATAGATGCACAGACGCAGATTGTTATGAGCTCTCTAGTTTCATCAAAATGTATCACTGCAAATTGCAATATATTTGCATTCTGTAAAGCGTGTGTCAATATCTTTATTAATATCGGATAGTATCTATACAGTCTGCGCCCGAGGCCTGAGGTTGCGGCAGCCGCTGATCACTAGCACTTGTAAATATTGTACGCTTGGTTCTATTTCCTTTCAGTTCAATTTTGTACAACCAGCTATATATGAGTTTTTTTTTATTTTTGCTTAAATATCATTTTGAATGTATTGAGTTCGTTTAATAACCTCAATTCACGTTTAAACTAATAGATCTACAGATATCAGACGTGAAAAATATCACTATTATTAAAACTTATCATTTCATATGTATGTATATAGGTATTTTAATTTTTTATTTATACCTATTTAGATAATTGACAGATTCGTTTCATAATCAGTAATCACACAGGGATTATAATATATTATTTTTAGAGTATCTGTATTTTATATTTGGTTGATAATAGATATGTTCTCGTCAATATTTTTTTTAATTATTAAATCATTTATGTACCCCATTTAATTAGTAAGCGGTTCATATTTGTTACGTTGTAGTAGTTTTTGTTGACATACTGAACTTATAAAAGGCTCTGTACTGTGATACTTTATGTAAAGTGCTTACATTTTAAAAGTCTTTGTTGTGGAGTATGGCAGGTAATAAGCTTATTTTCGTGTAGGAGTTGTCTTAGCATCTGCTTATTAGATATGACTCGAGCCAATATTAAATTCAGCTCGTACTTTTAGAATACAGTAACGTCTTTCTTTGGCTTCCATGCAATGTCTTTGATGTGCGGCTTTCAAAGGGGTGCGTACAATTTTAAAAACGGTTTAGTACGACCAAAAAAGGCAACCTTTTATCCTTTGACCACGGCTGCGTAATACGTTATCGGGATTGCATTCGCCGTTGCAAGCGCCGCCATGCATAGGGTATACCTATACCTAGATTTTGGGTTATTATCGACGTTGCTTGTGAGTGACCATAAAAGTGTTCACATTTTTTAATAATATTACCTGTTTTAAAAGGACGTTACTACAGAGATTAAGGCGCACAGAGATGTTGTTAGTTGCCGGCGGCCGATCAAAGGAAGCTTTTGCCCAATGGTGACATCGGACGCCTGATGGCTCCGCCTTCTTTTGAGACCACGTGCGACGCGCGCACGCTGTCGACGGTTTTCTGCCAGTTTCTTCTGTACCTCGATGCGGGGTGGTATCTATGCGCTCTAGAAAATATTTTCGTGCGACGAGATACGTAACTGTATGATTAGTCCGAAACTTTTCGCAAATGTTAAACTTAAGTGTGCATCGGTTTAGTGCTCTCGTGTGCAAGTGTTTCAAGTGTTTGATATAGTTAACTGGATTTTGTATTGTATTTGGATTTTGAACGAGTAGAGTTGCAGGTATAAAAATTAAAAAAAATAACTTTTAAAAGTTTATAAGTAATTTTGAAGAGACTAAAGTTTCTGCTAGGTTTACCTACGGCGTCGGCAGCCCTCGACGGTACGCAGGCATTGTTTTTAAGGACTTCTAGAGTCCTCGTGTCAAATGTTTATTAGAATGACCCCATTGTTTTAGCCCCCTTCGATGTTTTCCATTGTTATGAGTAGTGCTTGTATAATGTTTGGATTTATTGTTTACAACGATACTTTGTTTTATGATAATTTTACATAACAATGTTATTATTTGATTTCAATTACGCTACTAGAATTTTCAAAACTTTTATTGGTTATTGTTTGCTTACACTATAAGCAATATTGATTGTGAAGAAAATAATAAATATGTGTTAGCTGCATGTTAATGTTATGCTTTTTAACTTACTGTAGCTGTTTTTATCGATTATTTTCTAAGAAAAGACTTCAACGCGGCCGTTATATCAGTTGAGGCAATATTTTCAAACGATTATGATACGGCGATATTGATTGTCGAGTAATATTTGTTTTTTCTATGATATTATTTTTAATTGTTTTAATACATCATTACTATTTCATATAAAAGATTTAAAAATATAATATGACTATCCATATGCCCAGGGTAATTGGGTAGTCATATTTTTAGTTTTAAGCCTCGTGTTTTTACTTTAAAAAAATAATAATTAATAAACCGGTGAACACTAATTTATAAAAATCGATTTGGATGTAGGGATACCCAATTTCATAACCTTCCTATTATTAGTATATTTAGATGCAGGTAGCTAACGTAAGTTAGCTTAGCATTCATTCAGTTGCACTAATATGTACATATTATTTGTATTAATTTGTAAAATTTCTGATCGCATTTACTTCAATAAAACGCATAAATTGTGTTTCGTCAGTAAAATCACAGCAACATAGTTTTAAATTAGCCAGCATTTGCGCTCGGGAGTTTAGTTGAAACCATAAACATTTTCATTTAGTATTGCGAGTTTGTCTAACGTGCAACATCAAAGTGAACCCTTCAAAAATACGTATTTAAATTAAAACATGAAGCAAGGAAGCGAGCAGGAGCGTAGCCAAACCTACATTTCATTAAAAGCCGGCTAAAACTTGAAAAATCATTCGTACAGCACTCCGCTCCGCATAATCCCGACACATTACCGTTTCGCCTTTGAATTAAGCGAACTCGGCGCTTTAAAGCTTGAATAAAATATGTCATTAGCTACATTATCGTATTACCTCTGTCCGTCTGCATAGAAAAACTTGTCATGAAAACGTAATGCTAAAAGCGGCTGAAAGGGTGCGCAGGCGTCTTGAGTTCAAGGAAAGGATCGTCCTGCTAATTTCCAAATTCGGTTTGCGCAGATAAGGCTAGAGACGGGAGGAAGGTGTCTTTGATGTAGCCGCCCGGCCCTCTGACTTTGGGGATGAGAGCTTTCAATGAAAGGATTTTTTTCATCTCCTTTCCCTTTGTACTTAATTTAAATTTCGTTTATATCAATGCTGCGAGTTTCCTTTTCGGGTGTGTTTTCTCTTTTACTTTGTCGCGTTTATCCTCTCCAATTTGTTATGTTCGAGTTGGCTCTGTAATTAAATTTAGTGTTCGTAATCTGTTTCTAATTTTTTTCCCCTCACTTGGCCGACTGCCGGTGTAATTGCAATTGTATGAATTAGGTGTGCCTTTGATTTCACTTCGCAATGATCCCTACTTTAATATGAGTTGATTGTTTTTTCCTTTTTGCTCCACTTGCTTTGAAGATGTTCCTAGAAAGTGTTTTTATCCGTATTAGATACTTTATTGTGATACTTCAAAGACTTGCTTATTTATTTAAACAATAGCTTTTCTTTGAATAAAGCTCGAAATTTTTATTGTTTTAAAATATTTAATAGACTTATCGAAATATTAATGTTCAAGGTTTTGCTAATTTTAAAATAAGAATAAACATTTTCTAAACTTGTAATTTTATTAATAAATATATTATTCTATTATAATAAGTACATTAATTATTAAAAAGCTCGTACATTGAATCTTATATTTTCCCAAAAGATAGTTATTGAGAATGTCCACCTTTGTGTAATGAGGGAGTTTAGTATGCAAGTGTGCTCGTTAGTTTTTCATCAGGTGCCGAGCTGTGTCCTTTGTCCAGGTTCCGACGCGCTAAGAGACCGGGACAAAGTTACCTCTAACTAAAACACACGACCCATACCAATTTCCACGACAAAGACATCACTCAAGTCTTTTTAGAATTAAACATCAAAGTGTACCCAAGGGTGTTTGATCTCCAACATCATCGATACAGGCGAACTCACTAACACGTAATATCGTGCCTTCTGATGTTAATTGTACATGTACTGAGTGACTTCAAAGCGACGCTTCTATTATTTCAATAAAATTTAATCGCTCTATAGGTAATTTGAAATTAAATATAACAAACTTAATTAAAGCTACACCGGCTTGTTTGTTTGATTAAAAGTAGAAAATTTCTTAGGTATATTTGACAATATCGATTGATGTTTATTAGGTAGGTATACGAAAATATATACATGACGTATTGTGAAGGCGTCGAAAGACAAAGAGTTTGTCGCGCGGGCGAATAGAAACACACGGCGCTTCCCGCGGCGGCGGTGGCGGCGTCGTTCACAAAGGCGCCACTTTGTGGAGTCGTCTTTGACTTTGAGTCTCGAGAGTGTGTGACCCAACATTAATAACCTACTAATAGCTCTTGTTCTCAACTCTTTTACATGCAGAATTACCGTCCATTTTGCTTTATTTGCTCGAACGTGCTTAAATATTAAACTAATAAATTATCATTCTTGGATCTGTCTAGAGTCTCGTCAAAGAAAATTACTCTAATATGTACCTATTAACGATATTCTCTGATAAATATTAAATAAGCGAAACATTCGATTTTTTCGCATAATAATATTAGTGACAGTTTAATTAGCACAGCTTTCATCGGAGCCGCTTTGAGTTTGAACGTTTCAAATAGATTTCACAAGAAGCACTTTCAAAGAGAGCACCCCTAATAAGTACTGAAGAGTCCTCGCACGTGTTTATCAAAGACAGCCTTTCGTTATTCACCGTCTGAATGGCCTCAAAAGAAACTCGTGTAAAATGCTCCACAAAGTGCTGTATCAAAGGGAAAGGCGGGCGCAAATATCTGTTTCGTAAACTAGTAAAAACGAAGCTCTCAAAGGTACTGCGTACTCGCGGCAAATTAGGCGGAGTTAAATACGAGCGCCAGCTTCACAAATGTATAACTTTGAAAGTCGCTCGCTTATTATTTATGTAAGTCGTAATCGTCAAAGCTCCCCCGAGATTTATTTTTGACAATATCACCCGTTCGGTCCGAGAGAGGCCGGGCTCGGAGCGCTCGCGTGCGCTTCGCATGTGTATCCATTTAATGCTCAATTCCCATATAATTTAACTTTGCGATCAAAGAGAAATTTTGCAAAGAGCTACCCGGCAGCGGCGGGCCGGGCGGCGGGTGCGAGCGAGACGTCACCATTGGAGTTGCCGAGATCAAATGCTGGGCCAAATTAGTCACTCTCCGTCTCTCTATCTCAAAGCCGATCCGTAGTAAAGTTTGCGCGAAGATGACATCAAAAGGAAACCACACACCGGGGGGCGCCGCCCGACGCCCCCGGCCCCGTACTTAAATCCGCCGTGTCTCGAGCTGTCTTATTGACACGCTACTGACAACTTGCAAGTCGCCAACGTCGTCTGTTTCAGAAGCTCGCTCGCTTTGGCAGACTTATTTAGTTAATTAATACGGAATGTCCTATCAACTCTCAACTCCCGCAAGGCTGATATACACTTACACGGCTCAACTGTAAGGAAACTAATCGGGCGGCCCCGTCCCACTAACTAATGTCTTTAATTACCTACTGGGATTGATGAAATTGGTTTTCAAATGAAGAATATTTGTACTCTAGTTTAACTTTGTTTTGTCTTTGACTCAGTATCAAATCTCAATCTAATTGGCAATTCAGATCATGCATCGAGCTTACAGTAATAATGGTTGTAGCACTTAATTAATTCTCGTGTATATAATTTCGGCGACGGTCTTTCGTAAACAAATTGAGACCCGCAAACCAGACCGTTTCATCCTAAAACATAATTGGAGTTGTGAATAAAATTGCGAAAGCTTCACTTAGGTTTGTCGAAGTTTGGAAACCTTAAAACAAACTCATTTTGAAATTTCTTGAAACAAAGCTGGTCTCCTAATTGTTTTCTTTTTTTAGCACTGTTTACTTCTTTTATATAATAAAAAGTAAGAAAAAGTAAAAGCATGAATTTTTTATTAAAAGTTTAATATAAATCATATTTGCTAGTATAATATTAATAAATCATTTTAACAAAGTAATCCAAGTACTAGAGAGCACCTACAAGATAAAGATTGATCCGATCATATTATCTTCTAATGACCTCTTAGTTATTTTTCTTTTGTGTATATTTTTGTGTTTTTCTTATATTGCTATTATTTTGTAGGCAATCAATACTAATACTCCCGATTATTGTGTAATTAATATTAATAATTAATTATATATTTTCATATAAGTTCTTCTTTTCTTACAAAAGTTTAATTTATACGTCTACTACTATAATGTAGACAAAATCACTATGCCTGTAAAAAGGAATCTGTTAAGTATTTTTTATAAATTAACTCAAAGGAACTTCCCTTTTGAAACCCTTTTTATCTTTTCCCATGTCCATTTCGCTTATTTGCAAGAGTTACTCGTTGCTTTCAAGATTCATTCTTAGCCTTGTTTCTTTTCTAACACAGATGCTATTTAATGGAGGGGAAAAATTATCAATATTTATTTTTATTAATGACTTTATTCTTTACTAAAATATGTATATGTTTAATTAACAAACAAAATAAACTGGTAGTATAAGTTTGTAACTTGAATTTAATTAATATTTTCAGTTATTAGTTTTTTTGAAATCTTATGGATGAAAGTATGCTTAACAGACTAAGATATTTAGTGTAGATAATATCTATACTAATATTATAAAGAGGCAGAGTTTGTTTGTTTGTTTAAACGCGCTAATCTCAGGAATTACTAATCCGATTTGAAACAAATCTTTTTACATTAGATAGCCCGTTTATTGAGGAAGGCTATAGGCTATATCATCAGCCAGTGGAAGCTCAGTGGTAACGCGCTCGCTTGGGAAACCGAGTGAAGTGGGTTCAAATCCCGCGTGTCGCACCCCTGATATTTTCATGTGCGAATCATTTCCAACATGCTTACCACTTGTCTTACGGTGAAGAAAAACATCGTGAGGAAACCTGCATGTCTGAGAGAACCTAGCAAGTTTTCGAAAGACACGTGAATTCCGCTAACCCGCACTTGGCCAGCGTGGTGGACTATGGCCTGATCCCCCTCGTATTGAAGGGAGGCCCGTGCCCAGCAGTGGGACGTTAAAAAGGGCTGAATACACACATAGGCTATATCATCATGGTACTACCCAAGGGAGCCGAGCAATACTTAATCATAAATGTCAACAAATCGGGCATACTTCCTTACATTACTGTAAAACTGTTAATTGGTTTAAGTGCTTTAAGTTCAGAAACTACTGAACCCATTTCAAAAATGCCTTTTGCATAAAGCCAAATACTTTTTTCTTATATTTAACGCGAGCGAAGCCGCGGGTTTCTGCTAGTTGTTTATATTAATATTTTACCCGCTTTCAATTCATATTAATCCATACTAATACCTATTATAATTAATGTGAACGTTTGTGAGGATGGATGGATGTTTGTTACTATTATATGCCAGAACGGCTGAACGGATCTGGATGAAATTTGGCACAGCGATAGATTATTATAGTCTGGAATAACACAGCACATAGGCTACTTGTTTGCAAACTATTCCCGTTTTAAGTTTAATATCCATTATTAATTGTTATCGTTAACTTTTCATCTGAAATTCTTAAATAAAAATATATATATACGGCGACGTGGTTTCTATCTGTGAACATTTAATATAAAAAATATCATATTTAAAGGAGCAAAAAAAATAAGAAAACATTTCATATCTGTTGGGGTCCGGCGAGGCGAAGCATTGTGCGCAGGAGTTTACGACGCGCTTCCAGGAACGGCAGGCACCTACCTACGGCGCCCTTTTGTGACGTCACTACCTCCCCTAATTGAACTAAGCTGTTCGAATATTTAGTCTTCGTTATTTGATCTTTTAGCTCATGTTTGAAGTCTGTGACGGTTTTTGTTTCTATTATGGATTAAAAATGATCTCGGGTCGGTTTATAAGCCGGAAAAAACTTTTAAAAGACGGCTTTTAAATTTATTAAGTTAAATTTTTTAAATTACTATTTAATTCTTGTTGTGCTAAATGTATCGGTTACGTCTTCATTTGCGTTGAAAAAGTGATACGAGTAGTATATCAAATGCTAGTTTTTGCTCGCGTCGTCCCCTGCGTGTTTGGTAAGTCGATAAAAAATAGCCTGTGTATACCTATCCATTCTAAATTTTACCAATAATAATCGTTTTAGGCACTTCCATCGTTAAAAGGTAACAAACACACAAACCCACTCACAAACATAACCATGTATTATGTACTAGCAGTACCCTCGGCTTTACCCGCGTTCAAACTTTCGATATAAACATGATAACGTATGAAAGTCTGCCCGATTTGTGAACATTTATGATTACTGCTCCGCTCCCTTGGGTAGTACCATGATGATATATAGCCTATAACCATCTTCAATAAACGGGCTATCTAATGCTAAAAGAATTTTTCAAATCGTGTTAGTAGTTCCTGACATTAGGGCGGTCAAACAAACAAATAAGCAAACAAACTCAGTCGCTTTATAATATTAGTATTGATTAACAGTTCAGTGACATATTTAACATGTTTTATTTTTGCAATATTCAACAAGGTTTCAAAAGTAAATGCTAAACAATAGTCGGGTACCTATAATATGGCGATTACTAAACCAATTTAAGATATTTAAATCAAATTAAAAATTTTGGTATGGCCTTTGGAATATATAGGAACATAGCAGCTAATACGTTTTAGTTGGTTCCGTGTTAGTGAATAGTGATTACACACATATTTAAACTAGTTTTTTATTATGTCTGGGCCACCGGGGTCGCTTGTAAGTAAAAGAACGACGAATTTATGTTAGAAATTCTCTCAAAAATGTAGTGTAGGTACTATCACGTGGGAATAAATATTAGATTATACGAGATATTATCAGGGACACGTTTTGAAAAATGCATGAAACAATATATATTGTTTCATTTATCCAATGTATAAATAGGTATTAGATAACATGTAAAAGTTCCTCTTTCCGTTTCACTTTCATTATCAATCCATCAATCAAATCTCCATCGGTTACACGTCGAGTCCTAACGTCCATTTGATATTCTGCGTCGTTGCCATCATTCAACTTTTTGTTCTGTATCGCTCATAATACGATTATAATTTCCTTACATCTGCTTTTCTGGTCATGTGATTTTGAATCTTCCGTAGCTATCGAAAGACTGTAGTTTTATTTGTGGGATATTGGTATAAATGTTCGCATCGTCCATTGAGCCGGGACCGGTTTGGTAGCGGAATGCCGCGGTACGAGCGGCTTTTTGCTTTAGATGCGTTCGCCCACGCGGTCGGCCCTCGGCCCGCCGGCGCCAGCGCTGCCTTCATTTGATGCACGATAAAGGACACGTTGCAAATATTTAATGTAACCTTACACTTTATAGTGGTCTTTAATATATTCGAAAACTTTTAGCGGTTAAACATTAAATATTTTATATAGTTTATGATCTTTTTTTGTAATGTAAGTTACATTATGTTTATATATTTATTATGAAAATATATTTATAATAATATATTTCATCACATACCCACTATTAAAGATATTTTTTGGTCCTAGTTAGCTTTTACACCCCTGAAAAGCTTTGAGGTGAATAATTTTTATGTAAACATTTTGGTATTATTTTAATACGCTACTGCAATGCACTAGAGCGCCGCTGGATAGCTCTGCAAATAAACCAAACAGATCATCTGCCATTAGCTGATTGTCATCGTGTCTATTTGTTTATGTTTCGAGGAAAGTCTTGTTTATTTAGTTGTTATTTCGCTAGTTTCTTAGCGTATTCAAGTGTTATTCTTAACTTTGTAATCACTGGTTATATTTAACTTCTACGTGTTACGGTAATAACTATTGCACTATGCAAGGACGAACGATTTACTCCTGTTTCGCTCGGGTGCGCCCCTGGGTGCTTTTTGTATTTATAATATTATGTAGTCAGCGCCATCTTTTGAAAATTATTAAAAGTAATGTGTACTCCAAATCCGTCCAATAGTTTCAACGTACAAGAGTAACAAACATCTGTATTATTATTAATATTGTAATCTAGCTGCTTATCCTCGCTTCGCTCGGGTTCGTATCTAAAAATACAAAAACAAATCTATCCCTCGGGAACCGTATATTTTTCCGGGATAAAAGTAGCCTATGTGTTATTTCAGACTATAATCTTTCTCGTCTAATATATCTGCCAAATTTCATCCAGACCCGTTCAGCCGTTCTGCCGCGAAAGAGTAACATTCATACAAACTTTCGCGTTTATAATATTAGTAGGATGTGAAAGTTTGTGAGTATGTATGGATGTTTGTTACTCTTTTACGCCGGAATGGCTTAACGAATCTGGATGAAATTTGGCACGCAGATAGATTGAAAATTAAAGTTAAACAGATTCCCTACAAAGTACGGAACCCTCGGTGGGCGAGTCCGACTCGCACTTGTCCGTATTTTTTTTAATTAATAAATTAGTTTTATGTTCCTATTGTATAACTTGTTTGTTGTTCAGAAGTTCACGGACGATATTGACTGATTATTAGTGTCCGACCGAAGCTTCGGCTTCGGCTTCGGCTTCGGCCACCTTCGGCCAAAAAATCCACCTTCGGCGAAACATTCGGCTTCGGCCCAAAACCCGGCCGAAGCCGAAGGTTTCGCTGAAGGTCCGAGCGACCGTCGAGATTGAACGAACTGTTACGAAAGTCATGAAGCGGCGGGGAGTCACTGTCAAAATATCACATTGCATGCATTAAAACAAGTTCGTACGTGTATTTAAACGAGTGTTTTGTTTTGAATTTGTGTTTATCAATTAAATTGTGATACATTAGTAATCTGACTGATTGGTCTAATTGTAATTTGTGAATTACATAATAAAGAAATGATTATTTTTTACCAGTAGGTATATCACAAAATCACAAACTTTTATTTATCTCTAAACCAACCATCTCTATGATATATCATCAACTTCTATATGAGACAGTCAATATAAATCTTCAATATTGAGGTTATTTGAGGTATTGATACAAAATTAATTACTGAGTGCTGAGAGAATATAAACCTTCGGCTTCGGCTTCGGCCGAAGGTTGTGGCGATAGCCGATTAATCGGCTTCGGCTTCGGCTTCGGCCAAAAATAGACCTTCGTTCGAACACTACTGATTATTTATATTTGAACTGAAAATACGCTACATTTATATTTTCAATTGTATACCACAATTTAATTTAATTTGAAGAGTAAATACTTTATTAATGATTAATTTTCTTTGTTCCAGAATGTTATTCTCCTCATACACGGCACCTTTTAGCTAAAATTTGAAGGTAAATTAAGTTAAGGTTTAATTATTATATTACATACTTTATATTTGTAATATTTTTAATTGATACATATATTTTTATTTTATATAATATCACCCGGGCATTGGCTTTTGAGTACCTACCAACAATGGGTATCTTAGTGTCTTTATCATCTCCGGTGTCCAAAAATAATAGTATAATTATTATTTATACAATTAAAATATTAAAAGAAGAATCGTTAGTATCGTATCGCATCATATTAACGTAACATACCTTTTGAAATGTACAGGGAACTGTTCACAGCACTAATTCCTAGTTCCGTTGAATATTTTCGCACGTCAGCATTTCATTTAAAGTTATCGATACTTCGCTTAGATTCGTTAACGGGTATAATAACGACTAAATCCGCTTTTGTAGACTATTTTCCGTATTTTAGTTACATAGACGTTAGTCTACTCTTTCAGGATTTTCATTCACGTTTCGGCCAGTTAATTGGGGCAAAATAGCTTTATTGACATTAGCGAAATTTTATACGTAGTAAAGTTTTGTGTTTTTATTTTTATAAGTAAAATGATAAAAGAAATTATTAAAAAAATATAATAGGAATATTTTCATGACTTCCAGTAACTACTTAACGTACCTATTATTATGGTAATAACTGCCTCGGTGGTGTAGCGGCTAGCATGTACGGCTGCACACCCGGAGGTCCTGGGTTCGAGTCCCGGGTCGGGCCAAGTTTAGTTATTGAGTCTTTCTGTATAGTAAGCCTCAGTAACAGCCCGGAGTTGGGAAGTTGGCGGTGTTTCACCCCCGTGCCTCGGAGAGCACGTAAAGCCGTCGGTCCTGCGCCTTATCTCTCACCGGTCGTGTCGAGTAGTCGTCCCATCGGAGTATGAGAGTGACAGGAATAGAGAGTGCACTTGTGTCTGCGCGTACACTTGTGCACTATAATATCTCCTGCGCAGTTGGCTAGTCTCAATGAGATTGGCCGCCGTGGCCGGAATCGGTCAGGAGAACATCATCATTATTATGGTAAGTATATATAATATCATGAGCTTTTCCTTCTTGAGCTTTTTCTATAAGATGCCTAAGTTTTTTTTTTCAGTGGTAAGTATACTATTTTATTATGAATTAAGAAAATATGTTATTTAAAAACTAAGATTTAGTATCGTCACTAATTAGTCCAATAATTTCAAAGAGAATTTAAAATTCTGACGTCAATACTTCACTTTGAAATCGGGCCTGTGAATTTTGATTTCATTTTAGCTCCATATAATTTAATTTCCCTTTAAAACCTTCCTAGCGAAAACCAAAACTACCGATCTCATAATCCCATTACTTCTACGCGTTTACTCTCAAAAGAGGCAACAGTAAAACGTATAATCCCGCGTCACGGGAGAAAAAAAAACGAGCGAATTTTTATATTAAACCAGCTCTCGTAAGCTGCATTCACCTGAGGAGGCTCTAGACGGCAAATTAAGTGACATTAGAGGCATAATGCCGGTCGAGGGAGACGTGAAAGCCGAGTGCTGAGGACAATCACCGCGGATTACAGCGCCCGTAGGCTTTGCGCAAGCTAATATCGTCACTGTTGCCACCTAAAACTGCTTAATTTTCCACGAAAGAAAATTTTTAGTTCGTATAAACCGTTGGTACGAGTGTACAAGTCGGCAACGCAACGGTAGTCGCAGTAGTGCGTGGTTAGCCCCAGTCCGTATAGTCGTAAATCTAGTATGAATATCGCGAGGAACGAGGCTGTAGTCGAAAAGCTCTTTGTTTTACTACAAGTGCGGTTAACTTATACAAAACGTGTGAAATACAGTTTTTTTCAGGAAACTAAGCCAATTCACACATTTCATTCCGTGAGGCAGTTTCATTTGTCCAACTAAACAAGTTGCCGTCACGTTGGCTTTAATTACTTCTGTTTAAAATCTTTTTTATAACATACCACTTCGTCTGTATAATATTACATTTTGCCTAAGATACGAACTACTCGGAAGAATGGCTTAAACTACTTGAAAATTGGCTACGTTATACGTAATTTTAAGGCATATTTTGTAAATTGTGAAAGATTTATTTTAAATTGAAAATTTTGAGTAACATTTTGCACAATTACAGATAGCGTTCAAGGCAGCTGCGTTTTGTGAAGAAATAGCTTTTATCTAATTTTCGTCTCATTACTTTTCGATTTATTTTTTGCAAGCAATTTCTGAATCTTAATTCAGCAGCGGTATTTATTAAGTTTGTTATGTACCTAATATATACCTTCTTTAACTCGTTTTGAATCAATGTACAAACTACAAATGCCTATGTCATCATCATTTATAAGTTGACTATAAAACTAAATCACAAACATTCATTAAATTAATAATTTCATGATAGTCTAATATAAACATTATAAACCTTACTGAACAAAAAACTTTACAGGTACCTTATTACTGACCCTTGCGACCATAACAGTTTACAAAGTACAATAATTTTCATTTGTGCTATTTATATATAATTTTTTTACCGATCTAAACACCGACGATCGACTGACGACAACGGTCCACTGACTTAAAAAAAACATTTCCTTTTCTTCGCAAATTATAGACATCTAAAACTTTTGTAATGTTATATTTATTAAAGTATTTTTAAAAGAAACGCAGAATATAAAAAAATATCAAAGCCTTACATCATTTCATATTATTCTGTTAGATATCAAGATAAGATAGAATCAAGATAATTTTTGTATGTCGTGATAAAAGAAGGCAGACAGGCGAAAATAGAGCCCCTCAACTCTATCCCGGGAGGCTTACTGACAATTATACTGTGTCCACAATGGCTTTTGCAGCGTCTTCCCGGTGTAATAACGCGGCAGATTAAAGCATTGTGTCGCCGGCTAGTGGACGATGAACCTTTATATCGGTATAATAGCTTTCGGACTTCCTATTAATGTGCTTGCTAAGCTTTTATTGTGTTGTAAAAGAACATTTTTCATATACCGTTGACGACGAAACGCCTATTTTTACTTTTTGTTCTATAAAGCTAATTGTCTACACGAACCTTACAAATATTACAGTGAAGGCAATGAATTTTTTTAATTATTTACATGATTTTACAAGCGATTCTACCTGCGTAGTAGTTAATTAGTATATTCATCTGAAATTTATATTCTCTTAGACTATTATTGGATTGTAAAACTGTTTATTTATATTGCTCTATTTATACTACTTCTTTGTACTTTGTATTTTTTATAATAATGAGTTGGAAGTATATTTTCGATAAAAATGACTTTATAATGTATATATATACAATTAAAATAATAATATTTAAAAGGTATTTATTTCAAATAATACGTTTAGATATTTGTAACTGCGAAAAGCAAAAGACAGTTATGGAAAAAAGAAAATGTTTACGAACATACTCTTTATTCTAATAGGTATCTACGTGTAAGTTTAACAGGTAGTTATTCACAAAAAGAAAACTTAAACATAAGTAAAGAACGGTTTACAAAGGTAATAATATATGGTAATATGTGTAGCAATATGTACGAAATAAGTACCTTTCTCAGTTTGTTCATATTTATAAATTGACTAGCATTGCCCGCGGCTCCGCCCGCGTTCAAATGACCAAAAACCAAATTCTTAGGTTTTCATATTAGTATACTCTTATATTGCAATTTTTGTATTTTTTCTCAGAAATGAGACATTTTCCAGCGGTAAAAAGTATCCTATATGTTGACCCGAAAAACCAGCTATCATCATACCAAATTTCATCAAAATCTGTTTAGTGGTGTTCTCGTGATGCGGTAACAGACAGACAAAAATTCTAAAAACTGTAGATTCGGACTCTGTATTGATAATAATGTCTATTTCAATTAGATTTTCCAAAAAATATTTAATGTACAGATTCGACTTAGTTACAATTTTATTATATGTATAGATTTAGGTATTTAATTATAACTAGCGGCTCAATCTCGCTTCGCTCGGGTTCGCCTCTAGAAAAACAAAAACAATCTATCCAATGGGAACTATACATTTTTCTGGGACAAAAAGTAGCTATATTATTACATATAAAGTTTCATTAAAATCCATTGAGTAGTTTTTGCACGCAAGCGTAACAAACATTCATGCGTACATCTATACAATATACATCCAGACATCCTTACAAACTTTCGCATTTATAATATTGGTAAGATTTTCATATCTGAACCATATTTGTAAATATATTATATTTCGAAAAAAACTTATGTACGCAGATATTGACTTATCTAAATAAGAAATTTTGATTTGCAATAGTGATGGATGGAACGGTACAGGTAATATAAGAAATGTGCACTCTATTTTCATGTCTCAGCAATGTGATTACCGCGGATACGTTGCCTACAGTCTACAAATGAGATCTGCTATAACCCCTGAACTTTATATTACGTACCATATAAGAGTACTCGTATATTGAGGCCGACTGTGAGCGTTTGAGGTTTTTAAAAATAATTTCCATTTATTGGAGATATTTCTTAATTTTAAAGTTTGAATATTTTTTGGACTTATATTTGCGAGCAAGATATCAATTATAATCATAGTATGTAGGTAGGTAGGTACCATAATTCTACTGACTTTATCGATTAAATGATGAAAGGTCTAATACAAGGCAATCTACCCATATATAGACTCGTGAACATGTGCATACTTCTCATCCATACATACGGAGCAAAGACTTGGTTATTGACAGGTCTGGGGGATTGTCTCTTAGTTTAGATTAAAAACGCAAAACTGGGTTCCAAAACACAAATCGCCGAGGTCACTCGCAAAGCTGGTCAATTTATATGTGACGGGACGGACACTTATACCGCATGTCGGACGAAATTTGTCAAGTCCATCACGCTAGGGACGACCTGGATGCCTTTACAAAGGACTAACAGGTCATCGCCAGAAATAGAGCAGAGAAGAAGAAGAGAGAGGCCTTTGCCCAGCAGTGAGGCACTAACGGCTAAAAAAAGTAGATATTTTATCTATACATATGATAAAATTGTAACTAAGCCGAATCTGTACATTAAATATTTTTTGGAAAATCGTATTGAAATAAACATTATTATCGATACAGAGGTCGAATCTATAGTTATTAGAATTTTTGTCTGTGTCTGTCTGACGTTTACCGCATCATAGAAAAACAACTGGAGGAATTTTGATGAAATTTGGTATGGTGAACTGATAGCTGGTTATATATGGTTAGACATTTAAAAGTACCTAAGTTCTAAATAACTTGTTTCTAAATAGGATAAAATAAACATGAATATGTATACCTATGTAAATTGTACATATCGAAATATATATTGATCAATAAAATCCATAAAGGTTTTTTATAACAATGAATTAATTGGTATTCAAATCAAATACATTTCGCAGAGGATCTGCAAGAGACAAGTACTCATTTGCGTGTAAAACAATATATATTTATTTTATGCCAGTGAGCAGCATAGATGTCAGAGGCAGATGCACCTGACTGCTAAGTCGACGGGCGGTCCTCCGGGGACGTGCTGTAAAGCCGCTATTGTTCCTTATTGATATTGTAACTGATTGTTGTATTTCTTATGCAAATTCTTAGTATTTGTTAATAATAATCTAAGGATTTTTTTTTATATTTTAAACGGCAATTTTTACCAAATGTATGTAGGCATGCATGGTTTATTTAAAAAAAGTATATTAACAAGTTATAAAAACATCTTTTAAAATAAATAAAACTTTGTTTAATATTTCAACCCTTTCTGAGATAGACATGTGTCCGAAGCAATCGAAATGCATCAACGCTCTTGAATTCGTCGCGTTGTACAGAATAAGCGTATTGCTAGATTGTCAATTACAGTTACTTACACTACTCTATTTATCACCGAACTGTTAACATTGACATTTAAATTAAAATATGTATGTATGCATGTATCCACAAATACTTCACTTCGTTTGATAGGACATTTTTTTAAGGCTGGGAAATGTATTTTACGCGTACTACCTGCATATATACAGGTATATGAGAATGTGGGACTCACCGGCTTAAAAAGCTAGTACTACCCACTAAAACCCAACGCTACCACCCTCGTCTTAATAGGGCGTTTTAGAATCCCTTACGCACTCAACCGCGACGCCCCGACGGCAGGCCTACCGCAGCAGATCACAATAATCATGACGTTGCTCTAACGATTTACTCTGCTATCAGAGAAGTACCTGGAGCGACCCGCGTGGTGCACCGTCCACCGAGGCGGGTTGTCAGTGCGTTTCTTGGCTTCATGCCCAGCTGAATTGCCGAACGCTGACAAAACCTCTTACGTTACATCTATATTAATATTATAAAGAGGTAAAGTTTGTGAGATTGTGAGTTTGTGACGTTCTAGAGGGTAATCTCTGGATCTACTCAATCGATTTAGATGAAATTTGGTAAGAAGATAGTAACCTTGGGAAGGATATAGAATACTTTTTATCCCGGAAGTCATCCCTTAAGGATGTGAAAATGGGGATGAAAGTTTGCATGGGGAATCAAACTAGGGACGAACCCGAGCGAAGCGAGAGTGAGTCGCTAGTACTATATACATTACATACATAATATGTACATATTTGTTGATGGTAAACCAATTAATGCTAATTAATACAAATAAGGGGTATTGTATAATAAAGGAAACAATATTGAAATGTGTATTAATAATAATGTTTGGTTTGAAATAAATTATTAATAAAATACTCTCACAATATTTATGTATCGAATATTTGTTGAAATTATTCGAGTAAAGAATAATTGAATGGTGCATAATTGTCCGCTCGCCTTATATTATACAAATTGCCGGATCTTTTATTCATCAATCCAATCATCCGTGCCACAGAGTGCTATCTAGAGGCGTCGCAAACACAAGTATGACTATTTTTGTTAGACCCTCCTCCTTACCTTTTAATAATTCCTCGTTAAGCGATGCCAGTGATGGGATCACAAATTATTGGCTTAGTTACCGCATTCTTTTTAATTCACGCTTAAAATTTTTTAACAACTGTTATTAACATCAGATTTCGATAAAACGTATATAAAGTGTTATTTCGGATTTATGTTTTTTTGTTTTATCCACATCGTGACACTGACACGCCATTCGGTACTTTTTGATACATCGCGGTTGAAACCTATCGAACATGTCGATCCTCACAACCGGTCATTTCGAACAGATCACAAAACTAAATCAATTTTAACCGCATCATATTGCAAACCCTCTTTCGTATTTTTGCTATCAAAATTACTACACATTCTTTATACTTTTAATACGACAGAATGTAAATAAGAAATTATGTTAAGTAAAATGGATATTTCTTTTATATGGGAATGGTAACACATATAACGCATTATTAAAGTATGAAAAATTTTCATTTATTTTTTTAGAAATTATGTGATATGTCCACCTGTCCAAATTTTTAAAACTGCAAACGACCTGTCACGTTTCCCCATCTCGACCCATTCGCCTGTCATACTACGAGACATTGTATGCAAAACGTCTCGTGCAAGCGGTGTCATTGTTCCTCAAGATTAAGGCGAATCCCATTATTCTAAAACCCCCGGGGTCTGGGATTCCGCTTTTCATTGTACGGTTGATTGCAGGATTTATTTACCTGGAGACGTTCCACAAGTTTAATCAGGCTTGCAATTGGAAAAAACAATGCGTATTGCCAAATTGGATAGTCCGCTTGCGGGCTCTTTTTTCTTTCGTCATGTTATTCTAATTCTCTTTTTAGATGTGGAAGAGACAAGCACAAATGAACCCTTGTGGCCTGCTATACAAACACACCCCTTCGATTTAAGCAGCCCATTTGAACTTATTTTCAGTAAACATTATACCCGTAAATCTTGTACTTTGTATTAATAATATAAGAAGTTTTGAGCTTGGAACGTGTTATATTTGACCAGTCCTATAAATCCTTTGTCAACCTTCACAAAAAGAAATCTTCTAACTTTTTCAGCATTTAGATTTCGCATTCTGATTGTCCTGTAAAAGATACTACCTACAGTTCAGATTAATGTGTACAACACGTGCGATGTCCAATTTCCCTTCGAATAAATTGTCGAATTTAGCCGTCTCGAAACGGAAGGGCAGCTACTGAAGCACGTTTATCTGAAGAGCTAAATTCATCAATTATATGGTTTATATTTAAGCTATACAATTTCTATTCAATATATTTCGCTTATGATATTTATTTCTAGCTAAATATATTTGTAGTGTAGGTTTAAAATGTTATTAAATTGTACCTTGTTGTTGCGACCAAAAATATTTTATCAAATTAAATATTTAGCTATCTTATTCATTTTAAGTATACCTACCTATAAATATTTTCTTTTCCTAAAATTATGGAAGCTTCCATATTTACGCAACAAAATATATTTCTAAAGTTTAAATATGTCCTTAGACCACTATGTCGATTTCATTCAGTAAACTTTGCATCTAATATTTAGTTGCGTGTACTTCAGTGACTTTTTCAAACTTTTTTATTTCGCATCAACTGCCAGTGAGCAGAGTACCAAACAAGTATCGGACACTATGCGAAATATTCAATATCTGCCGTATTTGGAATTTCCGATATATCATACAACGCATACCTTGGTCAAGACGGCAGTTTTCTCGGCTGACTGACGTTATCTAGCATCCCGAACCGCTAACACTTGAATAAGTATATTCCAGTTATTTGTGCAATCTTCAATATCATAAATATTTCAATTATTTGTTTCAAATATGGCGACTCTTCAAGGGTCGAAAATACTGTATGAAAAAATAGGATGCCTAGCGTTGGTCGCTGAAGTAAAACCGCGGGACGATTAATCGAGCTTATCGGATAAATAACGAGATTTTCAACAATTTTTTATGCATAATATTTTTTATAGAATATATATGATTCTTATACAATCTTAATACATATTTTATTGTCCATTAGTCGATAGAATTTAAATCACTAGCGAATTCATTGACGAGTCGTAGGTAGGTACTTATTTGGTATGGCGGTATACCTTGCTATACTAATTAGAAAACGTAAGTTTTTTTAAATTTTAAAATAGTACAGTATATAAAAATACTACAATATGGCACAGGATATTTTTGCTTTTTTAGCTTATATTGGACCAAGGGCGTTTTGAGTCTTAAGCAAAACTTACTCTGAATGAATAAAAAAATGAAAACTCAACAAATAAAACTATCATTAAGTGCATTTTTTTATAATGACAAATATTTAAATCTTTTTCAATAAGTGATAAAACATATAATATATTAATCATTAGGTAATTATTATTTCATATAAAAGTAATATTAACAATATGTTTTTAACTACTTATACCTAGTATATTTTGTACGAATTAGACCTTCTCGTGATGTATCTTTTTGTTTTCGTTTACATTAAAAATAATAGGGATAGTGAATTTCAAAATACAAGGTCAATAACTTAAAATTACCTTTTAATGACCAACTTCAAAAAAGAAGGATAACTCCAATTCAGAAGTATTAGATTTTTAAAAGTTATACGTCGAGATGAGATAAATCTTTTTACATGATTTTAGATAAGTGTAACGTTTAGATTATAAGTCATTATGTATTTAATAATTCAGCTATCTAATTAACTCCGTATTTTCTTAATCATCTGTATGTAATGAGTCATGATTAAAATGATTAACCATAAAGCTTCACACATTGTACATATTAGAACATGTTTCGAACAAAGTATCTAGAACATTGCACTCATATTTGTCAATTCTAAAGTAGGGAAGGCTTTGCCCAAAAGTAGAACACTCAAGACGTGCAAAAAGAATATTAGAAGAACGTGTCACAAAGTCGCTCAGACGCGGCAAAGGGGTGTGAAGTTTAACTTTTCCTTTTTCCTATCGAACCGAGCTACAATACATGAACGTGACCTCAACATCAGGGAATCTTAGCGCATAATACGATTATGTCACATCATTTACATATTGTTTATAGCACGCTATACAGCTCTTTGACGAGATAAAGGCTATTTCAAGGTCACAAAAACGAGAAAATCACGAAATCCTAGAAGAAAAGTCTTAAAGTTTATGCGTTATAATGAAATATACGGAACGGACCAACAGAAATTTTGCTTATATTCAAACAAAATTCAATACCTATCAGTAATACTATCAACCCCGACGTAGACTGCCTGCCAGTCTTTATATTCGCAGAATACTTCATTACAGTAGCGGCTTGCGGTTAACGAAGATAATTATATCGATATGCGAGTGTCGTACGAAATAGTCGCGTAATGTATGTATGCGCCTACAAATTATATGGGTAACATTGTTACACGTGATTTAGTTTGCTTCGCCTATATAAGGTAATTTTATTAAGAATACCTGTTTGACAATTTTAGTCTTACGCTTTTGTTGTGATAACAAAATCCATACTTACTTAATATTATAAATGTAAAAGTATGTTTGTTTGTTTGATTGTCTTTCTTTCACGTCGAAACGGAGTCGGATTGGCGTTATTTTTTGTGTGTAGATAGTTGGGAGGGCTGAAGAGTGACATACCCTACTTTTTACCGCGAGAAATTATCTAATTCCCACGGGAAAACACGTTATAATACAGTCCAAAAAATATTTATGATCAGAATTACTTGAAACTCGGTATTAATGCTCTGTAATAAAATAAACACGTGTTTTAACAATTTTTGAAGTGCATCCTGTAGGGTATAGGGGTAAAATAGGGGATGAAAGTTTGTATGAAACTACCTTTTTAGAGATTTTTTTTGTAGTTTTAGCGCAAGCGAAACTGCGGGTTCTGCTAGTATGAAATAAAAACGTGCGATATTCATAGATGTATTTTTAATTTTAAATCAACATTGTCATTCACACTATTTTTTATTTATTTTATTTTATTTAGGTACAGAAACAGAAAACAAATTAAAAAAATTACATCCTCGTATTAAAAACAAAAAATATCATATTAAATTTGTTCTCCAATTATATCTGTACACAACATTTAAATAAAAACATATAATAATTATATAAACAAACTTAACCAAAAGGTGAATTAATACAGTATGAGTCTGTGCATTTAAAGTAACGAGTATATAAGAAATATTAAAAAAACAAAAAGAAAATATTATTTACATTTCATATGGAAAAAAAAGACAAAGAAAAGAAAAAAAAGATAAAGGAGAAGAAACAGAGAGAAAACATATCTTTATTATCGAAAATGTAAAGCAAGAACTATAATTTATTTAATTTTTTCTTGAACGATAATAAACTATTATTAAAAATGTCATATTCATCATTTAAATTATTGTATGTTTTACACATTCTGTGTAAAGGGTTGTTTTGGGAAACGTTATTAGTTGCCGAAGGTATATACTAGAACAATAATAAGTAACATAATCAAAAGTTCATCGTATGTGCTTTTGTAAATAAAACACATTATTTATTTGTATAGAAATTAATATGATAATGGCTAATTTTCTATAATTGGTAAATAAATTGTTCTTATCGCTTTAAATCTAACAACCTAAAGGGTCGCTTTTGAATACGATTAAGTCGATCTAAGGGCGCACACCCCTTGATAAATTAGCCACATTACCTTACCATCATTTTTACTCAAGTAATTCATTTAGAACAGTATAGATTACTGCAAAATGAACATAATATGTCAATTGGAATTGTATTATTGCTATTTCGCAAGAATATAGTTAATTAAAAATCTATCTCTTGCAAACTTTATATGTATATGTTTAGGACATGAATTTCGTAAAATCCTTTATAAGTGGTATGTATGATATCAATTGGTAATATATGATATCAATATGTATGATATCAATAGGTAATAGGTATACGAATGGGTACGCTATAAAGATGTCCAACGGTTTTTTCTGGTCGTCGATATATAAGACAAGACAAGGAATATTTAATGTAGATATTTATATAGAAAGACATATAAAAATAAAACAAACGTAGCGATTAAGATATACGATATTGACGTAACGTTTATGAAATTATATGTAGTAGGTAACAAAGTGTACAATGTGCATTCTGTATGCACGGAAGAAACAAGCCCTGAAGAATTGTACAGAATTTCTTGGTAAAGTATTTAATTATGATAAGGAACAAAATCCACTTGCCGGTCCGAAGCTGAGTGAAATGAGAGCGGTCGCTGATTACCATGAGTTGCACAAAGGCAGCCCACCCTTTGACGAATTAGCCATACCAACATTACCTAGTAACCTAGCTAGATTATATTGCGTTATATTTAAATTTTAATAATATTTTACTGTTGTCTATAACATATTATAATAAAATGTTAATAAGTATTATCTAATATAACTAATTAATTAAATAATTTTTAAATTTGGTTAAAAATTGTAATATTTAGTATATTTATTATTTTATATGTATATTAATTAATTGTAATAATTGTAATGTGTATATAATTGACTTTGTTATTAACTAAAGGATCTAACACAGTGTATTGCTTCATATTTCTTTAGTGTCCGCTTAAATAGGTTTAAAATACCTATTCGGAGTTCGAGAATTTCATTTATTACATATATTAATTATTTTTTTAAATAGCCTGTTATTATTCGATACACCGTTTATTTTCATTAAACTAAAATAAAATGAAGTAAATGAAAGATTTGTCAATCTCACTGATTTTACATTATGTATTCTTCATAATACCTATACTTATTACTTGTCAGTATAGGCAATGTGTCGACTTGGTTTACTTGGTTTACTTTAAGCGTCGATTAAGCAAAATCTAATGGTAGGGGCGACGGAATTGATTTCGCGATGATCAAAAGAATCAAATTCTCAAAGGAAGGTAATTTATTTGACCGCCCGCCCGCAGACCGCCGCCGCCGCGCGCCTATGACACTGCCCGCCCGATAAACGTACACTTCTTATTTATAAAATGTTCATAAGCGTACATTTTTAATTTTCTATGTAAACGTATGTAAATAGAAAGAGACTTCTTCATAATAATATTAAGAAAATGAAAATTTAAATTTAATATTATTTAATTCTAAGCATATGGACCTAATGTAACAATATTGATATTATTATGTCTACTGTATAAATCAAACCTGCGTTGTAAGCACTTGTATAGTACATATTTGTTGTGATTTAATCAAGAGTCCAGTGTGCGTTTATTTAATCAACAGACAAATAAAAATTTCAGCACCAAATAATTTCAACAATTGAAAAGCTTTATTTATTTATATTTTATACCCATCTAATTAAAAATGTTCAGAGCGTTAATTAATTACTTCACTGATCAAACATTTTTCGAATCGTTTATTGTTTAATCGATGCACAAAATTGTGCACTGCATTCGCACATTACGCATTGTCAATCGTTATTGTTCGCAGTTTAGGTGGTATCAGCGCTCAAAGGACAAGTGCCGACAAAGAGATGCCGCGCGGTGCGGACGCATTACCGGCCCGCTGCGGTGCTTGATAGGGTTGACTGCGTCATTTACGCAATATATTATTTTATTAGTAAATACTATTTAATGATTTGTTACATTAATAAAGATCTTAAAACGTCATATGTGCTACAACAATAAAGATATATGGCGTGCTACTACGTGCGTACTTAAAAATTGTAATTAAATTAATTTATACATTGAATTTTACCATTGGTATTTTATGGGACAAATTTTTTTTTAAGTATTATGGAAATTTTGCCTATTGTTTTATGATTCAATTATAATATAAAAAATATATCAATTTCGTCATCATCATCAGTCATTTTAGACCACATACCTATCGGCTATTTTATCGGAGTACAACTAAAAATGTTGCATAATTTTAACTATAACATGATTTTCATACAGCGCCGTTAATTTATGTATAAGGTAGGTTAGTCCGTCCCTGGATTGTAAATAACAACTCTGACAAGTGTTCAGAGTAAAATGTGCATATTTTTTACATTGACACATTTGTATCTCAATTCTCATGTATCACATTTTGTTACAACTTTGTCGTTACTCTGCTTATGACGATTTTGCATTGATAAAATTATAACATTTAAAATTTTATATTAATTTTGTTTTAATGTTATAATATATTTTTTTACATATTATGTAAAAAAATTAACATGTTATAATTATCCGAGTTCGACAAATATTTTTTCTTAATGTAAACATTATTAAAGTAAGTTATGGCCATAGAAAATATTCGAAGCTAAATGTGCAGATGTTACAAAACTTTAAAGAAAATTTGTAAAGGAATATATTAAATATACATATGTTAAAATAAATATACAATATAAAACACATAATTTAACCGACCATTTTCACAATATTCTTTCATACTTGTGTTAGCTGTACTATCTTTCTGTTCGTATTTTGGTTCATTAGAGCAACATTGTTGCAGACAGCCCTGACCTCTCAGCTCTAGCTCAAAGTGAGTGTGTTACTCTTTAACCTGAGCGATTCGCGACCGGCTAAACTTACCACTCCGCTAAATAAAGTTAAAAGGCTCCTCTAGCTTTGTCTCGGTTCGCCTTTGATGTTCCGAGAAGCCACCCCCGCCCGCTCCCTCGCAAACAGTTCACCGCAAGCTGAAACTATTGCCTTTAATACCTTTTCCGATCGGATATACGTACGAGTGATTAGTACCGAAGGTATTCCTGAGAAGTCTGCTCAAAGTGCTCTTTTGTCTATGGTTACTACTGAACGGTCCTCATTTTGATCGGTGCGGTCTTCAAAGGGATTTTGCCGATTGTAATTATTTTCATTATCGTACCTACTTGGTAAAATATGAAATAATTATGATCGATCGATCTATTTTATCCTTTAATTTTATTTAAATTGGCTCGTGTTGTAAAAAGAAATATTTTTTACTATGTTTCCTCAACCGATTCAATTATACCTGCTTAAAATGTGAATTACAAATTATTATTTAGCACTTTTATGGTATCTAAAAACATAATTATTACGTACCTTATAGGTAATTAAATGGTTTTTTAATCTTAAGTTGTCGCCGCCGTATTGGTAAGTTGTTCCACTGTTTGTGTAGGTATGTCTACCAATGTGTATCAAAACATACAAAATTCAAACATGGAACCTATCATAAAATCAATAATTTTAATCGTGAACGAATGAATTCTGCTGTCGAAGGTATTAACAATGTCCGAATCCGTCCCATTAATGCGGCGCGGACTTGCGAAAATTCAATTAGTGTAATAACATCGCAGTTCCATTATAGCAATCAAAGGAAAACGGAAAGTTTGTGCACATCA
Organism: Brenthis hecate; assembly: GCA_951806755.1. Lineage (NCBI taxonomy): Eukaryota > Metazoa > Arthropoda > Insecta > Lepidoptera > Nymphalidae > Brenthis > Brenthis hecate. The sequence goes on from OX638266.1 coordinate 5,310,350, forward strand.
AAGAGTCGCTTAGTGCGTGCCTGGCTAATGAAGCTTCAGTGATGTGAATATGGTAATTTTATGCCGTCGATAAATGTGATGTGGTAAAGATGGATTTTAAAATATATTTCAGATAATTTTGATCTATTTATAATGCATACTTAATATTATAAAAGTGAAAGTGTGTTTGTTTGTTTGTTTGTCCTTCTTTCACGTCGAAACGGAGTGACAGATAAGTGTGATTTTTTGTGTAGAGATAGTTGGAGGGCTGGAGAGTGACATAGGCTACTTTTTATCACGGGACATTACCTAATTCCCACGGGAAAACACGTTATAATACAATCCAAAAAAATATTTATGATCAGAATTACATACTTGAAATTTGGTATTAATGCTCTTGAATCAAAATTAAATAAATACGTGTTTTAGCATTTTTCAAAATTCATCCTATAAGGGGGGTAAAATAGGAGATGAAAGTTTGTATGAAACTACCTTTTTAGATTTTTTTTAGTTTTAGCGCGAGCGAAGCCGCGGGTACTGCTAGTTTGAATATAAACATTAAAATAGATTGTATATTATAATTAACTTATCCAGAGAATACTATCAGCTTTTAATAGTATAGGTACAATAAGAAGTGAAGATGTGAGATAGCGGCAAATAACCTTTTAGTTGTTCCAAAAATGATATTAATATTCACGTATTAAATATATAAAAAATAATATCAGTAATCATGAAAACTTGAAAAAATGATAAAGCATACATAACATAGATTTTTTTAAGTTTTACAATTTTATTGTATAGGAAATTTTATATGCGTATTAGATTGTATTCTTATAAAATGTGAAGTATATTATTCCTCTCGACCCTCGCTTTGCTCGGATTGGCCTCTAGAAAAACAAAAAAAAATCTCCACGGGAACCGTACATATTTTCTTGATAAAATGTATCCCATGTGTTATTCCAGGGCTATCTATTCCAGACTATATACATATCTATGTATCAAATTTCATCCAGATCCGTTCAGCCGTTCTGGCGTGATTGTGTAACAAACATACAAACATCCATCTAAACTTTCACATTTATAATATTAGTAAAATTAGGCTGTTAGAACCAGAGTAGCCTAAGTACAAAGACCATGATTTACAATATGGAGGAAATTAAAATGTCTAAATGTAATATTATTGTCACACGTGTAAAAGATATGTATCTGTAACTTACTGTTTAAACATTTCATATTATGACTTATAACGTTCCTCGGCTGTATAGTTAAATTACCTATTAATTATTATATTAATTTTACATTTATAATATTTTTTGTTACAGATATAATCATCTTAAAAATTGGCACGACAAACTAATAATGCAGCGGCAATAAGCTGCTAACAGGCAAGTATCAAACAGTCTTTAAAATGTCTTATTATTACAATAAAAAATGAATAACTAACCTCGTTTAATAAAATCACACAACACTCCTAAATCTTACAATAAAATTCCCGCCAAAAATTATTTAGAAACAGTGTTATGTCCCGTCATCTACTGGCGACTTTTGACAATATGCAAATTATAACTCGGCAACGCGACGATGAGATTCGCTTAGAAACTAAGTATAAACTAAGCCACTAGATGGCAGTACAAGTTACTCTGTCAACTTCGTTGATTGTCAAGTGACAACTCACTGACAAATGTCAAACTCCTGTCGCTGTTGTATACAAAATCAGACCGACCCAAGCTAATCTATTATTTATTTACGTTAACTTTTCTATTTTACACGTTCTCTATTCTTCTTAAATATAGATCGTCCCGTTTTAATAGAGAGTGAGTGCATCCATTTTCATATAGTGTTTCACTCAATATGTTCCATAAATACCGTCCTTCCGGGTTTCTGAGAAGGAATTCGGTGTTTACAACTACCAGTTTCACATTAATGTACAGTTACCAAGGATTAAAGATTGACTTATGACTGAAAGTTGCATACAATTTCCACGCCTGTTTCGGTGGGCGAGCGATTTATTACTTTTTCTTTGTTTACTACTGGTTAGTCGTTTTTATGCTCGTCATCCTTAATAAAAACTTGTCTTCTTAGCCGTAAATAAACGCCTCAAATTTTTATAACGTATGAATATCTTATAGCTACAACTACACTCATATAAAATAAAGTAAGTATGAACATTTTATTCATGAATATACATCTTTTATTAGGAATTATTCAAAATATGCTTTAAAAAGTATTTGTTTTTATATAATTCATTTCAACAATATTTACTTATAATTAAAATGATTATAACAGATGATATTTGCTCAACATTTAGCTATGAAAAGATGAAAATCTCAAAACTACTTAGTGAATGCAAAGGGGCCCATAAGCGTATTATATTTTTTGTATGATATTGATTTTATGCTTATTATAAACCCTATCATAACCATATCTATAACAAACTGTACAGGGGTATAAGAAATGTTCGATCGAGTCTATTGTACCACAGCATCCAACTTCCACTCGTACCATTGCTACTGCACTGCGCAGTCGTGCTCTTTTTAAATAATACCTTATGAACAAAAAATATTAATAAATCCGCTAAATACATTTAATACAAGTTTTATTAGTGGTGAAGTACCTCTATAAATTGTTTGTGTTATCGTTATGAATATGGTGAGGTCCTTTATGTTCTTTCTATTGTTGTTTTTTTACATGCTTATTGAACCATGAAGTTATGATATAATTTGTTATGACAGAATTCCATTATGATATATCCCTTTTTTTGTATAATTTTGCAGGGATGTTTGAAAAGTTTTTATATTTTTGTGCTTCGCTTTAAATATGATTATTAAAAGATTTAAAGAAATTTGATATGTAAAGTTTATTTTATGGAATAACTCTCTTAATGTGATTGTAGTAAGGTTTATTAATAGTCTTAATGCCTGATAGATTCATTCAAAACTTTTGTGAAATAAAATGTTCATCCGAAGCCGATCGATGATGGAGACTCTTGACTTTGTGGCGGTGGCTTCATCTTTGTATGCCCTCTCTTTCCAACATGTAGGGATTACAGAGCAAACGTAATGCCATGATCCTTTCACTTGCCGTATTGATTTTTTTCCCTTACTTTTTATTTTCAACATAAACGTTATTGATAATATTATTATTAATTATTGTTAAAGTTTTGTGCTACTATTACATTACCTATATGTTTATTAGAGATATGTAAAGCACTTATTATTATTAATAAATTTAAAACATGTGTACTTTATAATTCATTAATTTATTATTATGGATGCCTAAAAAGTATAAATAATGTTGTCTTGTAGTAAATTGTTTTACTTTATAACTTGATAGAAAATTGTGATTTTAAATGTATTACATAAATTCATCTTTCTTTCCATTTTAGTCAAGCTTATAAATATTTATAAAGAAAGATTAAATTATAATTTACATATTAAGATAATATAATACATAACAGAAAAATTCTTATTTTATATTCTATCGCTATTGCAAATGTATTGAGTTTGACTCGAAAATGATATCAATTTATACATAAATGTATAAAAATATTTAAAAGTATAGGATGAGATGCTAATGACTATAAACACTTGATAACAGTGTTTAGTGAATTATACTATGTTCTTTCTTTACATCATCTGTAATCTTTAAAAAAGAAGTGTGAAACTATAATACAAACAAACTTATGAATGTTAATTTTGTTTACAGGTATTGTCTCGCCATGCAGCGCGCGGGTGGGAGCAGGGCCTGTGCGCCATGAGCCACACTCCTATAGGCGGCCACCCGCAAGGTAAGTCGACTTGTAAAACATATATAAATTTGTATTTGACATTATTTAAATCCATTTAATAAATATCGTTATTTTTTTTACTGCCTTACTGAAAGATAACAGTCCGCGGCTGATTCTAAAGACATACACAATTATGCACAAGAGAATCTTTCTTTATAACGAATTTTATCCCCAATAGGACTTGTGTGATTATATAAAGTATGGAAGTTAACATTTTTTTTTCAATTATTATTCAAGTTTCGGTATATATTGCCCATGGAAAATACCATCATGCGTTCTATATATATTCGTATATTATAGAGAAACGTGTGATATAATTATATGAGTAGATTTGTGTTATAATTTTTTTTTAATTCCGTGCTAGGTTGGGAACACAAGCTTGCAGACAGGTCGTCGCTGCCGCCTGCGTCAGGGGAGGAGAAAAGCAAATCTCAGTCCAGACATGTGTTCACACAACCACATATTTCTAAGTATGATTATAATTATTAATCACTTAATTACACATATATGATATCAATATTATATTTGTAAACCAAAAGTAGGTTTCAGAATATATATAATAAAATAAGTACCATAAATATATTATGGTTTAAATATAATATTAATTCATTACTGTAGAGGCAGTAAAGAAAGCTCGTCAGTCAGACGAACGAGAGAAAGAGAATGAACGCTCATTTGAACATCTAAGCGCGCATATATTTATTCTTTGATTTACATGATTGTATATTTATTTCAACTAGAATATTTACCTAAACGCAGTTGGTGACAGTTTTAAGAGAACTTTTTTTGCATGGGATTGTGGATCTGAACTTTCTTGATCGATGTATGCATGAGTTTTATTTCGACTTTTCTTTCCTCGAGGGAATAATATATTTCAGAGGAATTATATAAGTTACTCGAAAGCCCTCCAAATATCGCCATAAGAAAAATGATATCAATCTGTGGCTTTTTTTGATGCCAAAGAAGGATAAACAAACATACATTTTATCGTATTAGTGCTTGTTGAATATCCATTTCTAACTTCATCTTAAAACTGACGATGTCGTCGTAAACGTAATGTGACATATCCAATGAATCGGCACAGAACGGGTATGGCGTCGTGGCGCGAGGAGACGGAGGGCTCGTCGGGCAGCTCCGTGCGCTCGCCCGCCTCGCCGCCCTACATCCGGTGGGCGCGCACCTTGCACCATCTGCTTGAGGTATACTATCTATTTTGTATATATTATATGTACAATTTTTATATGTATCTAATATATTATTCAGATTAATAATACAGGAAACGCAGACTAAAAAGACGCTAGTGCCTAGATTCCTGGGCACTGAGTATTGAAATTTTCTAATACTGCATTTATCATTATTGGTTTGGTAATTATTTTTTCGTCATAACTTTTTAAATAAACGTCAATATTTATTTTATTTAGACTGGTCGATACATTGTGGCTATTCAGTTGATACATTGTTGCTATTAAATATAAGCACTTTTGGGAATAATCTCAACCGTGTCACCTCTGGCCTTGTAGAAAGTCAGAATTTGCGCATGCTTCCACTGCGCCATCAAGTTTTTTTAAAAATAATTTCGTTAATTATACTTTATAAATGCCGATTTGCGCAATTTATAATGGATTAAACTTAAATCTACTAAGGCTTTTATGTATAAAAAGTATGGAAAGCTGATATTATATATTTCTTTAAGCCTTGTCTCATCATCGTAACAAAAGAACAATGAATATTATATGCCGAACTGGTGGCAGTTACCTAGTAAATTGATTTTAGTAATTCTAATAATTATAGTGACTGCGTTTTAATTCCTTTCATACACTAACTTCGAAATCGCTTAAAATAATTCACCACGTCTCTTATGGGTGTATTTTTGTCTTAAACTTTTAATTAATTAATAATAACTTGTATATCAACCTAATTATAAAAAGAAAAAAAAAAGCTTCACAATTGGGAAGACATCGCTTAACATGTTTCGACAAAATAAAACATGAGACACTTACATACATATATTTACTTCCTGTTTTGTATAATCTGTCAATATTGGCATCTCTCAGAGGGCGTAGCATTATAAAAATGGTTTATAATTGATATCGCGTAACAGATATATTTAAATAAATAATAAAAAAATAAATATGTTGGGACATTAACACACAGAACCATCTAGTTCCATGGTAAGCTACGAAGCTTGTGTTATGGATACCAGATAGTTGATACACTACACATACATATATAACTTTAAATACACACACATATTATAAATTTAGTATCTCCTTTTTTATGAAGTCGGTCGATATAAGCACTCTCGTGTCTCGTAGGACGCAGAGGGCGTACGCCTGTTCCGCAAGTTCGTGGGCGGCGCGGGCGGCCTGCACGTGGACCGCCTCAACTTCTACTTCGCGGTGCAGGGCCTTCGCCAGGAGACCGAGCCTAACAAGATACGGCAGGTCGTCTCCGCGATATACAAGTGGGTTTTGTTCTTATTTATATATAAGCGGGTTCGTTAACATAGTGAGCTATTAGCGTTATTTATTCGTAAGCTCTTATAAACCATATATATGTACATATGTGTATGTTATAATAATTATTTACTTTACAAAACGATTTTAAATATTATTGGGGATACACTAATAATAATTTCGCAATTATGTTTTTTTTTAAATTAAATTCGTATTTAACAATTTGGGATACATACTGTTCTTCTTATTTCACTTGTCATGCACCTCTCAAAAATATGTAGAATTAACTACAATAAGTTTCCTTTCGTATAGGTTTTTGCGCAAGTCTCAGCTAGCGATGCCGGAGGAGCTGAAGCAGCGCGTGAAGCAGAGCCTCAAGGACGGCACCAACATCGAGAAGACCATCTTCGACAATATGGAACAAGAGGTCAGTGCTAGTGCTTTCAAATATGTTGATTTTCAAACATGAATATTTTAGGGTAAATACAATTAAGTAACTTATATTTTTTCCAACTTTATAATTCCATTATTCACTTCAACTTAACGTTAGTGTTCAAATCCCGGGTTTCGCACCTGTGCATTTCCAACATGATTTCTTGTCTTATGGTGAAGGAAAACATCGTTAGGAAACCTGTATGACTGAGAAAACTTAGCAAGATTTCTAAATACATGTGGAGTCCATTTGGCTGAAACCTTGGACTAAGGGCTGATCCCCCTCGCATCGAAGGGAGGTTCGTGCTCAGCTGTACCCATACGAACACATACAAACTTTCGCATATACAACAGCAGTGCGATGTTGTTGTTGCAGGTGACCCGAGCGATAACAGAGTCCACGTACCAGGCGTTCCTGCGCTCGGAGGCGTACGTGTCGTACGTGAGCGCGGCCACGCAGCCGCTGTCCTCGCCCGACGCGTCGCCGCCGCACTCGAAAGAGGTATTTATTTATTTATTTACTATTTATTTATTTAATTAATTATTTGGAAGGCAAACAGTATTTAGTTACATATAAACAAAAATAATAAAAACTCCTCCTCACCGTTCTTAACCAAGAACATAATAATATTAAAGTATATAATTGTTCGCGTAGACAACGTGCACTCTCTATTCCTTTTCACTATTAAAATCTGATAAGATGATTTTTCGACACGACCAGACGGTTATGGTGAAAAACGGCTTCACGTGCTCGCACACAATACACATGTGCATGTATATATGTATATATATATATATATATATATATATATATATATATATATATATATATATATATATATATATATATATATATATATATATATATATATATATATATATATACTTTTGCCCACGGTTCAAAAATAAACTAAGTGTTAATCCTAAACATAATGTTGAAGTAAAAACACCTGGTGATGTACATACATAATATGTATTGCTTTCGCCAGACCGGATGCGTTTGAGTATTCTTTTATTCTCCCGACGGCTTTTCAATGTAAGTCAAATGTTATAAGGATTTACTACGTAGGTTTTACGTGAGTCATAGACAATGAACGTCTGCTCCTATGGGGAAAATACTCGCGTTGCCTTCTCTATGGTAACCACAGACGGCGTAGCCTTGTGTGTACTACAGTCTGAAATTGTAGTATTTCTGTGTATACCAGTTGTAGACTCGTAGCGACTACGTAGCTTCACTACATATATTTTGTATAGAAATTGAGTGTTCTCTTTATAAGAAGTTTTCAATATAAATATATGCCAATAAGGAATGAAATATTTTAACTGTTAACTTCTATAATTTTATTCATAAAAAATATTTTTTCAGTCTAGAGAATGATTGTGTAAACTTAAATTGTTCATGATATATTGTTTGAATTAGTTTCTCGTAACCCCTAAATATTTTAAAACAGACCATATGCTTATTAATATTGATAAGTGCGAGAGTGTTTGTTGGTTTGTCGAGATGACTATTTGCAAAATGGCTTGACATGTAATAAAGAAAACAGAGATGGCAATTATGTCTAATAAGATATCATTCCAACAGATGTGCGTGGGCGGGCTGGCCACGCTGCACGAGGGGCAGGAGCTGAGCGCGGGCGTGGGCGCGCGCCTCACGCACGACGCGCTGCTCGCCACGCAGTCGCGCCGCCTGCACTGCGACGCCGCGCCGTAAGTCCTGCTTTATATACTCACGCACACTACCACCAGTGCACACACGTCATACACACATACATATGTACTTATCATCTCACACGCATGTACTTTACGTACTTAGAGAACATGTATTTGGAAAATCGAATACGATTTCATAATAATTCACCATATTAGCTAATTAAAACTCGATTCTTCGATTTATACTTGGAACAGTACTTTGGATCTTCAAGGACGAACTGAAATATTTCAATTTTATTTAACGAATTTAATAAATTCTTCACTTGTCAAAATTTTTTTTAGTGTACATAAATTCTCTATGAGAAAAACAACGTTACAAGTCAGAAAGTATCACTACCACATTCATTATCGTTTGTCATAGTGTTAGTGTGACGCTGTGTTAGAATATTAGCTGAGTAATATTACATAGTATAGTGTTAGCAGTGTGACCCTGCAGTGCATGATTTAAACAACAGTTACGCTTATTTTTAGTTTTAATTATGATTTGAAGCTTACTTATTTTCCGTTATCGTTTTTCTCCCCATGTTTGTGCCCCGCATGCTCGCTGCCCCGACATCGTGCACTCGCTATGCTGACCATGTTTAAATCCTCACACCTAAACCTTTATCATTCAATCTATAAATACTTTTCACTAAATATCTAACTATCCCAAATTCACTTTCGAATTCTTTTATTATATAAAATATGAATATCAATCAAATAACGATTCCTCCGTCATAAATATCCCATAATTGATCCCAAATAAATTCACTTTCCAACATAAATATTATGTAAAACAAATCGATGCTCCCTCCCTCCCGCGCTCCCCGCCCCCCGCCCCCGCGCGCCGCGCGCCCGGCTCGGCAGGCACCGCAAGCGCTCGGTGTACAGCGCGCACGTGTCGTACGCGGGCTACACGCCGGCCTCGCGCCAGGACTCGGAGCGCGCCAGCCTCAGCAGCGGCCGCACCGACAGCGACGCCGTCTCGCTGTCCGGCAGCAGTCTGTGAGTATTATGATATTTAAGTGTGTATTCTGCCCTTATACCCACTGCTGGGCACGTTTCTTCAATAAGAAGTCCATGTGCGAATCGGCGGACTTCACAATTCTTTTGAAAAATTGCTAAGTTCTCTCAGTCAGACATGCAGGTTTCCTCACGATGATTTCCTTCACCGTTAAGACAAGTGGTAATCATTTTGGAAATGATTCGCACATGAAAAAATCAGAGGTGCGAGACCCGGGATTTGAACTAGCTTCAAACGAGCGCGTTACCACTGGGCTAACACGGCGTAGATTAGTTGTACTATATCGTGTAGAAGGACTATCAATATCTCCCCAAACGCAACAATCTGGTACACACTGTTGTCTGCCACTTAAATGTAAGTATTGTTATATGTAATAAATACAGGAACACGTCTTTTGGCTGTATTCACTAGCTTCATTAGAAGTATCTACTAATTTTACATCCTTTATTAGCATTTAATTTTTTTTGCCAGTATAATTTTATTTCATTTCTGATTTTTAGTTTTTCCTTAAAGCTTCTATTTAATTTCCGCTACAAAACATAGACACGCTAAAATATTATATGAAACCCATTAATTAGATATTGAGATAGTGAACCATAAAATACCATGTAATTGTTAAAAATATACTATTGAAACTTGAAGAAACGTTTCGAAATAAAAGTTAATATTTCAAAAGTTTTATAAAGACTTAAAGTGATAAATAAATATGTTTCGTCATTTTATTATTAAAGATTGTTATTATAAATGGTTTTACAGCGACGGCATGTCGGTGCGCGTAGCGCGCGAGAGCCGCGAGGCGCGCCACCGCCCGCGTCTGTACGGCCTGGACCGGCACGCCGTCATCAACAAGGACACCGACACTGCCATGGTATGTCGAATTTTACTTTTAAACGTACAATAATATATTGCTACATATTATATTATAGTTAGTTTTTACCATATAGATCGTAAGAATATCTCTAAATGATGAAGATATATTTTCTTTTTAAATCTTAAAAAATTGTCCAACAAAGTATGATCAATGTAAGTGATATTCGTGTTTAAAAGTAATATATTTTCTTTAAATGAATGAAAGAATATAATCACTTTAAATCAAAAATTAAATTTTTCCGTCGCGCTCAATTTGTTGGCCAAATCTCAGAAACTACTTTCCGGCTTACATACATTATTTAATAATCTATCGGTATAATCATATATTATTTACTAATTCAATATAATGTAAAGTTCTAGAAAGAATATAATGCTATATGTACATGTAAGTAATACTGTCTGTTGGTGTGTACAGATGATCCCGCGCACGCAGCGCGTGCAGTCGGAGCAGCTGCGCGTGCTGCCGCCGGCGGAGTTCGCGCCGCTGCTCATCGAGAAGCTGGAGCGCGTCAAGCGCGACCAGGAGAACAAGGAGCGCCTGGAGCGGAGGCTCGCTGAGGTGTGCCACGCTATATTGTACTCTATTGTGTGTTACGTAATGATCGTTTTTGCCTGCGACTACGCTCGCGTAGGCGTTTGTGTTTATTAACAATATTAGAATCGCATGTTCATTTTGTGTGTGTGTGTGTGTTTTTTTTTTCAAATCCATTTAGTTGCAATACGTTTAGGCAAAATAAACATATTCATTGAAAAACTTTTACATTTGTTTTTAAACTAGCAACATACCTTCGCTTCGCTACATGTTGCTTCAAGTGTCTATACATTATTCCATATATTTTAGCTATATTTTAACTTATTCCATTTAGGTGGTAATCGTGAAAGCATGACAAACCGGTTATGTGTATGTTTAATACTCCTACATAACACACGTACAAACTGTTTTATTTATAATATGTCAGTTTATAATAACAACAAATTTATATAATACTTTGGCACAGGGTGAAGGCGACGACATGTGCGCGCAGGCACTACCGCCGCAGCTGGTGGCCGCCGCCATTCGCGAGAAGCTGCAGCTCGACGACGACAACGATCAGGATATACTCGGTTAGCACGGTTATAATATTTACAGTCTACTAATCTATATAGTCCTCTAACGTAGGTGTTTAGATTAGATAGATATAAATTCATATGATAGTCGGAGTAATGGTTTTAGGGTTGATGTTTTATAAAAAAAAATTAAATTTATATGGCTAACGCTGGCTAATAACTATTTGTATCTATTTAAAACGTACATAGCGACGAACCCGAGCGAAGCAAGGGTGGGCCGCTAGTGTTACTTAATTTTAATATATTTTTTAAATATATTTGTGTGATGTATCGTAGACCAGCACGTGTCGCGCGTGTGGTCGGAGCGCACGCCGGGCGCGTCGCCGCCGGGCGGGCGCCGCGCGCGCGGCCGCCACGCGCGCCGCGCCGCCTCCGCGCTGTCCGCCGACTCCGGCCACTACGACGCGCCGCCCGACGCGCACCACCACCCCCACTCGCTCTCTAGGAGGTGATGCTCTTTGTGTATAATATGTAATTAGATATCTAAGGATCTGTCTGTACACATGAGGATTTTAAACAAGGTGTCGACACGCATATGGCAGCAATCGGTATTTTTAATATATATAAGTACAAACTATGCGCAAATGAGCTATGTTCAATATGTGCATGTCGTCGAGGTATTTTCTTAACATAGTGTGCATAAACAATCTACATAACGCGATTCGTGTCATAAACGTTTTTAGAAATGAAGGATTCATAAAATGAAATTAGATTGCATGATAATTTATGTACTAGATAAATTTGTTTGATATTAAAAAATCGATCTATGAATTTGTTGTTATAATATGGGTCACATTTCTTGTACATGTTGTAAATATATTTTTACAGTAATGTGCTTATTCCTTCTCATTTACATAGTTTACGAATGTTGAATATATGTATAATAGATAATATACCATGTATATTAATAATGTGTACAGGTCGTTCTCTAAGAAGACTGTGACGGAGCTGACGGACAGCGGCGTGTCGGTGGTGAGCTCGGGCGCGTCGGCGGCGGGCGTGGAGCCGCGCATCCTGCTGTGGATCGCGGAGGGCTCGGAGCGCGCGCGCGGCCGCGACCTGCCCTCGCGCGGCTCCTCCGCCGACCGCGACGACCTGCGGCGGCGCGACAAGCAGGCGCGCGCACGGTCGGTCCCCGATATATATATATATATATACTAGATTTGTCGTTGTTTTTTTTTTTTAATTTTTGTTGGCAAAGGCTTTATGAGATGGTTATTTGGTAATTAAAATTCCTGATAACTTATTACCTTTTTTTTATATTGGCATAGTACGGGGGACTAACTTATATCCATAGACTACCGTTATACATTTTTATTGGTATTCCTAAAATAATCAGTACTTTGATATTCCCAAAATTAAAATATAAATTCTAAATGTATATAATAATGTATATAGCGGCACGAGCGGCACGGGCGGCAGCACGGGCAGCAAGTCGAGCGCGGGCAGCGGCGGCGACCACACCGTGGTGGTGGTCAGCTTCCTGGACGAGAGCATGCCCTACCTGTACAAGGTGCCGGCCGCACCGCTCACGCTGCGCACCTTCAAGGACTACCTGCCCAGGAAGGGCAACTATAGGTAGGGCGAGCCCCGCCCCGTCTTGTCACTTGGCTTAACAATAAGACACGTTTGCACGATGGCTGTTTTTTATAGTCTAGCAGCTGGCTGTTATGAATTTTGTATGTGTGAATGAACCTTTATAGGGGATATGTGTGATTACTTTTTTTTCAGTTTTTATACAATATAATTGTAAAAAAAATATCCAGCCCAAAATAATGTATATTTTTTTTATATACTGATACGGATACTTTAAACGCCCGCCATTTCGCGCGCTTAGCGTGACGTCAATGTATGATACATGGAAAAATAAAGACTAGTTTGTAGCGACAAAATCGCTAATCACTCTGTTATGATAATACTTTGACGTCATATTCGGTCTCACCAATGGCGTGTGTTTCCACTACTTTGAATTTCCCACATATATTTGTACCTTTTAATAATTATTTTCTTAATCAAAAAGAAATCACATTAAAAAAAATCAATATAAGATTAATTCAAATGCAATAAAGACTATAAAAATATATTTCACCTTTATTTAAATCACACGCACATTATCGACGTTAATTTGCATTTATATAATAAAATAAAACAATTTACCTATTTGCGAATCAATGACATCTATTATCTATTCAAACAACCAAAAATAGCCCGAATAAGCTCTATCCAATTTCTTTGTATGGGATGAGGCATCTGTACTAATATCGTATTATATGATCTGTGGAAGAAATAACATTTTAAACTTACAATAATGTATTATCTAAATTAGTTCGTGTTTTGATTTCAGATACTTCTTTAAAACGGAATGTGCGGATTTAGACAACACGGTGATCCAAGAGGAAGTGAGCAACGACTCCGACACGCTGCCATTGTTCGAGGGCAAGGTGATGGCGCGCGTCAAGAGCATAGAGTGAAACAGTGAACTAAACCTTATGTGTTAGGGTGTAAGGATCAATATCGATTGCAAGTGGTCGCCTTGGCTGTTGTATATAAACCTGTAAAGTGAGGTTATGCGATTTTGCGCCTTATTTGTTAAGGAATAGACTATATCATTTGTTGTATTTTTTCTATACTCAAATATGCAACGTACTGAACGATCTTGTTTCTTATGCCTTAGCACTTAGGGTTGAGTTTATCTTGTTATGGCTATTATATATTTTTTATCAATCACTCTTTTTGCTGCAATCATATTTTTAGTATATGATAATATTCGTTTTAAATGGTGGTTAGTTCTTCCGTGTAGGTAAAAATTGTACAAGAAGTTTCTTCGGACACATATATTAGTGCATATCAATTAGTTTATTATAAAAATATATTCATTATTATTATCGGTTCATCTAATGGCCAATCTTGTCTCTCTGTTCTTTGTTCTAGAAAATTCGCTATGGCTTATTGGTTTTTATTATGATTATGTTTAAAGTGTATTGAGATTAATTTAAACGTGTCGAATGGGTGAGATTGTTTTGATGAAATACTGTGCATCTTTTGATTTTCAAATTAATTTACAAGCATGTGTTTTTTTTTCTAATGAATTTATAATATGTTCAAAATAAATTATATGACATGAATATATTAATATATATGATTAGTGCTATATCACAGATTAATCATATAAATGCCAGTCCTTCCAAGATTTAATATTTAGCTATTACTATCTTTACCAGTGTATACTACTTGTATATATGTATGTCTTGTTTATAAAAAAATATATATAAGTATATAATACAATCTAAACCAGTCAGCATTGTATTGTTCCGTCATGTTTAATATGTAACTTGAGGATAAACTTTAAAAGTGTTGTGTCCAACATTAGGTTAAACTAAGTCCGCGCGTTCCTTCAGAATTAAAATGAAACGATTAATTATTATTATATAACTGTCGGTATATCCAAATGTTTATACCGATGTGTACATTCGTACAGATTATATATCAACTATTTTTTTTTTATTGACGCATGTCCCAGTGCATACAGCCAGGGCGACTTAGAAATATTGTAAATTATTATTAAAAAAAAAGTATATGACGATAGCGGTAATTATGATTATAAGTACGGCGGATACAATGTAAAGTGAATTCTGTTCCTCGACAATTTTAGCTTTTTAATTTTTTTTTTAATATTTCGTTTTAAATGAGCTAGCTGGGTACGCTTACTACTGTGCGATATATTTTAAAAGCGATTTTTTTAATTGTCGTACGCAAACTTTTTTTACTCTTAGCGTTACGTGAATGACTGCTTAGTTTGTACATTTTAAATTAATATAGAGTAATGTGACGCGTTCTGTTCGATGTCTGTCCAGTGGAGATTACACTACGTGTGTCGTCATGTCGTCGGCCGTCGCCGCGGGAGGTGCTGCATGCTTCTGAATTTCTCTTCACTCCTAACTTTTATATATTCAAGCACTTCATCTTGTAAATAAACCACATAACACACATTAAACACAAGCATCAGTATCTCCCGCGTCGAACCGCGAATAGAAAATTCGAAACCGAAACTATGTATCTTCGTGTAAAGGGATCTCAATCAAATATATAAAAAAATATATAATGTGATGATTGTAAAGTAAATGAACAGTTGACATTGTTTCCGTTCAGCAGCTGCGAATAGGTCTTATAGAGCTCGATTGTTGTTAATATTTAATGCCAGCCATTGTGCAGTAGCCGGCGATGTGTCAACTTTCTAAATTATCTACTAAAGAGTGGTATTGTAGACTATTTTACAAAGCTGACGTATCGCTGCGTTGTATCGCTGATTCAGACTGAGTTCCCTGAAGTTCATATGACAATGGCTAGATCAGATTTGCAACACGTGTAGCACCATCGAAACTAGGGCTTCGACACGCCACGCGTGTGCAAATCTTTGAAAGTATTTAGTTCGCATCATACAAGACGAGACGCAGCTCGCCGTCGGACGAGTGCACCTCACACTGCACAATATTGAGAATAGGGTGCGTAATCATGTGCCTTCAATGTTGATAAATTTTTCATAGTTGATGCTTCTAATTAGTTGTAAGTTAACAATTGTAAATATAGAATAACGCTACTTCGATTCGAACTTTTTATTTTTTAATTATTTAACTAATGTTTAATTTATTGCCTAAGGTCGCGTGGCGCGGCCCGGCCCGTGTCGCGCGACACGACTGTCTCGCGCTCTACTGATGTCTTCCTGCTCTGTACATATATCCCTACAGTATTAGCTAATTCCCCGACTGTACCTCCCCGCCCGTCCCGCGCGACGCGCGCCGGCGCCCCGTCCCGCGCGTCCCGGCGCCTCGTCCCGCGCGTCCCGGCGCGAGTGAAGGCCGCGGCCGCGCCAAATGTATAAATAGATGAAGTATATCGTTGTAACTACGTAACGTAAGGCACTTTCAGTACACTGTAGCGTCTAAAAGTACCTTATCGAAATATTATATACCAAAGTCCTCGAGGGCTCAAAGTATGTGGAAGTTAAAATTGCTCGTTAAAATTGTAAAAAGTATAATGTTTTTCAAGTTTAGAGTGTATACGGATGTGAAAATAATCGATTTGTAATAAATAATTAGTATTACCGACAGCGATGCAACACGGTCCAATGGACCGCTTGTCTAATAGTAAAAGAGTTTCACTAATCGGACTGTATTATTTTTTTATCTAGCACATGTAACATTTAAAAAAATAAACTGGAACTGTGCCATATATCTTTGACTTTTATTTACGTTAGAAATAACGAAACAATTTTTTGGGAACAATATTATTGATTCTTTCTTGCAATAAACATAGTTGTTCTTGATTGAAATTAAAATTATATATTTTTATAAATATGATTTGATTTCTTCATAATTTATTTTGAGCTCACAAATTAGTAGAGTACAATTAGGTTTATGCCTCGGAAGTCGGAACGCAGCTATAATGAATGGATTTAGCCGATTTAATTTTTTTGAATTTCTTATACTAGAAACTAAAATTTTATGTTTTGAAATCTTCCGCTATTTTTTTAAGGGTTGTCCTATGAAAATTATGCTACTTCTAGTATAGTACATTCCTATTACAGCTATTTTTTTGTCGAGAATAACTCAGTTTCTTCTATACTATAATAAAACATTAGAGGTCGAACGTCTGTACATAGCAAAAAAATGCTAAAAACCGAGTCAGGGGGATGTCAGAAGACAAATAGAACAAATCTAGATTTTTTTCAATTTTTTTGTTTCTCTGTCTGTTTGTACGGGCTAATCTCTGAATCTATTGGACCGATTTAAATGAAATTTTGCATGGTCATACCTTATATCCCCGGGCAACATCTTAGATACTTTTTATCCCGGAAAATTAAATAGTTCCCGTGGGATAGTTAAAAAACTATAATAACTTCTACAACTTATGCACCTAATTTAGTAAAATTTAACATTCTGATACCTTATATTGCCGGTCAAACAACAGGTTACTTTTCATCCGGGAAAAATGAACAGCTCCCGTGGGAACTAATAGATCTCTATTAGTGTTTTTCTAGAGGCAAACCCGAGCGAAGCGAGGGTGAGCCGCTAGTATAAAATATAACGACTCACTCTTGCTTCGCCCGTAAAAATAAAATTTGCTTCGGCATGTATAAATAAAAATAGGTATTGAGAGTATACTTTAGGTCTCAGGAGATAGACATAATTTTAAGACGTACCATTTTCTAGTACATTGTTTTGGTATATCTCGTAAGGTTTAGCCAGCGTTACCCAAATAAATTTCTAAGGACGACTTGATTTGAGAACCTTGATAATAAGTTTTATATAAGAAATATATAAAACTTGTATAAACAACTTCAAAAACTATGACAGTTATAATTTTCTTAAAATAAATATATAAAAATTCCGATAGTTGTTTTTTTTGTGGAGATTTCTAGTAATTTTGTTTTTTTTTTAATTTACGGATTTTCAAAACAGCTGAAATTTTTAACGGGTAAACTTTTTAAGTTTATGATATTAAAAACCCAAAGAAAAAAAATGAGTTCAGTCATTTTTCTTTATTTATAATGACTAATTGCAGTTGACTAATTAGGATTATTGAATAATACAAAAGAAATAAAAAAAATATCTCACACATTTAATCACCAATTTATTCCATACAGCAATCATTTAAAATCTTTTAATACTTATTACGAAGTCTACTTCACCTCAACTTTTGTAGTTTTCCTTTTTTTTCAGAGATGAAAAATAAACCTTAACTTTTAATTTCTTATATAATTACTCTTTAAAATAAATATTAATATTTAAGTTATAATATTTTCAAATATTTACATTATACATTGTATGTACCCATTACATATAATATTTGCAATAACGCTACGAACACGACAATGTCTTAAGATTTGATAATATAACAGCACAAAAATCCTGACAAACTCCTATTACAAATAAAGAATTCCTTTTAATTATTAAATTTTATACATTTATTGAGTAAGGATATGAAGAAAAATTCGTATATTGAATATGCAAATCGTAGTTTTAACTCCTTCCTCCAATAATCCTTTAACTTGGCTTTTAATTTAAAAGTTAAGACATGAACTTCAATATTGATTTATTGCTCATGGCATTTAAAATATACTTAATAAAAATACAAGACAGGTACTTAGTCACAGAGTTGATACTTAATATATTGTTTTATTTATCTAAATATATCCCGTATCCCTTGCACGAGCTGTTTTACGAGCGGGTCGTCGTCCTCGTAGCCGGCGGAGCACATGTGGTGCCTCACGCTGGATATAAGCTGTAATAAACCATAATTTTTATTTAATCCTCATCGCAACTGCACAAAATTTATTAATTAAAACAACAAAGTTTGTTTTTAAAGTTAAAATTTTAACTTTCTTGATTATGGATCGTACAAATAGCGCTCACTTAACATTTTGTACAATAAACTCAAGGTCTTCTTTTGAACTTATTTGATCGAGTGTAATAACCTTTTTATATAAAGATAAAATTGATAATAAAAAATGAAAAATAAAATATAAAAATATACACTAAATAATGTCTCTCAAAAAATACCAATTTACTGAATTTATTCCATTTAAATTTATATTCTAATATATATTAATTCTCTATAGCAGTTTATTATATTTTATAGCATACCTAAACTTCGCATTTAAGTAACGCTGATTCAGTGCTTGCTCACGTCGTGCAATAATGGACTACTTAAATCACTAGTACCTTCTCTAAATAAGTCAACCCAGCGAGCGGACACACATCCTCCGCCATGTTGACGCGGAAAGGGTCAGGATCGTGGTTGCCATCCCGCAGCTCCGCTAGCAGCGCCGCCAGCGAGTCCGTCGTCACGTCCGGCACTATCTTCACATTCAACTGGTAGCCGATGGGCAAATCTGATTCATCATTCGGATCCTCCGTTCGAAAACATCTGGAAATAATTATTATATTATAATTATTTGACACTAGCGATTCACCCTTGCTTCGCTCGGGTTCGTCCCTAGCTTGATTGCCCATAAATACTTACATCCCCTTTTTCGCCCCGTTAAAGGATGATTTCCTGGATAAAAAATATCCTATATTATTCCCAGGGTCTCAAACTATCTTCTTACCAAATTTCATCTAAATCGGTTCAGTAGATCCAGAGATTCTCTACATCGTCACAAACTCACAAACTTTTCCTCTTTATAATATTAGTATATTATTATTAATATAACAGATTAGTTTAGGTTACAAAATTTAACACACACACAATTCAACTGTCATTCGCCAAATGCCGAGTACCGAGATATGAGGGACTATGTTCCAAAAACTATTATAGCTCGATGTGTATACATATATCACCTGATGAGCGAGGCGCGGCGGCCGGGCGGCCACGCCTGCGAGGACACGAGCGCGACGACGGGCGCGGCGGCGCCGGGCGCGGGCGCGCAGGCCGCCTGCAGCGCGCGCTGCGAGCGCAGGTCCTGCGCCGACGGCGCGGGCGGGAAGCGCGGGTGCGAGTGGTGCCACGCCGCCACGCGGGCGCCGCGCGCGCCCAGCCACGCCACCGCGCCCGCCTGCGACACTGCACGCCCGCGCGCAAGCACACATTTAGTGGGGTGCACGAGTGTAGTGTATTTGTTTTGTTATTATATATTATCTACGCTTATTTCTTATCAGAAGCGTAACTATGCATAGAAAAATTATAGCTTGAAATGATGCTTAAAAAATGATAGGTTGCCCAAACAAAATTCCTTCCCCAGTTTTATTTTCACAACATAAGATAGGTTATGTCGTTCTTTGATGTCTCACTTTATATCTATATCAAAACTTATGAAAATTGATTCAGCAATGATTACGCTGCACTATAATATTACCTGTGCAGTTGGCTAGTCTAAGTGAGATTGACCGCCGTGAGCAGAATCAGTCGGTGGAACATATCATCATCGTCACCACTAAATTGATCGTAATCAAGACAACAAACCGGGGTCCATGTCGCAGTGCGTGTCGGCGGCGGCGGCGGCCACGCGGCGGTAGAGGCGCAGGCGCAGCGCGGCGCCGGCGCGCGCGCCGCCCAGCAGCCCCATGACCTCGGCGCGCGACGCGTGCGCGTGCGCGTCCAGCGCCACCAGCGCGGACACGCTCAGCGTCACCGTGAACGGCGCCTGCGCAACACAAGGCACACTGTCACTTTTGACACATATGTTAGTACCAACCATAAACAAAGAGTGGACCGAGTGTTTCTTTGCCAGCCGTCAGCTCACATCGTCGACGTCAAGCGACAGAGACAAAACGAATATATTTCTTACATTCAATTTATAAATTCAAAATCGGGCACTGTCTCTCTTTCTAGAGATCGGTAAATTTCGTGAGAGTATTGCTCAGTCTATTCTCTAGGTCTATGGTACTAATGTAGTTTACGCGCGTTCGACACGCATCCGACGCGCAGTGCACGCTCTGTCGGTGCACGTTTGTATCGATACATTTTTCTAGCAAGAATTCCGCATTTTTTTAATTATCTACACAATATGCGAAAATGGTGTGCGTTCGTGATTAGTGAAGCCACACACTCTACATTTGACAAAACAGACTCGACTCGTACAATAGTTAATTTTCGTTTCAAGAATTAATCAACCTTATAACCTTTGCTCATTATCTATATTATTTTGTAAATCATCCTTTCCTAAATATAAAATTTTAGAAAAAAATTTAATACATTTCAATTTAAAAAGAAATAAAACACACATAATAAAAAGTGCCAATTCAGTACATTGTTACTCACAGGTCTCTCAGAGTTATAAAAGCGACATGGTATCAATTCAACTGCGGTCTTCTTCGGTGGTCTCTCCTTGCGCGGCTCCTGCCCTATCTCGTACAGATCGCCCGACTCTGTGTGCATTATCGTATACCCACCTCCACCATCCTGTAGATAATTAAAATTCATTCATTTAACAGGGAATATGCGTGATGTTTTTTTTTATTTTTTTATACAATAGCTAACATTGTTATATAATTATAAAAAACTATATAGCTCCGAAAAAATTTTGTAAAATATTTTAACATTTGCATTACATATCATACCGATACAGATTAAACGCCTGCCATTTCGCGCGCTTGTCGTGACGTCACATTAAGATATCATAAAACCGAATCGCTATCGCAATCTTATGATAATACTTTGCCGTCATATTCGGTCTGACCAATATTTTTAATAATTATTTTCGTAATCAAAAATAAATTACATTGATATAGGCTTAATTCAATAGCAATAAAGATTATAAATAAATATATTTCACCTTTATTTAAATTAGACACATATTCCTTATTGTAGTCAGTTAAAAAAATCGTTTTGAATCGAAATCGAAAGTTTGGATGGATGGATATTTGTTACTCTTTCACGCCAGAACAGCTGAATGGATCTGGATGAAATTTGGCACAGAGATAGATTATAGTCTGTAATAACACATAGGTTACTTTTTATCTCAGAAAAATGTTTATAATGTATGGAAAAATGTGCGATTCCCGTGGGATAGATTTATTTTTATTTTTCACTAGGTATGAACCCGAGCAAAGTGAGAGCGAGTCGCTAGTTGAATATAACTTTTTAATAAGAAGGTAAACAAATGTATAACAATATGTTTTATATACTCACTAAATTAATCTTGCGATTTCGTTTGGGCATTGGTTCAAACTTTCTCAACGGCACTGCAATGGGAGTGTCATTCGCTATATTGTCCACTTTCTTGGTGGTTAGTTCAGACTTTGGGGTGGAGTGTTCAGGGTCACTATCTATATCCACTTCTATGTCACTCTCACATTCAGAGTCCTTTTTCTTCTCTATTTTTATCTAAATAAATTAATATTTTTTATAATTAATATGAAATACAAGAAAAACTGTTTCAAAAAATATTGTTTTTTTTTTTAAATTTTCTTAACTTTTATTGACATAAATCAACTGTATGAAATATATCCCATAAATATTATAAATGTTGGATGGATGGATGATACTCAATCATGCCAGAACGATTAAACAGATCTGGATAATATTTGTCACAGAAATAGTTTATAGTCTGGAATAGCACATAGGTTACTTTTTATCCCGGAAAAATGTATGGTTCCCATGGGACAAAATATGAAGTTATAGGTTACTTACTATTTGCTCTCCCTCTGAGACTGGCAAAGCAAGTCCAGATCCTAATACAATCTGCATTTTAGGGCTTTTCACACTATCATCAGAAACACTGGAATCCTTCCTTTGTTTTCCTTGAGGTGATTTCAAATTATCTTTACTTCTATTTCTAATTTTACTCCTATCATAATTACTAGATACCTTTCTTCTATGGTTGCCATTTTTTCTTAAAACTTTGACTTTCTCTTTTTGTTGTTTAAAAGAATTTCTTAATATGTCATCAGTGACATCTGACTCGGATCCAACAGATTCAGTGGATCCAACTATTAGATCATCTTCATAATACAATTCTGATGAATTTATTATGAGATTAGTATTAACTTTTGGTTTTAAAAGACTTCTTTTTATTGTTTTATTGTAATTTTTCTTCTTAAATGGTTTTTTAGTTACATGTATTGTAGGAGCACCGGTGGTCACTATGCTCAATACATCATTCATGTTAACAAGACCATCGCTCACCTCTCCTTGTAATGGTACATGATCTTCACTATGTTTTATTGCTGGTCCAGAATTATCCAACAGTATTCCATGTTCAGCTTCAATCAAAGCCTGGATTTCAGCTTGAGTTTTTGTTTTCAGGGTTTGAGATATTTTATGGACATCCCTTCCATATTTTGCCTGAAAAGTTATATTTTCAGTAAAATGCTTAGTAAAATAATAACAATGATATATAAAAAGATATTTTTCTGACCATTTCTTTTTTAAGTATGAGTCGCTCTTCTTGGCTCCAGACTGTATGTAATTCATGGTTATATTTGTTTGTTTTATTATTTCCAGAAAGTTTTCGAGATGGTGCATCTTTTGACCTGAAACATATATGTAATACCTAGTAAAAATGAATAAATCTCTCTATAATAACAAAACCAACATTTAAAGCCATTGTTATAATTGCTCCCTTCAATATATTATGCATGAAACTTTTTTTCCTAAGCTTACCTATTGCTATCCCTATTCTGTGTATCATACCAATTGGTTGCTGTAGAGTCTAGCAGCCACTGAGGGTGAACTGTGTCTTCTCTATCTGAACATGATGGTCTTAAAATAAGTAAAAAATGGTTAGATAACAAGTATAATGTATACTTCGCATTTAAAAAGAAAATTGTTGATATGAAGAGTATATACTACAGTAATTATTGACTAGTAGCTTAAACATATAATTGTTACTTATCACTAAACGTAGTTTTGATTCTTAGTTAAGTTAAATTAAATAACACAACAATAAAAAATGTTTTGTGTTTTGAATTAGTACGCAGTGTCAAAAATAATAACATTTCAAAAGACAAGTAAAGAACATTTTTGGAGCTTGACAATTGCTGTAATAAATTTTAAGTACTAATCTAAATAATTTATAGGGACCCATTTACTTACATTCCTTGATTATTTAGCGCAAAACAAGAATTAAACGAAAAATCTCCAAGTATGTCAATCTCGTCTTCGTCAGCCATATTTAATAAATTATCAAACTTTAATTGTCAAAAGTGTATTTGATATTTTGACCACAGATAACAACTGTGACTACAGACAACTTTAAACATACCCATGAACCATGGAAGACTAATAAAACCGTGAACAAACATATTTAGTTACATTTATCTTTATAGCTTAATTTATGTGTAAATACTAGCTTTTGTGCGCAACTCCACTCGTGTAGTTAAAGTCAAATTGATCTGCTTTCAAGTATCTGCCAAGCCTACATTTTTGATAAATCTTCTCTATAATTCATTTTTTACTATCGGAGCGCACTCCAACAAAGAAAATTTTAAATATTACAGCGTCATTAATATTAATGCCATGTAAAATTAAAAAAAGTATGCATAATTTATAGAAAATAACGGTAGGACTGTACATGTAATACTAAATTTACACGCTTGACTAGTCTCGACAAGCGTCCACAAACACAAGCGTGTGAACGGGATGTTTGGCTTGGCTTGCGTGAGCTTCTTACTATCCGGGCTAGTGTCGGTCTTCACACAGTAGCAGTACACAGATCAAATGAAGCTTACGGCAAGCGTTGGCGTATTTACACGTTGGTGTGTGTTTAGTGTCGCTCTCGCTCACGAGCTCCTGCTGAACAGGTGTTTTTACGCTGCGCAGTATACGTATCAACCATGAGTAGTTGGTCAAACGACAAAATTATGGCCTCTTATTATCCACTATATTCCCTACCGAACTTTTCGATTCTTTTCTTTTTGTTTGTTTTAATTTCTCAGAGATGAGATATTTTCCCGCTGTAAAAAGTATACTACCTTTATGTTGACCCGGATAACCTTAACCAGCTATCATCATAACAAATTTCATCAAAATCCCTCCAGTAGTTTTTCTGTGATGCGTCCTAGACAGAAAGACAGACAAAAATTATAAAAACTAGATTTGGCCTTTGTATCGATAATAATGTCTATTTCAATAAGATTTTTCTAAAAATATTCAGTTTAGTTACAATTTTATTATATGTATAGTTAAAAATATGTCAATAGTCGACACAACTTCAACGTCCATGTCTGCACAGTGCACAGCTTGCCCGTCCGCACAAACTAAGTATAACTATATAGAAATTCTACCCTGTCCGGAACACACTAATGCACTCGCAAGCGTGTAAATGACAACCAGGCTTTTGTAAAGGCTTGGATCATAGAGTATATTGCTACATATATAAAGCTTGGATTTTGGAGCTAAGAGTAAGTACTTAAGTAGTCGTTTGCCAAGTCTCGGCAAGCGTGTAAATGTAGCTTAATGTGTTTTTTTATCAGTTAGAAAAAAAAGCAAGGCGTTATTAATTATTATAATAAATAATTAAGTACATCTTCACATCACGTTTACAAGTTCAGTAATTCTTTGAAAGTTTGAAGTATGGAGAGCCATATTTATACAACAAACGGGAATAGTATCTATTTTCCATATTTGCCACAAATATAGCTTATAATCTTATGACATTTATAAATATTCTTATTACGAGAAATAAAACTTTCCCGAGAGTATTATAAATAATTTATTTAGAATGTACCTACTGTACCCCCAAATCTCCCATTTACAATGCACCCCTACTGCACCGACTAGTCATAGAGTATATTGCTACATATCGACTAGTTTATCGAAGGTCATCCATATCAAAACATCAATGAGATCTGTCAACATTTTCAAATATCTATTGGCTATTGCATTATTGAACTTGAGTTACAAGTGATCGGCCAAGAAAATATTAAATAATTATTATCGGTGATAATACGTTTACGTATCCGCGATTCATTTTTCTTTCGACAGGGACTGTGATAAGAAGTGTATGGTTATGAAGTGATTAGTTGTGATAAAAAGTAAATATAACTCATTATAAATATGAATAACATACTTTATAGACTTGGTTCTGTAAGTGCTACATCAGGAATATATCGAAACTTTTCAGTATCAGCGACTAATTATGCAAGTTATTCGTAAGTATTTTGAATATTTAGAATAGCATCTAGTAGCTATAAAAGTTAGTTTTCTTTCATCTTGTTTTACTTTTAGGTGACCCTAGTCATTTTTACATTAATATTTCACCCTCGGCTTATTGTTTTGAAAATACTTGTAATTTTAAATACTTCATTCAGTTATAAAATCTTTTAATGCAGAGGTAAAACTAAACTAAAAAATAAATAGATATATTTCTTAGTTCATTTGAAAAAACATAATATTTGTGTTTATATTCTAATTTCTAACAACTGACAATACTAGGTATTAATGATAATATTATTGTATTTATAAAACTACTATAGACATTTATAAAAATTGTTGGTTTAATGATTATGATTCATTCATTTTTAATATTAAAAATATTTTTGAAATGCTTTGCTCTAAATAATTTATATTATAGATGTAAGCTGTTGGTGGTGGGAGGTGGCTCAGCAGGATGTACTATGGCTGCAAAGTTTGCAAGAAAATTGAAAAAAGACTCTGTTGTAGTGTTGGAACCAAGTTCTGTAAGAATTTTAATATTTTCATGGTTGCCCATATTTTTTTAGATAACTCGTTAAATAGTAAAATAGTAATAAGAAAAACCAAAA
This sequence comes from Brenthis hecate, assembly GCA_951806755.1. Taxonomy (NCBI): domain Eukaryota; kingdom Metazoa; phylum Arthropoda; class Insecta; order Lepidoptera; family Nymphalidae; genus Brenthis; species Brenthis hecate. The sequence goes on from OX638266.1 coordinate 5,336,900, forward strand.
GTTAACATTTAATTTTTAACATTTATATACTTTGATCGAAAAAACTAAAAAAATATTAGGTACTTTTTAAACATAAGTATAAGAGAATATAAGAATTATAGATATAGTTATACTTTTATGAGTAATAAGCAGCTAATTATTGACTGTAATATTACTATTGCTATGTCAATGATACTAATAAAATATTTACTTAAATGATTTAATGTGGGAAGTCCTTTTCAGTGCCTCTTTAAATTAAAAAAGATAATAAAAATGGATAATATTTTGTGCATTATATCAATATAATATGCAGAATGTAACTCCTTTAATACTTCATGTATTTATTTGAACAAATAGTCCTAAAAATATATAATTGATTTATATATAGATTTACGTTTGATCCCAAAAGGATTACAAGACATTTATATGGTTTAATTTAAATAAACTACAGCTAAGAATTATGAACCTTACAATTGGGGTTATCTATAGTACCTACACAAAAAAAATTATCAAAATCGGTTAAGCCATTTAATAGGAGAAAAATTACAAATACACAAACACCTGAACTTTACATGTAATAAAGATTAACATATAAAAACAAATAAATCCATGTCACCGTCAGTGTTAACAAAACTGACAATACCGTAAATTGTTTACAAGTACTTTGAGAATTGAAGATCGTAACTTGTGAAGGTTATTTTTATTTGCATTAGAGATGTATATTGCCAACTGCGAGAACATAATAAATAGTGTAACGAAAAATTAAATCATGTTGCTAACAGCCATCTAGAGATGTGGATAGTTTGATTTTTACTTCACAGGTCATATGTTTAAAATAGCTAGGGTCGAAAACTGATGTTGTCACTATGTGATAATACATAATAATCACGATCTAAATATTATATCCACAATATTCTACTGGCCATATTGTATTAAGAAAATTCTTAATACAATATGGCCAGTAGAATATTCTTAAATAAGAATCATTCATTTACACATAGGTACCTATTATATTTGCTCATATATTTTCATATTTGGAAAATAAATAAACGCACTTGAAGAGAACTTCATAATAATTTGTTGTTTCATTAAACAATACATATCTATAAGAATGAAAAGAATTTAACGTGGTGCTTCTGACATAATCAAATGTTATCGTTATTATCCATTGTCCAATAAGTGTTGATTCTTTTGACCTTGATTATGTTTGGACAAAAATAGTCATATTTTTAAGCTGTTTTAATGGACCTATTAAATGGGTACCTAATCTATTTTTACATAATTTATTATGTGGTAGATATGAATTAAATAAAATGAATTATTGTTATTTATTTATCCACTAATACATCATATTTTTCTTTGTCTTTCATATATACGTATAAGTAGTTGAGATTTTTATACAATACTAGCGAGTCGCCCTCACTCCGCTCGGGTTCGTCCCTAGTTAAGTTTTAACGGTTAGTATAGATTTATCAGAGATTAGATATTTTCCGCAGTAAAAAGTATCCTATATGTTTGTACCTACCAAATTTCATCAAAAGCTGTCCAGTGGTTTTCTCGTGCGGTCACAGACAGACGGACAAAAATTCTAAAAACTTTTCACCTTTACTTTAAATTCGACCTCTGTATCGATAATAATTACTATTTCAATAAGATTTTTCAAAAACATTTAATGTACAGATTCGACTTAAAATTTTATTACATGTATAGATTTTATTTTGACGACTCCCATAACATTTTCGTCAAAACTACCTATATGCGAGTAACGCGAGCGGAACGAGATATAAATGATTTTTTTTTTCAATATATACATAATTGTATATAAAGCAATTAAATATATTATACAATAGATAGATTTATAAAAAAATAAAGATTTATTAAAAAAAACCTATAGGACCACTACTATCAACCACTGTGGACCCTCGTGGGTGCAGGCGTTACCCCAGTATCGGCGACACGCCGAGACGCACGAGGAGTTTTGCCCTCGTCCGCGAAATGGCTTCAAGACTCCGCAGAAAGCATAGACCCTAAGAACAACGTGGTGAAAACAACTAGTGGAGATGTTATAAATTATGAATATTTGATCGTGGCTGTTGGACTTGTTAATGATTATGGAAAGGTAATTTCATTTTCAATTATAATAGGTAAATACAACATGGTGTTCTGTAAATGTAAAATTGTTTTAAATTTTTTTATTGGGTAGATTTTTGCATATAAAGTTAATTTTTAATTGTAATATGCGATTACTTGCATTCAAGTAATTTCCTATAATTTCCGTATCGCAATTTTTATCTCAAAATACCAACCTCGGTGTGACTAGGGCATCATATTCCTGATGTTTTGTATTTATTTAAGTATTCTCTGTATATATAAACATTACAGTTTTATTATGCGTAGCTTTTAATTTAGAATAATAATGTAATTAAAAAAATTAGGCGAGTGGCTAATGCGGGTTTCTATAAACAAATGTTGGAACCTCTTTCATCTCTTACAATCGGTTAAAACGTAATAGATATAACAGGTTCCTTTATTACTACAGGTTCCTGGTTTAACAGAAGCATTGAAAGACAAAAGCAGCGGCGTATCCACGATATACTCGCACGAGTACTGTGAGAAGACGTGGTCTGACATCAAGAACTTCAAAGGTGGTGACGCGGTGTTCACTTACCCCGATACACCCATAAAATGTCCGGGAGCACCGCAAAAGATCGCTTACATGGCTGATGCGTATTTTACAAAGGTATTGTTTTATTTATTTTATTACATTTTCATTCATCCCCTTTTTCACCTCCTTAAGGGATGATTTCTGGGATAAAAAGTATCCTATGTCCTTTTCAGGGTCTCAAACTATCTTTTGTTAACTGTGTACCTGTTACTTGCTAATATGTATATGTATGTATATTGTATAGTCAATACTCATTCTTATTATCTTTGACGATTCACTAGTAAGATGATTTCAAATCCAATTCATTACAAAACGACGAGATCGAATACAATTCAATTCAATTTTCTTGTTAATGGCTTCAAAGTGTGCCAGTTGAGCACAGATTACTTTGCCAATGTCACCTAGAAAGGACACGAAGGAGATCGGTCGGTAAAAAGATCGCATATAAATACTCGTAGTGTAATAGAGTAGGTAGTAGATATTAAAATATATGTAAAAGAATATCTTACTCGCGCTACTTATTGTGCCAGAGGTCGCTAGTTCAATTTTCGCATAACTTAAATATTATTTATGTATACCATTTTGGATAAAACTAAATGTTTTTTGTTTCTCTTAGCAAAAGAAATATTTTTTAATTTTATTTCAGTCAAATGTCCGATCGAAATCTAACATCACGTACAACACTTGCCTCCCGGTTATCTTCGGTGTTAAGAAGTACGCGGACGCCCTTATGAAGGTGGTCGCCCGTAAGAACATTCACGTCAACTACAAAACCGTTCTGAAGGAGATTAAGTTTGATAAAAAAGAAGCTGTGTTCTTCAATACTGAGGATAAAACTAAGGTAATTATTATTATAAGAATTAAATTGTAATTTATCAAACATTCAACAAAAATTCAACGTTATCCCACGGCTTCTTTTAGATTCCTTAGAATAAATTGTAGGTATTAAAAATTCAATTATTAAATTGTAAGTGTATTCTAAAAAGTAGTGTATTTGATCAGAAATTGTATTCAGCCCTTTTTAGGGTTCCGTATTTCAAAATATAAAAAAGGAACCCTTATAAGATCACTCCTCTTGTCAGTCTGTCCGTCTATCTGTCCGTGTGTCACCACCGATTTTCTTAGGAACGGGTGGACCTAGCTAGTTGAAATTTATACCAGATACTGAGGTCTATAGTTCCTATTAGGTGTATAAAAATCACGGCCTTGAGTCAACACGATAAAAAGATATGGGCAAATTTAGATTTTCTCAAAAACTTGTAAGTACCAAAATTTAATTTAATTTTCTACTTTTTCTATTTTTCGGAATTTTCCCTTTACTTTTTAGACCTTGCTTTTAACCAAAATTGAGAATTGTAGTTCAACCGGAAGTACCCTATAGGTTTTGGTAACAATACGAAAACCTATATGGTAGTTCCCGTTGACCTAGGATTACGAAATTTCTCAAAAAGCAAGGTTTTACAAATAAAAGTAAAATTCTAAAAAATAAAAAAAGTTGAAAATTAACGTTAAACAGATTTCCTACAAAATTGTACAGAACCGTCGTTGGGCAAGTCCGACTCGCTCTTGTCTGGAATTTTTTTTAACGTTTCACACGCTTGGGCACGAGCCTCCTTTTACTAAAGAAGAAACAGGCCATAGTCCACCACGCTGGCCAAGTGCGGGTTGGCGGACTGAGCATGTCTTTCGAAAACTTGCTAGGCTCTCTCAGACATGTAGGTTTTCTCACATATTTTCCTTCACCGTGAGACAAGTAGTGATCACATTGGAAATGATTCGCTTATGAAAATACCAGAGATGAGAGATCCGGGATTTGTTCCTGCTTCACTCGGTTTCCCAAGCGAGCGCGTTACCACTGGGCTACCACCGCCTTTCTAATTTCTAATATTAATGGAATATTTCATTTTACAGTTAACAACTTTGCCATACAACTTACTTCACGTAACACCGCCAATGAAAACGCCGGACTTCCTTCAAAACAGCAAAGACGTGACCGACGAGTGCGGGTTCCTCACTGTGGACAAATACACGCTGCAGCATACGAAGTATTCCAATATATACGGCTTAGGCGACTGTACGAACACGCCCAATAGCAAAACTGCGGCCGCTATAGGTTAGTAAGAGTCTTGAGATTTATTAAATTTAATTCAATCCTCTTGTTAGTGGCTTCAAAGCGTGTCAATTGAGCACAGATTATTTCGCCAATGTCACGTAGAATGGAGAAGACACGTAGGACATTGGTCGATAGAATAAGATCATTAAACTGTATTTATTATATTATAATGAGTAAAAAGGGGAGTTAATCGTTATTAAGCCTTGTTGAACCTACGACAAAGGATGACACAATTATTATATTATGTACTAGCGATACTAGATTGATTCCACCTACAAACTTTCATCCCCATTTTCACCTGATTCATCATGATTTCCGGGATAAAAAGTATATACTATCTCCTTCTCCGGGTCTCAAACTATCCTCTTACCAAATTTCATCTAAATCGGTTCTGTAGATCCAGAGATTACCTGCTACAACGTCACAAACTCACAATATCACAAACTCATTAACTTTACCTCTTTATAATATTAGTATAGATACATTAACTGCTTCGGTGGTGTAGTGGCTACCATGTATGGCTGCACACCCGGAGGCCCTGGGTTCAAGTCCCGGGTCGGGCCAAGTTTAGTTATTGAGTCTTTCTGTAAAGTAAGCCTCAGTAACAGCCCGGAGTTGGGAAGTTGGCGGTGTTTCAATCCCGTGTCTCGGAGAGCACGTAAAGCCGTCGTCCCACCAGAGAATGAGAGTGACAGTAATAGAGAGTGCACTTGTGTCTGCGCGTACACTTGAGCACTATAATATCTCCTGCGCAGTTGGCTAGTCTCAATGAGATTGGCCGCCGTGTCCGGAATCGGTCAGGAGAATATCATTTTAGAGTCTATACTATATGGGGAATATAAATGAAAATGTGAAATATCTTTAACCATATATTGTTCTCAAACGTTACACTTATAAATACATATAAGACTCTATAAAAAAAACTATTGCGTGAGAGAAAAAGAGGGGGACCGTCGGGGCACTCGCGAAACTAACGACTGACTTGTTACTGCCCTGCGCTGAAGGCGCAGGAGCGGTCGCGGAGACAAATTCCGCTGACGCGGCTGTGGACATTGCGACGCCACGGCGCGGCCCGCGCCGGATGCGCATTCCGCTGACGCGGCTATCGCCAATGTGTCGCCACATCATCATAGATACATTAAAACCTTAATTAGAGATATGTAAGTGTAAGATTTATCTAGTTAAATTTGTACGCTAAGATAGACGTTTTGACATTTAGCAGTTGTGATGTGACATATTTCAAATTATTATCGACAATATGGTCAAGTGTGAGTCACGCTTCTAGTTGTAAGTAGTAGTTATTGAAAATGTTTATTTTTCCGACCTACGCGTTGTATTTTTCAGAAAAGATGTGCTATTAAGACTTATAAAATCACTTCGTAAATGGCGTATATACGTACAAAATACAAATATGTATATATCACATAAAAAAAATATTGAGGTAGATTTATCATTTTAAATTCTATTTTGTTGTAACTATATTGTATAATGCTCTTTTAGTCCCGTCATATAACACTATTTCTCACTTCCATAGGTTGGCTGGAAGAGATTTCTTCTAGAGATAAGTCCACCTTTGCCCACATTGGTCTCTGTATTATCTGTGTTACTCTGTTAATATGCAATAAAGAATATATAATAATATTTGTTAAAATTAATATATTTTTTTACTAAATTTAAAGTTAAAAATGTATAATTAAAATCAGTACATAACTAGTGAACATATCACGTAACAAACGCACAAGAAAAAAACATACACCCAAATCGACCTAATTTTTCTAAGCGAGTAAAAAGAAAAAAATAAAATGTCAACTCTCCAACAGCAAAACAAAGCTACGTAGTGGAACAGAACCTGCTACAAACGATGAAGGCGTCGCCGCCCGCGCGCCGCTACGACGGCTACGGCGCGTGCCCGCTCGTCACGTCGTACGGCACGTGCGTGCTCGCGGAGTTCGTATACGACGGCGTGCCGCGGGAGACGTTGCCTTTTGACCAGGTAATATTTATAAGAGGTTTATTAATTTTCTCTCTCTCTCCCCCCGAGACTCTCTCGTTACCATGATTGCTGTGAAATATTCGAATCAAAATATATCCATATTTTGATATCCAAAATATATCCATATAGTTTTATTTAAAACTAGCAGGACCCGCGCTTTCGCTCGCGCTAAAACTACAAAAAAATCTGTATAAAAAGTAGGTTTCATACAAACTTTCTCCCCTATTATACTCCCTTGTAAAATGAATAAGAAAAATGCTAAAACACGTATTTATTTAATTGTATTGAAGAGTATTAATACCAAGTTTCAAGTAATAATGATCATAAATATTTTTTGGGTTGCATTATAACGTGTTTTCTCGTGGGAATAAGATGATCTCCCCCAAAAAGTAGCCTATGTCATTCTCCAGCTTTCCAACTATATTCACACCAAAAATCGCGCCAGTCCGTCACTCCGTTTCGACGTAAAAGAAAGACAAACATACAAACACACTTTCACATTTATAATATTAGTATGGATGTCGCGTAAATCTAAGAAAGTTAGCGAAAACTTCTTTAGCCTCGTTGAGCGATTTTTTGGTAGGGGCAAAACTTATGGGTTCGCGTCACCTACATGCTACGTGTGACATGTGCCGTGTCGACGCAGACTGGCGTAGACTGACGACGCGCAGCGTCATGTGTTTTTGATTAAAAAATACAGATAATCCAAAGTTATAAGTTTTCACTTCTGTTGGCAGTCCGCATAACTATCTATTTTTTTTTATGTTTTTCAATGGTTTTGGCCAGCGCTATCTTCATAGATGAATCTTGATTGAATTCATATTCAGGTTTAAAAGTTTCTTAATACAATTGATGTCTGTTAAATGATACTAAATACCTTCAAAACGACTTTAGAAGATACAATAGTTTTCGTTTTCATAAAACACAATAGATAGCGTTGATCAGAAAACTTAAAAAGTTACATTTTAATAGTTTATGAATCAACGCCATCTATTGACATTTATTTGTACTAATTATTTTTTGTTCCTGATGAGACTCCATGTTCGAACAGATTCATTTCCTCGCTCTACATAGCTAATGGAAACCGGCTATACTATATAATATAAGGATATATAAAGCAAAGATCACGTTAAGTAGTTATGGACATAATAAAGACATACACACGTTCAGTCGTATATAAAACTAATTTATTTAATAAATTTTAATATTTCCACAGGCCCAAGAGAGTACTCTGGCATACTATATGAAGAGAGATTTGTTCCCCTTCCTCTACTGGAACTTCATGTTGAAAGGATACTACAATGGACCTGAGTTCGTAAGGAAAATAATAAACCCCTTCGCAAAATAAACAAAACGTGGATCAAGTTACGCAAATATCTTTATTTTTATTGAATAACGATTGATTTGTGCGTTCCAAATATTTTATAAACATTGCTAAGCTAACTAAGCTGGAAGTCTAAGATATACATTTTTTGAAGTTATACTTCTTTTGGCACGTTTGGAAAAAAAATGAGAGTAAAATTTTTACGATGCGCGCTCACACCGACAGCCAAAAAGCGACATGATGAAGTTAGCTGTATTCCTTTTACAAACGAGAATTGTGACATACAGGATGAAATCTTTAGCTATTTTTGTTCTGTTATGCCAAAGAAGTGTAATTTCTTTCGTGCGTACATAAGTACACACGTTTTTTTTATAGATACTCAATATTCTACACACAGTACCTACTCACTGTTAATATGTATACGAATATGTGCTAACTTCAAACTATGAACTTAATAAATAAAATGACTATAATGACTATAATATTGAACTAATTTTATATGTATACCGGCTCCAAACTCGTCGTGCAAAGTTACTAAAAGATTTTTATCTGAGATTGGAATCGGCAATACTTTTTTTTGGGATTTTTTTTTCAAAAACACTATAATATTTAAATAATATAGCATAAAACAAGTAAAATTATTTAAAATTAATAATTATTAATTCTATGCTATAAAACAAATATAATGATAAAATAAAAAAATAAAAGAATATAATGATAAGGTAAGATAAAACAATTGACATTAAAATTTAATACTCGGAAAAGTATATTTTATTAATTAATTTAAAACATTATTGTAAATTTGTTGATTTTAAAAGAGTTTATTAGAACCTAAAAAATATTGTTTGAAAATAATATACTGTGTATACTATTGTTCTAATGTGTATAGAAGTTAGAAGTAACCGGAGTATCCTTTAAGTATATACAATTATATTTTTATATGAAATGTGCAATATAATAATAAATATGGAACTGAAAGTGTGTTTTGATTTAATAGCCTTGTTAAAATCTCAGTAGGTTTTTGCTAAAATGCCTTCCTATATTCGAAGTTATGGATCTAAAGATGTAGGAAAATCGCATTGAATTACGAAATAAACTGTCCTGTAATTTATTGGACGTATAATATTTTTTTTCTTTAATTGCCATAGTAAGGGCGTTAAATATTGTTTATTATGCTTAAAAACTTTCGCCATGTGTATTTGTCCCATAAAAAATGAAATATCATGGATAAAATAAATCTAGTAAGCTCATTTGTTGTCATTAAAAACGTAAAGATGTAATTTTTCTTATAATAATTTTACAGGAATAATAAATTTTAGTGTATTTATATCAGATGGGTATAACTGGCAATTATTTAAAATTGTTCAAAAGTAATGCGAGAGAGTTGTGCATTCGAAGAGCTTCGTGTATAAATGAGTTCAGGTAAAATTATTATTTTTAATGAAAATAATTATTTTCTTGAAAACCTTCTGGGAAACGTGGGAATTGGACATTTTATTATTGACCCTTTTTGTTTGTGTAATCTAAATGATTGTATTACATTCAATAGTCAGTTTAAAACTTAAGTCATTGCATTGGACTCGACGTAGGTACCTTTTTTATGTTGGGAATTGCATTTACGCATACCATATATATGTACTTGGTACCGCTAAGTTTGATAATATGTGTTTTGTGTCTATTCGTAGCTTTGAGCGTTATCCACAATTAATTATTTTTATTATTTGTAGTTTTACTTTAAATTTGCGATGTTGTTATCAACCGACTTTTTTAAGTCCTAAACTCCTATATTTCACTATCGTTTTTACGATAGAAGAAAAATGCTATATTGCCATAATTTTTACTTCTCCATTGTAATTATGTACATTCCTTTATAAACCTAACCCTAGTGGTACATATAGATAACGAAATATAAAAACGATTTTAAAGTTCTTTGCAGTTGTATTTATTTACTTTATTAGGTGTAAATTACTGGTGGTGGGGGGAGGAACTGGAGGTTGTAGCGTCGCTTGGAGATTTTCTAGAAAGTTAAATGACAAAGATATCATTGTTTTAGAGCCTAATACGGTAAGATAATAAAAAGTTTTCTTTCATTCTCATTTTTCTGACTGTCGCCGGGGCTTAGAAACCCTGCATTTTAAGCTAGCGACTACTGACAGCTTATAACAAAACATAATTTAAAACTACATAATATGTATGACCAAGACAGCTTATACATATTGCTATCTATACATATAATATATTTTGGAAACTGTTATCGAAATAGACTTTATTATCGATACAGAGGCCGAATCTATAATTTTTAGAATTTTTGTCTGTCTGTCTGTTTGTTACCGCATCACGGGAAAACCACTGGATAGATTTTCATGAAATTTGATGATAGCTGGTTATCCGGGTCAACATATGGGATACTTTTTACTGCGGGATAATATCTCATCTCTGAGAACGTTCGTAATGTTAAAACGTAACTAGGGACGAACCCGAGCGGAGTGATGGTGAGTCGCTAGTATCTATATATAATTACAACTTATATTATCTAATATTTCAGGAACATTACTACCAACCGCTTTTCTCTCTAGTGGCGGCTGGCATAAAACAATTTCCTCAAACTCATAAACCTATCAAATCAGTTCTACCGCGTAACGTTTTGTGGTTGAAAGACAAAGTGGATGACTTTGATCCGTGTAATAACGTGGTACATACGGGATGCGGGTTTAAAGTGCGGTACGAATACATTGTAGTGGCTGTTGGACTGAAGAATGATTATGAACAGGTTTAAATTGTTTTAAATATTTAAAATAGAGTAATATTTTAACCATGTATCCATTACGAGATAGCAAGGGCGACCATCACGACGTACATATCTCTTTCACCTTCCACTATATTTTGTCATCACTCTTTTTATGCGCACTCGTCTGTTGTGATGTTAAAGAACATACATAATATATACCTATGAATTATTTTAGTGATAATATTTAATTCTAGATTTTAGGATTGAAGGAAGCTCTAAATGACCCTATTTCTCGAGTATCAACGATCTATTCGCCTGAATACTGTCAAAAATGTTGGTGCTGTATACAAAACTTTAAAGGTGGACATGCTATTTTTACATTTCCGAAACAAGCTGGAAAGTGTTCTGGTGCTGCCCAGAAAATTATGTATCTCGCTCATGATTATTGGAGGCAGGTCGGTAATCTGTACCTATTTAGGTAAAAGTTTTTTAATTTCCTTAACTTTTTTGGTTTTTGATAATTTCTACTTTTTGCTTGATGATTTTAGAAAAATATTATAACTTCAACGAATATAACATATAACACAGCTGGTGATGCAATTTTCGGAGTACCTAAATACGCTGCAGCATTAACCAAGATCGCTTTCAATAAGAACATTGTCGTAAATTTTATACAGGAGTTGATAGAAGTGACAAAACGAAGCGCGATATTTCTTGATTCGAAAGGACAGGTTGCTCTTTAAACTTAATATTTTTATAAAAAATAGTATCATAATATATATTATGTATATTAGCTTTTTTCGTGGCTTTGTTTGCTGGGAAATGTTGAGGGATGTAATTAAGTAAATAGGGCGAGTACATGAACGAATTAACCACAATTCGTCCATGGGCGAGTATTATGAGAATGAACGGATGAGTTAAAACTGCTGGCAGTTTAATTTTTATAAAAAAAAAATATATTATCCTAAACAAAATATGTTGATTATATTTTTTTATTGAAATATAAGTGTGTAATATTTTAATAATTTACCGTTGTCCATTTCTTACTTAAACTTTGTATTGCCGCACAGACAATAGCTTTGCCATACAACTTCCTCCATATAACGCCCCCAATGTCGCCGCCAGTCTGCCTCACGAGATGCGAGGAACTAACCAACGAAGCGGGATACCTGGATGTAGACCGACACACCTTACAGCATAGACGATATAACAATGTTTATGGAATAGGCGACTGTATCAGTTCACCTAATAGTAAAACTGCGGCGGCTGTAGGTAAGACTATGTACTTAATTTTTCTTCAATATTAGCTGTTTGTATAATAATAAGCGAGTAAGTTTATTACTCACCAAACTTATAAGGATTTTTCTAAAAACACTTTGAAATTAATGTATATATTTGGTATTGGATTCAGGAACATTTAGAATAACATTATTAGAAAATACCGTGCACAAAGTGCACGCTATTTTGTAAAAGTCAGTCAGTCAGTAGTCAAAACTAGAACTTACTATTTATCTTGTAAAAAGAAAAGGGAGTCCAGTCTAGAGATTTTTTTCCTAAAATTAAATAAAGTTAACGTTTTAGCAAATCAAAGTCGTATAGTTGAATTGAACTTGTGGAACACAATGTATGGGAAGGAGCCCACCGCCAAGTACTATGGATACGCAGCCTGTCCCATGCTTACATCGTTCAAAACGGGCATTCTTGCAGAATTCCTGTACGACAAAAAGATTTGCGAGACATTTCCCTTTGATCAGGTTGGTTTTTTAAAGACATAAAGTGACAATATTTCAAAATGTTGATTTAATTATAATTTATAACTTAAAATAGCTCAAGAACTGCCATCTAATATATTTAATTGGTACCTACCAAATAAGTTTATAATTTAATATGTACATGATTTTTGTGGTAAAATATTTATATTAGGTTTTTTAGAATACTTTATTTCTCACTCTCTTCTAGAGCAAGGAAAGACGTCTGATATATCTCATTAACAAGGATATACTTCCGTACATTTATTGGAACAAATTAATAAAAGGCAGATGGAATGGACCATCTGTTATACGTAAAATAATCAATCCTTTGGGAAGATAAAGTCAAATGAATATATAAAATATTTATTAAACATTAAAACTAAACAACAATACTTACATCAATGTTAATCTACATATATTAAATTATGTGCTATAAATCATTAAATTTGTTTTATTTCATTTAGTTATTAGAATAAAACATTAATACATCATCTCATTTATTTTTACAACATATAAATTAAATAAAAAATACTGTTTATGTTTAAAGAGCCCTTTTTTCGGCATTTTACATAATACTTTTTTAAACAAGGTATATGGTACCTAATAAACAATAATTATTCGATAAACGATTTATCATAATCAGAACCAAAGTACAATAGTGAAAGTGTATAAAAATATATTTGTTATAATATGTAGTAATATAATTTGACTAGCTCTGTGTGTTGAAAAATAATAAAAATATGGACTAAAATTATTATTAAAAAAATGGCAATGAATTCATTAATTGAATGAAAATTTTAATTATAAGGAAGTTCTTCTTTTTATAATTAATTTTATATATGGCAACTTCGATACGTATTACAAAATCATAGTATGTAGTATAATTTATTGTGATATTTCTTCGATTTTTTTTTATATTTTTCGTTTGAATGAATGATTGTATCTAAAATGAATTTTAATAATGAAATGAATAACAACTTTATAAAAATACTCATTAAACTGGACAAAAGACTAACATTTAACTTTCTCCTCACTACAAAAACAAACTTTCGGGCACATAATTCTAGTTACCAAAGATCTTTTTAAACATATTTCATATGGACTCTTCCATGATATCCTTACGCTCTATTGAGAGCAGAAAATTGTTCCTTTTGGGATCCGTTAGAAATGTATGCGTCCGACGCGTTTTGCCGTTTACGTTTGAGGGCATTTTGTTTAATCCTATGTCTCCGTCGGCTCTTCACGAGGTATACAGTCAGCGCGATTGCGATAAGCAACGATATTATAATGCAACCTCCTAAAATTAGTGTCAGTGATGAGACGTTGGACCCGGGTTCTCTTGATCCTTCGATCTGGAATTATACACATAGGTTGAATATCTTTTTTTCAGTTGAATTAGCAGTATATACAATGCTATGTTTGTAGGTAAACCTCGTGCCACAGGACATTTGAACAGCTACACCGATTTTAATTTAACTTTTTCAACGTAGGTACAAACAATAATATAATAAAAAAAAGATAGATTTACTAGCGTTACTAGCGTTCTAAACGTGAAGCACACAAATGGAGGCTAAAGTCTCCATTGGCCTCAGTCGCTTTCAAATAAGTAAAGAATACGTACGTGCTTCCCCCTTAGTTAAACGGTGTATAAATTTATTATAAAACATCATTGGGTGCACGAGGATTAATTAATTTTCCTGGCTAATCTTGAAACTAGCGAAAACACTTGTAGTGCTATTTACTTAACTTAAGTTTTTGGCCCATCTGAAGTTACATCTCAGAGTTGGCTTGTTTTAAATTGTAATTACTCAGAGTTGTTTGATGAGTACATCGATTTTGAAAACGATACCAATCTAGAAGTTCTGTTTAAAGAAAAAAGGGAAAACAGACCATGACTGAAACGTGTTAGTGGCCCTATAAAAAATAGGTTGAGTATGGCTGGTCTAATTCCTTGACTGTCTGTGGATACTTTGATATATAAGTTAGAGTAAGAGTAAGTTCTACGACTTAGCCAGGTAGCCTTACGCTTGGCGCTTACCGACCATTCTTTTTTGACCCAAGGAAGGACTAATATTATTTAATTGAAAACTAATTAAATTAAACATCCTGGCGGTTACAAACAAAACCAGAAATCTGCTTACGTCTTTATACATAAAATTTCAACTGCAGCATAAATAGTTCGTCCGATTTTGATATAAAATTTTGTTGTTGCTCTGCTGTGTTAGAGAACCATTTTTTTTTAATTTCACGACAAATCGCGGGCTGCGGCGGAACGACATCTGCCTACCGGGTCCGTCAGTATTTTACAATTATACTTAATAATAAAATTGTGACCATTCCTAAACTGTGTAATGACACTTGAACTTATAAAAGATAATAAAAATAATATTGTAAGATAAAAATTTCACCGTCTTACCACATACGTGCCGTGTGGGCCACCTCTCGTGTACTGGTCATTGCACATCGCCTGCTCCGTCCAGTTGTACCAGTGCACTAATCTCAGACCCGAATACGCGCGTGGCGATGCACATCTACAAAGTAAGGCATATTGCACTATGTAAACAATCTTCAAACATTAGTTTTTACAGTGTAGTAAAACCCGTTTTTACTCGCGACTCCATAATATGCATGTTAGATATGGCGATAAAGAATGGCGAAGAAGAAAGGCCCTAATATACTAATTATACGAATCCAGATAAATTGCGAAAGTCCCTCAGATCCGGCGAGCCGTTACAACGCGAAAAAATACCTTTTTAAAATTTACCTTTTATCCCATTCTCACTGATTCGCTATTACACTATTATAAGGGTGCTTTACAGAATTTCTCGCTTTGGTTTTAGTGGGACAAATACGTCCTTAATTCAAAAAACATACAAGATGTCTAACATATGACCTACCTGAGTTCAGCGAGCAGTCGTGAGTTCGATCGGTACATTTGCGGCAACAAGTCATCCAACACCCATTGTAGGTCGCACGAGCAATGCCAGGGATTGAACTGTAAGTTGGCCCCCTCAGACATCGACGACCAGTCGAGTAATGTTTTCGATAATGTTGATAAATTGTTCTTGCTTATGTCTAGCTGAAAAAATATATTTTAAGAAATTATAACAAGAAATATTTCTTTTAAATGCAAAAATCTGGCAACATAGGTTATTATTTGCATATATTGTTATTAGTATTAATATCTTACCACGCACAAAGAGGTAGCATCAAATGCACCTTCTTGTATCTTCGTCAGCGAAGGACAATTCGATAGATAAAGAGAGAAACAATTATTTTCTTCCAGAGCTTGATCAACATTTCGCCCAATAACATTACTAAAAGCCTTATCTTCGACCACAGAGAGTCTGTTCAAATCATTCATATATAAACTCTTTAGAGCTATTATATTTTTAAAATAAATACTCTCCAGTGGGTTGCCATCTAACCGCAACTCCTCTAAATTAGGAAAGATCTGGCTGCTTAAACACTTGGGCACATCAGAAATAAAATTATACGATATATCCAAACTAAATAGTTTAGGTAATTTTCGCTCTATTTGGAAATCTTTTATCTGATTGCCTCCAATATTGAGAACCTACAACAGAAAAAATAACTTAAAAATCATTTAACATATTATGTAGGTACCATATTAATTTATTGGCTTAATTAAAAAAAAAGAATATATCAATCAATTTAAATGAGACATTACCTCCAAGTTTTCAAAATCCACATTGCCCTCATCATATAATGTGGATAATCGATTATACGATAAATCAATATACGTGATGCCACTTGGAAACTTTGGCCAGTGGTACAAGGTATTTATCTTCAATATAGCGATCTGCAAAGTTGAAGGAAGCGCAAAAGTGAACGTTATGTTGTTTTGCGCAAGATTCAATTCTCTTAAATGCGTGCACGCCAACAAGGACTCCTCTTCGATCACCTCTATTATGTTGTTAGATAAATCCAGGAGCTCTCTGGAAGGTTTGCAGTCGATAAAATGAATTACATCATTTTTTGTTGTATGATTCACATTGTTCTTCGTGTGATATGGAAACTCAACGAGAATCATGAAATATAGCTTTTTTATTAACCCCCGACGCAAAAGGAGGGGTGTTATAAGTTTGAAGTTGATGTCTGTGTGTGTGTATGTGTCTGTCTGTGGCATCATCAAATCATCAAATGGATGGACCGATTTCGATGCGATTTTTTTTTTCATTTGAAGGCCAGTTTCCTTGCGGTGGTTCTTAGCTGTGTTTGGTTAATATCGGTCTAGCAGTGTAAGAGTATCAGCTCTTTTCCAAAATGATGTAAGACATTTTGGCGTATGATTACTCGATTAAGTGCTTCACGCGTGCCAGTGTAATCGTTAAATGACAATTAATTTTGCGTAGGGGGTTTTTTTTAAATGTTTAATATACAATTATTTTAATTCAGAATGGTGCTACTATTATTATTTTTGAATGATGTATATTCAAATACAATATTTAGTTGCTTACAAACAAAAAGTATAATTTAGAGTTTCATCTCGTTAGGTAGATAGTAATATTTTCTTAATTATCTGAATGAAAAGTAAATTCGATGTTCCAGATTTGAGAATCTGAGCAAAAAAATGAGCGAATTTTTTATATTTTTTTTTTGGAAATTGCACGGATTTTCAACCTCTCACATGCTACAACTTAGAACTAAATTGTTACAAATAGGTCTATGAGATAAAATTAAGTTCTAAACTACGTAACGTGAGGTTTCCGTTTTCCTCACGTTACATATATTAGAACTTAATTTATTATGTACGGTATCAATTCCTCTTGATGCAAGTTTTGCTCACTCGGTATATGTTAAGATATCGAAATTTGTTTTCCTCAGCTGATATTTATTAAAAAATAAGAAATAAATTACACTACTAAGTAATTGACTTACATATTATTGTCTTCAGGAAATGATTCCTTTCCCACCGTCCGGATTCTGTTACTGTTCAAATTCAACCTTTTTATACCTTTAAATGCTTCATTTTCTATTGGTCTTAATAGTATATCAAATATTCCATTCTTGCTAAGATCTAGATCTTCAAGCATGGTCATGGGTTGCAAAGCGTCTACTGGTATCTTTTTGAGTAGATTACTTTGTAAATTCAGTCTTCTGATATGATGTAAATTTTTAAAATCTAAAACGTTCAATTGTATTATTTTGTTATAGGACAGATCTAAATCCTCTAGTCCTCCAACATTCGTGAACAGGTCAGGAGTTATTTCCGGTAGTTCATTTTGACTGAAAGATAACTTTTTCAAATTGGGTACATCGCGAAAAGGATCTGGCCAATAGGTTTTGATGCCATTGTTGGTAAACTGAAGTGTTTCTACTTGAGAATTAGGTGGTAGCCTGTAATGCAGAAATAATGTATGGGTGTGAAACAATAATTTTGTAGATCATATTATAAATGCTAATGTACCTATATGTACTATTTTGATGACTGATGTAAAATAAACTGTAAAGAGGTCCAGGTTACGTCACGTAATCTATTCTTAATGTCTCAGTGATTTACCACTTGAGTTGTGAAGGTTAAGCGGTAAACAGGACTTTATAAATCTTGGTTTATTAAATAAAGCTGGTTCTTTGACACAAGATACTCCATAGTGCTCAACGTAATTTTGTTTTCAGTCAGATGCAAGCTCGTGGATAAATTTAAAGACATACTCGTATTTACATATGATGTGTACATATGATGTACTCCTATATACATTTTATTTCATAGTGGTGGTGTGCCTAATTATAAACATGATACGCTTAAATCATTTACGTTTAACACTAATTTATTAAATTAATTAAATTTTTTCTTACGCATTAAAATAGAGAGAAAAACTCGAGGATAGATGAGGTTTGATAACGACTTAAACTTGATGCCATTAGAAAAGTAAATTTACATAAATTGATAAGGTTTGCATTCATTAACAAACGTAATTTCGTTAGAATCATGCAATGCTTTAGATCTGCCAGTTTATAGGTTTATATCTAGGTATGTTAATATAGTGGCCAAATATTAGAAAATGGATTTGCAAAAACTTTCATCGGTAAAAAAAAAGTTGAAAGCCATTTTAAATAATTTATGTTATGTCAATGGCCTCTAAAAATGTAAACTCTTAAGTTTGTTCAAGACCTAGATCAATCAGTAGTGTGTCAACAGTGTTTGTGTTGCGAATCGTCGCAGGAAGTGACTGACTTCTTATCAATTTGACGAGATCCAATTAGATCTCGGTGTGACTTGCATCCTCCTTAAAAGTACCTACCATTTTAAAACATAAATGATATTGAAAATGAATTAAAAAAAAGGAGATTAAAGGTTCTACACAGTAGGCTTTTTCTGGTAATGTACAATATAATGTAGACTTTTAGTAATAAGCAATGTGATATTTATAATTAAACTAAAAAAAAATGTCCTGGAAGGAATTCAGAAGGTTTCCAAATAATGTGACGCAGCATAAATGGGATTCTTAAACGGTAAACTTTAGGTCGTCATCACATGTGGATGAATCAGGGTTAGTTATAAATCGATATCTTATAGGTACCAATGAATCAACAAGGGCGGGTAAACATTAAACATATCTATTTGATTACCTACCGATAAAGATTCTATGAATGTCCAAGGCGATACTTTAATGATAATAGCTCTTTACATTTTATTGTACAAAACAAAAGAGATATGGTTTTATTTATTTAATATTTATTATTAATATTAATATACCTACTAAAGTAAGCAAGTTTCTTTATTTAACTTTACACATATCACATGTAGTATTATAAAAAAGAAGATAAGAAATGGTAACTAAATGAATTTAAACTCCAAGGGCAAAGGGTATCTTTAAAGATATAATATAAATTCATCATCTAAATTAAGATTTATTTGCCACCAGATAAAGTTGTTAAGATAATCAAGGCGGTTAAAACCTACATACGCCTACTCGATTAGCATAGTATAACCGAACTGGTATCATTTTCTTTAGTATCTATCATTTGAAATGATAAATTTAATTGTGTAATAAAATATTTTGTATTTAAAACCTATAAATGAATTATATAGGATACAAATTAGTACGTTAGTAATGAATAACTTATATTTACACATATTTTAATTTCAGTAGCCCTGAAAATGTTAAGCCTATAAAGATAAAACACCTTTAATTGTTTACATTACTCACTTGCCTAGCGTGGAAAGTCCCAACCCTTCGAATGCTGCAGCGATTTTTAATCCATTTGGATTATCTGGCCATTGAATTTTGTCTAAATCAGCTAGATTTTCTATCCTATCCAATTCTGAACACTGAATATTTAACACTAAATGTGTACCATCCACATCTGGTATTTCACTGCAGGTGCAATAATCACACACTTTTATTAATCTGTACACTGTTTCAGTCACTTCTTCCTGTGCTTGGACAGGGTTGAAAATAAAAAAATAAAATGTCAAAACACTAATGGCGCGCATATTAAATTTTTAAATCTTACAAATACATCTACGTTCGGCTCGATATCGAGGTGGAGTGATAAGATTCTTTTTATCGGAGCGTTATCGCGGCATTGGTGATGCGTGTATTCATTGCTGAAAATGACGTAGACGAGATAGACAAGGATTAAAAGTTAACGCTACAGCGACGTGTGTAAGAAATAAAAAACTACTTTTAATCAGTGTAAAATATAAAATACACTTTTATATTACAGTTACGTAAGTTAATTAAATAGTGTCTTAATGGTTAACTAAAAAGTTTGTGTAAGTAAACATTGTAATCGTGTGGCAAAACAAGACATTGGACAATACGCTACTTCCACTTGTATGTAAATACGCCAACGCCATCCAACATTGGTCAGATGCATATTATATATTTACATTTGTCTTGTTAGCCAAATAAATATTGGTGGATATGTTTGGGATATACATCAAGCTGGCAGCTGCTTATAATACTAGTTACTTAAGTGGTAATTGGAGAGTTGTTATCTATAGCTCTGTTTAGGTACGTACCTTCGTAATAATTCCCCCTGATGTGTGTTCATCTAATCGTGGTGGAGGGGGCTCATTAGCGTCTGGCAATCCAGCCAGGCGCGAAGCCAAGAGACACACAGAGGTGGCCCACTACTATGGGCGTAGTACCATGGGGGTTGTTCCTGGTACTTCCCTGACATCAGAGTGGACCGTGGGACTAGGAATAACTCTTGGCTGTGGGGTCTACTTCAGCAGACCTACCATCGTGGCGTCGTAGTTGAGTGCGTAAGAGATTCTCCGACGCTACATTAAAACGGTGGAGGTTCTGTTAGGTTTTAGTGGGTACAGGGTAGTACTGACTTTTCTGGCCAGTCAGTCCCACATAACCACCTATATGTATACAGGTGGTATGCGTATATGCATATCCCAACATTTAAAAAAACGTACGTACCTAATAATTACATAATGTCAGATAAACAAAACCGCGACGAGCAACATCTACGACATTCCAAAAATTTTAATTACTCTTTCTAATAGCTATTCCATGATCTATACATATAATAAAATTCTAACCTAAGAAGTTGGTTTTTGGTCATCTCAGCGCGGGCGGAACCGCGGGCATTGCTAGTATGCTATAACATTCTAACTAGATATATTGAAATTGAAAAATGGATCCATAATAGATAATGCACGCAGATGCACGTGCGTTAAAATTTTTACGCATGTTTTTTTATCTTTTAACATTATCCGCTGACTACAGTTATTCAGTATTCTACTTGATTAGAGATTAAAATTAGTTTTTAAATTATTTTATTCACGTAATTACTAATAATATCAGATGTTTAAAAATAATACAATGTAACACACACACACGCACACGCACATTTTTTCCCTCTCTTGTAAGTTAGAAGTTATAGGTATATTTATTTTCCTTTTTATTTATATTAACTTACATTATTATAACGTGTAATCTCATGCAATGAATATGTACGCCTGATACGGGAAGGTACTAGCTCCTGAAACACAGTTTTCTAGTTCAGGAGTTAGGGCTGTGTGAATTTGTTACCATTGTATTATTTGAATAAGCTTTTTTTTTAAGAATACAAACATATTCTAACAAATATTTTTAGGGATTCGTAAATTTGGCAAACTTAAACAAGTAAAGCTACATCGAAGAACTACTTTATTTGTTCCATTGTACCGCAGGACGTCCTACACTCCCCATTTGCTTAAATATATCTATCAGAACAACCTGCTCCAGATTACGCTGCTAAATTTTCACGAACGAATAACATCGTTCGCTGGAAGACGTGTTTGTGTCCAAATTTCAGCTCTATAAGTCATTATTCTCTAAAATTTTAAAGAAAATGGAACGACCCAGAATTTTTTACTAGCTTTAAAAAACCACCTACCTCAAGCGTATTCTTCGGATGGTCTTTCTTTTTTTTTTTAATTCTTTTTAGTCGAGTTTGGCCAAGATATATGTATGTAAGTATACCTGCAAGTATTTTAACTTCAAGGGTCCTTTACAACCATAAAATCGGTCTGGTCAAGAGTCATCGCGGGACCCAAAAGGTCGTCGCCGTCGTTGTCGATTAGTACGTAGTCCAATAATCGTCTTAACTCTCACTGGTCGTGTCGAGCAGTCGTCCCACCGGAGTATGAGAGTGACAAGAATAGAGAGTGCACGTTGTGGCTGCGCGTACACTTGTGCACTATAATATCTCCTGCGCAGTTGGCTAGTCTCAATGAGATTGGCCGCCGTGGCCGGAATCGGTCAGGAGAACATCATCATGAGTCCAATAAATGCACCGTTTAATCATAACTACTGGGAGGTAAGATCTTTCGTCACAACTCGTACTATATAGCTAAGGCATTTCTGTCTTTTTTAAATATTTATAAGGCTTGGCTAAGCATCTGAAACCATGGAATGTAGAAGGTACAAGTTATTTTTTATAAGTAAAATCTATACATATAATAAAATTGTAACTAAGTCGAATCTGTACATTAAATATTTTTTGGAAAATCTAATTGAAATAGACATTATTATTGATACCAGAGTCCGAATCTATAGTTTTTAGAATTTTTGTCTGTTTGTCACCGCATCACGGAAAAAGCACTGGAGGGATTTTGATGAAATTTGGTATGGTCATAGCTGGTTATCCGGGTCAACATACAGGATACTTTTTACCGCGGGAAAATATCTTATTTCTGAGAAAAAATACAAAAACTGCATTATAAGAGTATACTAATATGTAAAACCTAAGAATTTGGTTTTCCGTCATCTGAACGCGGACGGAGCCGCGGGCAATGCTAGCCTATAATAATAAATAATGTGCATTGTGCTATAGTTTTGTCGTGAAGTGTAGAAATAAAATTTGAATGGAGAAAAATTGAATTGATCATCCAAATGGATAACTTTTTTGAACATAAAAATTGCCCTACCCTCAAAATCATTATATCTCCTAATGGATATTTCAAATGTAAAATTAAACAATTTTCAATACTAACATATTCGTTTTTTTGCAGAAAAACTTAATAAATTCGTTTATGGGATTAGAATTATAGTTCCTATACTCAACCACATAAAAGTCATATTCGTTTAAATACAGATTATTCTTTTACTGTATAATAGAAATTGATAAAAAATTTGTAGTAAATTTAATAAATTAATAAATGTATCAGATATATGACGGTACAAAGACTAAAATATTCAAGTTAATGATTATGAAACAATATTTTGTTGTTTATTACTATGTAATAGCGACTTACGCTCGCTTCACTCTAGCTACATTTTTTTTGCGCGGAACCCTAATTCTGCTTCTAAAATTAAAGTAGCCTAAGTTACTCCTTATAACATCAGCTATCTGCCAGTGAACGTCCCGTTAAATGCAGTCCGGCCCTTTCGGAGATTAACCGGAACAGACAGACAAAATTAAAAAAAATGTGTATTTCTTGAAATACTGTATACAATTTTATATGTATTAACTAAAAAGCTTTTATTTCGAGTTCCGACATTACAAACAGACACTTAAAATTTATTTATATGTATAGATTACAGATAGGTACAATTATTAACTAATGTAGGTGCATGTACATTATTAGTCAAAATTCTAGCGAAGCTAAGCAATGGCTAGTAATAAAAAAAACCATTCATTGTTTGTATGGTAAAATATATTTCTTAAAAATGTAACAACTTTATGGATAAAAATCACATTTAAAATATAAGTACAAATCAATTATATTACTTTTCTAAAAACTGATTTATTTGTAAATATACAATGTTTACGAATATTTTAATTTATGACTTTAACATCAAAACAGCGGCGCTAGAATACTTATTATTCAGTATAATATTAAAATAGTAAATTTTTATTTTGTATAATTAACATAAACAATATCCATACACAGCTCCGCTTCATTAATACGATCTTGCTGTATAAAGCTACAAAGTAATAATGTTTAAACACATGACTTTCTGTTTTTAAAATATATAATCTTGAATAATAGTTAATTTTCAAATAAATTTCTGCTGCTCTACAGTTATAAGCACAGTCTACAAATCCAAAGATTTTCAAAAAAAATATCTAATGTACAGATTTGGCTTAGTTACAATTTTATTATATGTATAGATAACATTACATTTTTTTACGTTCCATTTATAAATTCAATTTCTAATAAAAGACAGGTATTGGGCGTACGTTCACTTTCTCTCTTTCTAGACAGTGGCTCAATTTTATGATAGTATTGCTCAATCCATTCTCTACGTCTATGGGCGCACCCAACTGACATACATACTTCTATATGATAGTTGGGATACGTCTTTAGGGTTGCCACGCCACTAAATAGTGCTGTACAGATTTTTATACTGTGCTTATATATATTACCTTTATTAATATATAAACATAATATAATTTTTTTTTAAATAAATCCTAACCTTAAAACCAACGTAAGCACCAATCATTTTAACATCAAACCAAATTATTCCGTATAATGGAATGCCATCACTTAAGGTTCATTTACATGAAAGAATTTCTAGCCTCAAAGAAGAAATCGAAAGTATTAAAACGAATGTGCGATATAAACTGTACCGTATGTTCTACTTTATATGGTACAGTTTACATTGTTCAACTTTTCTATATTCTTACGAGTTTCTCATCTTCAGAATGGGAAAATTTTTATGTAAATGCCGCTCTAATATACCTAACGTAAATGCCTATCAGCCTTTAGAAGACTATGTTTTGATTAATTACAATAAAATCTGTAATTTAAAAATAATAAAAGCAGATATAAAATAAAAATATACGGAAAGAAAAAAATAATATTTAAAAAGATTTTAGTAGAAAAATAAAAAATAGAATATAATACATATATACAATTTGTGTACTTTAAAAATTATAATTATTGTCATTTTCAAAATAAAGTAGCATAAAGAGCAGTAGACAAAAGAACTGAGAAGGTCAGTCGAAGGTCATATTCAAGTCTAATATGGAAGCTCATTTTTAATAATACTATCTAACTTACATTCGTTGTAAAATCAAAATATTAAAAGTTTGTTCTTTAAATTTTAAAAGTTTTTGTTTTGTAATTTTTAACAGACTTCAAAAATAACAATAGGGAATATGCGTGTGATTTAAATAAAGGTGAAATATATATATATATATATATATATATATATATATATATATATATATATATATATATTATAAATATATTATAATCTTTACAGCTTTTGATTCGAGCCTACATTAATATTTTTAACATTATACATTAATTTTTTTGTAATTCCTTTTTGATTAAGAAAATAATTATTAAAAAGTGCAAAATAGGTGGGAAATTCAAAATAGTTGAAGCACACGCCATTGGTCAGACCGAATATGACGTCAGAGTATATCATAACAGAGCGACTAGCGATTTTGTCGCTATAAATTGCTTAAGCAAAAGTCGTCATTTTTGGTGTATGATATACTGTGACGTCACACAAAGCGCGCGAAATTCGTATCGGTATGATATTTAAAAAAAATATACTAAATTTGAGTTTTTTGCAGCTGGATTTTTTACAATTATATAACGGTGTAAGCTATTGTATAAATAATTAACAAAATCACGCATATTCCTTATTTTGCTGTATATACTGTCTGTATGTTACAGGATATCTTTGATAATTATGAATCGATTTTCTTAATTTATTTATACCTCAAGATTAGTCTCATATATACATGAAAAAGAAATCGATCATCATCATCATTAGGGTGGAATTATTACTCATAAATGACTTTCAAGTCAGTATACATTTTTAGTTAAAATTAATTATTTAAAGTACATTTATATAAAACAATAACTGCCAATTATTCTTATCTCAAATATTTCAATAAATTCGAAAGTTTACTTACGAATTTATTGAAATAAAAGATATTCTTTACTTTCGATCAAAGGGCGTCGTTCTCTTTGAGTAAGAAATGTCCAACGAGACGCTTCTGTATGTCCGTCACTCCGCCGTATACTTGAGTTCCTCTGGCGTCTCTGAAATAAAATAAAAAAAAAGTTTAGTTAAAGTAACGTATTATTTATTTGTTTTTTTTTTTTCTAATTCCTATAGATATTGTTGAAGCAAAATTTAAAAAAATATAGTCGAATTCAGCCTCTCTTCGTCTTTAAAATCGGTTAAAAATGATACTTAATGGCATCTAATATACCTATAAATATCTCGTTCACGGTGTTTGTGTTCGCACTCCTCCAAAACGGCTCGACCAATTTTAATGATTTTTTTTTGTATATTTGGTAAGTATGAGAATAGGTTGTAAAGTGTTTTTCACCCACCTACTCCCACCTCCCATTTTTTTATCTCGATTTTAGTATTTTTGTAGGAACAATCCATACTAATAATATAAAATATGTTTGTTTGTCCTTCTTTCACGTCGAAACAGAGTGATGGATTGGCGTGATATTTTGTGTGGAGATAGTTGGGAGGGCTGGACAGTGACATAGGCTACATTTTACAGCGGGAGATTATCTCATTCTCTCGGGAAAACACGTTATAATACAACCCAAAAAAATATTTATGATCAGAATTACTTGAAACTTGATAATAATGCTCTTCTATACAATTTAATAAACATGTGTATTAGCATTTTTCAAAATTCATCCCATATGGGGATAAAATAGGTGATAAAATATGGCATGAAAGTTTGTGTGAAACTACCTTTTTAGATAGATATTTTTTGTAGTTTTAGCGCGAGCGAAGCCGCGGGTTCTGCTAGTATTATATAAATACATAATAATAATAACATAAAGCCAAGAACTTTTTTTTGTCGATTAAACACGGGCCGTAGCCGCGGGTTCTCCTAGTAATGTATAAAAGTGTCTATTATTAGATAATATGCTAACACAAAACTGATCCTTTACGTATTTAACTGTCGAAGATAAGGCTTGATTATTATTATCAATTAAAAGTATATAAAATATTTTATTACACCATTAGAGGTTGCTTTATGTTTGATCACACATCGACGGGACGAGTTTAATCGTAAATAATTAAAAATATAGATGTTTCATTACAATATATTAATAATACTATTAAATAACTTGAAAAAAATATATACACAAGACACTAAGTTTCTTTAAGCTAAGAGGGCAAAAGTAATAATAATTAATGATAGTTTTATGAAAAAAAAATAAAAACAAGCTCTTGACTTTTTATTTCTAGGCATTTAAGCGCCTGTATTTACATAGTTGACTAGCGATTTACGATCGCTTTTCTCGAGCAGCCTAAGTACTCCTTATAATATCAGCTATCTGCCAGTGAAAGTCCCATCAAAATTAGTCTAGCCGTTTCGGAGACAGATAAACAAAAAAAATTTTTTCTTATAAGTACCGTATACCTATAATTTCATATGCATCTAGTAAAAAGCTGTTATTTTGACATTACAAACAGACACTTCAATTTTATATATCTGTATAAATTAGTTACAAATGAAGCTAATAACAGAAATATAAACTGTACACTCCTTTACTACCAAACACTGTAAATGATTGAGAAACCTTTAAAAAGCACTGAGATTGCATTACATACTTGATTAGTTACTAACTATTGACTTTGTCCTTATTTGTTCAAACAACCAATACTTGTTGTACCTACTTTACAGAAAGAGTTTTTTCTCCTATTTTAATAACTTTTCTAAGATCCTTTTTTTTTCTAAGGTTTATAAATATATTTACATTTTTTCTTCTTTATTAAAGTGAAATGTGTATTAAATACCAGTTCAATTTAATTTTCTTGTTTTCATTTAAAAGTCAATAATTTTGTATACAAATTTATAAACTTTCGGTAAATTGGTCGTTTGGTTAAATAAGCAGCTTTAAGAGATCAAAATGAAGTCAGCGAGCCTATACTATACTATGGACCATAAATCTAAACTAATATTATAAAGATGCCGTTTATTTGTTTGAATGCGCTAATATCAGAAACTACTAAACCGATTTGAATTATTGTTTTTGCGTTAGATAGCCAGTTTATTGAGGAAGGCTATATATCATCATGCTACTACCCAAGCGAGCAGAGCAGTAATCATAAATATCAACAAATCGGACTTCCACACACTATTGTAAAACTGACGTTTATAACTTGGATGCAGCCGCGGGGCACAGCTAGTGTAGGTATAAGAGTATATCACCTGTAATGCCTCTCAGCATCGTACTTGGTGGAGAGGCCGTTCCCGCCCAGTATCTGCACGCAGTGGTCGGCGACGGCGGCGGCGCCGCGCCCCGCCACGTACTTGGCCATGGAGCTGTTCTTGGTGCTGACGTCGCACGCCGCGCGGTACGTCAGCAGCCGCGCGCTCTCCACCAGGATGCACATGTCCGTCAGGCGGTCCTGGGGGAGTTGAGGGAAAAGGTTCATTATATATATATATATATATATATATATATATATATATATATATATATATATATATATATATATATATATATATATATATATTAGGACCTATACACACGATATCTTAAGAACGCGCCGTCGAGCGTTAAAAAGTCGCGTGTTTGTATCAATATAATGATGAATCTGCATTTTTTTAATTTACACAGAATATACTCGGATAGCGTACGTTCATGATATACGCGGCGTCGTGATGGTGAATTTATGACACTTAGAGTGCCTACGCCCTTTTAATTCTGCACTGATACCAAAATACGCGCCTAAAAAAGAGCGTCGTAGTCGTGTGCGTAGGGCCTTTGTTTAAAATAACGGATTAACCTCCATAAGTGACCGAACTGGCAACAGTAACGTATGTGTTAATCCAGGTAATAACCCACACAGTGCACACTACATTTTATCATGTATCAAAGAAGTCCGATTGAGGTATGCCTGTTTTCGTAATTCTACTCGTCCTGGACGGCTTCACCGATTTTGATTATTGTTATTGGGTTATGAGATCACCTGGACGCTCCTCAGCAACATTAGACCGGTGGTGCTGTTGTTACACAGTGACATGGATATTCTATATATATTATCTTTCGTTTAAAAACATTTTATTTTGTATAAACTGCGAGATATAATAAATAGTTACCTTAACAGAAGATAATCTTGTTAAGTTTTTGCCGAACGCGACTCTTTCCTTTGCATAGTTTAAGGCGGTGTCCAACGCAGCTTGAGCGATACCTTCAGATTAACATATTAAAAAATTAGCATTTTTCTTGTAAATATATGATTCAAGACCACTTATACATAAAGAGATATTAAGACAGTGCTGCGCAAATTTGACGCTGATTTACCTAGATATTTTGAGTAAACCAGATATTAAACCAATACGATAACTTAAATATATGATTTTTCAAACCTTCTTCTAGCCGATGTTAAGACAGAAACGCAATTGAATGAAATTTTCTCAATAGTTTTATTTTTCAAAAAATGTTATTTTTTTAAGATTTTTGAATTTTTCTTAACAACCACTTCAGTTATAATATATAATAGTTTATTATCCGCCGTTAAAACAAAATTCACCTTGATTTTATTAGTCTCATAATAAATTGAATTAGATTTTAGACTTAGTTCTGTGTAAGGATAAGGTCGATCGGATATTCGTTATACAATCTTATTCGCTAACGGTTACAGAGAGCCGCATGGGCGAAGCTAGCGTGGGAACTTTTTTTCACTGCCTGGTCCTAATTCTAAAGATTGGGTTTTCCCAAAAAAAGACTGCATCTCTTGAGCATCAAGTCATCAATGTATGACCTCTTGAGCATACATAATGATTTTTACGTGAGTCGTAAAGAGTATAACTCTAAATAATGACATTTTGTCAACTTATACTAGGAAATATCACATAAGTAAGATATTTATTTATTAGAATTACCAACAAAGGTTACAATAAATGTATTCCAATATTATAAAGATAAAAAAATTTGTTTTATTGTTTGTTTGTATCGAATAGGCTCCAAGACTACTGAACAAAATATAAGATAGTTTGAGACCCTGGGAAGGACATAGGATACTTTTTATCCCGGAAATCATCCCTTAAGGGGGTGAAAATGGGGATGAAAGTTTGTATGGCAAAGCAACCTAGGGACGAACTTGTTGCTAGTTATATATAAAAAGTAATTAGGTACTATAAAAACATGACGATTGCACTTTTATTTACAGGTAATTACAACATGCTATTTATTAGTACAACATTAAAATCTCAAGAGAACAATAAAAGTATATACAATTACACACAGTTAATATATAATAATACGTTTTTGTGACCAATAAAATAGTACAATTAATTATAAATTAAATAAATTATATTATGAATTTAATAAACATAATAAATAGAGCTACATAATGAATATGATTTATATAAATGTAGAATCAAAGTCGATACGTTTTTTTATCTACTCTCTCTTTTACTTATGAATACGTTTGAATCTTCACATACTTTGACCATGACGACATACTGATATATATATTATATATATATATATATATATATATATATATATATATTTATTTATTGAAGTGAAAACTTCTATAGGCAGGTTTGGATAGGGAGCAAATCATGTACCTAAGTCGTCATCGACATGGTCACGTGACGTGTTTACGCTAACACTCAGAGTGTCGATAGATGTCAAAACCAGATAAATCTAAACAGTTTTAATTTACAAATTTTATTTTAAGATCGAATAATTAATTTGAATATCCAAAACTAACAAGTGTTTGTTTATTTATAATTTTAAGTTTTCGCTTCTGTCGGCAGTCCTCATGACTGCTTTTTTTATTTTTATTGTTTTTCATACCTATAACGTAAACATTAATCAGGTTATAGGTACTACAAACAAAGTTAGTATGTCTAGATAGTTCACCGATGGGAAAATAAGTTGAGTGCCGATACATTTTTTTATTGCGATGAAATAGGGGTTTCAATAATAAATAATAAGAAATCACAATAAATAAATTAAGTCGATAGAAAGTTCAATGAAAAGAAAGAAAGTTTTGTAAGTAGGTCATTAGGGAGTTAATATAAAAAATAGTAGAATTATATGACAATTAAAATTTGTAATTTTTTTGAGGATTTATCGTATTTATCCTTACCCACTGCATGAGCCGCTATCCCTATCCTGCCCTGGTCGAGCTGCTCCATTGCTATCTTAAACCCGTCCCCGGGCTCCCCCACCAAGTAACTCCGCGGGATTCGCACGTCGTCCAACGTGAGGTCGCAAGCAGTCGCCGCCCTGATAGAAGTCCTTAACTTCTGTTTTATTTGCCCCTTTTTGTTACGAGTTGCTCGAATGTTAGTGTTTTAGGAACGAAATTGGTGAAAATATTTAAAGTTAATACAAAGATTTTAAGTCACGAGTTATGATATTATAATTATTTTTTTTATTTTTTTTTTGGACCCCTAATTCCTTTTCTAAAATAAAACTAGTCTGAGTTACACCTTATAACATCAGATATCTGCCAGTGAAAGTCACATCAAAATCGATTTAGCCGTTCTGGAAATTAGTCGGAACATACAGACAGACATAAATTAAAAAAAAAGTGTTTTTCTTTTAAGTAGGTCGGTACCTATATAATTTCATATGCATTTACTAAAAAGCAGTTATTTTGACATTACAAACAGACACTTCAATTTTATTTATCCGTATAGATTAATGCCATCGTAAAATATTTTATGTTCCATGGAAATCTGTTTGCATAATACAGCAATAATTTTGTATATGACTTTGTATAATTAATCAAAATAAAATAGGATTTAACTTCACCTAATCGTGAATGAATATTTTTCATCAATTGATGATTATGGTGTTTAATCAATGTTTTTTTATTATTATCTATTCTAATATTATAAAGAGGAAAATTGTGTTTTATTATTTGTTTGTTTGTATAGAATAGGCTCCGAAACTACTGAACCGATTAAGATGAAACTTGGTAAGAAGATGATGTTCTCCTGACCGATTCCGGCCACGGCGGCCAATCTCATTGAGACTAGCCAACTGCGCAGGAGATATTATAGTGCACAAGTGTACGCGCAGACACAAGGGCACTCTCTATTCCTGTCACTCTCATACTCCGATGGGACGACTACTCGACACGACCGGTGAGAGATAAGGCGCAGGACCGACGGCTTTACGTGCTCTCCGAGGCACGGGGGTGAAACACCGCCAACTTCCCAACTCCGGGCTGTTACTGAGGCTTACTATACAGAAAGACTCAATAACTAAACTTGGCCCGACCCGGGACTCGAACCCAGGACCTCCGGGTATGCAGCCGTACATGCTAGCCGCTACACCACCGAGGCAGTCAAGGTAAGAAGATAGTTACCCTGGGAAGGACATAGGATAGTTTTTATCTATCTATTAAAGTGGGGGTGAAAGTTTGTATGGGGAAGCAACCTAGAGACGAACCCGAGCGAAGCCAGGGTGAGTCGCTAGTTACGAAATAAATTATTATGAAATGAATATTAGATTTGATATTAGAACTCTCAAGAAGTTTAGAGGACGTGGACTTCGTTTCCAAAAATACGGATTAATGTAAATATTATTCATGAAAGTGTTAATTTTGTTTGAGTCTATTCTAAATAAATCTTCAAGAATTAAAGTTTAATTGAACTTTAAATATTTTCAAGATGAAAATTTGGAAAAATGGTAGACAAATAATATAAAAAACGCACCTCACGCCCATTAGAGGCTCCTTCTTTCCACGAAAAACACCTTCAGCGTCCAAAGGAACTAGGAAACCTGAGAAAATTTAAACTTAGCGTTAATCATTCTTTACTACTACACTACACTTCTTCTATAGAATAATCTTATACGTCTCATGTTTTCAAATTTATCACCATAATTGAAATCCTATTTTTATTGTACTACTTTTTTAATTAAACTGAAGTTTGAACTTACAAGTTCATTTTAGCTATTTATAGCATAACAGAAACAGGAAAATAAATAGTATTTCTTTTTAAAAATAGGAGAAAGTCTCTCTGTCGTGACCATGATTGTTGTAAAAATTCGAAAAAAATTAAAATACCAAATAATCGCGTTAAATTCTAAGAAGGTATAATTTGTCATTTAAGAATTATTGTTAAGCTGTCAATATAACTCACATGCCAGTCCCTTATGCCTCAGCTGCGGGTCGAATGTGGCGAAGACGGCGACCGCGGAGCCCTCCACAGCTGACGTGATCCAACTCTTCTTACCGTTCAATATCCAGTAGTCACCGTCTAATCTCGCTGTGGTCTTGATATTCGCTACATCACTGCCAGCATCTAGATTGTAAATATGGAGATAATATATTCTGTAAACTATTTGTCGGACATTGCAGGTTCGATTTCCATATAGGAATCTTCGTTAATTCCATAGACTATCGACCTCAGACATAATTAATAAAAAAAATAAGCTTAATTATTTATAATCAAGCTAATATTACGCTATCTTTCTTTCAACGGGAAGAGAACTAATGTTCAAAAAATGCAAAAGAATATAGTATTATTTTTATTATTCATATTTTATTCTTTATAAAGTATAATACTAGTGCATAAATTAAATTTCCGTTATTCTTTAAAGAAAGTTAACGATTCGTGTGGGAAAAAAAAATAGTAGCATAAAAAGCAAATACCGCCACTATTTTTGACTTTCACATTTATTTTGGCGGACTTCTATACATATAATAATAACTAAGCCGAATCTGTACATTAAATATTTTTTGGAAAATCTTATTAAAATAGACATTATTTTCGATACAGAGGCCGAATCAATACTTTTTAGAATTTTTGTCTGTCTGTCTGTCTGTTACCGCATCACGGAAAAACCCCTGGAGGGATTTTGATGAAATTTGGTATGATGATAGCTAGTTATTCTTCTTTTTTTTGTTGACGCTGGGGAAACCCATCATGGGGACCCTGCCCGCCGTCATAACGGACAAGGTACTGTGAGACTCCTACTCACTAAAACCCACAGCGTAACCTTTCGCCGCAGTGCAATGGGGCGTTGCAGGATCGCTATAGTTGGTTATCCGGGTCAACATATAGGATACTTTTTACCGCGGGAAAATGTCTCATTTCTGAGGAAAAATACAAAAACTGCAATGTAAGAGTATACTAATATGTAAAACCTAAGGATTTGGTTTTTGGTCATCTGAACGCGGGCGGAGCCGCGGGCAATGCTAGTCGTCTATATGATTCTTTAGTCTTAGATTAATTCGTATTATTCACTAAAGATTTACAATGTCAAGGCGACAATTGATGAACATAGGTACTCTATGTTTTTATTTAAACGTAATCGTTTATCACTGATGAGCAAATAAGGTTAAAGGTTATATCGCGCTATTAAATAATTCTAATTATTACACTATCAATTGTTATAACGAGGTTCTTTGTATGTTTGTATATAATATTCTAAATAAAAGAGAAAAAAATCTGCTTGAAATTTCTCGCACATTAGACATTATGATTAACGTAAACCCTGTAATAGATACTTCTTTCTATAAGTAGAAATTCCATTCTTATTTTGTTCATAAATGTAAGCGTATAGAATAAGTACACTTTATCTCTTGATAATAAGTTTTTCTTCTGATGATAACGGATGAAATATAAAACATGGTATTGATACGAACATAAAAATTAAATAATTATTTTAGTTCCATACATTTTTATAGTTTGTTAATACATTGCATTAAAGGGGAATGATGTGGCTGATCATCTATCTGTACTCTGCCGTCATAATAAAGAATGTCCTAACTAACAATTTGGTCAAATATGACTTAAATGCAGATTCGGAATCAGCAAAAAAAATGCTACTTGATAGTCTTACTCATAAAGCTCTAAGTCTTATGAATCCGGAGATACCATAACCATTAACTAATACGTATAAACTACTACTAAGAACTAAGACACAACTTCAAATATCTCGAAATCAACTTTGACGAAGTTGCGGCCTTCTTTTTTATGATGGCAGTACTTGGTGAAGGTTTTTTTAACCCCTACTTGAGAGTTTTAGTCCATACACTTAATTTATCAAGAGTGATCTGTGTTTAAGGCTATTAACATAATAAAAGAACAATCTAGTGTTAAAAAAATGTTCTATATATACAACATATGTTACTAACTATACTACACTAACAATACCTATCAGTGGCGAAGGGTCCATACAAAACGTCTTACCTTAAAATTATTTTGCTATAATTTTAAATACATTTAATTTTTTAAATGTATTTTAATTTTTTATATGTTCTTTTAGAAATATATAGGTACATATAATAATAGCATTATATCTTTCTGCATTAAAATGTATTTAAATCTTGTATATTTTTGAAACGGCTTCCCTCTGCTAAAATTTCACCTTTGCCACTGGTACCTATCTTACTTAATATTATAAATGTGAAAGTTTAGATGTTTGGGTGCTTGGATGGATATTTGTTACTCAATCATACCAAAACGGCTGAACGGATCTGGATGGGTTTTAGCACAGAAATAGATTAGTCTGTAATAGTACATAGGCTACTTTTTATCCCGGAAAAATGTACGAACTCTAGAGGCGAACCCGAGCGAAGCGACGCGAGGGTGAGCAGCTAGTTTACTAATAAAATATAAATAAAATTATCATTTTCGGATTATACTGATACTTTGGTGCCATTTTGGTATTTTTGAAAATCTTTGTATGATTTTGTGGGTAGCTGCTGCTTGTAACAACCATATAATGAACCTTTTAAACGTCTAACATGTCTAGATTCTTCCGTGGCCATGATTGTTGTAAAGCATTCGAAACGTCGGGAACCAAAAATCCGTAGATAGTTTTATTTAAAATGTCAAATATTTGCGTAAATCTAAGAATGACTGATATGACAAAACAAAAAGCCTTAGATACTACAAGTAAATATTAATCTCAAACACGTACCCGGTTCGCTCAAAGCAAAACATCCAATGGAACCCTTAGTGAAATCACTTAGAAAAATTTCTTTTTGTTCCGGTGTGCCCTTCTCATTAACGAGATTGGCATAAAGGAAGTTGTGTATTGATAGAAGCATGCCAGTACTGGCACATCCACGTGATAGCTCTTCCACAGCGACAGCTAATGATAGGTAATCTTTGCCTAGACCCCCATATTGTGGATCTACGCAGACGCCCATTAAACCAAGGTTTGTCAGACGTTTTATCTACAATGAATAATGAATAATTTAAATACAATGTATACAACTTGCAAGGTCAAACACCTAATTTCAATTATTTATTCTAAAAGTATTTTTTAGTCATTTGTGTATAAAATCAATGTACGGTAGAATTTTAACTACGCTTATGAAAAAAACAAAAACTATAAAAGTTGATTGGTAAAATTTATAAAAATGTACAATCGTGTTACACAAAGAAAATGTATGAAATAAACTTTTTTAGGCCTTAACAATGTTAAGTTAACATCAGTGCAGTAGGCACAGTCTTAGTCCATTTGTCTGTCATTCTTTGCATATTAACACATAGCACCGTCTAGTTCCATGGTAATCTACACGGCTTGTGTTATAGATACCAGATATTTGATACACTACAGATATATAACTTTAAATACATACATATTATAAATATAAACACTCATGACTGAGATTATATCCGATTGTATCGATAAACTTGACCCGGCCACATAGGTCCATACTAAAGTGAAAATGTTTATTATCTTTAGGTTAAAAAATATAAAATTATGCAGTACCTAACTGTTTTTGTAAAAATGACCTTATAAAGTAGTCATAGCATTTCTTTATTTACATATGCTCTACGTTTATGAACTACAAAATGTTTATACAAAAGATACATAAGTCAAAGGATTTATATTTGTTGATTTGTGACAATACGAGGATTAAACTATCCACTAGCAGCCGAGATAAACATGTTGTGTGATGTGATGATAACAGTTTTAACCTTCTTTTTTTAAACACAAGGACAATGCATAAAGTCAAATACGTAAGGAGCACATACAGATAAATGTGGCCTTTCCATGACATTTTCTTCAAAAAAGAAATGATTATAAGCAAAATAAAATGTCTTAAATATGCCTGAAATGCGCCCACGGTAGGGGCCCATTTCATGCATATTCATGCGAGTTGCTCCTGGTACTTCTCTGATAGTAGAGTACACCGTTGGAGCAACCCCATGGTTATTTTGGTCTGCTTCGGCAGACCTGCCGTCGGGGTGTCGTGATCGAGTGTATAAACGATCCTGCGACGCCCCATTTAGACAAGGAAGGTTCCCTTGGGTTTTTGTGGATAATACTTGCTTTCTAGCCAGTGAGTCCACATAACCACCTGTATGTATACAGGTACAGTAAATACATTTCCCAAAATTTAAAAAAAAGTGAAAAGAGACATTTATTATATTTTCCTGCAAAAAAGTAACAAAAAGGTTGTACATTCTTTAATTTTAAAATGCTACAGACTTAACAGATTTTAGCAATGACCATGGCCAATTTTTGTACATTTTCTTTATAATTATTATTTTCTCTATAATTTTCATCTATAATTTATTACACAATTCTTTTGTATAACCCTTAAAAATAATTATTTTAGTAAAAAGTATTAATAAATTTAATAATTAATAATTACTTAAAATATTTTTGTTGTAAATAAGGGACTCAGATTAATTACAGTACTGATTTATTTAATTATTAGTATTTGTGCACATTATAAAAAAAAGAATACTCACCTCATCAAAAGGAAACCTTCCTTGCAAGTCAAGCTTTGAAGCATTAGGCTTGAGATGTTTATTGGCAAAATCCCTAGTTAACTCCTGAATTGCTATTTGTTCTTCATTTAGCTTACTAGTGAAGCTGCGAGTTTGTGTCACCAACACTTTGATACATTGTGACAAGTTTACTGAAACATTACTTTACTGTTTGATGTCTTATATATGTAACACAATCAGGATACTACTGATTGTATGATATATTTGAGTATTTTAACCCATGTTTTCAATATAATTCACATAAATAAAATTAATAAAGGCTCTCTATTAAAAAAAAAATGATAAAAAGTAGCTAATGTATTGAATCAAGCTGAAATTGATGGCACAGCTTGAGTAGTGTCAGAGATATAAATAAATTTTATAAAACCAATGATTTGAGCTTCAATGAGTTTTTTTTCAATAGACTACGGGCACCGGTATAATTATTGTTATACCAAGTTATATAAGTAAACAATGATACTCTTCAGTCTGACCATCTGAATACAAAGAATCTCAGATTTTTTCGGTTTGTAACAATAAAGAAGGACAAACCGATAAATACTTTAGAATTTATGATACAAGTATAATCATTAGAACTTAAAATAATATTACAAAAGAATTACCTACATCGATTATCAAAAATTACTTACAAGAGGATTTTGCTGGCATGAATAATGCGCCTGCAACCATTTTGAATGAATTGATAAATGAAGTTATCGAAATTATATCACTTTACTGAAATATAGTAAAATTACATCAAAGTTATGACTGATAATATTGATAAGATCAAGGTCACTGTCCACTTGGATTTTAGGGTATAAAACAAGTTTATCAAGTTTATTCAAAATACCGGTTACACGAGTAATGTTATGATGTGCAAAATGCAAATTATACCCTATTTTATGTTAATATTTTTGTATTTATTTATACCAGCAAAAGCAATCACAATTGCTAGTTAAGTACTAATTTCAATATGAATGTACGAACTACGAACAATTCAGAAATCAGAATTACTGATTATTGTTATACCGAAAAAAACTAAAACGACTAACAACCATAGATGATATCAACCTTAATAGTTATTACTGTCAACTGTGCTATCAACTGTCAGTCAATTGTCAAAAGCAAATATCAACCAGTGCTGCTAACTCTTGAAATGTTATCCCCCTAAGAGTAACTTCAAAAACCCCTAAAATCCCTTGGCAATTCCAAAAATGTAGGTTTTTATCTATTAATTTTCTTTATTTTTATTTCACATAATGACAAGTAGCGTAAAAACTTATTTATGGTTATTATTATAATAATTACATATAACCATTTAATAATGATAATTTTCATAGATAATTTAAAAATAATTAAAAATAGCATATAGGATTCAAATTTTATTTAAAGGTATATGATTTTTCCTAGTCTTTATGAGAAACTTTATAAACCCCTAAAATACCCTAAATTTAGGGCGAAACCCCCTAAGTTGGCTTCACTGGTAGCAACCATGGTCCATGGATGTCAAATAAAAATATAGCAACTAGAAAACCATAAAAAATCAAAATCATGAATGATGAAAGCATGAGGAATGATAGTGAGAAAACACCATGGAAAATACTAACCATAGACTATTAAGAAATGCTGTTAGCATGTTTTATATTTCTTACATATATGAAAGTCCCAAATACAATAAACTTCATAGATTAGTTATATCACTTATTTTTTCGTAATGTATATTTATTTGTTTTAAATAAATATTTAGAAAAATAAAAATAAATAAAATGGTTATAACTTTTTTTGAACGAATATGTGCTGAATATTTAAAAATAACTTGGATTGACAAATTTGACAATTGACATTAGAACTGTATTGATTGATGTGTTTGTTGTCATTATTCATTAAAATATCGAATTAACTACTTTTTGGAAATTATTAGTGCACTTTTATTTTGTTTAAGTTAATATTGTAAAACTCCCTTTTAACGATCTTCCATCTTAAAATTATATTTTATGTGTTACATTAATACATAGCAAAGTTTAATAAAATCCTTAATATTATATTTTAACCAAGTAGTAAACATTCTTCAAAAATGACATCAATTTTTGATCAATACGAACAAGCATCTCAGGTCTCTCAGCGTACGGTGCCAGAGTCTGAACAAATGACTTCATCTGGCTATATCAACATGAAGCTTGATGACAATAGCCCAATGTTTTCAAAAAGAAAAATGAATTTTAACCCTTCCGATCTTATCACCCATGTAGCCGTTTCTAGTGACTTTTTAGTCCTCGCTATGGCTAATGGAAAACTATTTAGGCTTGATTTGAAAATGCCTGATGAACATGAAGGTAAGAAGAATATAATAAATAAATTATGTTTTAATAAAAAAATAAGTTTTGTTATAAAGATGACACCATAAGACTAGAACAGTCATCTTTATAACAAAAAATTTTTAAGTCTAAAAATTTAAATATACATATTATGCAAATTTGGTAAGTATACTGTTAAAAAGCATACCTTGTGTAAATTCAGATTACAAGCAATATCCATTCTGATTATCTGTAAATCAGTAAAAACTTATTCTATTTACTTTTTAATTCATTAAAACATGTACACTGAAAATACTAATATGATAACAATATTTGTAATCTATGAAAATATTTTACATATGATTATTAATTGTATTGATTACTTATTATTTTAGTTCTAATTAGGTCATAATGCTTTATATTATAATATTACATCTGTTAGATAATGTTTACTCTTAAACCAGTTGATTGAATGAAAAATGGGTTTATTATTTCCAGAAATACATTATTCTAAATTTGTGCAGCCAAATTCAAAGCTAACTGCAATTTTTCTTGATCCACTTGGTTACCATCTCCTCATGGCTTTTGCTGCCAGAAACAAAGAGGGTAACCCTGAACTAGTATACTTGCATAGAAAGAGCAGTAAATTGAAAACTGTCACTAAATCCAGAAATTATGAGGTGACAGAAGTTGGTTGGAATTATGAGAATAGATCGACCACTTCTACAGGGCCTATTTTGTTGGGAACTTCACAAGGACACATTTTAGAGACTGAACTTGAATCAGACAGCGATAAAATGTTTACAGCTAGTCAGCAATATTGGAGACAGGTACAATAAAAAAAAAATCAATATCTGTGTTAAGTGTTAACATTAAAATATTGTATAAATAATAAATTAATATATATCTACTAAAAGTGATTATTATAATATTTATGTACTTTCTTGTTACATAGAAGCTAGCGCTTATACAGTCCAGGATATATTTTGATATCTTCTGCCTAATTGGCTAACTGCAGTGACTGAAATACTAACCATGATACTAATCAAAAGTCAATCAGGTACAAGATATTATAATATATTTACTGTATTTTTTTTAATTTTAAATAGTTCTTTAAATATATATTATAGTTGACTTTTTCTTCTCAAGCTGCCTAATTATCTACCATTGTATGGAGGCAAGGAAATTGATGGTTTGGTAATGTTTCATTTATTTATATATAATTATGATTTGTTTTTTTCCAAGTAAATAGACATATTAACTGTAGTAATTTTGTATTTCTGTTTTTTTTTTTAATTATATACTACATATTTTTGTACATACATATTAGTTTTTTATAATATTTCTAAGATATTTAATTAATTTATGTTAATATATATAAATATATAAAGTCAGTGTATGTTTCTTTTATATGTGACACTTTATAAAACTTTCAGATTTTCGATATTGGGAAAGGAAAAGACACTCCAATAACTGGAATCCAATTCCACAGAGTGAACCATACAAGCAAATATTTTATTTTTGTCACAACTCCAAAGAGGCTATACCAATTTATAGGCCAGGCAATATTTACCGATGATAAACCTTCCCTCCAGTCTATTTTCCACTCATATCTTACAAGGACGGAGACTGACTTCCAAGATATTCCATCTACACTAAAATATTCAAAACTCCAGTTCTTCTTTGATAAAACAAATACTCCAAAAACATTTGCTTGGTTGACTGAACCTGGCATATTTTATGGTCAGGTAAGTGACAGAGTAAGAAGATAAATAATTTATATATTTTAAATTAAAATTAGTGAAACTATACTTCTTATAATTCTTCGAAGACTAATCATCCATTTTCTCTATTTTAATTATCTCTCTATTTTATTTTCTTCTTCTTTTTCTTTCTCCTCCATCTCAAATGATAATGATAGACATATTATTAAAAAATACTATATAATGGCTAAGGTCAGTAATAACTATCAAGATTCAAGCATCTATATAATCTATCGTTTTTAAACCTTAAATTTTTAAATATACATAATATGTCTTGGGACATGTTGGATTGAGTTTCCCTTCATTTTTAAAATTAATTACACAATTGAAACTGCAACATACTAAACCACAAAAATATTTACGTTGGATACATGCTATCATAACAGTTATAATGAAAGTTAGTAACTTTTTTATATAAGTCTTAAATTTCTTTCTGAAGTTCTAAATTACTTAACTATATATTTCTATTTTCAGTTGGACTCTACATCCCAACAAAACTCAAACTCACTTATCACTCAAAGCGAACTTATCAACTACCCGCCTGATAAATCTGATAGCAAAGAATCTGCACCTCTTTCCTTTGTCTTAACAGAATTTCACGCACTGCTCATGTATTCAGACAGAGTAAAAGCAGTGTCTCTTCTAAACCAAGAATTAGTCTATGAAGACACATATTCTGAAATTCATGGGAAACTAAAAAACATCGTCATGGACCCAGCTAGACGGACTATTTGGGCTGTAACTGGAAATGCAGTATTTCGCTACAAAGTTATACGAGAGGAACGTAATGTATGGAGAATATACTCGGACAAAGAACAATTCGATTTGGCCAAACAATACTGTCAGAATAATCCAGCGTTTATAGATATTATTAATGTGAAACAAGCAGAGTTGCTTTTCTCTAAGGGCGAATATGAAAGAAGTGCTGAAATTTACGCCGACACCCAGAGTAGTTTTGAAACTGTATGCCTCAAATTTTTAGAGGTGGAAAAGGTGAATGCATTAAAGGTCTATCTATCTAAAAGGTTAGA
This sequence comes from Brenthis hecate, assembly GCA_951806755.1. Classification (NCBI taxonomy): domain Eukaryota; kingdom Metazoa; phylum Arthropoda; class Insecta; order Lepidoptera; family Nymphalidae; genus Brenthis; species Brenthis hecate. The sequence goes on from OX638266.1 coordinate 5,379,669, forward strand.
TGCGTTAGACGACGATAAGACTCTCATCTCAATGATCGTCATTTGGATGACTGAGTTATATTTATCCCAACTTGGCTTTTTAAGACGCACTGGCAAAGCTGATTCACGGGAATACCACCAAATCCAAAGCGATTTTGAAGTATTCCTTCTCCAACCTAAAGTGGTAAAATGCATGCAACACATAAAATCTGTTGTGTACGACCTGATGTCGTCACACGGGGACAAACAGAACCTAATAAAACTAACAGTGCTCAATGAAGACTATGAGAATGTGATAGCCCAAAATATATACAAAAAGTCGTATATAGAAGCGCTGAATATGCTACAGACTTTAAAGAAATCGGATCTTTTCTATCAATTTGCACCAGCTTTGATGGAGGAGATCCCGAAGCAGACGGTGACGGCTCTGATCGCGCAAGGACAAATGCTGAGTCCATCCAAGCTGTTACCAGCTTTTCTTTCGTGCGAGAACGATGAACTTCACGTATCGGAGATTATAAGATATTTGGAGTTCATGCTTCAGAACTTCAATGTGAAGGATCGAGCGATCCATAACTACCTATTAACTTTGTATGCGGAGAATGATAAAGTGGCTTTGATGAGGTATTTGGATCGACAGGGTCAGGAGCTGTCGATGGTGAATTATGACGTACATTATGCTCTAAGGTTGGTTAGTTATCTAAATAAAATAAATTTTAGTATTTAAAGTTTAGTATAGATTTCTCAGGGATAAAATATTTTTCCACAGTAAAAAGTATCCTATATGTTATATCCTGGATAACCAGCTATCGTCATACCAAATTTCAGACTGACATAGATTCACCCTCTGTATCGATAATAATGACTTTTTAATAAGATTTTCAAAAAAATATTTAATGTACAGATCCGTCTCAGTTAGAATTTTATTATATGTATAGATTATATTGAAATATTAGCAAACTTTGTCATTATAAATACATTTTAAAATAATGGAAGCCAAATTTATATACTGAAAAACTGTTTATTCTTTTTGACTTTTGGGATAAATTTTTTAATTGAACTTTTTATTCACTTTATAATACAAGCTACTTATCTTCGCTTCGCTCGCGTGCATCACTAGATGCCTAACAGTAACCTACTCCATGTCATAGTTTATCTGTGTGCTAAATTTCATCTAAAACTGTGCAGCCGTTTCAACGTGAAAGAGCAATAAATTATAATAGCAGTCCGAAAATCAATAATGTTACCTTTCAGGCTTTCATAGTAAGTCATAATAGGGTATATGACTACAATGAAAATATATATCAAGTTGTTGTTAGCTTAACAGTACACATTTTTTGAACTAATTTAGCTAATATATTAATTTAAAATATATGTGATTTTTGTAAGAAATCATTATTAAAAATAATTAAATTTTTATATTTAAAAACGAACGGGATTGGTTGAATGTGGAGTGACGTCTTCTGTTTACTGTAAGCGTGAGTTGAAGTTCACACTATACAACTGTATCGTACAGGTGACAACAAGCAAGTGACGTCATAGCATCACGTGTAATACATGAACGGCGTGTTTAGCGTTTTGGCGGCCTTTTTATTTATTTAAACTTGATGATGATTTTCATAAAAAAAAGGGAAATTCACAAAGAACCATTCAAATTGCAAACATATTATGCTAAAGTAACTTAAACTTGAATCCAAATTAAACTGGACGTTAATCACAAGAATTCCCATTTCAAAATTCCACTTGTTTGGTATTTATTTATAATATGTATGTATTTAAAGATATATATATATATATATATATATATATATATATATATATATATATATATATATATATATATAGTGTATCAACTATCTGGTATCCATAACATAAGCCTCGTAGCTTACCATGGAACTAGATGGTGCTGTGGTGTTAATGTCCCAATATATTTATTATTATTATTATTACTTAGGCTTTGTAGAGAGAAAGATCTACCAGAGGCTTGCGTGAAGCTGTCGGCGCTGCTCGGGCTGTGGGAGGCGGCGGCGGCGCTGGCGCTGCGCGTGGGGCTGCCGCTGGCCAAGGCCGTGGCCGACATGCCCGACGACGTCGCGCTGCAGAGGCGCCTGTGGCTTGGCGTGGGTAAGCATCAGATTCTTTAAGCATTTTCTTGCTAGGAAGAAGTCGCCAAGTTCTGACAGAGGGGGTTACTCTGCAGAGGCGGTTGTGGTTTTGTGTGAGTGTGAGCATTAGGTTCTCCGATTGAGGAGAAATTACCAAGACTTCTTAATTCCAAGTACCATTCTGAAGTGATGTTTGATGTGATTCAGAAGTTTTTAACGTCCTACCGCTGGGTACGGGCCTGCTCTCTATCAGGCGATTGTCTAGCACATTGACTAAATGCGAGTTGGTAAACACCACACCTCTTTCAGAAACTACTGTACAGCTAAACTGCTAGACTACCACTATCTTAAATATTATAAAATAGTTAAATTAAGTGATATTTGACGTCAGAGAGCTGTCCATATCTCTACGACGTCAATCGTACGAACACCACTGTGGCTGGGAGTTGGTAAGATGGTTCGTTAAGAACACCAACAACATAAAACAAATACATTTTAACAAGTTCTAGTATGTTAGTCACTCGGTGTTCATTTCACTGACGAACAAATTACATATAAGCACTGCTAATATAAAAAGATTTTTTTCTTTTAATGACTTAAAAAAATTATAGTCGACATGGATGCATAAGTACAAAGTGCTTTAGATTCTTGCAACAATCACTCCTTTGGGACCATCAGATAGTTGGATGTTTCCTTCCTCTATACATGCCACTAATGATTTACTACTTATTTTCAGCGGAGCATGTCATCACAAAGAATCAAGATATAAAGGAAGCGATGAGTTTGCTCGAGGAGTGCCCGCTCATAAAGATAGAAGATATCCTGCCTTTCTTCAGCGATGTGGTCACCATCGATCACTTCAGAGAACCTATATGTCAATCATTGCAGGTACAAAATTATATTTTTTATTTAATAATAACATTAATTTTTTTTATCTTTCAGCAGCTATTTGATGAATTCATTTTTATTCATTTACAGTCATTATTAATACACTGTCTTTGATTAAATGTATATTTTTTATATACCAAACTGGAAATAGAAATTATTTTTAAATCTATAAATAGTGTTTTGTGATATTAATTATGATAGGTAGTAACAAAACTATCTTTTTTTCGTATATGGATAACTAGTTTTCACTCGCGACTTCGCTCGAGTAGTTGATATGTAGATAAAGAGCAGATTAACTTTTTTTTCAATAATGTTTTAATTATAGCTAGCATCTGATTTAATAAGCCTGTATATAAGACTGATACAAAACTATAATATCTTATATCGTTGTTTCTTACAGTTGTCAATATATTTTATTTATTTATTATTTTTTACAGGAATATAATAATCAGATAGAAGAACTCAAAGCTGAGATGGAAGATGCAACAAAATCAGCAGAATATGTAAGTTTTTTAGTATCACTTGTGTAACATGGTAAAATTTTATGAAAATAATTATATTATTCATAATTAGTAGTAAACTTATGTTAAATACATTTCAGATAACGATTTACAATAAGAGCAACATATTATGAGTCATTTTTTTTAGATTTACGCGAATATTTGATATTTTAAATAAAATTATTTTTTCGCAATTTTAGTTTCCTTTTTTTCATATGGTCATAGGAGAGACTAAGGTATTTGATGTCTCAGCAGTTATAGTTATTATTATTTAGTATCTCATAAAAATTTTTTTGTAAAAAACATGCCTGAATGTGTGTTTGTCTGTCGCGCCCGGTGCGGGTGCAGGTGCGCAACGAGATCCAGTCGTTCCGCAACCGCAGCGTGCACGTGTCGGTGTCGGACGCGTGCCGGCTGTGCGCGCTGGCGCTGCTGCTGCGCCCCTTCTACCTGTTCCCGTGCGGCCACCGCTTCCACGCCGACTGCCTGCTGGCCGAGGCGCGCCCCGTGCTCGGTGAGCGCTCACTGCTGGCGACGGCACCACTCATTATAATTATAACGCGAAACTTTGTGACAGAGAGAGATATCCATCTTTTTCTTCTCCTTTATATACATGTACTAGCGACTCGCTTCGCTCGGGTTCGTCCCTAGCTTGCTTCCCAATACAAACTTTCATCCCCATTTTCACCCCCTTAAGGGATGATTTCCGGGATAAAAAGTATCCTATGTCCTTCCTAGGATCTCAAACTATCTTCTTACCAAATTTCATCTAAATCGGTTCAGTAGATCCAAAGATTACCCCCTACAACGTCACAAACCCACAAACTTTACCTCTTTATAATATTAGTATTAGATAGTATAGATGTAATTCTTCTCTACGTGTGTATGCCACTGAACTCCTCCTAAACGGCTGGACCGAGTTTAATATTTTTTTGTGTGTGTTTGAGTGTATCCCTGGATGATTTAGATTCACAATTGGACCTGGTAGATAGTGCTGCAGTCGGTTTTAGGATTTTCTATTTTTATTACTAGTGATCCCGTTAGACGTAATGTCCGAACGTATAAATAATGCTTCCGTACGTATGTATGTCACTGTACTCCTCATGAATGACTGGGTCGATTTTGATGAAATTTTTCGGATGTAAGCCGTGTTCGGAGAGGACGTCTCTCTGGTCGGCTAGTATAATACATATTTACGTATGTATTATGGTTTCTTTGTTACACTTTCACGCATAGAATACTGAAGTAATACATCAAAGTAACGCTTAAGGTATAACTTATAAAGATATAGTAATACATTGAAGTGTTCCAAAAGATATCTAAACGTCTAAGGAAACGCTTACGACTAAAGTACAGGAAGTGTAGTGAGGAATATAGTGGAGTCATTTTAGTGTTGTATATATGAAGGAATTGCTGTTTTACATTCCATTCGCAATAGCATATTAGCATTTGTTTGGTCAAGAGTTCGATTATCAAAACCTTAGCATAATATGTATAATAAATAAATAAAATTATATATTTATATTTTTTTATGTACATTTCATATGAAGTAGTAATATTTTATCATTATATCAGCTCCAGCCCGTCGCAACAAGCTAGCAGATTTACAGCGCCATCTAGCGGTACTCTCCAACGTAGAGCTCTCCGCCATCACCTCCAACGGTCTCCCGCTCAGAGAAGTGCTAAAGAACGAGATAGATGACATAGTGGCCAGCGAGTGTGTGTTCTGCGGGGAACATATGATCGCTTGTATCGACAAGCCTTTCATTGCTGACGAGGATTGGGACAGAGTTATGAAGGAATGGGAGTGAATGATATCATTTGGGTATATATTTATTTAAAATAAATATTTATTGTTCCTATTTAATGTACAATTGCTTGTAATTGGCAGATTTCACATTTCTTTAGAATCTTTTCTTACGCATGTTTCATCATTCTGATTTCTAATAATGTGTCAGCAAGTTGTAATCATGTTGAAAATGAAATTTGCACATGAAAATCGATCAAAAAAGTACTAGATACACAATCAGCAACAAAAAAATGTCCTCACCGAATGAGTGCTCGCTTGAATATTTGAGCGTACTTTTAAACTTTTTTTGTGGAAACAACTTTAAGCATTACATTTAAAGTTCAATTCACATTGTTGTATATTTATTTCAACTAGAATAATTACCTAAACACAATTGGTGACAGTTTTAAGAGAACTTTTCATGGGATTGTGTATCTAGTACTCTTTTGATAGATGCACGTGACCATATAAAATGATGCGAGACCTAGTTGGTTGAGCCTGCTCAAAATTAAAAAAAATATATTTTTTATTCAGTTTAATTTAATGTATTTTAGTTATATAATGTACATTAATATTCGTATTTATCGAATATACTATATCAAAAATGATTTTAATATATTTGTAATTTTACTATTAAAAGATCTACGTTTTCAACCCATAGATCAGTGTATACTTTAGTTTTAAATGTTAGTGTTTTAAGTAATTGTTTAAGTATTATTATTAGTTACATTCACTTTACCTTTTTATAAATAATATCAGTATAAAGAATATTCAAATATTGTATGAGTAACCATATAAGTTTATATTTTTATCGCCTACTAGGAATTTTCGTCTCTGGGAACGTTTTAACGTGTAGTATAGATTTCTCAGAGATATTTTCCCACAGTAAAAAGTATCCTATATGATGACCCAGATAACCAGCTATATCACCAAATATCATCAAAATCTGTCCAGTGGTTTTATCGTAATGCGTTCCCAGACAGACACACAAAAACTAAACCTATAAATTCGGTCTCTGTATCGATAATAATGACTTTTTCAATAAGATTTTCCAAAAAAATATTAAGTTAATATGATAGATAGAATTTTATTATATGTATGTATAGATTTAAGTTTTGTATGAATACTATAGTATAAGAGCATACTGTGATCTTGTATATTAAATGAATTGTTTCAAATTGAGTTAGTTTCTTTTTACATGTTTTTTTTCTACTTTTTATATAACTAAAGGGTCAATGATTAACAAAGGAAACACTTTCTGGTAGAATCATAGTTTATTGAGAAAATTGTGTTATCAAGTAATGATAAACAATAAATTAAATATTAGGATTTGAAATAAGAGGAGGCCATTTTAAATCCTAAAGGACATCCCTAGCGATGTTGCAATTAAAACTTAAAATGTACAAACATAAACAATATATGTGGCAACACCAGTGTTAAATAATAGCACATAGGCACAAAGAAATAATAAAGAAGTAAGGCAGGACCTCGTGCGGCGGACTCTATCCGTGTCTCTAAACAATTCACTAATCCAAACTAAAATTTATTGACTAGCACCGCCGTCCACCTCCATCGCCTGCGTCTCCTTCACCTCCCCCTTTGCGTTTGCGTCGATTTGCATTACCTCTTCTGTTTTCTCTTTATTATCTACAATCTCTTGTTTATCTTTAGTTTCATTTTTATTTACATTTTCGTTTGCTACATTTTTATCTACATCTTTTTTCTTGTCTTTGCTATCTTTCGGTTCCTCTTTTTTGGTCTCGTTGGCGACGTCCTTCTTATCTTTGCTCTTGTCGCGTTTCTTAACAGCTTTCTTGGGGCTCTGTTTTTTATCAGCTGTTTCTGTCTTTTGAGGCTCGGGTTTGAGTTCTGAGATCGCCTCCGGGGCTTTGGGTTCTTCTGGTCGTGTTTCCGCTACAGGCGGTTGTTCTGCTTCCTTCTCTACAGATTTAGATTTCTCTTTCTTTACATCCTCAGGCTTTTCTTTCATTTCCTCCTCAGTTTGTGCGGGAGCTAGCTGTTCTTGCTGTTCCTGCAATTGTTCTACTTTTTCCTCTTTGGTATCTTTCATTTCAACGTCACCATTTTGTACACTTGTCTGGTCAGCTGCCTGTTTCGCATTTTCATTTTGCATCTCTTCATCTTGAGGTTTAGACGTGGCGGCTGCATTACTTTCCGCCTTCGCTTCAAGCACGGCTATACATTTTTCGATACATTTTATTGCCTCCTTTCTCGCCTGCCGTATGTTCTCTTTACCATCTGTTTCGATATTGTCTAACTTAATTAGATTTCTGGTTAACATCTCATCTAGGTAAATATATCTTTTGTCTTTTTTGGTCCCAGTGAAGTTTTCGACATCTGTCATGAGATTCAAGACATCGGTTTGAATACTGAGGATCTGAGTAATTGGGTCGTTTGCTGAGGGCGCCTGAGGCGGGGGCGGAGGAGGCGTTTGAGCCTTTGGCCGAGGTGAATGTTGTTCTTGATGTTGTTGTTGTTGTTGCGGCGGTGGTTGTTGCCTCTGTTGTGGAGGGGGCTGCTTTTGTTGCGGAGGTTGCTTCTGCTGTCTGGACGGAGTTTCTGGCCTCGGCGGCTCATGATACGTCTGTGGCTTGGGCGACTGAGACCGTTGTGGCGACGCGCCTCGAGTGAACGCTGCCGCCTGTGGGTACATTTTCTGCTTGGTAAACGGCTGAGGTCCTTGCCTGAAGAAAGGTCTATCAAACCCTTTCGCGAACGGAAACGTTCCAGGGCCGTCATCGGCGAAATATTGTTCTCTATCGATATGCGGTTGCGGTGGCGGCACGTAGGCGGGCTTCGTCTCTGCGAAATGAGGTCCATGGTCCACATTCTTATTGATCACTGGTTCGTCTCTTCCTTCCACAAAAATAGGTATGTGTCTGACATTTGAGGGTTGCTCAGGCTGGTGCGGGTGTTCTTGGTGATTTTGGCCACTCATTTTGTTGGTGGTGTTCGGATTCACTGTGCGATGGTCAGGGGGTGCTGACATAGATCTATGTGATCTTTCGTCTGCATCGACCACACTGGGGTCCACTTGGCTTTTCTGTCCTAAGTCGACTGTGTTTCTTAGACCGTATTGTGGTAAAGTCTGTTCGTCGTGGGAAGTCCCGGTGTCGTGATCAGTCTGTGTGGCCGCAGTCTGCTGCTGCGGCGATTGCGGCTGTGGTTGCGGGGACTGTGGCTGTTGGAATTGGTCTTCTCGTGAACCGAATCTTCTATTCCAATGTGACGGGAAGTGTTCTCTGAACTCTGGTGGTATGTCGTCGAATGGAAATCTGTCGAAACCTCCGAAATCGTTGGTATCTGCAATAATGAAACGCTTTGTTACAACACCTGTAAAGGTAAATAAGTCTTGAGTGATTACTGTAACAATATGCTTTTCACTTATACCTATTATAAAATAGATATAAAGTTTAAAATAATGAAAGATATACTAAAATAAATAAATATAAGAAATATGTGTTTAAGCATATTGTAAAGTAAAAACTTGACAACTACTCATATTTATTACAAAAACGCAAATTAATTTTAGGGAACAACTTCATAAAATTGCTGTTAATAATTTGGCATTGATTTATTAACTAGCGACTCATCTCCATTTCTAGGTACGTTTTCATGGTTAGTATAGATATCCCACGGGAACCGTACATTTTCCCGGGATAAAAAGTAACCTATGTGCCATTTCTGGGCCAAATTTCATCGAGATCCGTTCAGCTGTTCTGGCATGATGATCGAGTAACAAACATCCATCTATCGCATTTATAATATTTATTTATGGGATGGGATTAGTATACTCTAATAATATAATAAAAATCTAATTCATGAATTTCATATAATGGATGAAAAGATTTAGAATAATAAAAAAATTAAAAGAACCAGACTGCGCAAAAAATGAACTAATAAGATAGGAACAAAGTCACGAAGGAATATAGTATTATGCAGTTGGAGATATATATGTTTTATACTTGCCCCGAGTCTTGCTAAGTGTAATATAACTACCTATATATCAAAATCGGTTAAAACGTTTAGTAATTACGACAAAACCTAGGATCGGACATACATATAGACCTAACATAATATAACCCTCATTTAGTTGTGGTCGCAGTCGGGTGAAAATGAACGTTGGTCACTATTAATTATAAAAGTATTAAAATATAACAGCACATACCGTCTACACCGTCCTGACTGGACGGTCGTCGCTTCCTGGCCCAGGTGGCGGGGCGCTGCCTCAGCCGCGCCGCTATGTCCGGGTGACGCGCCGCGAGCTCGCTCCACGCGCCCGTACCCTCCTCCTCATCAAATGGGAAACCGCGCTGTGGAAAATATGCGACTTTCAGTTTATTTGATAATTAAAATTCTATATATTAATAAGTTTAAATGTAATGTATTTATGTATGTTAATTATATTAATAATAATAACTTTTTCTGTACAGTTAGCGAGAAAATTGTAAGCGTTTTATATACTCATATAATAAGGTGAAGAAATAATAATGAATTGAATTAAATTAGTTCTTAACGTATTTCTGCTTTGAAAAAATAACTTTGTATTTTATGTTATTTTTGTTGCGCTGTATGTATATTTTTTTATACAGCCACACGTATATATATATCTATACTTGCAAAGAAGTAACTAATGATAACACTTTACAAGTTACAACCCAACAAGTTTTCATGTAAATTTCATACACGAAGCATAATATATAAATTACTGTTTCGTTACTATGTCAGTAAGAAGTGGCATTCGAGTGACGAAGATAATTCCATGTCCTTTTATGACAAGAAAGGTCGAGCAGCGACCTCACTACTGTCTAGAGTCAAATACTGATCGGACTAACAAAAGCACTGAATGGAGCGAAATGTCCCATATTGATTCAGGTATAAAATGTTAAAACAATATGTTTAAAGTACACATTTTCCTATTCATAGTTTGAGATATTAAATCCATATCATGAATCGATTATAAATATTTTGATTGTCAATACGTCGACATTCAATGCATTCACAATAACCCTATATTATTATTATATATGGACATGTGTAATCAAATATCATTTTGAATAATTTTATTGCTTGCGGCGTCCGCGTTAAAGTAATAATTATACGGAGAATTTAATTTACATTTACAATCGACAATAAATATTGATTAATGTAGAATCGAACTGGCGACCTTCGTGAAAAACGGTTGTTTGCCAGATACTGAAATACTATTCGGATGAAGAGATGACGCGATAAGGTCGATTAAAATATTTATTGGCCATATTATGAAGGATTGTTTCACCGCATTGTAAATAAACATCAGCTCTGCACATCGGTCGTTGATCCGGATGCAAGATGACATCTCTCTTTCTCAATTTCCCAAGTATCTTCCGCAGTCGTAAGCCATAAATAATGCATACCGAAATTTTATAAGAAACTCTTATGAACATTAGCATAACTTGGAACATATTTATTGCAGTTTAGAGAAAGTTTTTACTGCAGTTGTCGCGTAAATATTTATCTTTTCATAGTAATACGTTAATTCCTGCTGATAAAACTTAATTCCAATGTAGGACGAAGAGACCTGTAGAAGCTCCTTACAAACCTTATCGTATACGTACTTATTGGCACAATATCGAATGCCAATTGTTTTATTTATCACTTCGTCCGGGTACATTATCTATCAATCTATCTATCTATCTATCTAGAATTAGCTAAACGGTTTAATATACAAAAAATAAAAATAACATAAGCGAGATGATTTATATATCCAGTAATAATAATAAAACTAATTGATCATTGCTAACAAGATTATTTAATAATACTAGCATTGCCCGCGGCTCTGCCCGCGTTCAGATGACTAAAAACCAAATTCTTAGGATTTACATTTTAGTTAATATACTCTTACAATGCAGTTTTTGTATTTTTTCTCAGAAATGAGATATTTTCCCGCGGTAAAAAGTATCCAATGTGTTGATCCGGATATCCAGCTATCATCGTACCAAGTTTCATCAAAATTTGTCCAGTGCTTTTATCGTGATGCGGTAACAGACAGACAGACAGATAAAAATTCTAAAAACTATAGATTCGGACTCTGTATCGATAATAATGTCTATTTCAATAAGATTTACCAAAAAATATTTAATGTACAGATTCGACTTAGTTACAATTTTATTATATGTATAGATTAATGACGTTTATAAATAACAAATAATCATCCTCATTGCACACACGCGACAATTAAAAATAGGTAATTAATGACATGTATTTATGTACGACATAGACTGTATTACAAAGAAAGATAAATTCTTAGAAGGCGCCATTGTTCTTACTCAGCTCCGTCACATTTCGATTAGCTAGCTTAGTGAGGCGTTCAAATATAATCGTATTTAATAATGCGGTAAATTCATTCATTCATTCATTCTTCAATAACTTTTAGAACCCCTGAATTAACAAAAAAGTAAAAAAAAATCATCACCGAAAAATTTATTATTATTATTATTATTATGTGCGACAGTAGTAGCCCAGTGGTAACGCGCTCGCTTGGAAAACCAATTGAAGCGGGTTCAATCCCGGGTCTCATACCTCTGATATTTTTATTAACAATCATTTCTAACATGATTATCACTTGTCTTACGGTGACGGAAAACATCGTGAACCTGCATGTCTGAGAGAATAATAGCAGGTTTTCGAAACACATATGCAGTCCGCCAACCCGCACTTGGCCAGCGTGGTGGACTATGGCCTGATCCCCCTCGTATTGAATGGACGCCCACTCTCAGCAGTGGGACGTTAAAAAGGGCTGAATACAATATTTAAGGCCAAATATCCTCTTTGTTGCTTCTAGGGAAATAATGAGAAACGCTTGAATACAAAATATGTAAACAAAGTAATAAATTGAAAACCTTAATAAGGGCAGCTAATGAAAGGCATATCGATATTTTTATTGTTATGTTTGTTCATTAACGTTACAGTTACAATAATAAATTCTACATTTAATAACGAAATTTGTTGAACGTTGGCGGACTCGTCATTTAATTGTTACTGAAATATTAGTCACACGTAGCTTACGATTATCTTTGTACTTGTATCTTAGTTTTTTATTATTGCAAATGCCCAGATTGGTATAATTTATAATACTATTTAAAACAGAGATAATTCAACAAAAGCAATATTATCGACTTGAAATTAAATTTAATCATGATGCCATAAAACTAAACAATTATAATATGACATGAAAATCCGTGGTCTATAATCTATATCAAGTCATTACCACCACATATGTACAGGTATTCAGCTCTTTTTAAGGTCCCACAGCTGGGCACTCGCTTCCCTTCAATGCGAGGGTATCAAAACTTGCTAAGTTCTCTCAGACATGCAGGTTTACTAACGATTTTCCGTTACCGTAAGACAAGTATAATTTGTGACATTATGAACATTCCCATTGACATTCGACTTACATATGTATATACATATAAGGACGACAACACATCTTTTGCTATATTGAGTGAATTTCTTAGAAGGAAATTTCATGTAACAATCAGCGTTAATATCAATACTAATGAGGCAATAAAATATAAATAACCTAGGTATGCATAAAAAATCTTACAAACGGCCTGTTTCTTGTAAATAAAAACCTCGATATGTCAACTTAGAATTCTCGGTACAAAGTTATAACATTACAAAATACTTTCAAGGTAATAAATAAAGTATTGCGTCATTGATTCGTACACAAAAGAAGAAAAAATATATCCAAATATATGCATAATGCATTTTTAAATATAACCCACACGAGAGAACTTTCACGAAGGTTACCTAAGGAGATATCTCGATGATTATTTAATCGATTGATGACATCAGCGCGTAGGAGACGCGGATGACTACGTCAGTGGGTCCGTACAAACTGGAATGATAATAAATTTAAACGTGTATAATCACGTGTTTCTCCACGAAAAGTAAATAAAGCAATCACGACTTTTGCTAGCTTTGATATGATTAAGATTTTCCTATTCCATATGTATTGATATAAGTAAACAAAGTAACCCCCAAAAAATAAATATTGCATATAAAACATACTGCTTCGACAGTCATTGACCGGAGGATAGCTTCGCAACCAGCTTCTAAAACGCGCGAACAGCTAATTCACAACTGAAGCAAAAAAATTACCTCAACGCTTCAAATAGGAAAAAAAGGAGTCGAATTCATCAACATTAATAACAGTGAACACCAAATTCGTTCGGAAAATTTTATATTGACCCCAGAAAATATTTCAACAAACACGTCAACAATCAGGATAGGTACTTTGTAACACAAGATGAATTATAAAAAATATTAAAGCTTTAAATTTTAACTATCAAGTATTGATGAATAAATTATATACAGGTAGGTACATTTGCACGTGCGAAATAAAGACGTAATAAAGACATAAAAAAACGTACCAATTAAAAAATGGAAAATTACGTCAATTATCATTTGTCTTTGTCTCTTGTCACGTTAATGAGTGTAATGAGAGATTGACAAGGCAAGCTTTATAAGGCACAAACCTCATATATCCGGTGATTACAGGTATACTAATAAAGAAATAATCTCGAATGATATCTCGTTGTCACACCGTATTCGCATCGTACGTAGGCGAGATGTGACGCATTACAGACGCTGGACCGTTTGTAGTCGATATTTTACCTTCTAAGCCAAACATCGCTGAGATCATCATCTAAATTTAGATTAATATTTACTTGAAACGAGGATTTGTCGAAGCGAGTCTCCGCGGACGAATCCGTGAACTTGTTCGATGCCTTATAAAATATCAATCATTTCAGTGTATACTTATACTTTTTGCACTTGCCCGTGTATTGTGGTCAAGACATTCTCGACCATAAGTGGTGAATCTTGCACAACGCACATGGATAAGACGATGATAAGAGCTACGGTGTTCATATATTTATGGAACATATTACGTAAATATTTATTAAGTCTACTTCTGTGCATTCAGGGCATAAAATATTGCAATAATTCAGTCATGCATTGGCCTTCTAAATAAAAATATATAATATAAACATAATACAAAAGAAACTGAAAGCTATTATTTTGAAAAGACAATTAATATATTTATGGAGGTAAAATGAAGGTTTTTTTTTTATAAGGAAATAAGTATGTAGACATTTGATCATGTATTTAAATTAAAAGTTGGCGCCAAACGTATCAACATAAATGTAATAAAAGAAATCGATTGTAGGCGTTTAACAATTTCAACTATCAGTAGGTATATGAATTGACAGTATGACGTAAAACGCATGGCCAACACTTGTTATTTTTGCGAACTATTCTGTTTTTATTGTGTTTATAGTTTACTAGCATTGCCCGCGGCTCCGCCCGCGTTCAGATGACCAATAACTTAATTCTTAGGTTTTACATATATTAGTATACTCTTACATTGCGGTTTTGTATTTTCTCAGAAATGAGACATTTTCACGCAATAAAAAGTATCCTATATGTTGACCCGGATAACCAGCTATTACCATACCAAATATCATCAAAATCTCTCCACTGGTTTTTCTGTGATGCGGTAACAGACAGACAGACAAAAATTCTAAAAACTATAGATTCGGCCTCAGCATCGATAATAATGTCTATTTCAATAAGATTTAAATATAGTTAATGTACAGATTCGACTTAGTTACAATTTTATTATATGTATAGACAACGATACAGAAAACTCAATTTCTGAATTATAGTTCCTGAATTTATTTACGTAGAAAAATAAAATATCTTTCAATATAGCAGTACATGAGTAGTATAACTTAGTACCTCTATAGCGGTAAACCAATTCAATTATATTCGTATACAGGCATGGCGCCATCGTATCATAACACACTGTATTTGGAACAACACTTAATGTTAAATTACGCAGACGCGGAATTATCTACAGAAGGGCCTGTAAGTAAACGTTTGAGTAAGAAAGCTATTAAGAGCTTTGATACGTTTATCTTAGTTTAAAACGGGAAATGAGAAAGCGCTTATACAGCAAAGAAATGAAATCGACAAAAGAGTTCCTATTCACATATTTTGAACTAATCGGATATCTATACTAATATTATAAAGAGGTAAAGTTTGGTGTTTTTGAGATTGTGAGTTTGTGACGTTGTAGGGGGTAATCTCTGGATCTACTGAACCGATTTAGATGAAATTTGTTAAGATAGTTTGAGACCATATGAAGGACATAGGATAGATAGATTTTTATCCCGGAAATCATCCCTTAAGGGGGGTGAAAATGGGGGAATATTTGTATGGGGAATCAAGCCAGGGACAAATCCGAGCGAAGCGAGGGTGAGTCGCTAGTGTTTAATATAGTTCATATAAGTTTTCATGAAAAATGTATAAGTAAAACCACAAATTAAAATATTTGCCTAAGTATCAGTCAGTTCACGCGAGGATGTTATGCATTAATATGAACATTACATGTAGAGCTTTCAGTCAGCTAGTTTGAATTGTATAATAACGAGTAAATATAACTTAAAAACTAAGTTTCGTCTTAATTAATGAAGTCATCCAAAAGACACAGAAAACATAAAAAGGAATACTTAGGAAGTAAAATGAAAGAGATAAAAAGTGAACCTTATTTTCTGTACCAATTTCCTGAGCAGTTTATGATGACGATTATAGTCACCCAGTCTGCGATAATGTAACGTGATAAATAAATAATGGTAAGTAAAATTTCACACTTTATTTGCAGCTTCCGATGTGATAAATATTTGTAGTAGCATTACATGATCAAATATTTACTACAGGCAACGCATGAGTATAATATGTATAATCCGAATTTCCAATAATCTAAAAGTTGTAACAATCTATACATATAATAAAATTCTCTATAGCTTTTAGAATTTTTGCCCGTCTGTCTGGGAACGCATCACGAGAAAACCACTGGACAGATTTTGATGAAATTTAGTATGATACTTTTTATATGATATACTTTTTATTGCGGGAAATATATATATATATATATATATATATATATATATATATATATATATATATATATATATATATACATATATATATATCGATTTCCCCGTTTTTTTTTGTTATATACTTTAATTTTTAATTTTAATAAGCTAACATATACCAACCTTTAGAATGTGTAAACAGTGAAGACTTAATTGGTGTATGTAATTTTTTTATTTCTTTTGTTTATAATATGTAAACATAATACTGTTTGTCTTCCAAATAAATAAATAAATAAAATACCTGATATCTGAGAAATCTATCCGTTAAAACTTTGGGAAGAATCCGAGCGGAGCCAGGGTGAGTCGCTAGTATACTATGTAGATAAAGGCATTTCAGTAGCGATCGTGTGATTTTCATGACCTAAACGCGCACGCTACCCTTGCTTAGATTAGCTAGAGTTCCAACCGCCTCAAGTTTCCAAATCCTTTATATGTAAAAATTATGCTATCTATTTGAAACGACCTTGTTAGTAAAGGCCAAATGAAAAACCAAATTAAAGTGAAGAACCCACGTCTATAAATGGCGTTACGATACCAGCTGCGGGCGCGTTGAGTCACAGTCGGCGACATGGCTGCTTACATGTTTTTTTTGGTTACAGAAAAAAATATTGGCATATAATGAATTACCCAAAAGTATATAATTATAAGGATTGTTTTAGTGTTGTCTTAAATCGAAAAAAATGTACGTATGAGAGCGCTGAAGTTCACTTATAAAAGAATACCAACAAAACGTTAAAATCTCAACCATATACCTGACCTAACGCTCTTAAAAATCCTGATTTCACTTTTAAAAAAGCTCATATTTGCAAAATATGATGAAACTGTTCATTTACTTAATTTCTGAGAAAAAATACATAAAAGCTTCAATTGAAATATAAAATTAAAGCTGAGGGTTTTTCTCAGAAATCAAATTTTTCAACGATATTTACATAAGGCTAACAGTAGAATGACGTATCTAATATTATGTTAAAATATAACTTTCATTTGAAATTTTTATCAAACCATAATTTATAAAATATCGGAAATTACAATTAAATACCTAATAAATTTTAAGTATCGAATACCCTACCTCATTTGTAGCGTTCCCGTGATATTCAGGTGGCTTATCCACAACAACAGGCGATTCCATATTTCAACTATAAACACTGGAATGTATCACAGAAATACACAAAACACTTCGATACGATAATAATACTGATCGTTAGTTATACAAAACGCTCTTCGCCGTGTTTCAATTTCAACTGAAGTGGTGGCGAGCGGGCGATCGTATTTATATAGCCGTACGAACTCTCGAAACGTCTGGATACTTCGAGAGACGCGTGGTCGCGTTGCCCCTACTCGAAGTTATCGCTCTACAATCCTATTGATTTCACCTCATACATTGCTGCTTCTTGCATTGGAACGTACGAAATAAATACATTGAAGTATGAAACCAGCGATGCAAAATTACATTCGAGTTTTTCTAGTGTCATTGCGCATGCGCGGATTGCACATTTGGGGACTTCACCCTCCTTCGTGCTGAGGGTGAAGTTCTCGAAAGTCATTTTAGAGGGTATTAAGAAATTCAATATAAAAATAACCTTTTCTTTTGTTAAAACGAGGGTGAGTCGCTAGTAAATAATAAACAGGAGGTTACATAATTATGTTTTTTGTTCAGTTATAGAAACTTGCGTTCAACAAATTTTTTTTTTTAATCTTAGTCATATAAGTACCTACTTCTATTCCTACCTTTGTACCAAAATATGATACGACTTGATACTAAAATATAAATACCTAATAATTAATAATAATGACGGAATTTCATTTCAATCACACTATTTTAACAATACTAATATGAATAATATGAATAAACATAAAGTAATAGCTCGATTAGTCGATGCTTTTTCCCGACTAATCGGTCACTAGTCAGTGCATTTGTATAGTTATACTAGTAGAATCCGCGGCTTCGCTCGCGCTAAAACTACAAAAAAAACTCTAAAAAAATAGTTTCATACAAATTTTTAATCCCCTATTTTACCCTCACAGGGGATGAATTTGGAAAAATGCTAAAACACGTATTTATTTAATTTTATTGAAGAGCATTAATAGTTATTGGAACGTGTTTTCCCGTGGGAATTAGATAATATCCCACGGTAAAAAGTAGCCCATGTCACTCTCCAGCCCTCCAACTGTCTCCACACAAAAAATCACGCCAATCCAAGAACGCCAGACAATCAAATAAACAAACAAACACACTTTCACGTTTATAATATTACTGTATGAATTTTTATAACAAGTGGTCTGTGGTTGTTATTTTATAACAACTATTAGTTACTGGAGATGATGATATGATTTTATTTGAACAAACAAGTATGAATCACTTGCGTAATTATTTATTTTAAATTAAATGACAAGACGACAGCGGAATGACAGAAAATGCACATTTATTTACTTTAAAAATTTCATCGTCAACAAAAACTTCGATAGCCCTCAGAAGCCTTTATGAATAATTTATGACTTTTATTACAATGTTTCAAGTTAAACAAATAACTTCGGGAAGACAAACCGGATCGAATTACGAAGTCAACGTCTTTTATGAATATTCGAGAGTACTCCTCATTCGGATGGTGCAACGATGGGGCGCACCATAATCGTCTGTGTTCTCTAAGCCTTACATTGTTAACACTATGTAGCATTAATTACAATTTATAAATAACACCTTTATATTTAGAATATCATATAATGATATATAAAAATAAAGAAATACTTATATGTTAAAAAAAATTGTCATTTTTACGCTGACTCTTCTAGTCGTCTAGAGATTTAGTAAAACTTTATTCAGTTGTGCAAAATTTATTAGAAATATTAATAATGTTAAGAACACAAATGTTTATAGATTGTAAACAGGCTTTGGTTAGTTACTCTTTATTATAATTACGTGAATAGTGTAATATTAAAGATTAGTATAAATTTTTCAGAGACATTTCCCGCAGTAAAAAGTATCCTATATGTTTTGACCCGGATAACCAACTATCATCATACCAAATTCCATCAAAATCTGGTCAGTGGTTTTCTCATAATGCGTTCCCAGACAGACAGACAGTCAGACAAAAATTCTAAAAACTATAGATTCGGCCTCTGTAACGATAATAATGACAATCCAATAAGATTTCCCAAAAAATATTTAATGTACAGATTCGACTTAGTTAGAATTTTATTATATGTACTAGCATTGCCCGCGGCTCCGCCCGCGTTCATATGGCCAAAACCAAATTCTTAGGTTTTATATATTAGTACACTCGTATTAGTATATTAGTTGACCCGGATAACCAGCTTACCATACTAAATTTCTTCAAAATCACTCCCGTGATTTTTCTGTGATGCGGTCACAGACAGACAGACAGACAGACAGACAAAAATTCTTAAAACTATAGGTTCGGCCTCTGTTAGCGATAATAATATGTATTTCAATAAAAATTTCCAAAAAATATTTAAAGCACAGATACTGCTTCATTAAATTTTAATGTATCTATAGATGTAATTAATTTATAAAGCCAAAAAGATTATTTTTTGATAATTTGAACACGGGCGGGGCCGCGGGTAATTTAGTAGTAATTCTAATAAAATCATAGAAATTGCTTTGTATGGGCTGGGACCGATTTCAAAAATATTTAATTAGGTATGTATTTAATAGGTAGGCTTTAATTACTTAGCCAAAGCACACCGACTTCGAAAATATTTGATTAGGTATGTATAGTAAATGAAAACTACCAATCAGTTATTTTTCACTTTTTAGTGCTTTTGTTTGAAGTCGGTTTTTATTTTTTTGTTAAAAAGTTTTTATTTAATTTTTGCTAAGACGTCCACGACCTCGTGGCATACTGTACCTAGAAGCAAAAGTGCCTACTTCAGTAGAAAATCATAGTTGCATCGATATATAATCTTCTACAACATTAGAACTAAAACGAATGTATATAAAAAAAAAAAAAAATAAAAAAACACGCACAAACGTAAATAGGTAATATTTAGGTGATCTACAAAATAAATTGCCTAAAATGACCGACGTTTTCACGAATAAATAAGTTCTTTCGCCTATGTACTGAGCAACAGATAATTTTCTTGTGTGGATGTCGTGTTTAAAAATACATGTTTAATGGAATTTAATTTTATTCTATTATTATTCGTTTTAATGTATGTAGTGTAGGTATTCACAACACTGCTCTACATACAATTTTTAATTACGACAAATCTTGAACAATTCAAACCAATATACAACCAAAGATTTTATATTTATCTTCAATTTTTATATAATAAACTAGAATTTCCCGCGGCTCCGCCCGAGTTCAGATTACCAAATACCAAATTCTTAGGTTATACATATTAGTATACTCTTATATTGCAATTTTTGTATTTTTCTCAGAAATGAGACATTTTCCCACGGTTAAAAGTATCCTATATGTTGACCAGGATAATCAGCTATCACTATACCAAATTTCATCAAAATCTCTCCAGTGGTTTTTCTGTGATGCGGTAGCAGACAGACAAAAATTCTAAAAACTATAGATTCGGCCTCTGTATCGATAATAATGTTTATTTCAATAAGATTTTCCAAAAAATATTTAATGACAGATTCGGTTTAGTTTCGATTTTATTATATGTATAGATTAAATATTAATAATAATAAATGGTGAATCAATTGATAGTAGGCACAGACAATCCGAAAATAACATATCGCATGAAGAAACATACGGAAGAGGCACATTAGACAAGCGAATTAGATCAGTAATGTACCCAAAGAAAAAGCTTTTTATAATATATTATAATCTATTTAAAAAAATATTTTGATTTTAATTGAACCTGTTAAAATCAAATGCATAGGTAGATTTTATTCAATGGAGTATATATATATATATATATATATATATATATATATATAAGAATACGGCTGAAGCCCTTCATTCTACACGCTGTCTATCGATCGTATACACTAACAATACTAATAATAATGATTACTTAGTAGATCCTTTGTATACTTAAACGAAGAAGTTTTAATGGTAGCCAGAAGCTCGTTATGTATGTATAATATACAGGATGACCCAGAACGTAACGATAACCTGGCATCGGGAGAAAGATCCTCTTATGACGGGCCAGTAAAAAAAATATCTGCGTTCTACACCCAGTAGTACTCGAGTACAAGCCATTTTATTGAAAAATTAAAAACATACTACCCGGAGTGGAATTTTTCGGCATTGTGACTAGAGTTTTGAATTGTTTGTAGGTTTTAATGCTGTTGCGGCCTCGCAAGAAGCCAAACTAGTTGTTGAGAAATCAAACAAATCAGAAACATATGTTTTTTTTTTTTAAAGAAAAATGAGTAAATATCATCGTTAAATGTACTATCACTTAACTTTGACTACTCGTACTTTAATTATTTTTTTGTTAAATAATACACTAAGCCGAGCAGGCAAGTTTCATAAAAAGATGGTCGATTTCATCAAGATTCTAAAATGCTATCACATACACAGTTTCTGTAATAAAATAATATTTTATTTTTCCGATAGATGATCCATTTCATAAATTGTGTCGTCCAAATAAAGGTATAAGAAACAAATGCAGTTGTTTGATTAAAACACGTTATAGCTCCATTTTAATCATTAGAAACAGATAGTAATACTTTTTTATGCAATTAAGATAGACAGATACATAACTTGATCCTTGAACATTTCTTGGTTTGTCCTTCTTCCACGGGCAAAGGGAGTAACAGACTGGCATGATTTTTTGAATGATACGTAAAGTATAGAACTAATGGATCCCGTAGGATACCTATATTTCATAAACTAACTGACCCCTGACAGTTTTATAAACATCTAGATCATTTTATAATTCAGAAAATAAAATAACAGAGAAAACTTAATGAGATATTCATGTCATATAAGACGTATGTATGAATGTAAATACGGACTTAAAATGGAAATTGCCATGTTGGCACACGGCACAGTAACGCATAAGTTGGCAATTATAATATTTCCACGCTTGGTCGCATTTATGTATTGCACGTCTGAATGACCAAAGTAACCGAATACATCAACGAGATCATTATACCAACCGATCAATAAATATATTATATTACGTAGGTATGATTTTATATACTAAATAATCATACAAAACCACTCAGAAACACGTCCATTTGTCCAAGTACCGAATGGTAAGAGTTCCGTGTCGTAAAGTCTTGCATTTGAAATTCACAAAATAATATATGGTAGGTATACTAGTTATATACACTATAACCAAAATAATATATAACATATTACAATTATATGTCGGTACGTTGATAAAAAAATCTATTCAGTATGCTAATCCAGAGTGGTTACTTTGTCAAGAAGTATCACAATTATTATTAACAAACTTTTTCGTATTTATAATATTTACTAGCGACTCACTCTCGCTTCGCTCGGTTTCGTCCCTAATTACGTTTTAACGTTTAGTATAGTTTTCTCAAAGATGAGATATTTTCCCGTAATAAAAAGTATCCTTTAAGTTGATACCCGTAAAACCAGCTATCGTCATACCAAATTACTTCAAAATCAGTAAGACAGACAAACAAAAATTATAAGAGTATTTCAATAAGATTTTCCAAAAAATAATTAGTGTACAGATTCGACTCTAGAATTTTATTATATGTATAGATAATATAAATTGTAATGATATTATGCGCACAAAACTATACAATCACGGAGAATAAGCAACTTAAAAACGTAGATTTATTTTATAAAGGAAAAAATATCTAAGTACATTGTCTATTTCAAACAAACTAACAATCCATACGTAATAATGACATACTGATTATTAAAACCATCTAATTGATATTTTCTTATGCCGTACCACCGTAGATCAGCTGGTGAGTTTTGGCAAGAACCAATGGGTAATGAACGGGTCGTTGCCCTGTTCAGAACTTACGCAAGGTGCATATTAAATCAAAACGAGAACACAATGACCAATATGATTCCTTATTCTGTACGCATTTCGATCGACATGCTATACAATAAATCAAAGCAATAAATTATACTAATGTGGTTTATTACACTTTGTAATGTCTATGTTAATAAATAATTGTTATGGTATTCTAAATCAGTCTTTAATAGGTCGATGTCTAAATCACGCTCGATCACTAAAGTATTACACAAGAGTATCGGGATCTAAGGATCACTTGCGCAAAATTCTAAATTTGATTTAAATATCTTTAGGAACCGTCGAATTGTAGGTACCGTTTGAAGTTTGCTAACGGTACATTTTGAAATTTGGTAAACGTATTAAAGGAATTTAAATTATACTAGCGACTCTCCCTCGCTGGGCTCGGGTTCATCCCTAGTTACGTTTTAACGTTTTAGTATAGACTTCTCAGAGATGGGATATTTTCCCGCGGTAAAAAGTAAAAAGTATCCTATATGTTGACCCGGATAACCAGCTATTACCATACTATATTTCATCACAATCCCTCTAGTGGTTTTTCTGTGATGCGTTCCCAGACAGACAGGCAAAAATTATAGATTCGGCCTCTGTATCGATAATTCTATTTTAATAAAATATTCCAAAAAATATTTAATGTACAGATTCGAATCAATTAGAATTTTATTATACATATATATAGATTAGAATATACGAACTTTCGTGTAAGTGGACATAAGAGTGGGATAATTGCGATAGTTCTCAGTCAAGTTATATCGATTAACCGATAGGCAGATAATATTTTTAATTTCAACTAAACTTGATTATATTGACAAATGTTAAATATATATTATATTTACCAGTTGTACAGAACCACGAGGCCACCTTTATAATTACGTTGCACATTCCTACCAGCAGTTATTATGTGGAGTACAAACATAAATAGCTTTTTATAACTACGACATGTACACGTGCTTATATACAGGCAACAGTAATTTGCACATTTAAAAGCATTATTTTATCATATTATAGTTTAATATCTGGACGACCGAACTTCGCTAGGTATTTTTCGGATAAGATATATAAAAGACACCTATTCCTATATAGATAAACCTAAAAGTAGAAACTTATCTAAATTAAAATCCAAATCGATCCAAATCGTTAGAGCCGTTTCCGAGATACACGAAATAAATTTATTTATATATGTATAGGTATTTAAATAAATTATTTCGTGTATCTCGGTAAGCTAAGATAACTATTTCTGATCTATACTAGTCACACACAAATATGACAGCCTCTCTACCCCTCTTTTTAACGATAAAATCATAATATTTAATAATTATTATTTTTTATTTATAAGGAATAACTACGTGTAAGATTTCGTAGAGGACGGTATAAGTTATAATATTTGTACAGAACTGTAGTATATTGGTATATTGCACATAGCCATATTAGTAGATTTTATAGAGTTCAATTAAAACATTTAGAAACAATTTCGATTAAGTTTCTAAAAGTCGTCTTGTTCAACATGTACAAGCCAACATTACATATTATGTTCATAAACAATCCTTTCCAAACTCAAAATACTTCAGGGCTAAATACTAAACTATAAACAAATTAACTGGGACGATCGTAGGAGGCCCTGTGTCTAAGAACTAAATACCAGAATCCAATTGAAATTGATTACCCAAACGTAAATTGCGCAATAAGGATAAAATATGTCGATGAAACTGATGACTCTCAAAAATAGAATAGAAAGTAAACAGATTGAAAAAAAAAACGAAAAAATTTGGACTGAAGACATTTTCCAACGGCAGCACGACATAAAAACGTCTCATATGTAAACGGTCAGCAAAATATTTTGATGGCGTGACATTTATTGTTGGCAACACTATGACGGTGTTACCAACTAAACAATCGCGCTAATTCTAGCAAAAGACACAAGTAAACTGACATTTGTACTCACATTTCGCTTCATTTTTAACTGTCCATCGCCGAACGTAAAAACTTTTAAGAGAATAAAGATTTTTTTGCGGAGTTATCTTAAATTTTTGATAAGTCGGCTCCAGCAGCTCACTCGCTCGATTCTGCGCGTTTGCATGCAAGGTGGGTGGGTGAGACGTATCCCCGAAATAGAACTTTTCGAATAACTCTAAACAAATTATATTCCTGCGTCACTCTTGACGATCTGAAGATCAAGAGTAGACACCTAGTGACGAATGTCTCTATCAAATCTTTTTTGTGTCTGATGCTAAGGACAATTGCAATAATCGCTAGTCTAACATATGTATCATACAAATAAATATGGACGGACATTGCATAAGAATGTTACAAGTTACAATGGTGCTTGTTATACATAGGACATATCTAAGCATTATAAGATATGTGGAACAATAACTAACTTGTGGCAAACTTTCAATTAGTTGCTCACGTTCAAAAATTAATATGTAGTATTGAAAAATATATAAAACAAGAAAAATATCGATAGATGATTATTTTCGATTAAATTAACATGAATATTGATGTTCATATTAATATTCTTTTTTTCGTCGATGCGAGTGCGACACGTGCACACAGAGCATTTCTTCCTCAACGAGTGCAGTAAAAGGACAGTCCTTGGGCCCACTGTCGTGAATCATTAAGCACCTACGCGCTTCCAAGAGTGATTGGTCGACACTCTACCTTACCTACTGTAAAGGTGCAGCGCAATAATGAGTAGGGCTGGCGACGAATTATCGATTTTGAACATTTCTAATTACTAAGTCTACGTTCAATTTAATCATAAAGCCGTATTATAACGAAATTAACAAAACATTGTATTAAATTAAATGAGCTTTCTAGAATAGTCTGGTCGATTCGTTGAAAACTTTTTAATATTTTTTAAGTCACGTACTTTTCTGAGTCGAATCTGGAAAATGTTATTGAAATATTCATTATTATCGATAAAGAGGCCGATTCTATAGTTTTTAGAATTTTCATCTGCCTGTCTGAACGCATCAGGTGAAAACCACTACATAGATTTTGGTGAAAATTGGAATCACGACAGCTGGTCATCCTGGTCAACCCATAGGATATTTTTTACTGCGAGAAAATATCACGGAGGATGAGTTGCCAATAATAAATATAAATTAAAAAGATTCATAAACTAATTACAAATCTATGCAAGGTTTGTTATAGTTAGCAATTAAAATATTACCTTAAGTAAATACAAACTGGTGAGTTATTGTCAATCGTAAGCCCTAGGCGTAACGGATTACAATATGTTATTGTAACGATAATAATGAATAACGAGTTATGGTTATTGCGCATAAGATGACCGCATTATGTTATTATCTATATAGAACTTATCTTGAAAACAAAATCGTTATTGCTCATAAAATTAATAGTTTCGTACCTTCTGATATCTTGCATTCTGTAACCTAATTTCTGAATTTGCGGGTGAACACATACCTGAACTGTGAACAGATACACATAATAATTGATATATACTTAAGTATATTGATATAATCGATATCGAATGCCTCGGCAGTCTAGTGCCTAGCATGTACGGCTGCAGATTTGGAGGTCCTGGGTTCGAGTCCCGGGTCGGGCCAAGTTTAACACCTCCAGGTAAATTTCTAAGAAATTAATTAAAATTCTAAGATATCTATTGTTAACTGACACGCCGGCGTGTCCGCGGTCGTGGAGGGATTAATTACTGAGTTTTTCTATTAAGATATTCTCAGTAACAGCCCGGAGTTGGGAAGTTGGCGGCGTTTCGCGCCCGTACTTGGGAGAGCGCGTAAAACCGTCGGAGCCTTAACTGAGAGTAAAAGGAATAGAGAGTTCAAGCTGTCTGCGCATACACTCGCACTATAATATCTCCTATGCATCTGGCTAGTCTCACTAAGTTGGTCAGGACATTATTGAATAAAAACCAGGATAAAAATCTATCCCGTAGGTTTAATATTTGCTACCAAAAAATGACAATTATTATGCAGTGCCAATTTCACATTTTATTTATTATCATAAAATGTAAACTAAACGAAATAGCGAAAATGATCATAATAACCTTGGGAATGATTTCTATAAAAAATAATGTGGGAAAATTTGTTTTCCTACTTACTACTTACTTTTGTTACTAATCTACTTTTACATATTTTTTTTTAATTTAACATCAACAATCTTCCTTGATATTTTTTCTATTTAAAATAAATTCTGTTTACGCGTAAGACGCCAACTTTTTAATTTATTCTGTAAAAATTATATCGCTTCACATCGATAAAAAAAAACTATATTTTTTTAGTTCCATTATGGTATGTATCGCAAACAATGCACGTACTTATAATGATGGTGACATAATATTTATATGAAAATCTTGTTCGACCGTGGGCAGGATAACAAGTAAAGAATCCGTTACGTGACGTGGCTATGGAGGTAGGAATGCTAAAATAGGTATGAAAAGTATTCGAATCACGCGATAATTGTGTCATGCGATTAAAAACAATGTGACATGATTGTAAATCAATTGTAATTTTGTAGCGTGTATTATGTACGTAATATCATTGGAAAATCACTTGATCACATATTTTAACTATTTAATTATGATAAACAGTCTAACGAATAACTAAAATTTATATAGGTACATATTCTTACAAATCTTACTAATATTATAAATGTGAAAATTTAGATGTTTGGATGGATGTTTGTTACACAATCACGCCAGAACGGTTCAACGGATTTGGATGAAATTTGGCACAAAAATAGATTATAGTCTAAAATAGCACATACGCTACTAAGACCTGGAAATGTGCGTGGTTGCCGTGGGATAATTTGATTTTGTTACCCGGGCGTACCCAAGCGTGTGCTAGTATGTTATAAAACATCTAAATTCTAGATGTTCTAGATTCTAGAACATAATAATGACCTATATTTACCTTACATCATCGCACAATGTCTATCAATCTTTATTTATCTACTAGTGGCCCGCCCTCGCTTCGTTCAGATGCGACCTTAGGTATTTTTTTACAAATGACTAACGATTAACATCCCACGGCAATTACCTACTTGAAGTACCTACCGGGATAAAAAAAGCTTGTCACTGTTCGGGGCATAAGTAATTTCTATTTAAAAAATCATCAATCGTCGCTGCATAAAGGACAACTAATAAACACACTTTTGTATTTATAATTAAAAAAAAAACTTTATAAAGTTACCGGATAAATCTTACGCCAACGTGCATCCGTAGAATGTTGTAAATGCAGCAAAGTTTAGAACAACAAGTCTTTGTTTACAATTTTTTTGAAAAAAAAAATAGTATAGAATAGTTACGTATAGACTAGTCAAGGTTTTGTACGTTTTTTTTTTATATCAAAAAGTATACTATAGCGGCAACGTGCTGGGCTACATCCAAAACTATTATAAAATTTTATTACATGCAATATTCTGAAGCTCAATGTGCCATTACGTGGAGATTACGCCAGTTTTTTCAGTGTGAAGTACAAAAAATAAATACGTTTTTCCAAGTTTGAGCATTATGAGCATATAATGAAAAAAAAAACTAGACAGTAACATATCTATACTTATATTATAAAGAGGTAAAGTTTGTGATGTTGTAGGGGATAATCTCTGTATCTACTGAACCGATTTAAATGAAATTTAGTAAAAAGATAGTGAGAGACCCTGGGAAGGACATAGGATACTTTTTATCCCGGAAATCATCCCTCAAGGGGGTGAAAATGGGGATGAAAGTTTGTATGGATAATCAAGCCAGGGACGAACCCGAGCGAAGCGAGGGTGAGACACTAGTTCAATAAATTATAGGATTGTTTTTGTTCAATTTTTCAAATTACATTGTATAATGTACAGTCATAATTCATCCTTCTTTGAATTCTTATCTTGCGATAGCACGACAATTTGTGTAACATAAATTGGCTTAAATATTCAGGCGAATTTTCTTTATCTACGCCAAAAACTACGCCTAAAATAACTGACAAGTGATTAATTTTGTAGTTTATAAAAATATTTCATCATAAAATTCATTTGACGTTTGTAAGAGTTTAGTCTTTACAGATTCAATTCATTTTTTTAATAATACATTTCAGTTATGTCTTAAATGAAAGTGCTAGGCCTCGTGTTCTTTTGCCAAAAATACTTAAACTATGAGCGGGTTATCTCTATTACATATAACCTGTACTAAGTATTTTAAAACTTTTTTAATTCAATCAATGCATCATATGAAGCAGTTTTATTGATATATTATAAAAGTAATAATATTTATTCGTAAACATCGTCTTCTTATACTCTAAGTTAAATCTAACTTTCCACATCGTTAAAAATGTTTTCTCTCTACTTTTTAATATTGAGCACTATACAATTGACTAGCACATAGTACAAAAACTGTAAATGCAGTTTTATTATCTAGAAAACGCAATTATTTATGTTACTTCTTTCAATATAGAATCAAAAATACATCCCTATCTGTACATCTTTAGGGATTATATATTAAACTAGCGACTCACCCTCGCTCCGCTTGAGTTCGTCCCTAGTTACGTTTTAAGGTTTATTTCTCAGAAATGAGATATTTTTCCACAGTAAAAAGTATCCTATATATTGACCCAGATAACCGGCTATCATCATACTAAATCTCATCAAAATCTGTAGAGTGGTTTTCTCGTGATGCGTTCCCAGGTAGACAGACAGACACATAAAAATTCTAAAAACTATAGGTTCGGCCTCTGTATGGAAAATAATGACTATTTCAATAAGATTTTCCAAAAAATATTGAACGTACAGATTCGACTCATTTAGAATTTTATTATATGTATAGATTTATTTTTGCATATAAAAAGTAAACCAATTTTTTAATAATTGTGAAATAGATGCAACAATACATGAGGACTATACTAAATAGCCCCCTATATATTTAAAAAAAAACTTTAAAAACGATAGAGAAACTACGTCGATATTTAAACTTGACCCATATCGGATCGATTGGTCAGTGACAATTTTGTCATGAGTCGCCTGTATAATGTTGATAGACCGTGAACCTTAGTGCGTTAGTAGGTCAAGCAACAATTAAATAAGTAAAAAATTAGAAAGATAAAATAAGTTAATATTGTTTAATGTATGCAAAAGAAATTATTTTATATGAATGGCGCATTAATTCGACGACAAGATTGGCTCAGTTTGTAGTGACCCTACTTGCTGCGCCAGCGGTCGCGGGTTCGAGTCCCGCTGGGGTCATTCATTTGCGTGATGAGCACGAATGTTTGTACTCCAGTCATGGGTGTATATATTTATAATATGTATGTATTTAAAGTTATATATGTATAATGTATCAACTATCTGGTATCCATAACACAAGCTTCGTAGCTTCCATGGAACTAGATGGTGCTGTGTGTTAATGTCCTGATATATTTATATTTATTTATTTATATTAATACTTTAATTCTATTAAGACCATTTATACCTACTGAACTCTTTAGACATTAGCGAGTTACATATTTTTTTATATAATTTCCAACAAAATCATATAAAGAAACCAATAAAATAAATGTTTTTAAAATATCTGTCGCATCCGGCGCACTACACGTGAGTATATTTGGCACACAACAAACGTTACTCACCTATTTACTTCAAATATATGGCTTTGTTCATTGAAACGAAATGACCTGTTAGGGAGAATTCCACTAGAATAAATTCAATCTATACAAATAAATAAAGTTGAAGTGCCTGTCTGTAATGCCACAATAACAACTTTTTGATAAATGCATATAAAAGTAGGTATATACGGTATCTACTAATAAGAAAAAAAAAATTAAAATTTTTGTCTGTCTGTGTGTGTTGTCTAATCTCCGAAACAGCTGAACCGATATGTTTTCTAGACTAAATTATAACGCGACAGCGTCCTAAATTTTTTATTTCTAAATGTAACTGTATCCGCTGTTGCCATAATAACTGAAATATTTTATTTTTATTGCCTTCTTGAACTAATTTTTTTGTATGATTACACTTGCCAATTTTGCAGTACTATGTTAATATTAAATTATTAAAAGAGATTTATATATAACTAGCGACTTACTCTCGCTTCGCTCGGGTCGTCCTTAGGTACGTTTTAATTTTTTTGAACGGAACCCTAATTCTTTTTCAAAAATTCAACATTTTATAATTCAACATCAGCAATCTGCCACTCGTTAAAATCAGTCCAGCCGTTTCGGAGATTAATCGGAACAAATAGACAAACAAAAAATTTAAAAATTGTGTTTTTCGCATAAGTACTGCAAATAATTTCATATGCATTTAGTAAAAATCTGTTATTTTAACATTACAAATAGAAACTTCAATATTATTTATGAGTAAAGATATCGAAAAATTAAAATAAACACTGGATTTTTTGCGCAACGAATTAAATACGCATTATAATAGATATATTGTAATACAATATAACATAATGTCCATAGAATCATGACATTGCGGGTTGCCTTTGTCGAATGCAATGCAATTTATTGTGGCTCGTCTACGGCATTTCCTGTCATACCTGTAGACATTTAATTCTAACGCGATTCTGTATAACTAAAATTATCTTTACATATAATAAAACTGTAATCAAGTGAATCCGTACATTAAATATTTATTGGAAAATCTTATTGAAATAGACATTATTATCGATACAGAGCGCCGAATCTATAGTTTTTAGAATTTTTGTCTGTCTGTCTGTCTGTGTCCCGTAAACGCATCACGGAAAAACCACTAGAGTAGTAAATTTGGTATGATGATAACTGATTTTCCGAGAACTATCCTAGGTACATATAGGATACTTTTTACTGCGGGAAATTATCCGATTTCTGAGAAATCTATACTAGACGTTAAAACGTAACTAAGGACGAACTCGAGCGGGGCGTGGGTTAGCCGCTACTTGATATATATAATAAATAACATATAGACGAACAATCACATATGCAAATACAAATTTAACGTTTTTAACTTTACGTAAAATAGAGAAAGAAATAGCTATGACACACTTTTTCTTTGCATAGTGTCTACCAATAGTAGACTTTCTTTTAATTTTAATAAAAAAATACATTCTTACAATAATGTTGCTTTACAAAACACTTTATTCTTCAACGAATTCATTGAAAATGCTTAATATATCTATTATAATGTTTGCTGGATCCCGGAACAATTTCAAGGCGAGCAATAACTTATTCCTTCGTAGACCGTCAGAAAGATCGATGTCACTCACCTTAAATGTTTCAATTCCTTTATAAAATACTAATATGGGTAACCAATAAATATACACTGCATTGCTGATGAATTTCGAGAACAAAGAGCCTATTAAAAATAAAAAATCGTATTTAAAAAAGCTTTCGGAACGAAATGTCTTACGCGTATTTTTGCTTTTACCATAAAAATCTTTCTATATTTTTACGTGTATGTTTTCTTTTTGCCTCCATTAATCTAAGTTTATTTTGTATATATGGTAAAAAATGTATATATGGTAAAAAAAAAATACAAAGTGGTAATACAAAATTTTTACACACTTTTACACACACTATATATATATATATATATATATATATATATATATATATATATATATATATATATATATATATTGTGTGTGTAATTTTAATCAATTCACACAATTTTACAAAAACCATATATAAATATTGATCTATTAGTGTATTAAATTAAATATGAATAGGTGTATATTAAATACTAGCCCTTCCCCGCGGCTCCGTATGCGTAGTTCACTTATGTATTACCTAGGTACTATATAAAAAATATAGCTTTTGGGTTACTTTGAAAAATAAGCTATATAACTATATATACTGTAATAGCTATACAGAATTTGACTAATTTAGATGCCTAGAGAAAACGGTTTCAAGTATGATACTAGATGACTATACTCAAATTGAATATTATATTAAATAAGATCATAATAAAATTCAATTAACTAGTCTTAAAATTATATATAAAAATACACACAACAATATACACACAACAAATACAAAATTATATATAAAAATAAACACACACAAGAACAAGAGTGTGTTGATATCTGTTATGTAATGAATCCAGTGCAGTATGCAATTTTCCTTCTGGCTAAATGTTTTACTACAGCTATACCTATTATTAGCAATATATGTATAAGTTTTATTTAAAATGTCAAATATTCGCGTAAATCTAAGATATATGAATACAAGTATAAGTTATATTCATTTCACTGATGCTAAGAAGACTGGCGAGTTGTGGATCAAGGTATCCAACATTCTAATAAGTAATTAAAACTTTTTTTGTTATGTAAGTAAACAACAGTAGCAAGAGCAGTTTACGGTTTAAAATGCTCGTTAGACAGAAACCATTTTAATATTTTACTAACATTCACTTATTTTACATTAACAAATTATATTGTTGCAGTGTTTTCTTTCAAATTTTTAATTATTAAAAATTATAACAAAAACCTTGTAAAATTTTCTTTATGATTGTACATTAACACAAACAATACACTGGAATCTGTATGACACCATCACCTGAACATAATTATTCTAAGAATCAACAAGGTCATATCTACAGATAATAAAGAATCAGTGTGGCAGTGTGGATTCTACTTATGTAGTACAATTGTATGGAGATTAATTATTATTTGGCATTATGTGCACAGAAAAAATATCTGCTGTTGGCAGCATTACAGAATAGGTTCCCACCATTTAATATTGATACATGTAAATACAGAACATAGTAAAAATATTTATTTAATAATTAATAACTATAAAACAACACTTATGTGATATTAGCACCTTGATACTGAACAAGCAATTTGAAAGATAATATATTCACAGTAAAATACAACCCACAGCACACCATAACCTTTATTGCATAAACCAACACCAATGCTAGTTCTTGTAGGAACAATTTGTAATAAAAATTACCTAATAAGTTAAAAATATGTAGTCTCCACATATCTGAATAACAATATGTTGCAATATAAATAAATCACATATACCTCTTAAAAATCTTTGGCTTTTAAATAACAATGTAATTTTTAAAGCTTTTTTAAAGATGTAATTATTAACACATTGTTACATTTTCTACAGCCAAAGATAGGTAAAATGGTATGTTTATATGCCATTCAAATAATTTATATTTCAAACTAACCTCACAAGCAGGCAGTTAGATGCACTCAGGAGCACTTGTGTTATAGCCAGGCATCAACTGTCCTGTGGAAAACCAGCAAATTGTTGCATGTCCATTAATTATTTCCCTTATTAGTTTATAACAATTAATGGTCCAATATTATCATACAGTCAAGGATACTATACTTGGCTAGGAGCCAAGATCTTGCACTGAAGCGAGCAAAACTGAAAATCATCGATGCAATCATGGTGTAAGATGCGAGAACGTGTCACAATAATGCGCGGGATTAGTAAACAAATATGGGATGAAGGCCAAAAGCGATTGCATAATACCCCTTGTACACAGAGGTGTTAAAACGTGCATGGTAATATTAAGTACAAGCAAAAGAAACTAAAGGAAATTAGATATCACATAACAATGATAAAATACTTACAAAACTTCTTCCACGAAGGGGCATTTCACTCACAAAAAATCAAATTCACAGTTTTACACTAAAAATAATATCCAAGAATCAGATTAACTAGTGTCACGCCACTAACACAATTTCTAAACAATTTTATAATTTATTCCGTCTGTCTCGCGGTTCTCAGCAGATAAAATTTGACAGTAGTGTTCCCCTTTCTAGAACAATCACATAAATAATCCATTTCACGCATTGAATTTAGTTTTTCCCGAAAAGTTACACTAATTGCATATTAATTATTTTTGAAGAAATATTACATACTATCTCAATTCTTTAAACTAGAAAAGTAAAGTAAGTCTCAAATATCATGTTTGCATAAAAATGCTCTATAAGTAGTCTGTACTTGTCTGTATTGGAATTGGTGCTACGCCGCACTACGGCTAAACCGCCGCGGTTTTTAATCGTGTGATTTTTAGAGTCAAATAAACTAATACAAGCAGCCTCACTTGCGGGTTTTTCCCGCGGGCCGCAACTAATTTTAGAAAATTGCGATTATAGCGGTTCACCACCCGCTGGAAAAAGCCATAGTGCGTTCTCTGCCTTATTTGTGATCTGTATAAAATAAATACTTGATCTTGCTAGTATAGTATTGTATGATCTGTGATCTTGTGCTGATTTTGTCATCCATGGTGCAGAGTGCAGACCATGGTTGACAAATAAAAGTGCAGACTGCAGATGACAGATCTTGTCGATCACGTGTACTCGGCTAAATTAATGTTCAAAATGAAAATTGTATTTTTTTAGTTTTAACAAATGATACGTAGCATCTCTCTATAGTTTGTGTACACTGTACAAATAATGTCATACTCATAATGCTACATAACCTTCTGGCACTTAAAATAGCAAACTTAAAAGGTTTTTAAGATATGGACGCGTAATTGTTTTTCTATTATTATTCTTATCAATCTTATCACCATGGAAAATATTTTGATTCAAAATAAAGTGAAACTTCTATTTGAAAAAATCGCTGAACCACATTATGTTATGAATAATTACTATGCTGATCATTTTTTTACAAAAATAAACTGTGAGGATCCTGGTAAGTCTGATAACTACGTAATTTTATTCGTTATTAAACTTAGCATATATAAAATCTTAAAAAGTTTGTCTTACTTATAAATTTAAAGAATCATTGTTATTATCGCTATATACAATTAAATACGTATGTACACATTAATATATACTATAATTAAAATGTTCTATTTTAGAAGTTGCTGCTCTAAAATCATGGCCTTTACTGCCTGATCTCCTCATAGAGGCCTTAAGCCGTGCGGACAGTTATCACAATACAGTTAAAGTGTTTTTGGTGAGAATATTAGGCGTTATCGCATCGGGGGAGGTTAATTTTGCCAAAATATTCTCAAAAAAAGGTGAAGAGATTTCAAAAGCTTTCAGTGAAATTAATGCTCAGGACATGGACACTAGCCTTAGAGTAGCATACATGGAAGTTGCTCTTGCTCTCCTTAATCATAACTCAGGTATTTGTTGGCTCCTTGAAAGTGGTGCTTGGCAACAAATACTTTGCTTATGCCATGAAAAACGAACAGTTTTTGTTGTAAGACAAACATACAAATTTGCATCTATATTTCTTTGGAAACTTAATGATTTAGGTAGTGAAGCAAGCATTAAGTTAGTGCTGAATTTCATACTGAAACCAATAGTGGAAATTGATTTTATAAAAATAGATTCAATGACAAGTGAGGAAGAGGATGTTATATGTAAAACACTTGAGCCCATGCTGCAAATATTAGTATCTGTTGTTAGTAATGAGAGCAATATAAAGACACAGAATTGTATCATTGATTTCTTGCTAAAAGATTTTAAAATTATAACTTACTGTTATGTAATGTTGGATAGGTTGAGGAGAGAAGATGTCTCGCTTCTTATAACAAAATTTCTATTTTGGTTGACAATTGGAAAAATATTTCTTACTAAACCAATAACTTCAAACATTGAATACGACAGAGAAGATTTTATGGAAATCAGTGTGACTTATTTTAACATAATCCAGCATCTGATTCAAAGACGATGTGCAACTTTAATTTTTGATTTTTGTAATGCTTGTAATTTAATATGGAGCAGTGTTTGGATTAATCAAAAACCTGCCATATGGGAACTGGATGGTAGAAGAGTTGAACTGCAGAAACAATTATTGGTTATTTGCCTAGTACCATCTTTAGTGTATGTAAATCTTAAAAAGAGTTGTACAATGGAAACAGATAGAGTTAAGGAATATATTATAAAAATTTTAAATTCAACATGTGAGCATACAATGCGAACTGCTTATTCTTTGAGAGATTTAATGCTTCAATTGGACACTCAATCTGTTACATTACAAAGTGTAAAACGATTGACTTGCCTTAAAAAGAACTTAAACAATGAACAAGCCAATTTAGTTTTTCAAACACTGTTTTATGTTATAAAAGAGTACGACCCTATAGATGATGAAGGTATTTTGAAAAAAGAGCAAGAGACCTTTGAAGACGACCAAGAGAAAGTACTTGTGTTAACATATGTACTGGATACTTTATTGTGTCTAGTTAAGAACTATAACATAAATTGGCAAGAGAGTTTGGAAATTCTATGTCTTTATACAGTGGTTTTCAATATTTTAAAGAGACCAAACTTGTCATGCAAAGTAAGTTCCATTATAACATATTAAATAATTTAACAGGCATTGATATATAAAAATATAGATAGATATATAATTCCTAACAAATATCTCTCCAAAAAGTGGCATCGACACTGTGACAATAAGTCAAACTAAAGAATAAAATTCAAAATTCGAAAGGTCTAATTGTCTAAACACAAATTCAAACTTATGCACACCACATAAAGTACTTTTTCAAACAAAACCATGTGCCTTTAATTTTGTAACCCAAAAAGCAATGAACAAAACAGATTGAAAAAAGTGCTCAATTTCGAAGTGTACCCTTATTTTTGAGGACACTAATGTAGTGTATCTTGAGGTTTTGTATATCAATGTTAACAGGTTATATATATAATCTACCATTTTTGTTTTTCAGTTTGTAGTAATAGCTTTAAATGTAATAAAAGTGACTGTTAAGAAGTTCCTACCTCCAAACTTATCATTATTAATGGAATCTAAGCCAGGCACTTCGATGGATGAACTTGGCAAGCTTATTTATATAAAGATGCAAGATTTCAATTGGGAAGTGAGAGACTCGGCACTTGAGTTATTATATGTCTGCACAAATATTTGTTTTGTTAGTAAGTAATAATTTATTTTGTTTTTTTTTTTCAAGTACTTAGGGGCTTAATAAATAAATAAAGTTTTTTTATTTATCTATACTAATATTATAAAGAGTTAAAGTTTCTGAGTTTGTGACGTTGTAGGGGATAATTTCTGAATCTACTGAACCGATTTAGATGAATTTTGGTAAGAACATAGTTTGAGACACTAGGAAAGACAGGATACTTTTTATCCCGGAAATCATCTCTTACGAGGGTGAAAATGGGGATGCAAGTTTGTATTCGGAAGC
The DNA here is from genome assembly GCA_951806755.1 of Brenthis hecate. NCBI lineage: Eukaryota > Metazoa > Arthropoda > Insecta > Lepidoptera > Nymphalidae > Brenthis > Brenthis hecate. The sequence continues at coordinate 5,417,941 of OX638266.1, forward strand.
AAGCTCCCTAGCTTGCTTCTCAATACAAACTTTTATACCCATTTTCACGTCCCTACGAACCCAAGCAAAGCGAGGGTGAGTTGCTAGTCTACTATAGTGAGAAACTGGCATATGATATCCAATGACATTTAATCTTAGGCAAATACTTAATTTAGTCACCATAAGTGTATGTGTGAACCTAATAGATGTAATGGCATAAGTCAGTCTGTATCTCTTTTTTGCCAATTTTCATAGGATAATGATTGTATTTGGGCAAAAAGAGAGAAAGATAAAAAAGATGAACAAATACAATAAAACATTTCTTTTCGTTTTTAAATGACATATTAAAAATAAGGTCGTTTTACAGAATTCCCTCCACTACAAAAGCAGATTTTCTCAAATAACCTGATAAACTTGGCAACTACAGTAGCTCTCAATGATCATGAGTTCTACGTGCGCGTGTCAGCGCTCAAGTGCCTTGGTGCTGCGTGCAAAGTGAACACTCTGTGGGACCATCTGAAGACGGAATTTCCTAACATACAGGTGGGGTACACTAGAAATAAAGCAATAAGACAAAAATACCCTTGACATTACTCAAGTGGAGCGAGAGTTAGTCACTACTGTCTTAAAATTACATGTTTAAACTGCAAATAAAATTGCCTTTCAAGTCTTGTAACTAATGCACATCGGTGCTAATTTAGTACAAAAGGTGAGATCTGTATCCGCGGATATTGGCCGTAACTATCCGCATCCGTATCCGCAGTTAAATATTTCCGATACGGCACATCTATTAAGTACATAAAAGCGTGATGAGCGTACATGACGTGTTAATCTATACATATAATAAAAATGTTACTAAGCCGAATCTGTACATTAAATATTTTTTGGAAAATCTTATTGGAATAAACATTATTATCGATACAGAGGCCGAATCTATAGTTTTTAGAATTTTTGTCAGTTTGTAAAAACCACTGGAGGGATTTTGATGAAATTTGGTATGGTCATAGCTGGTTATCCGGGTCAACATATAGGATACTTTTTACCGCGGGAAAATATCTTATTTCTGAGAAAAAATACAAAAACTGCTATGTAAGAGTATACTAATATGTAAAACCTAAGAATTTGGTTTTTGGTCATCTGAACGCAGGCGCAGAGGCGGGCTATGCTAGTTATAGAATAAACCCTAAATAATTGAAACTTAGCAAGTATGGGTCGGATCTCCTGTAGAAGATTTAACTTAAGTTTGTATTTCTTTTGTAATATTAACCTTTAGGATACATAATACTAAAAAATTGGTTGCAACATATTATCAACCGACTTCAAAAAGGAGGAGGTTCTCAATTCGACTGTATGTTTTTTTTTTTTTTTATGTTTGTTACCTCAGAACTCCGTCATTTATTAACCGATTTGGACAATTTTTGTGTTGTTTGAAAGTGTATACTTCCAGATTGGTCCCATTTAAATTTCAAAAAAAAATACCACCCCTAAGGGTGGAAAAATAGCTAATGATGAATTTAACCTACTTCTAATTGTCATATGTCAATATGACAATGAAACTTTGCAAGTGTTTCTATTTCCGTTGATAGTACAGTGGTTCGGTATTGTTAACCTGATCTGATGGTAAGGCCAGAAAGTGGATAGGTGGAACTCTTCAACGGCTAATAGTAGATACTTTGAGTTTGGGCTTGTTTTGTTTGATTTGACAAGCCTAATACGTTAGAATTCTTACTTTGCTACTACTGTCTACACTAAAAAGGGAAAAATAAAAACTTTTTAACAAAAAAATAAAAACCGACTTCAAACAAAAGCACTAAAAAGTGAAAAATAACTGATTGGTAGTTTTCATTTACTATACATACCTAATCAAATATTTTCGAAGTCGGTGCCAGTCGATATAAAGCAAAGCACACCGACTTCGAAAATATTTGATTAGGTATGTATAGTAAATGAAAACTACCAATCAGTTATTTTTCACTTTTTAGTGCTTTTGTTTGAAGTCGGTTTTTATTTTTTTGTTAAAAAGTTTTTTTCGTTAACATATGATTAGCGTAATAGTAAGAACGTGCAAACTGTATAAAATATTATTATTAAAACATGTTTGTAACTGAAAAATGATGACATATTAAATACAATGATACCACAGATTTGTGCTTTGTTATTATTATGATATAATGATAGGTTAACTAACATCAGGAAAATAATGTTGAACAAGACATAAGTCTTTTTAAGACTGTACTAATCGTAATCTAAAAACTCCAATCGGGTTAGAAGATTTTTCAACGATATAAGCACCGCATATTTGGTTTAAATTTTTATGTCCCTAAATTTTTGTTCTCAGGAACTGCTCATAACAATACTATCTAACAACCCAGAAGGTATAGTTCGCAAAGAGGCATGTAATGTACTTTGTGAAATATATCAAAATGTTAAACTGACACCGGATTTCAAGACTATTCTATACAATCTCATGGTGTCATCGGCGCTCAGCGATTTTCATTGGGAAGTTCAACTGAGTGCTCTGAAGTTTTGGAGAGTTGTGATACAATCGCTGTTAAATGATCAAGGCATGCTCGATGGTACATTCCCTCCAGTAACATTTTCCAGAGAAACTAGGAAAATCGTTACCCTCAATGAACAGGAGATTCAAAGACGATTAACTCGAATATTGGAAGAGCTCTCTTCTATTGGATGTCTCACGGTATTAGTTAAATTACTGCATGAGGAAAATGAAGTGGACATAATGGATGCAGCTCTTACAATTTCAACGGAATTGCTAGAAATTCTGTATAAGTATAATGTTCCTGAAAATCTTAAACAAAATGAGAATGAGCCAAGGAGTATCGACGAACTGGAACAAATCAAGCAAGATACTGCAAATATCTGTGATAATGGGGACATGGAAGAACCAAAAAATTTAGCAAAGGCTGAAAATGTTATAGAGAGCATATTGAATGCAGATGATATTAATTTATTAGCTAAAATATATGAGAGACATATGAGCCTGCAGCCAGAAGAAACAGAGATTCTGACCCATAGTCAAACAAGACATGTAAAGTTTGTTTCTCCATATTTATTTGTCTCTTTCATAAGAAGCAAGAATTTCAAACAAGTCATAGAACAAAAGAAAAATTGGAATGATGGCATCAAAAGTCTCTCATCATTGCTAGATGATGTTCTGGGTATATATGAAGTTAATGATGATGTTAACTCATTAGATTGTTACTGAGATTATACAGTACCTCTGTTGTTTAGGTTAAGAATTTAGAGTTAAATTATATTTTTATAGGTTATATGTTGTCTCATTTATCTTACTTAGCAAAAACAAATTATGTTTTATAATTATTTTAGAATGTTCTACGTTCTTATAAATTTCAGGTTTATCTACAGAACTTGGCATCTATTTAGATCTTTAATATTTAGATCTTAAATTGAACTTGCCTTCCATTTTCACAATTATGTTTTTGATGGGATGTTATTACTTTTTGTACAGAAATCATTATTATTCATCATTTAAAAGTGATCTGTAAAGTCCAGCAATCTGCATTCCGACTAGCGTTTATCCATACTAATATTATAAATGTGAAAGATTGTATGGATGTTTGTTACTCTTTCACGCCAGAACGACTGAACAGATCTAAATGTTTGGCACAGGGATAGATTATATTCTGGAATAACACATAGGTTCCTTTTTATCCCGGAAAAATGTATGGTTGCCGTGGGATAGGTTTATTTTCGTTTTTGCTAGTATTAAATATGAATCCTTCCTTATGTATCCTTTCCTTACCTACCTAGATTTCTTGTAGAGATTATGTACATTTTCAAAGTGTCTAATAATTGAATTGAATCAGAGCTCTTCAAAATCACAGAATTTTACTATTTTCAAATATAAGTAGCAAGATCGTGTAAGAATGTATTTCTTTCATAATACAATCCTTCGCAATGATGACGGTGCTGCCATTTTGTGTTATTTTGGTTGTCTAAATTTAATAAATAATCTGGTATAAGAAACGATAAAGTGATCTATCATCATGGAACCTATTCTCCTGCGAAAGAAAAACTTATCGATATTGCTATTATAATTTCGAAAGTCCCTTGGTGTTAATAAAAATTGTTTTACTTAGAAAATATTTCAAATCATAAAAATTCAGTTTTTCAAATTTTTTCCTTTGTAAACACAACTGCCCAGGTGGATGCCAAATTTCAACTTTCTAGATCTTCTGAAAATGGGTTAGGTTCTTGCATCTATATATCAGTCAGTGATAAAAATGCCGATTTTTTAGACGTTAATATCTCAATAACCGTTTGAGCTGTATTTATGAAATTTGGGGTTCTAGTTCATCTAAGGGGATTTAATGAACCAAATTTTATGCATTTATGTTAAATAGATTTTGAGTTATTATAAGGTTTTATTGATATGATACCGCATGTCTAGATACAAAACTGCTACTTGCATAATATTATTGCATGGGTACTTATTTGCAAAGTTTTTTTAAAAAGGTTTTTACTAACAAAATTGTTTCAAAGTATTAAAATAATTGAATAATAAATTAGGTAGGTATGTCTATATAGAGTTTTAATAAAATTATTTTAACAGTATATTACATTTTAATTTCTAAATAAAACTAATATAATGAATTAACATCTAATCAATTTCTATGACAGCCCCAACCTTGGACAGAGCTTCTTTAAGTTTTTCTGCTTCATCTTTGGAAATATCTGCTTTGACAACAGTAGGTACACTTTCTACAAACTTCTTTGCTTGCACCAGATTGAAGCCTTCTAAGAGACTCTTAACTTCTTTGATTAGTGCTACCTTTTGCTTTTCATCAAATTTAGTCATTTTAACCTGAAATAGATAGACATATATAGAATATTTATGAATGATTATTTCAATAACACCATATAGATTTACATAAATATTGTAAACATACTCTGACAAGTTTTATTTCAATACTCACAGTAAAGCTGGTCTTAACAGTTTTAGGTGTAGCATCTTCTTCTTCCTGAGCTGCAGGGGCTGCCATAGCAAAACCTCCCATTGGCATCATAGGTGCGTCAGGAAGGTTCAGCCTTTTTTTTAGAACTTGGCTTAGTTCAGATACCTCTAACAAATTGAGAGTTGTAATTTCTGATACAATTTTTTCAATTTTCGGAGATACTGGCTTATCTACGCCTTCAGGAGGTGGTATAGTTAGTGGATTAATAGCTTCTGCTACATCTTGTTGAAGTATTGAGCTGTAAATGTAATTCATTACAATAGATATTAAAGAACGAGGTACATTCTGTTGTTTGTAGTAAAAATATTCTATTCAATAGAAAATTGTCTATTGTAATAAATTTATCAACATTATAATGTAATAAATTTATCAACATCGATAAAAATTTGAAGAATTCTTTGATCTAAAAATATAACCTATAAAAGAATAAATAATATATACCATCGTGAAAATGAACGCAATTGGCTAAAAGGTAATCTCCTTACGAGTCTGATATTGTTCATTGTATTTATTAATTTGAATCAATATAAATTTCGAAAAATTCTCAGCAAATAATTCAGTCGCCTGCTTGATTTATAATTTATAAAACCACCATAGAGTGTAGATTAGTTAATAAAGAATACTGAATAGTCAATATAGATACAGATTAAAAATTTTAACCTACACAAAAAACCTATGGATAAAATCAAAATATATATAAAGTGTAAAGCCTGGCAGTCACCGACTCAAATACGCCGAATCAAATCTTCCGCACGCATTGATCGTCAGGCGAATTTCTTCGGCGACGCGTTTCCACTCGATTTGGTGCGCCTTAATCGACGCGGGGAATCACATGCGCACCGGCGAGTTTTTTGTATATTATTCAAAGAGTTGAGTATATGTTTCGTGAAAAGAAACAATAATTAACTATTATGTTATACTATAACTATACTATTATACTGTATACTTAAAGATTCACCCTCACTTCGCTCGGGTTTTAATTTTTTTAGCAGCCTAATTCTTTTTCTAAAATAAAAGTATATAGCGTAAGTTACCCCTTATAACATCAGCTATGTGCCAGTGAAAGTCAGACGGACAAAAATAAAAAATATATTGTGTTTCTCATAAGTAGCGTAGTTTCATGTTCATTTATTAAAAAACTGCTATTTTGTGATTACAAACAGACACTTCAATTTTATCTATTTGTATAGGTTTATATTGAACTTTAGAGTTAAGAAGATCGAAGCGCATTTACGACCTAGTTTGCTGACGAGTTGAGATAAATGAGCAATTCGATTCGATTCGGCTGAAATGGACGCACCAGGAATAAATTCAACTCGAGTTGACTCGCCTCGATTCGACGCGTTTTTGCTGTAGGCGACGCCCGGCTTAAAAATGTATTAGCTTTACTAGTTCTAATTTAATTTTGGATACTACTTAGTAATACTAAAATTAAGTACGATATACTCTATGGGATTCATAGAAAAAGCGTCAAATTGATTTAAAAATTATAGGTGTTAAATATAAATGTTAAAAATACAATATAAAAATAATTATAAAATTTATAATATGCATTTGATGATGACCATAAAAATATAAAGTTTAAAGGCTGTATCTTTACGATCATTGTGTTATTATAAATTAAAACGATAACAATTTTGACAGTTGACATTGAAATACGTCTCTTGTCAAGTTAAAATGACATTGACATTTTGATAGTTTGTTTTTGAACAGTGTTTGGGCTGTATTTCTATTTTCTTATTTTACAGTATTTCACCCTGGATATCATCAGATTGCAGTCGTGTTCACTATTGCTTACCTATATTTACTTAATAATTATTTTACGCACAGTATATTTTTAGCTACATATAAATATAACACTTAAAACTACATCGTATCCAGCTACCGGTGCGAGCCCATTATTCTTCTCTTTACAAGGTATGTATATATTAATTTCTTTCTTGTCTAGATTTTAAAATATTACTTTTAACTATGGTTTATTCAAGATGCAATTCCTATTCTATCGAGTTCTATTCAAATCATTGACATTGAAACATATACTGAGGAAAAATTAATCGTTTATAAATAATTTAATTGATATTTTGGACTTTTATAATTTTTTTGATATGATGATTGCGCTCTTCTATACTACGGAAAATTTGAGTATATTTATTTGTTAAAACAAATAAATATACTGCCTTTATTTGCCCAATGTTCATTTATTGTTAAATACTCTCATATTTCATGTTCATTGAAGTAAATTCTATTAAAAATATATCACACTTTTAAAGATTTTGAAAAATAGCTTAACTTTTGAATAAGGGGTGATTTTTTGTTATTGTTAAATAAATAGTAAATATGCTATTCATCTACATTGTGTTTGTTACATCTATACAGTGTTACTATAAAATTATTGTATCATTGGTGACATTGCATATAAGTAGTGGCTTCCGTTTGTAATGTCAATAGATTATTCAATTTGCACCGTGCTGCACCCAATGGCTAAAGTCCTTTCCTCGTTGAACTTAGATTCTTGAAATTGAATTTTACACTCTGACAATGTTTGTGCATGAAAATTCTTTTTTTTCCATAAAGAACCGCCAAAATAAACATAATGACTATATAACCAGTAATGTCTGAGATGTTATAAATATATTTGAAGAAGGTTTTTTATAAAAGCCAACTATGTAAAAAGCAAACTAAAAAGATGAGAACAAATTGAATAAGGAACATAGTATTATGCAGTCGGAGATGTATTTTTTATTTATATTTTATTTATTTATTTCATTTAATTCATAGTAACAAAAATGTATACAAATAAGATATACATTTTATCCTCACTGCACGTCTTGCTACATGTATTCATGTCTCTGACTGCATAATGCTATGGTCATTTGTCAACTTTTTTCATCTTTTTAGTTCGCTTTAAATGCAATCAGATTTTTTTTAAGTTTGTAAGTTTACTTATTATTTACAGCTTTTTTTGGTCAGTTACACAATTTTAGTAGTATTGAGTAGAAAATATTGATATATGTATTTGCTTCTTACATAAAATTGTAGTTTGATAATATTGATTTGGATGAAAAAAATATTTCAAAATACACACATTATTGTTAAAGTTCCGCCATTTTGATTTTTAGTTATATATTCGATTTATAATAGTTGGTTTTATTTTTGTAAATTATTTATGTATTTACTATTTATAACTATTTAGTAGTGGTTAGTTAGGCAATTTTAGTTTTATTTATCAATTTCTTGTCCTGATTAAGTTTTAAACCTTTTAAAAACCTGTATTTTGCTACCCCACTTAACCGATTCGGACAAAAATTTTTTTCAAGACAACAAATTCGTGCCTTAGATTTGCCTTTTTTAACTGATAATGATATCTATATACCCTTTCACACTCGCGTTATCAAGATAAATCTAACAATGTATGAATCTTCAAAATCGGTTAAATCGTTTAGTAATTACGAGTGAACATAGGGTCGGACATACATATGTACATACAGGTCAGAAACATAACCCTCCCTTGGGCTTTGCAACAAAAAACAATACAAAAGATCATTTGATACCAAATGAAATATGATTTTCAACTACCTACGAAAGGAGAAAGTAGAACTTGGGCAAATTCTTAAATTTATTCTACTTGAAATTGCAATTCAATAAAGTTTCACAATGGCAAAGAAGTTTCTAGAATCCCTTCAGTTTGTTACGTAAATTAATACTGCCTGAAACCTGCAAGCTTTCTATAGGTACTTGATAAGTTTCATATTCTTTTTATAGCGTATTTGTCGTAGAACAATTTGCTTATGTTGTATTTGCATGAAATTGCATAATCGTTTGCTAGTTAGACATTTAAATATTATAATTTATAATGTTTTTATATGTAGTAAAGTATAATAGAAAAAGGCAGTGGTAACCCAGTGGTAACTCGCTCGCTTGGGAAACCGAGTGAAGCGGGTTCAAATCTCGGGTCTCGCACCCTGATATTTTCATGTGCTAATCATTTCTAACATCACTTGCCTTACGTTGTAGGAAAAAATCGTGAAGTCCGCCAATCAGCACTTGGCCAGCGTGGTGGACTATCGCCTGATCCACCTCGTATGGAAGGGAGGCCCGTGCCCAGCATTGGGACGTTAAAATGGGCTGAATAGATAGATAGAACATAGATAAAAATAGCTTAGTTATTGTGAGAGTACGTTAGGAGATAGACATACATATATAGTGTAGGTCTTCAGACCTACAATTTTCTAGTGCATTGTTTTTGATGTATCTCTAAAGGTAATTAGCCAGAGTAAGCCATGGAATCGTACGAAAGAAAAAAGCATTTTCCCATGAAAATGAGAGATTTTACCGTACTAAATTGTTGTTAATTTTTAATCCTGCTACTAATATATTTTTTGTGTAATAAATCATTGAAATTTTTGTATGAAGGACAATTCGGCTCAACCAGTTATTGTTTTTCCCGTGGGAATGAAAGGTTTTCTAGTAGTAAACGCCATCAGTGGTATCCAAAATGTTGACTCGAGTACCTAAAAAGTTGTCACTACACAAAATTTATTTAAAATTCGTTCAGTTCTTTTTTAACACAGACAAAGAGACAAAAAATTCAACAATAATTGTTTTGGGGTCTATATTCCGTCCATACACAATACGTAGCAGTCACAGTTTTAAATAAGATTTCATATCATTGACTTTAATACTACTTTATTGTACACTAGTGACTTACTCTCGCTTCGCTCGGGTTCGTCCGTAGGTTGGTAGGTTTTCTTTTTTTTTTGCGATAACCTAATTCTTCTTCTAAAATAAAAGTACCCTAGGTTACTCCATATAGCATCAGCAATCTGCTAGTGAAAGCTCTCTCAAAATGAGTCCTTATACTCATATAGTCGAATCAAATAAGCTCTGAAATCGACATTTTTCTAAACAGGCTGAATTTTTGTTCTAAGCTAACTTGAGCCATTCTAAACATATCTATAAGAATAATATTGTTGTCAACAACCGGCTAGAGTCCGAAAATTGTCTTTTTTTTTGATTCAATATAGTTTTAAGCATCCTGCAATCACTTTAAAGTATAAATTGAGTGTCAACTTCCGGCAATGGTTCGAATAACAGGATTTCATATTTATATTCCAAACGGTAATAGATAGAGAAAAATATTTCGTTGGACTTTTATTTGTTTGGATTATAATTATCCATCTATATACTAGAAGAATTTCATTTGCCACACAATCAGTTCCAGTTATATTGTCTATATAAGTGTATTTTTTGAAAAAATGCAATTGGTATATCTTTTCCGAAAAAACGCGGAGCAAGATCGGTCGCCCAGGTACTGTAGAGTTTATACGAGCGGCGTAGATTGATATCTAATGAATAGTGTAGTGCGGGTTTGATTCGCGGAAAGTGAAACAAGGAAAATTTTCTATAAGAAATATGTGTAAAAGCTTGGGCACCACTACAGTATTTGTTTTCCTTACTACACACCTCGATATTCAATAAGCATAGGTATTTCCTAGTTCGAATCACTTAAGTTACGTAATTTTGTTATCAGTTAGCGCTGTTTGTTTAATTTAATTTATATACTTACGAGTTACGCTATGTTGTATATAAACAATTCGTAGCAAATATAAGCTACCGAGGCAAATACACAATGAACCCTTTGTTGGGCTGTACTTGCTTAAAATAAGGCTTCTTTTCCCTTTGAAAATAACTTTCAATGGCTCAGCACTAAAATGGGCGCTTATTGTGTGTTATAAGAAACTCAAACATTTCTAGTACCTACCTACTAAGCTAAAATTTTCCATAAAATTTTTGCGGGTTATTATTTGCTACGTTATAACTGTTTGAAAATATTTTGATTATAATACTAAATATTGCTCTACGGGTCAAATACTCATTTTTTTTTCGTTATGTTCATTAACATATTCCATTCAAAGATAAGTATGTGCTAAATTGAACAAAGAAAAAAAATAAGTTGTATATGTATTTAATAAAGAGAAAAAAGCTTGAATATCTCAGCGACATTTGAACCCGCTTCACTCGGTTTCCCAAGCGAGCGCGTTACCACTGGGCTACCACTGCCTCCAGTGTTTGCAAGTGTTTTTTAAAATAACAATCAATAGTTAGTTTTAATATGCAATGTATCTAACACGTGTTGCATTTAAAGCTCGTGTATATATATATATATATATATATATATATATATATATATATATATATATATATATATATATATATATTAATAATATGCAATATCGCTGTAGGCTAGGTATTGTGATGAATGTCTTTGACGGGTGCCTGAAACTGAAAATAATTGGATACTGGCTGTTAGTATCGATCTGACCTAGATTGTTGAGCAATTTGTTTGAAGCTTGTTAGTCTACTTGTTTGAATTAGGTGTTAGTTTGTGAAGTCAATTATAACTTCTAATGATTATGTTTTTCTTGAAGAAACATTGAAACTTTATTTAGTAACTCAGAAAGTATTTTGCACAATCAATAAAACTAAAAAAGTTTATTACTATTACGAGTATATTAATAAATCTATACATATAATAAAATTGTAACTAAGCTGAATCTGTACATTAAATTTTTTTTTGGAAAATCTTATTGAAATAGACATTATTATCGATACAGAGGCCGAATCTATAGTTTTTCGAATTTTTGTCTGTCTGTTTACCGCATCACGGAAAAGCCACTGGGGAGATTTTGATGAAATTTGGTATGATGATTATCATCATGAAGCTATTAGCTCATATCTGAGAAAAAATACAAAAACTGCAATGTAAGAGTACACGAATAATTATGTAAAATCTAAGAATTTGGTTTTTTGTAATCTAAACACGGGCGGAGCCGCGGGCAATGCTAATAGTATATAAATATATAACTTTTTTTCTTGCAAATTGCAATACATACATTGGCATCACTAATATTTTCTTCCACACCCATAAAGGCCAGAAGAGACCACTTTTAGCTAAGCTTTTGCTAACTAAATCTATATATGTACCTACGTAATTCTTCTGTACGTGTGTATATCACTGAAATATATTCTAAACTGCTGGACCGATTTTGATGAAATTGTGTGCGTATGTTTGTGTGGGTTCCTGGATGGCTTAGATTCACAACCGGATCCCGTAGGTGGCGCTACAGTCGGATTCTAGGGATTTTTTGAAGACCATATTAGGGCAACGTCTGTCGGGTTAGTTTGCAAGAAATTATTGGGATCTATTTTTGGGAGTAACTAGGTAGTAAAAAACAATTACTTAAATATACTTATTGAAGCCAATTATATAAGAATTATATTTAAAGATTGTACTTACATAGTATTACTATAATAGTATTTATAATCTTAATTGTATATTTTTTTTCAAATAACTTAGAAAAAGCCAATATGCTTGGTGGCAGCGTACTGTGGTTTCGACATGGCTTACGTCTCCACGACAACCCGTCTTTGCAAAGTGCTCTGGAAGAAAGAAGCTTACCATTCTTCCCTGTCTTCATATTTGATGGCGAAACAGCTGGTAAGTAAAGATTTTGATTTGAAATTTTGAAATCAAATGCGGATAAATATATCGAATGGGTTTTTGACCATGGCTCTTCACGGGTTTTTCTTCGTCAGAATCCACTACTGTTGTATACCTGTGATTTTTTTTCTGAAATTTATTTCAGTTCAAAATGTAAATCCTACCCCCAGTTCCGCTCATAACTCGGTACAGATATACCAAAAGTTATCTAACGGTTATTTAGTGATACATATTTATATAATGGACTTTGCTATCATGCAAATAGGCATATGTAATCAATGCTACTACGCACAGTTAGATCTAGTTTTATGAAATTATAGAGAGACACTTCGAAAGAATAACATTTTCAATATTTTCATTATAATTCTTGGTAAAGAATTTGTCTACGACGCGACGCGACTGTCTGATTTAGTAGCGACATGTCATGATGTAACAGACATAAAATGGCAGCCCTCTAGAACCCGAGTTCGGCACACGCGCGATGTGAGTTACTAGTGAACATGCTTAGAAGAATACAATTGAAAGATAGAAAAATTGAGGTTACTATATAAGACCATTAGACTTTCATTAACCTGTTCGACTCACGCGCCAATATTATCATATATTAACTAATCACGTACAATCTATACTTATGAGTTATGTTACAACAGACATACATTTTTAAATACTTAAACATAATAATACAATTAGATAAAACTTTGCCTAACTTATACCTATTTGAAACATGTACTATGATTGCGAAACTACCTACTACTAAAACAACCCCACGGTATAAATATGGATATGGTACTTTTTCAGACTAAAGAATTATACAGACGGAGTCCGCCAAAATAAATGGCAGAGTCAATTATTTTTACTTATAAATTAATATAAAAATTTTATTCTTACGTATATTATTTAATTTAATTAGGTACCAAGGTAGTGGGATATAACCGCATGCGTTATCTTCTGGAAGCTTTGAACGATCTAGATGCGCAGTTCAAGAAGTATGGCGGAAAATTGCTTATGATCAAAGGAAAGCCTGATGTTGTCTTCAAGCGTCTTTGGGAAGAATTTGGTCAGTATGTAATAATATGTGAAATAAAAAATATTACCAATTTTGTAAGTGATTTGTTATATTGTTTTCGTGTAATTTTAATTAATTATTTTTGTTAACTTGATTGTTGTTTGGAGAAGATTAAAATGATTATTTACATATGTTATTTGCGTGGTATTGCTAGCTCCTAGATGCGTGAGTCTACAAACACTAAAGTTAAAATGTTAGGAACAAACACAGTTTTCATTTCGACCGTCATTTCAGATGAGAGTCAATTTTTTACCTATACTAATATTACAAAGAGGCAGAGATTGTTTTTTTGTTTATTTGTTGTTTGATTGGACGCCCTTATCTCAGAAACTACTACTCATAATCCGATTTGAAATATTCTTTTTGCATTACATAGCCCGTTTATTGAGGAAGGCTAGGAATATAGACTATCTATTCCATACTAACCGTTAAAACGTACCTGTTCGAGCGCCTGATGATTTTTTAAAGCAACGTATGTTAAACTACTCACAGTTAACTTTAACTTTTATTATTTTTTGTTGTACCGTGTGGGTCATTCGTAAATGAATATACTTCTCTTCAAGTTGTCCTGGTACGCGGTTTTATTTTTTCCTCCGTGTCCTGTTAAGTCCCGTACATGGTCCTTTATCGAGCGGATAGTGCTTATATGGATATTAATAAAAGTAATTGAAGATTATATATCCAAATCAGCGATTGTTAACGACGGAAATAATTAATTAACATGGACATAGAATTGGCCGGTACTGAGAAGTAATGGAAAGATCGAGTACACATTATTTTCAACGGTGTTAAGTTTTATTAGTATAATATCATCACCCAACACTCAAACAGGTTGTATTTAATTTTATAATAAGTTTATATAAAAGGTTAGTACATTTTTCCCTGTGTTAACTTTTATTATAACTCATGCGTAGGTACTCGTATGTGTTAGAAATAATTTGTTAGTTAGTGTTAGATATTATTACAAGTTAGTAATTATATTGTAAATTAATTTAATTAACCCGTAGTGTACTTAAAGTTATCATTTGTTAAAGTTAATATACTTATATTTCTGTTTTAAAAAATAATAATTAAAAAAAATAAGGACAAAATAAAATAATAGTTTGTCATCATAGATTTATTAATTGTATTTACATATGAACATAATAAGTTGCCTATTTGTATTATTATATACAAATTAAAATAAATTGTTAACTTATTACATAGCACGTAGGTACCTCAAAGTTTTGTATAGTTAAGTATTTTATTATTTTATAAACTTGAAATTGTTATTATATACATTCCAGGTTGACATCACACGTTTCCCAGTATGTCCGAGGAAAGGGAGTTGATAAAGAAACGAGGAAGTTTTAAGGGTCGCTTAACTGCATTTATTAATTATCTTGATGCATTAAGTGACAACAAATTAAATAGTTGTGATGTTACCGAGTTACAGTTGCGCATGAGCAAAATCGAAACTTTATATGAACAATACGATGAGGTACAGTTGCGTTTAGAATGTGTGGTTGATGATATAAAAATACAGTTGTCTGAGCGTTCTGAATTCGAGTCATTATATTATAAAACCTTATCTAGGTCTCAGGAATTATTAAAATTATATAATAAAGATAATGAATCGATTGCTAGTTCAAAAAGTACTCATGCCACTATTCATAAGCCTATTAAGTTACCTACTATACAGTTAACAAAATTTAGCGGTTCATATAGTAACTGGTTGGAGTTTCGTGACACCTTTACTAGTCTCATCCATAATAACGACGAGATTGACGATATAAATAAATTTCATTATTTGCGTGCTTCCCTGGAAGGATCTGCTGCTGCTGTAATTCATTCGATTGAATTCTCTGCCAATAACTACACTGTGGCTTGGGATTTAATATGCGATCGTTTTAATAATAAAAGGTTATTAGTGCAAAATCATGTATCAGCGTTATTTAACATTGAAGTTATCACTAAAGAGTCTTCTATAGCGTTAAAAGGTTTGATAGATCAATTAAATAAAAACTTGCGATCACTGGAATCCTTAGGCGAGCCTGTCAAACAATGGGACACCTTATTAATATATTTGGTTACTCGCAAGTTAGATCATAAATCTTATCGCGAATGGGAGGAGTTTAAAGGGCACATAGACAAAGATAGTAAGATTACTTTCGATGTCTTCCTTCAATTCATTCGCACACGCGCTGATTTAATTGAAACTTTGGAATTATCACGAAATAATGTTATTGTTACTAAATCACATTCTAAGGTAAAATCTATGGTAACGACACAAAGTTCTGGTAGTTTAAGCACTGAGTCTGTCACTAAACCTTGTCCAAATTGTAAAGGTGACCACAGTTTAAGCGGCTGTTCACATTTCCTTTCATTAAGTAATGAAGCTCGTTTTAAACTACTGCCTAATTATAAAGTGTGCTACAACTGTTTTCGTACGGGCCATTTTGCAAATACTTGTAGGAAACCAGGTTGCAAATTATGCAAGCGAAAGCATAACACATTAATCCATATTTCCGATATTAAAGGTAATCGTAATGACATAATTGATAACATAGCTTTGTCTCCGTCAACGTCCGCTGCGTCTTCGATCGCCGTTAAGACTGGCAGTGGCGCTAGCAACGTAGCTTTGTCTGCGAATATTTCATCTCCCCATAACGTCATTCATAAACAGCGCGATGTGTTACTGTCAACTGCTTTAGTTAAATTATATGATAAAAATAATCATGAGCACATTGCGCGTGCGATACTCGATAGTGGTAGTACATCGAGTTTTATGACGGAGCGACTGTGTAAAAAGCTTAAATTAACCACTAGTCAGATAGATAGGTCGATTCTTGGGATAAATAACGCGACTTCTCGCGTAGGTAACACTTGTCAAGTAAAAATGACGTCACTGAATAACCATTATAAGACAAAGTTATTTTGTTTTGTGTTGCCATTAATAACAAGTAGTATGCCCTGTTATGAATTAGATTTATCTGACATTAATATTCCTTCTCATATTTGTCTAGCTGACCCCACCTTTTACAAGCCCTCAGATATTGATATTTTGATTGGTGCGGATCTCTTTTGGGACTTGTTAGGCTCAGAGAGAATAAAGCTAGGTGCCGAGAGGCCTGTGTTATGTGAAACCAGGTTAGGCTGGATTGTTTCTGGCCCGATTACCTATAAGTTTGGTAAATCATTATCAAATAAAATTAGTTGTAATTTTACTCGAACTAATTCTTGTAACGGTTCTGAATTAGATTTAATTCGTCAAGATTTAACGCGATTTTGGAATCTTGAAGAGATTCAATCACAGTCCTCTGATTATTTACCAGAAGAAAGATTTTGTGAGGATCATTTTATTAAAAATACAACACGCTTAGATGATGGTCGTTTTTGTGTTCGTATCCCGTTAAAGCAAAATGCTTCTGTTTTAGGTAACTCATTTCATAGGGCTAAAAAATGTTTACTTTCCCTTGAACGCAAATTAAAAACTCAACCCGATTTTAGCAAATTATATCACGAATTCATGTCTGAATATGAAAAGTTAGGTCATATGTCGGAGAATAAAGAATTAAATTTGAACACAGGTAATTATTTTATACCGCATCATGGAGTACTACGCGAATGTAGTGTCACTACAAAGCTTCGTGTGGTCTTCAATGCAAGTTGCCCTACTTCATCAGGAGTTTCTTTTAATGATTTACAGATGGTAGGTCCTACGGTTCAGGATGATCTTCTCTCTATACTTCTTCGGTTTCGACAGCATAAGTATGTTTTGTCAGCTGATGTTGAAAAGATGTATAGACAGGTCGTAGTTCATCCATCTGATAGGCACTTGCAGCAGGTAGTTTGGCGTGAAAATGTACATGATAAAGTCAAAGTATTTAAATTAAACACGGTCACGTATGGTACGGCTAGCGCTCCATTTCTTGCCACGCGCTGTCTTAAACAGTTAGGTATAGAATGTAAAAATGATAAAATTGCCACCATTATACAGCATGACTTTTACGTTGATGATCTGCTGACAGGTAGTAACGATTTAAATGATGTGATGTACATCCGTGATGAAGTTACTACTGTACTTGCCTCAGCTTGCATGCCACTTAGAAAGTGGAAATCGAACGAACCTAGATTAATATCTGGATCCTTTCAGTCGCCATTAGATTTAAGCATGGGATCGGTTGAGCCTAATAAATTATTAGGACTTGACTGGTTCGCTCATTCTGATGAACTAGGTTTTTTAATAGGTTCTAAGATACCTGAAGGCAACACTAAACGTGATTTGCTTTCAGCGATTGCTCGCATTTTTGACCCTTTAGGTCTATTATCTCCCTTTGTTGTTTCTATGAAAATGATGTTGCAAAAAATGTGGTTAGATAAACTTTCATGGGATGAACCTTTAACTCAAGAATATATTACAAGCTGGGATGCTCTTGTCAAAGCTTTGCCTCTTTTGAATCAATTTAGAATTCCCCGACTTGTTATAAAAGATCCATATAAGGCGTTAGAATTACATATATTCACGGATGCATCTGAGCGAGCGTATGGTGCGTGCGCTTACGTCCGTTCTATCGATGGTAACAGCAAGTGTATGGTTCGTTTATTAATGGCTAAAAGCCGAGTGGCGCCAATTAAACCTACCACAATTCCTCGGTTAGAATTGTGTGGCGCCGTTGTAGGAGCTCGAATTTATGAAAAGATCATAAATTCACTTCGGGTAAACTTCGACAGAGTTTATTGTTGGACTGACTCGACTATCGTATTGGGATGGTTACAGATGTTGCCTTCTAAGCTTCAACCATTTGTACGCAATCGCGTTGCTGAAGTTTTAGACAAGGCGGGAAGTTGTAACTGGCAGCACGTCCCAACTGATAAAAACCCAGCAGATCTAATATCTCGTGGCGTGGATATTAGTACCTTGCAAGGTTCAGATTTATGGTGGCATGGTCCTGATTTTTTGAATAAAGATCCGTTCAACTATCCTTCGAAACTTAATTTTTTAAATTTCGACACATTGCCAGAAACTCGAGCTCATGTTGCGTTAAGTATTAAAACTGAAAATATACATTCAAAAGACAGTACTTTCATAAATTTCAAACGTTTTTCAAATTATTTACGACTTATTCGTTGCGTAGCATATGTATTGCGTTTTATTAAAATCTGCCAAAAGATCCCTGTAACTAATAACTTTTTATCAGAAAATGAACTACAGGAAGCATTAAATGCTATTATTATAAAATGTCAGGAGGAATCATTTCCAGAGTATAAATTACTTATAAATAAACAAAGTTTACCTGCAAAAAGCCCATTACTTAAGTTTAATGTTTATTTAGACTCTAATAAAATAATGCGTGTCGGTGGACGTTTAGAAAATTCAGATTTCTCTTATAACAAAAAACACCCTATTATTATACAGTCTACTCATATATTCACTAAATTATTATTCCATTATCAACATAAAAAATTGATGCACGCGGGACCGCAATTATTATTGGCCTCGATAAGAGAATCGTATTGGCCCATAGGTGGCCGAAATTTAGCGAAGGCTTGCTATCGTAGCTGTGTGCGCTGTTGTCGGATAAAAGGTAGTGTAGTTACACCATTAATGGGAAATTTGCCTCAGCAGCGACTTCTTCCGGGAGGTTTTCCTTTTGAAAGTGTTGGCGTAGATTACGCTGGCCCTATGATGTGCGCTAGTCGGCAAGGTCGAGGTTGTAGGCTAGTAAAGGTGTACATCGCGATATTTATTTGCTTCACTACTAAGGCCATCCACTTGGAACTAGTAGGTGATTTAAGTACCAATAAGTTTTTATTGGCTTTATATCGATTCGTTTCGCGTAGGGGAAAACCCATCAATATTTTTTCCGACAACGGTACCTCATTCGTAGGCGCGTACCATGAAATTTCAAAATTTCTTAAATTTAATTGCGATTCGTTGAGTGAAAGTTTGGCAAATGATGGCATTAAAATGCATTTTATCCCCGCGTATACTCCTCATTTTGGCGGACTCTGGGAAGCGGGTGTAAAGTCGACGAAGTATCATCTCAAACGAGTGTTGGGAAATTGTAACCTTACCTTCGAAGAACTTAACACCATGTTGATCCAAATTGAGGCGATATTGAACTCTCGCCCATTAACGCCAATGTCCTCTGATCCTGCAGACTATACACCTCTGACGCCAGGACATTTCCTTATTGGTCGAACGCTTACTTCACTACCACAGCGTGATTACCGGGACGATTCTGTTCATCATTTAACTCGTTTCCAAAGGATTGAGCAACTTCGCCAGCACTTTTGGGTTCGATGGAGCAAGGAGTTTGTTTCCGAACTACAACAGAGAACCAAATGGCGTTCCTGTAGAGATGAGTTGAAGCTGGGTTCCTTGGTAGTGGTTAAAGAGGATAACCTACCACCTCTTAAGTGGAAATTAGGAAGAATTGTTGCAGTGATTCCAGGACCAGATTCAATTGTTCGTGTGGCTGACATCAAGACGTCTGGTGGAGTAATAAGACGAGCTTTCAATAAAATTTGCCCGTTACCCGTAGCAGAGGCTGATTCTTGTTGAAAGATAATCTTTCAACGTCCGGGGGCATGTTCGAGCGCCTGATGATTTTTTAAAGCAACGTATGTTAAACTACTCACAGTTAACTTTAACTTTTATTATTTTTTGTTGTACCGTGTGGGTCATTCGTAAATGAATATACTTCTCATCAAGTTGTCCTGGTACGCGGTTTTATTTTTTCCTCCGTGTCCTGTTAAGTCCCGTACAGTACCCATGGATGAACCTGAGCGAAACGAGGTTGAGTTGAAGGTCGCTAGTTCATCATGAAAGTATCAATGACCTTATTTCACTGATACTATTTGAATAAAAATAAAAAAATAAATTATAATTGAATAAAAATGAAAATTATCCCTTTAAAAGGAAACATCAATATTCGCCTGGAAAGATTTGGATCTTTACTATAAATACTATGAGCTGGAGTAACAAATAGGCTACTGTTAGTAATAAAATTTGCCGAAAGGTGGCGCTACCTGTAAATAATACGATAATTCAAAAAGCGTCTAGTTAAATATAAATAATATAATATGCTTGGACATTAACACACAGCGCCATCTAGTTCCATGGTAAGCTACGAGGCTTGTGTTATGGATACCAAATAGATGATACACTACACATATATAACTTTAAATACATACATATTATAAATATATTTCATAACATCCAAATAAATCAACCATAGGTATCCGTAAGCTCTGCTTCGAGCAAGATTGCGAGCCAATATGGCGTCAACGTGACGAGGGCGTACGCACCATGTGCCGAGAGATAGGCGTCTCGTGTCGGGAACACGTGTCCCACACTTTATGGGATCCCGACACCGTCATACGGACCAATGGGGGTATCCCCCCATTGACGTATCAAATGTTTTTGGTAAGTTATTATAGTTATTTTTTATTGTTATTACTATAGTAACACCGCCAGGTAAATTTCTAAGAAATTAATTAAATTTCTAAGATATCTATTGTTAACTGTAACGCCGGCGTGTCCGCATCGTTGAGAGATTATAGTACGAAATGTTGAAAAAAGAAATTAAATTTCTTTTTACAACGTTTCGTGTTGAATCTTATAACAAATTTGTCTCAGTCTGTCTTTTCATTTTTAGTAAAACGTATTGGAACCATAAGTTTCCTTAACAAATATGATTTAAAAATAGTTCATTTAAAATATCTAAGACCTAAGCACTTACTTAAAATTAAGATAGAATAGACGTCATAATTTTACAAATAACTTTCCTAGATCTTACTCTGATAGGAAATTGTCCATTAAAACCTATCAAAAATAAATTAATGTGTTTGTAAAAATCTAAAAAAATCGGTCAAGTGAGAGTCGAATTCGCACACAAAGGGTTCCATACCATCGCACATGTACTTTTTACTAATATGACTTTTACTCTTAAGTATTTAGTATATATAGAATTTCGGTGATCGATTACGAACGTTAAAAAAATGTTGTATGTATTTTTATTTTTTTTATTAATTGTTATTATAGCGACAATAGAAATATATATTGTGTGAAAATTTCAACTCTCTACCTGTTAAGGTTTATGAGATACATCCCTCTGACAGCCGGACGGACAGCGGAAGCTTAGTAATAGAGTTCCGTTGGCACCTTTCGGATACGGAACCCTAAAAAGATATTGGTGCAATACCTACTCGTTTGTTTCAGAAGATTTAGGTAACAGTAAGACAAATGTGTTCCATTTTCGATCGCTTATAAGTGATCGAAGTGTTTCACGATCTATGTATAATTAAAATAATAAATACATGAGATGTAATATATAGGTAATTAATTACAGCGCTAGCTTTTCATAGCCTTCATTCTCAATAGTAAGATTAATTAATTTATTACATGGCTTGGTAATTACAATCTAAATTTAGAAGCATGTATAAATACTCCATACAAAAAAAAAACATGGGCGGAGCTGCGAGAGAACGTATGTTAACACGTTAATAAATAATAAAAACTTTCAACCCCCCCCGAAGGGGTGATTTCTGGGATAAAAACTTCTGTCCTTCTCAGGTTCTCAAACTATCTTCTTACCAAATTTTATCTAAATCGATTCAGTAGTCCCAGAGATTACTTCCTACAAACAAACTCACAAACTTACAAACTTTACCTCTTTATAATATTAAAGTATGATATATTTAAAAAAATATACAAAGAATAATTAATAATGTTAATAATTCATTTTCAGCATACTGTAGCCATCATCGGGGACCCTCCCCGCCCAGTGGACGACGTTGACTTGAAAGGCGTCAATTTCGGATCTCTCTCCGAAAGTTTCTATAAAGAATTTACCATCTTTGATCAGGTATTTATGTAATGAAATATATATGTTCAATTCAATTCAATTTTCTTGTTAATGTCTTCAAAGCGTGCCAGTTCAGCACAGATTACTTCGCCATTGTCACGTAGAATGGAGAAGTTACGAAGGAGATTTGTCGGTAAAATAAGATTATAATATAATATGTATGTTATACTCAGACTCAAACTAACTAAAAATAAAAATGTCAAAGTAAAAAATAGTAGCTCGATTTCCTGTTTATGCTACTTTTTTAGATTTTTCTATAAAGATAGTTTACGTTCTTAGTCGTTAATTTTTGGGAAAAATATATAAATAAAAATGAACAAAAAAATATTATACATGTATGTACTTATATCTTTTGTTGGCTTAAAAGCAGCAGTTCCCTTCTCCTTAAAAAAGAGATACCATAATAGTAGCTTATTATTTTTTTTTTCTTTATTATTATAATAAATTAGGTATTTTATTAGCGTATAAACGCAAAGTATAAACTATTAATATTTCTGTACTACGAGTATTTTAAAACCAAAATTATAGTTTGGCTTTATGTATGTTCTATGACACTATGTTGTTTAATCTCCTTAAATCTTAGTTGAAAAAAAATTAAGGTGTCTTATTAGGATTTTCCAATTAACTACATACTTTATAATGAGCATAATATGATACTAAAACAATAAGATGTTTGTCTGTTTGTTTGTATCCACTAATCTTAAGAACGGCTTCACCTACTTTACCAGATTTTTTACTGTAAGATAAATAAAAATAAATAAATATAAATATGTTGGTACATTATAACACACATCACCATCTAGTTCCATGGTAGTACAAGTACAAGGCTTGTATTATGGATACTAGATAGTTGATACACTACACATGTATAACTTTAAATACATACATATTATAAATATACACATCCATGGCTGGAATACAAATATCCGTGCCCATTCGACAAATTAATGCCCGCAGCGGGACACGAACCCGCGTCCGCGGGCACAGCAAGTAGGATCACTACAAACTGAGCCAAACGTGTCGTCAAATAGATAGATTAAATAAAATATTTGTCTTTCTTTACGAGGCTCCGAAGCCCGAGGACTTGGGGGTGTTCTTGGAGAACGAAGACATCCGCATGATCCGATGGGTGGGCGGCGAGACGGCCGCCTTGCACCAGATGCAGCAGCGGCTCGCTGTGGAGTATGAGACCTTCTGCAGGTGATAATGAACTTTATTCAAAGGGCCATAAGGTATAAAATGCTACTGTATTATTTTATTATTATAGTCATTTCTTTATACATATTTGCCATTGGCGGAGATATCGACACGAAATAAAAACAGTGCAGTACATTTGATTGTCTTTTTTTATGTTTTCCTACATACCTTACATAATTTTTCTTATGTTTTCCAGAGGATCTTATTTGCCAACGCACGGTAACCCGGACTTGTTGGGACCCCCTATTTCTTTGAGTCCGGCTCTTCGCTTCGGATGTCTTTCTGTGCGCCGGTAACTTACTAAATAACATAAATAATATATGTATATTAAATAATTATTATTGTTCAGCCCTTATAACATTACTACTATTGTTACCCTACTGCTGGACAAGGGTATCCCTTCAGTACGAGGGGGATCACGCCATAGTCCACCACGCTGGCCAAGTACGGATTGGCGGACTTAACATGTCTTTCGAAAACTTGCTAGGTTCTCTCAGACATGTAGGTTTCCTCACGATGTTTTCCTTAACCGTAAGGCAAGTGGTAATCATGTTGGAAATGATTCGGCCATAAGAATATCAGATGTACTAAGACCAAGGATTTAAAAACGCTTCACTTTGTTTCCGAAGAGATAATCTAACATTATATATATTACTAATAAAATATTGGATTGGATATATATATTTTTTAATTTTGTAAATAATGTTATATTATTTTTTAATTTTTGAATTATGATTTTCAGATTCTATTGGTGCGTCCAGGATTTGTTCCATCAAGTGAATCAAGGACAACTCGCCTCAACTCAATTCATTACGGGTTCGTGTAAAACATATTATAGAAGTCGGTCGGTATCGTGGGACATCCGGTAGGAACGAAGTTTCTTTCGCTGTCTGCTCTTCCCTCATACATCTATACAGATAAATAAAATTGATGTGTCTGTTTGTAATGTCAAAATAACAGCTTTTTACTAAATGCATATGGAATTACATGCGGTATTTATAAGAAAAAAACCCACAATTTTTTAAAATTTTTTACACAGTAGTTAACATGGTTATATAATCTGTATAAATATTATAAATGTGAAAGTTTGTGAGTATGGATGTTTGTTACTCTTACACGCGAAAACGGCACAACGGATCTGGATGAAATTTGGCACAGACATAGATTATAGTCTAGAATAACACATAGGCAACTTTTTATCCCGAAAAAATGTACGGTTCCCGTGGGATAGGTTTGTTTGTATTTTCCTAGACGCGAACCCGAGCGAAGCGAGGGTGAGCCGCTATTTGTAAATAAATATATAGCTCCAAAAAAAAATTACTATAATTAAAAAAAATATATATCATACCGATACCGACGTCACAGTATGATATACACAAAAAAAAATACAGTCGAATTGAGAGCCTCCTCCTTTTTGAAGTCGGTTGAAAACGCTTATCTGTCTGTTATGATATACTTTGTCATCATATTCGGTCTGACCAATGGCGTGAGTTTCAACTACTTGGAATTTCTCACCTACATTTGCACTTTGCAATAATTATTTTCTTAATCAAAAAGAAATTACATTAAAAAACACTATATAGTCTGTCTATTCCATACTAACCGTCATAAGGTATCTAGGGACGAAACCGAGCGAAGCGAAGGTGAGTCGCTAGAAATATATAAATGTATGTATGTATGACCCAGGCCAGCTGATATGGCGCGAGTACTTCTACACGATGAGCGTGAACAACCCCAGCTACGGGCAGATGAACGGCAACCCCATATGTCTTAGTATCCCATGGAAAGAGCCTGAAGGTGATGAGTTGCAGAGGCAAGTAGAGTTCTTTTGTATTTTAATAAATATAAGCACATTTATAGAACTTCCTATAATCTCCATATAAAACACCATATGAATAAAAAATCCCTGTATATGAGATTTACTGTTGTGTGTTTTCCATACACATTACACTAATCGCTATATTTCGCCATTAACAAATAAACAAAAACATTTTCATATTTATTATATTAGTATGACCAAGTATGCTTATTCGGAAGGAACGAAGCCCATCGCTTCGCTCCTTCTAAATTTATTTATGATTTCTAAATTCTAACGAATGGTGGTAGGACTCTGTCAAGGCTGAGGAGTCCGACTGGATGGGTACTACCCCCTTATCTATTTCTCCCGCCAAGCAACAATGATTACATTGTTGTGTTCCGATCTGAAGGATAAAGTAGACAGCTCAATTACAGGCAAGAGGCATATCATCTTAGTCCTTACAGTGACAACGCACCTGCGGTTCTGTATTTTTGTAACATAAAACCTAAGTGCATGAACCGTAGGTGTCATGGGTGACAGGTACCGCTTTCCATCAGGTGGGCTGTCTGCTCGTTTGTCACTGAATACCATAAAAAAATGTTTATTTGCTGTAACTGGCGTACGTTCTCATTCATTTACTCAAACTTTTAGAAGATATTTAATAACTAGGTACATTTTTTTCATTATGGGTGAAAATACGACTGTTGAATTTACACAGATATTAGTTAATATTTTAACGGCATTGTTGAATGGTATGTGTGTGCGTAGGCGTACGAATGTACGCGTGTGTGTGCAGTAATACATGTGACATAGATGTATGTATATAGTGACCTTCATTCTATTATTATTGTGTCAATAAAATATTGTAAATATTGTACATGTGTCATGTATTTGAGTCTTGGTATGTGTGTGTATGTCCGTGTGCGTGTGTGTATGCGTAGTACACGCGTGTCGCGTGGCAGATGGCGCGAGGGGCGCACGGGGTTCCCGTTCATCGACGCGGCGATGCGGCAGCTGCGCACGGAGGGCTGGCTGCACCACGCCGCGCGCAACACCGTGGCCTCCTTCCTCACGCGCGGCACGCTCTGGCTGTCCTGGGAGCACGGCCTCGACCACTTCCTCAAGTACCTGCTGGACGCGGACTGGTGAGGGCTTGTTTTGTCCTCCACACACAGACGTCCAGGTTAAGGAGTGAGAAAATAGGAGTTCTAGTAAAATTGGTTTATCAAAATAACAAGACTGTTATTTTTTTTAATTCCTCTTAAATATTAGGTATTCTATCTACTTTCTATCTATATCTATCTAGATAGTAGTAGGTAGGTGCCATTTATGAC
This sequence comes from Brenthis hecate, assembly GCA_951806755.1. Taxonomy (NCBI): domain Eukaryota; kingdom Metazoa; phylum Arthropoda; class Insecta; order Lepidoptera; family Nymphalidae; genus Brenthis; species Brenthis hecate. The sequence continues at coordinate 5,444,665 of OX638266.1, forward strand.
AAAACTCAAAAAAATGTTTTTGTGGGCTGGATCCATTTTGCATAACTACCTCCATATGTATGTATGTACACTCGCTGTACGCAGGTCGGTGTGCGCCGGCAACTGGATGTGGGTGTCGTCGTCCGCGTTCGAGGCGCTGCTGGACTCGGGCGCGTGCGCGTGCCCCGTGCGCCTCGGCCGCCGCCTCGAGCCCTCCGGCCGCTACGTGCGCCGCTACGTGCCCGAGCTCGCCCACATGCCCGACCAGTACATGTCAGTTACGCGCCTCTACAGGGGGATAATCGAACCTCCCAAATCACATATATTTATTATTTTGATTTTCGTATTTTATTTAATTTTTCGTACTCTCAAATACCCATCTAGCTTTCTGTTTTTTAATATTGGGGTAAAACATTTACATATACCACCTGACACCTGTATAGACACAGGTGGTTAATTGAGACTCGATGGCTAGAAAAATCAGTATTACTCACTAAAACTCAACAGAACTTACCCTGTCTCAATGGGGCGTCGCAGGATCGCTCACTCGCCTCCGACAGCAGGTCTGCTCTCACCAGGATAAAGTGAACGCACATTGTGGGGGAAAGTAAGACACTGCGTCGATCCCAAATAATTTGGGAAATGTGCAAGAAAACTAAACTCTTTCCCACCACGCTCTCAGCTACGAGCCGTGGAACGCCCCCATCGAGGTGCAGGAGCGCGCGGGCTGCGTGGTGGGGCGCGACTACCCCGCGCCGGTGTTGGACCACCGCGCCGCCGCGCACCGCAACCGCGCCGCCATGCAGGTACGCCCGGCCCTTCTGCTGGCCTTGCTGCTCTGTCTCTGCTGTCTGTGCGTGTACTGCGCGACATGTAACTTGTGTCCAGCATAAATATACTCAGGGGCGGCGCTAACGTTGAATCCGGCCCTGCTTATCTGTCTGTGCACATCTATAGCGTGATACATAACTTTGAGGAAAAATAAGCTTCGCATTGTTTAACCTTTCTTGTGTCTTTGTGCGTCTAATGTGCAACACTTAACTTGTGTCTGACATAAATGTACTTATTGACCCTTTTGTTCACTTTGCTTTTGTCTCTATAAAGTTATACCAACGATGACAGTTTTGAAAAAAATATTTCTATTCTTTCTATAGACTGTTCTTATCTGTCTGTGCATGTATACTGCGTGCTACATAACTTGTAGGAAAAATAAGCTTTTTACTGCTTATCCTTTCTGTTGACTTTGCTTATTTGTTTCTATGTGTTTTAATTTTATTAAATTATTTTTTATTATATGCAACACTAGCGGCTCACCCTCGTTTTGCTGGGGTTGGTCCCTAGGTTGATTCCCCGTACAAACTTTCATCCACATTTTCACCCCTCTAAGGGATGATTTCCGGGATAAAAAGTTATATATTTATGTCCTTCCTAGGGTCTCAAACTAGCATCTTACCAAATTTCATCTAAATCGGTTCAGTAGATCCAGAGATTATCCCCTACATCAAAAAGTCACAAACTTTACCTCTTTATAATATTAATATAGATAATAATTTCAATATATTTCATTGTAAACAATTATGAGTTTAGGAGTTACGTCGTGTACTCGAGAAGGCTCCTCCTCACTGCTGTCCCTCATCAGAGGACGAAATCCGCCAGTTCATGTGGCTCGGCGACGAGAACCAACCGGAGATCACTACTGCATAAACTAAAACCGACTTTACCATAACGAAATTAAGTCGAAAATGCATTACATATTATATTTTCTTTTTATTTTTAAAATATTATGAAAGAAATAATTTGGCGATACACCATGTTTATGATGTTGTATATTTAAATTTTATTTTATATCTCATTTTTAGGAAATATATATATATATATATATATATATATATATATATATATATATATATATATATATATATATATATAGATATATATATATATATATATATATATATATATATGCAATAATATTATATATATATATATATATATATATATATATATATATATATATATATATATATATATGCATTTTGTCTTTTTATTGAAAAAAATATATTTGGTTATTTTAATTGTCATCCATACATCATCATAGCTCATCAAAGTTGGCGATATTTTGATTAATTTATATTATTTTAAATTTAAGCTTAAATTGAAATTATTTGGTATTTGAATGGATATGGAGGATAAATTTTAAGTTTAGATGTTAAGTAAATGTGTTATTCTATGTTCATTTAGGTTAAGTTTTTTCAATCTCATAGCTATATATATTTTAAGTTTTCAAAGAAATCGTATGTGATACAAAAAAAAAATACAGGGAAAGATTTTGCTACATTCTAATCCGAATTTATATAACAATAAGAATTCTATTAAACAAATATTATGGATTGAATATTTTACTATGATGTAGATGATGGAATTAAAAACAAGCAAATTAAATTAGGGGGAAAAAAATAGAAAGTAAAAATGAAATTAGAAACACATAAGGAATTATATACACAATTATGACTGATTTTTGACACATTTCTATAAGAAAAAATAAAGTGATAAGTTAAAGAGAGGTGTATTCCTATCTCTTACATTCAAACAATTTTAATAAAATACATTTCCAACAATCAGCAAGTTGGGTAATTTAAAATTTTATTTAAATTATAGAATTTGATTTTTGGACGATATATTATTTTTATTTTAGATGTAAGTAAATGTTAACAATTATATTTTAGAATAAATATAAAAGAAATATATGTTGTTTAAATGTCGAAATAAATGTTTGTGTAATAAATGTTTGTTTTATGTATTTTAAGACAAGTATTGGTCATAAGTGTAATCTTGTAATGGTATATGTCACTAAACTGGTACTGGTGATAGATTTGTAATTTTATATTGTTTGTTTTTTTTAACGTTTATTGATTAAAAAAATCTGGAACCATCCACCTATATTCTCTTTCATCCCAGAAATGCTGCCACCAGTGGTGATGGTATATGTATATGAAAATAGTATGATTTGACTATTAATATAAAAATGATTTTTAATTTTTTTTTCCAAAAAATCTTTTTTTATTTGCGTTTTTGTCTCTGGCAGCGTTAGAAATTAACCTTATGCCTATATTTTTGAGGTATATTCAAATAGGTATATTCAATATTGTATCAGTCATTACATATTTTTATATATTATTACCGTTTATAGTCATAGGCTTAATTGTACCAAAGCAAACCAAATTTTATTATTTTTAACGAAATTAAAATTTTAATGTCTATGTGTACCTTAGAAGTTATGAATCTGTGGTAAATGTAATAAAAATCTTTAAAAATGTATTATTATTGTTTTATTTCCACAATTTTGACAATATATAAAGATCTTTAAAATATATAGTCAGTAGTTATGGAGCAGTGTTGTCACAACTCATAGCTAATTTTAAAACTATTAATATAGTAAGTAGTCCACAGTTTTAAAGGAAAATATGTTCTAAATTTTTTTAATCTTTAATGGTTTAAAAGAAACAAACAACTAAACAAAGCTTCCTATTTACAGATGTTTTTAGAATTGATGCTTTTGGAAAAAAAATACTCATTATAATGTAACAAGAGTGCACTTGATTTACATGGAATGTATAATTAAAATTGAATTTGCTTTATTTTTTACAAATTTTTAATTTTTTAAATATAGGATATTAGTGTTTATCTAAAAAGTATCAACTTTTCTTAGTCATAATTAATCAAAAATAACTCTACAAAGTGGTGGACTTAATAAATAATTATAAATATTTACTAAATATTATGATCCATTGCTTGCTGCGAGAGTTAAATTACTAACTAAAGCGTTGAACACTTTACTAGTATTGCTCTCCGGTAATTCTTTGACTGCGGCAACTCCTTTACCTGCTAATGCACCAACTCTAGGATCAATCGGAATAGTCCCTAAGAATGGTATTTTAGATATTTCTGCTAATGATTTTCCACCACCACTCGAAAATATATTAGTACATTCACTACATGTTGGACATTCATACCTGAAAAAATGAAAGAAAAAAGTGAAAAATGTAAACAAGAAAAATAACTTCTTTTGAATTTGACTCTTTAGAGTCAAATTTTAAAATTCATTTTAGAATGAATTAATTTATTGATTTCTGAATAATTTAAAAATAAGGCTGTCATGATTCATGACTACGGAATATTAAAGAGGAGAAAGATTGTTTTATATTGTATAGGTACATGTAAATGGTAACAATATGTGAGAACAATATCTATAAAATATTTTAATTTTAGTTACTTTTATAAAGAGTACTGATACCAGATTATACTATAAATACAGTGTAATCAGAAAGAAATTTAGCTTATATTAATATTTTTCAACAATTTTTTTATCTTCAACATTAACAGTTAAGAATGTAATCAAAAACTACCTAATAGAAATCAATGGACATTAAAATTAATTATTTATTCAATACAAAGTACAAACTAGTAATGCTTACCCACTCATATTTTCAAGAATTCCCATAATGGGAATACCAGTTTTTCGACAGAATGTGATCTCTTTGCGGACATCTTCTATGGCAACTTGCTGTGGTGTTGTTACCAATATAGCTGAACATTGTGGAACTTGTCGTAAATTCTCCATCACTGTTATATGTTCATCAGATGTGCCTATAATTAAATTATATATATTCATTAAAATCTCTATTATATTAACATAAACAGAGTATTGATAATTTTGGTTTAAATCACTAATAATGTTCTTAAGATATTTTAAAAATCAATACTATACAAATACCTGGTGGTGTATCTATGACAAGAAAATCCAAATCTTGCCAATAAACATCTTCTAAAAATTGTTTAATCATTGATGTTTTTTTCGGTCCTCTCCAAACAACGGCATCGTCTCGAGACTTTAAAAGGAACCCAATAGACATAACACCTAGTTTTTGTTCTTCATCTAAGTACACAGGAACCCAACCTTCTGGACCTTGATGAATACTTTGGCCTTCTAAATTCAACAAATATGGAACACTTGGCCCACATAAGTCAATATCAAGTAACCCAACCTAAAAAATAACTATTATTTAAATTGTTACATTGGTGTGATGTACTTTATATCCAAAATTAAAAGTATGTGTAAGAAAATCTAAATACTTGTTATTTCTAACCTTAAAACCTCTTTCTTTAAGTGTCAGGGCTAACTGTGTGCTAACTGTTGATTTTCCAACTCCGCCTTTACCTGATAGCACTAATATAATTTGTTTTACGTTTTCTAACATATTTAAATATTTACAAATATGTAAAAATAGCTCTAATATTTTTAGATTTTTAACTGTCAAAATATTATTAAGTAATAATAGAGTAAAAATATCATCTATTTCGAGCTATTCGAGTGATTTTTCTAAAATAACTTCTTGTGTTTATTAAACTAGTAAAAAGATTTATCTATAAAATTTTTATAATAAAATTAATTTTAAAGTTGTTTTAGGTACAATAAAATAATTTTGAAGTTTATTCTAATTACTAAGAATCTATACCCAGAAATTAAAAAAAATATTACATAAAGAAGGCGCTTGCGCCAAAAAGCGATAGTAGCGACGCCTTGTATATTTTTTGTCAGTTTTGAATGGATTTTCTAGGCTGAAGTCGTGTGGATTGTGTGCCGGTTCTTTTATAGGGAGATGCTACATTTTTTTCATATTTTAACAGATTACTGGACGTTTTATGACATAATTAGTTCTTGATATTGTTACTTCTTTTGTTTCTTATAATTTTTAAGTGAACATCAGTGCTTGTGTGTTTTATTTGCGTAGTATTTGAGTTCAGTGGTTGTGCAAGATTTTATAGGGACAAGGCACGAGATTCCGAACACAATAATCTATAGCTTTCTGACATATATAAGGTATTTATATTCAACTATAAATAATATACGTAATTTACTTTTGTGTTTAATTTGACGTAATACTTGAGAGTATTTATAAACGCTGCCTTGTGCGTACTCTCGTGTGCATGGTCGATCCACCCTTACAATATCGCTATGATTGGTTGAGGATAGATTTAAACTAATGAACTATATAATATTTATTCAGATTGTTAATCATAAAAATGACACTATTAATATCTGCAGCCACGCCTCTTACAAATAATATCGTAGTACAATTATTTTAACTCAAGTCAGTGTACTTGTGAAGCAATTAGATTTATGTTAATAAAAAATAAATTCATAATGAGATGTACGTGAAGCTTGTCCGATGAAATCAATATTTAAACAATTTATCACTTACTTTTTAAATATATTCTAGTGTTAATAATATTGAAATAAATTCTTATTAAATATAGTTTATATTTAAAATAATCAATAATCAGTGTTAAATAATTAACTATGAATTGGGTAATTGTTACATCCAAAGTATGATGAGTATTATTTAATTAAAAGTTGTAGAAATTTGTATTTTATAAAAAAATTACCATTAATAGTTTCAAAATCCAGTTGTTTTCAACCATATGCTTATTGCTTAAAAAGAGGAATGCATTGTATCTCGTTTCTACGATATTTTTCTTTTCTTTTAACCTATCTATAAAAATCAAAAATAATCATAATATCCTAGTTATTATTAAGTATATTACAATTAATTACATATATTTTTGTTATCATGTCCTCTACATTCTATGTGCCATTTTCAAGGGAATCTGTGTACAAATTTTTAGTTGATTATTTTTCTATTGTGCTTTCTGATATTTAAGTTTATTTAATTGTCATTATTAATATAATCTAGAAAGTTATACAAAATTTATTGAACAATATTTAAATGTTGGAGCTGTAAAAATAGTTAAACACAAAGACTCCAGAAACTATAAAAATCATCTGCTGTGACATCATTGGAGACCTCTTGGGTCCCCCTACAATGGTTAAAGGTGAAAGAAATAGCAACTCTAATGTAAAAATTACAGGAGCAACAAAAATATAAGCAACAGATTTGTGAGTGACACAATACCTATTAGATGTGAATAGACTCGAACTGTCTTAAATATAATAACAATTCAGATCTTATTAAAGCTAAGTAGTTGATTGCAGATAAATAAAAATGAGGTAAACACAAAATACAAGTTAACTTTATAATCATACTAGCGACAAACCCTCAATAAAAACAAATCTATTCCTCGGAAACCATATATTTTTTCAGGATAAAAAGTAGCCTATGTGTTATTCTAGACTATAATCTATCTCTGTGCTAAATTTCATCCGGATCCGTTTAGCCGTTCTGGCATGAAAGAGTAACAAACATCCATGCATACTCACAAACTCACATAATATTAGTATAGATTATTTCAAATGTGATTATTTTCATTGTCCATATAGCAAAAGCTATATTATTGATTTACAATTATTATTGTTCTAATAGCACTTTCTGCCCCGTGTGTCTGTGACCTTAGAGTAATAAATAAGGGTGTACCTTCTCACCCCTTGTGAGTCACAGCGAGGGTTGGAATTTGAACTTTTGGCTGTTATCTTAATTATTGATTTTAATATTTGGGCTACTTAAATGGTGAAAAAAATGAGTAAATGTAAACCTTACCTTATTGTTTACAGTTTTATTTTGAAGCTCTATGCTTTTTTATTAAGCATTCTGAATTATATGTGATTAGTTATAAATTTATAATGTAAAGTAAAAGGGAAAAACAATAAACGTATTCGTCACGACACTCTTGTCACGATGTTATTATATGGACGTAGTGCGTAACTGAATATCTAGCCATCTACCAGTTAGGTAGTAAAAATGTAAGTACACACACATATTTCTCAACGAGATTTCATTTTTTATACATCTACAGAGGAATATTAAAAAATGGTGAAAAAATGTATTTTAACACCTCCAGGTAAATTTCTAAGAAATTAATTATTTTTTTAAGAAATCTATTGTTAACTGTAACGCCGGCGTGTCCGCGGTCGTTGAGGGACTAATATGATATGGTTTTGTTATTGATATGATGACATATAAAATAACATTTTGAACTTAGGTGTTTCTGGTGTTACCAAATGCGCGTTTGTCACCAAAATATAAACTGTATTTCGAATTTCATTAAAATCCTTTGAAGAAGTGCTAAGTTAAATGAAACACTACATGTGAAGAAGTACTAAGTGAAATATTACTCTAATATTAAATTAAGCTTTAATTTTTCTATAGCACCTGTTTTCTTACTCTTATTTAGTACTAGCGGACCCGACAGACGTTGTCCTGTCTACACGTCTTTAATTTGAAAATTTCAAACTTTTTGGACAAAATTGTGAATCTAAACCATTCCCAGATCCCCTTGAACACACACAAAAAATTTCATCAAAATCGGTCCAGTCGTTTGAGAGAAGTTCAGTGACATACACACTCACAGAAGAATTATATATATAAAGATTAAGCCAGTAGGTTACAGGTACGAGTTACGTAATATCTTCGTACGTCGAACCAGTGATTTCCACATTTTAATATTACCTTATTAGAAAAGTTCGATAGTTTCATCCGATTAATTCGTAAAGATCTTCGATCGATTATAGGGTGCAACCTGGGTAGGACGCACCCGATAGCCCGCACCAAACAATTAACATTGGGATTTGTATATAGATGCTACAGCGTGTTTTTTGTGCTGAGTGACAAAAGTACTAATCTATACTAATATTATAAAGAGGTAAAGTTTATGAGATTGTGACGTTGTAGAGGGTAAGCTCTGGATCTACTGAAACGATTTAGATGAAATTTAGTAAGAAAATAGTATGATACCCTGGGAGAGACATAGGATACCTTTTATCCCGGAAATCACCTCTTAAGGGGGTGATAATCGGGATGAAATTTTGTATGGAGAATCAAGCTAGGGATGAAACCGAGCGAAGCAAGGGTGAGTCGCTAGTTGTTCTTTAAAACTGAGTATAGGGACGACATGTTGTTTTGCATAGATTTATAGATTGAAGTATTTCATATGTTACTTTACATCTTTGTTGGTTAAATGATTCCTATGTCGGTCTGTACAAGATGTTACCTGATCTAAGACAGAGCTCATTAGTATAAACATACAAAAAACCTAAATTATATAATAAACTTACTTCTGATATATATGTATAATTATAATAGTATTTGAATCAATTAGATCCAATTTTAGGAAACGTTTATAGTTTATACATAAAATGTTACAGTCTGTAAAAGAAAACAAGCTATTATTTAGCATGGCTAGTTCGAAAGCCATGACGCGATCGATCTCCCTCATAATATTTCATTTGAAACATGAAAAAAATATCGTATTTATTACTGTGCTTGAAATGAGTACAAAGCATTGTTATTCTTTCATAAAATAAATATAGGCAAGTTGGAATAACATTTAGCATTCGTGGCATTCGAGACCTCTTAAAAATGTGGTTGCGTAAAAACTTCATGGAATAAATTCCCGTCAAAAGCAGATTAAATAGTCTCGCTTCAAGCGTTAAAATCGTATCGCTTTGGATCTTGCCAACGAAAATACTATCTATATTTTTATTGTTAGTTCAAAAAAGAACACGTATGTTTTACACCTTCCCCATTTAAACATTTAATCCCTCCACGACCACGGACACGCCGGCGTGTCAGTTAACAATAGATTTTGTTAGAATTTTAATTAATTTCTTAGAAATTTACCTGGAGGTAGTCACAAGAAATCGTCTATATATTAGTGTATAAATATTTGTTCAGTGTTTTTATAGCCGAAAAAAGCAGTGGAACAGGCAGAGGGAATATGAAGTCATCCTATAAGGTACTCTCACTCTTAATTTTTTTTTATTACCTACAGATGTATCTAAATAGTTTTAACATTACGTAGATATAATTAAATTTATTTTAAATAAAACTATCTTTTCGGATTTTTTTGCGGATTTATTTGGATTTTTGGTTCCATTCCAAAATTTATTTATTAACATCTTTTATCTTATTTTTTGATTATTTCGTAAACTCTTTATGTGACCCTTATTTGATGGACTATTAACCACATCATTTGTATCTGTTCCTGAAGTGGTTTGGTCGGGAACCAAAAATCAAACTAAATCCGCGAAAAAATCCAAAAAAATAGTTTTATTTAAAATGTCAAATATTCGCGTAAATCTAAGAAAATATTAACAGAATATTGAGATAATTTTTTTAATACTTATATTAGGTATCGTGCTATAGTTCAAGTTTCATTTTACTTATTGATATCCAAATATGTACGTCCAAAGTCCGGTATTTTGTCAGATCTGGGGTTAGTAGTATCGTAACCACAGCCCTAATTCCTCCGGACACCGAATCCCCGTTTGGCAATGCGTTTACAAATATCTAGGTCATAAATCAACAGCATGGGGGATCGACTATTATTGGATACATCCAGCTGTGAATTGTTAATACTGTATTATTCCCTTGTGGTCAGGGGTTCATATAATTTACATGGTAATTAATAATTATAATATTAGTGATGATACATAAATAATAAATGACGTGACATGACGTTTGTAATCAAAATTAGTATTTTTTATTTTTTCCCAACTATAAAGCTGATGAGGTCAATTGTTATGCTACGTGTGCATATCTATAAACATATTTGTTCTATCTATATCTGTTCGCTCGGGTGCGTGCTTCTGTAGGTACGTTTGAATTTTTTGAGCGGAACCAAAATTGTTTTTCTTAAATAAAAATACCTTAAATTACTCTTTATAACACCAGCTATCTGCCAGTGTAAGTTCCGTCATAATCAGTCAGCCGTTTCGAAGTTACCGGTACAAACAGACAGACAAAAAATGTAAACATTGTGTTCTTCTTATAAGTACCATAAATAATTTCATGTGCATTTAATAAAAATCCGCTATTTTTACACACAGACACTTCAATTTTATTTATTTGTATTGATATATTCTTGTTCTAATATAAGACTGTGACATTTTATTGTTTTGTCTCACTAAATTTCTACTATGTTTAAATGAATTCAATTAAATACTGCCTGGTGGATTAGGATTGCATTGTGCTCCCAATCTGACTATTGGCATTTCCCTCGGGATATTTTGATTTTGTCAAACAAATACGTAATATATTGTCTGTATAGGTTTAGGTATCGCCCGAAATAATAAAAAAAAAAAGAAAAAAAACAGAGTAAAGCCCAATTTTACTACGCGCTTCTCTTATCTGTCAATTGAATTATATATCTAATAAAGTTATTGCCTAAATAATTATTTGGTTCATATAACAAGTTGTTTTGAACTTTGTTTTTTACTTTAAATAACGCATTTTCCAAATCCATTTTTATGCACCTACAACGCGTTGTATATCGGATTAACGCGTAGATTAAAACCTATTTATTGCCATCAAGTCACTGGAATGGGTTCGTTAACATTGCTGCTATGCGGGTTCTGTTACGGGAAACTTTGTTAAGCTTATAATTTGGTCACACTTAAAATTTTCGTCATACAAAAGAATGTTATAACTCGTCATATAAAAATGGGACGATAAAAAGTGTTATTAGCGAAATGGGACACGGTAAATTGTAAAGGTTTCCAGTTAAAACCGTAGTTTGCTCAAGCACTCGTCCACTGCAACTCTCAGCCCGCCTCGGGGTGTGCTTTGAATTGGGTTAATGCTTCTTTTTCTATATCATGCACTAATGGCTCTGTGATGAACGTTTAGTCACGTATCTATACATATAATAAAATTCTAACTAAGCCAAATCTGTACATTAAATATTTTTTGGAAAATCTTATTGAAATAGACATTATTATCGATACAGAGGTCGAATCTATAGTTTTTAGAATTTTTGTCTGTCTGTCTGTTACCGCATCACGGAAAAACCACTAGAGGAATTTTAATGAAATTTGGTATGATGGTAGCTGGTTATCCGGGTCAACATATAGGATACTTTTTACTGCGGGAAAATATCTCATTTCTGAGAAAAAATACAAAAACTGCAATTAAGAGTATACTAATACGTAAAACTTAAGAATTTTGTTTTTGGTCATCTGAACGTGGGCGGAGCCGCGGGCAATACTAGTATTTCTTTAAATATTAAATATATATTTTTTATAATGTATTTTTCCTATGAATATACATATAGGTACATAACAATCATATTAAAGAAAAATTATTTTAACAATCTTTACATATAATAAAATAGTAACAAAGCGAATTTTTACATGAAATATTTTTTATAAAACAAAGTAAGTAACAGACGTGTTGTGTACAGAATATAGATCCCGAAAAATAGTTAATAAAATTTTTGTCTGTTTGTCTGTATATCTGTATGCATTTAACGCAAAAAGTACTTAACTGATTTTAAATAAATATTGTAACGCTGGTTTAACTATACCACTTCAACTTAAATCTTAAAAAAACCTACTGAAAAGTCCGCTACAGCATATGTCGATTTCCTAAGGTAGACTCGCGATAATAACTAGTTTTATCTATTTAAAACGTTCCTAGGGACGCACCCGGAAGAAAATGAATAAATCCGCGACAAAATCCGAAAAGATAGTTTTATTTAAAATGTCAAATATTCGCGTAAAACTAAGAAAGTATTATAAGAAAATTAATAAATTAATTTTATGTTTCGCTGCATCATTTCTTTAGTACAAGAATACTTCAAGATTATTCAAGGTTGGTTTTGTAATAGTTTTCGTTTGAGTTCCCGCGCTATGTTTATTTGTATTGACGCTGGGGTGGAAATCCAATCAACTCCCCCCACAATAAGTGAGCTCTCTCAATTTGTTTCGACGACTTGACGCGCTTACGGTTTTAAACCAAACGTCAGAACAAATACTAAGAATTGCTTACAATTTGTCTGGCTACGACAGTATTATAATACTAAGTAAACTTAGAAAAAGAAAATAATTATAAAAATGTAACGTCAAAAGATTTTTCATTTACGCATATTATGTATTTTAGAATAACACAAAAATACATATGAATTTACGACTAACCTATAAAGTTATCTAATTTCTTCTTCAAAGCCGCATTATACATAAATCCGTCGTCATAATTTTTCGTCGCATCTGTGTAACGAAAATATATTCTTTGACAGACGGTCTTCACACTTATGCAAGTATAAATTTTTTCATCATTTTCCTAAATATTTTTTTAAAACAGTTGTATTTTTTTATGTGAATAACAGACAACATTGAATGGTCTTACGACACCTGCACTATCGATGCCTTGACATATTACGTACAATGACTTAGGCTGTCTGACCTTATGTTAGAAAGCCATCTAGCATTTATGATTGTTTAATCTATACGGTTAAATAATATTGAAGTGTCTGTTAGTAATGTCAAAATAACAGCTTTTTAATAAATGCATATATATGAAATATACGGTACTTAAAAGAAAAACAATTTTTTTTAAATATTTGTCTGTCTGTTTGTTCCGGCTAAACTCCGAAACGGCTAGACTGATTTTGACGGGTTTTCACTGGCAGATAGCTGATGTTATAAGGAGTAACTTAGGTTACTTTTATTTTAGAAAAAGAATTAGGGTTCCACTCAAAAAATTAAAACGCGTCTAGGGTCGCACCCGAGCAAAGCAAGGTAAGTCGCTAGTCATTATATATAATGTTTTAATAATTTATCTTTCATTTTGTTGCATTGTTAAGTGCGAGTCTCGTATATAAAACATATTTTACTGAAGGTTTCAGTGTAATAACACTTAAGGTTTAAGTGTGACGATTTTTATGATAAATTACAAAAAAAAAAACATACAAAGATAGGCGCGAAATACATAACACTTTCCTTGCAGTCGTCTAAAAAGATACTCTTAACATGCATTTTTTTAGTAAAATGACACAAGGTCATGTTAAAATTCAGCCGCCTCCATATTACGATTAAAAAAATCAGCCTTTTTAATTTTTCTATAATCAATTATTTATTATTCTCATCTAGATTAATTTTAAATAAGTATAATAATGCATTTAATTATACATAGATATTTTATACATTTTACTTTTTATTAAAAAGGATCTTATACAGAATATTCAATTAAGCATAATGACAGAGCATTAATTTTATTCTGAACGCTTAAAAACCATTTAAAATTATCTTTATGAATATTAAAAGGTAAACCATTACTTCCATTTCATCATTGGTGAACTGCATATTTATAACCGCGTCTTTCATCTCGCAGGTGCAACTAGGTCATGAACCTCGTGCATTGGTATAGATATTGATCGCTGCACTGGATGTTTTTCATTACATGGCCTTAAAAAATGTATGTATGTATTTTGTGGGAATATTGTTTGTGTAATCTATACATATAATAAAATTGTAACTGAGCCGAATCTGTTCATTAGATATTTTTTGGAAAATCTTATTGAAACAAACATTATTATCCATACAGAGGCCGAATCTATAGTTTTTAGAATTTTTGTCTGTCTGTCTGTTACCGCATCACAGAAAAACCACTGGAGGGTTTTTGATGAAATTTGGTATGGTGATAGCTGGTTATCCGGGTCAACATATAGGATACTTTTTACCGCGGGAAAATATCTCATTTCTGAGAAAAAATATAAAAACTGCATTGTAAGAGTATACTAATATGTGAAACCTAAGAATTTGTTTTTTAGCCGCGGGCAATGCTTGTTTGATAATATTTGTATATTTTGGTATTTGTTAGGTAGTCTATCTAGGTACGATTAAGTAATTAATTATTATTTCTAACTGATATATTTACCACAGTAAGTATAACAAACTTAAGAAGATGTTTGTCCGTACTTCGTCTGTCCGAAATATTGTTTTTTTAGCACAAAATTATGTGAATTAACTCTTGATTTTGTGCATCATCATCAATCATCATGGTAATTTGACATTACTTTGTGTTTGAGTAGTGCTGAGTGTAGAAAATGTGTTTTTCTGCTCAAAAACGTAGTTAACAGCTTATATTCAATGGTGTTTTCACGTGGTGACATATCTAGTTATCTACTACTATAAAAAACGATAAAAAATGGAAAACCTTGATGATCTTTATTTTGTTATAGTAATAATTGATTTATAAGGAAGAGAGTTCCTCATGAAATTGAAAACGGGCCATATAAAATAATAATATGATATATAAAAAATTCAAATTTAATTTGAATTTAGGGTTCCTTAGCCAAATAGTACCTATAGGTATTTAGAATTTACTATAAAAAGGGAAATAAAATAGCACATTTAGTTATTGTTAAATATATATCATTTTTTAACTTAATTAGATTTTAAACTACTAATTTTGTTTGTATCAGTTCCAATGCAGTTGCAGTTGTGAATTCGCGCTCCCTTATCGTTCTCGAGTGGGCGGCGTCCGCCTGATAACAACCATGTATCTTCTATTTGTAATAGGCACATATTATGCTATTTAACCTGGTTTTATATACAAGTAATTATGTTCTGACTAGCTTGTAGCTACGATTATGTTAGTACTCTTAGTTTTAACTGCCTCGGTGGTGTAGTGGCTAGCATGTACGGCTGCACACTCGGAGGTCCCGGGTTCGAGTCCCGGGTCGGGCCAAGTTTAGTTATTGGGTCTCAGTAACAATCCGGATTTGGGAAGTTGGCGGTGTTTCACCCCCGTGCCTCCGAGAGCACGTAAAGCCGTCGGTCCTGCGCCTTAACTCTCACCGGTCGTGTCGAGCAGTTGTCCCACCGGAGTATGAGAGTGACAGGAATAGAGAGTGCACTTGAGTCTGGACGTACACTTGTGCATTGTAATATCTCCTGCGCAGTTGGCTAGTCTCGATGAGATTGGCCGTCGTAGCCGGAATTGGCTAGGAGAACATCATCATCACTCTTAGTACTTAATCTAAATATCGTATGTGGCCCTTCATCGGTATGTGGCCCTAACATACTGTATAATAATGTGAAACGGTCTTATTCTGAACAAATATTTTGTTGTGTTTAGTTAAAGGACAAGAAATCGATTGTAGAACAGTAGGCCTATAGTGCAGAATGTAAGATAATATAACACATGTAAAAATCCTGTGATAGGAAAATTCAAATCTCGCGGTAATCCGTTCAACGTATCCGTATCGTGGGTAACAGTTATCATAAATGTGAAGATCAAGTGAGGGTACCTGCAAAAAACACATCCGATCGTTGGGGATGCCGTACCTACACTGCTGTCCGCTAGTCTGCCCGTGTACTATACGGCTGGTGCAACCCAGTCAAAACGTCCGGAACAAGGTATTTTACTACCGTTCCCGTTGTGTCATTCTTATAAGAAAAATCTAATAATATTTATACAGATTTATTTCGTTTAAAAATATTTCATTTATAATAGCCTTATTAATTTGTTGTAATAATATTATGTAGATTATAATATATTTTAATAATAATTTCTTGCGTGATACATATATTTAGCCGGTATTTTATCAGGAATTGTAGTGACTAACCCGGAAGTTGGCTATCAAATTGTTGTATGAATTACTTTGTTTAAATCGCTTCATAATGAATTGATTGTTTTGAACCAAAAGCCACAATACCGCGATTGTGACGTGTTCCCGTTATCTATACTAATATTATAAAGAGATAAAGTTTGTGAGGTTGTAGGGGGTAATCTCTAGATCTACAGAACCAATTTAGATGAAATTTAGTAAGAACATAGTTTGAGACCCTGGGAAGGAAATAGGATACTTTTTATTCCGGAAATCATCCCTTAGGGGGATGAAAATGGGAATGAAAATCTGTATAGGGAATCGACCTTTTGAAACAAACAAACTTTTTCAAACAAACCGTTTAAAACCATACGGTTTTATATAATATGATGAAAACCATTACAAATAACTGCAATTTATTTATCGAAATTCATACATTTATACAATTTATATTATTAAAATTAAATAAAGCAAATTGTATAAGTAGGTAAAATATATGAAATAGGCATTAATAAGACGTAATCACTAAGATATGTATATATTGCCATCCAGATAAGAGTACCATAGTGCTATAAGGTGTTCAATAGATACTAGTAACAGGTTGGCAAGAACAAGTTACCATAAGTTAGTTTAGCAATGGACGTGGAATTGATATAAAAACTGAATTGATTAATTTGTCTGCGCTAATTTTGATTGCGATATCAATTGGAGTTCTTTATCGACAAGCTGCTAGGTGAAAAGTTATCGCTTTTGATGATGCAATTTTTAGCTTCAACTAAATGCTAGGTATGGATTATTTTGCTTTACTTATACATATAGGAAATTTTTGCAACTCTCTCACATTTCAGGGTTAATGTAAGGAGATAACATTAGTAGCGTATGTCACTGTTCGGCTCAAAACCCTATTTTTATACATAAATGAGGCTCACCTTCGCTCCGTTCGGGTTCGCCTCTAGAAAAACAAAACAAAAATCTATCCCACGGAAAACGTACATTTTTCTGGGATAAAGAGTCCAGACTATAATCTATCTCTGTGCCAAATTTCATCCAGATCCGTTTAGTCGTTCTGACGTGATTGAGTAACAAACATCCATACACACTCACAAACTTTCACATATTTTATAATATTAGTAAGATTAATTATTATCACCGTTCATCTGTGTTATTGACGTGTGATAGATTTACCAAAACTGTTGTTTTGGTAATTAGAAAAGTGTAATCTAAAGTTAATAATTTAGATATACTTTATTTTACTACTAATATTTTGGTCTATCTGGAAGTTATTTTAAAGTTTAATTAAAGGCACAGTCGGGATTTAAACGGTCTGCAAAATTGAAAAGCCAGTCCCGGCCAGGGAGCGTTAATTCACCGCTGTTTATTGCCCATTGAAAATGACTGTCGTTAAAGACTTTTTGCTGAAAAATGAAAGGGTCCTCTACATTGCCTGCATCGAATGTGGTCTTATAGCTTTACTACCTCGAACTTTCAGAATTAAAATGGTTATTCTTGCTTAGTTACTTTACTAAGAATACAATAAGAACTTAAAACAAAGAGTAGTTTTATGATAATCTTACCCTTACTTTTCCTATCATCATCATCATATCATAATTATTACTTTGACTGCTCAATGTAATAAACACTCAGTTTTTAGTTCAGTTCAGTTAATATTGGTAAAAGATAAAAATTAAACGGAATGTCTTACTAATATTTAGTTTAGTTTTCTCATACTAATTATATTACAACTTTCTTTGAACTTTCGCTATTCTTCTACCGCTTATTGTTTTCTATTTTTGGCAAAGTCTTAATCGACAAGGCAAATATAAATTATGATTGTGCATAGATTAATATATGATTTCGATCCATATACACCTTCCAGCAACATACATTCACCAATTCCATTTAACTTGAAGCCATTATATCTGTCTCTTTACGCGCCATAACCGTACAGGAAGCATAGACAACAGAATCATAGACAATACTTGAGCCTAAATTATCCCGGCCGGACGTAGAGTGCATTGAATCGCGGCGTTTCCTTATTTGTTTCTTCCAAATATGTCCACGCGTGTGGATCTAAAGGAAGTTTTGATCAATGTGTATATATGAATATGAGATTACCTCGTTGGTTTGGTCTAATAGCTAGATTGTGTGGCTGCAGATTGGACAAATGCGGGATTCGAGTCCCGGATCAGTTCAAAAACAGTAACTGGTTTTTTCTGGTGCAAAATATTCAGTAGTAATGGTCTGGAATCGGTAATTTGGCAGTATAATTTGAGCTGTGCCTCGGCGACCATATTAAGCTATTGGGCCAGCGCAATCTGCAGAGTTCCCTAAGCTTATAATGAGATTTGCTGTCATAACCGAATTCGGTTAGAAGGACATTAATAATAAAAGAAATAGAAGTTTTCTATTTTATAAATCACTTTAAAAAGCACATCGTACGCTTGCAATTGCAGTATAAGAACTATAAGCGATAGACACACAAGTATTTAAATTTTGTTAGCTATATTATTAAATTGTTCGTAAATTTTGTCTGTGCCGTGAGTAACGTTAAACGTGATGTTATGAATCGTTAAAATATAAATATTTTCCATTGCATCCCATGAATTAAAAAAAGTTGTCATTGCTCATCCGACCTTTGCAAATTGCAAAACAATCAATAAACGTCATGAATGTCGCACTATGAATACATTGTGAATAAAGGAATTTATTAATGGGTTAGGCACTAGTGTGATTTTTCCGTTATAATAAATTTATTATGTTATTTAATATTAATTAGTTATGTTGTGATTGATTTGTTATCGCAAGAGGAAAAAAGGAATATTATTAAAGGCAAATATTTCAAGTATCGTGTAAATTATCCGCATCGTATAGCAGAACAAATAAACATTGTACTATTGGATCGGAATCCGTTTATTTTTAAGAGAAAAAAAAAATTAAACCTGAAGTTTTATGGTTTTAACACGTTAGCAGGTAGGGTATATAAGGAATAGAAATTCGGAATAGATTTAGTTTTCGAGTAATTTGTAAAAAACTCGGTTTTTAACAAATATCTCGCAAAATTTGAGGTTATTGTAAACAGTGTCTTCTATAAAAGTTGTAGATTTTTACTAGACCTACAACTTTTGTGGAAAATATTTTTCGATAGAACGTCACAGTAAGCCGGAAATTGAAAAAAAAAAACTATTTTCAAAGGTTTACGTCCCCCCATTTCTCGGGGGTAGCTGGACATAGGGAGCATTTTACGAATTTCTATTCCTTACCTGCTAACGTTTTCAAACCATAAATCTTTAGGTTTTAATTTATTTGTTCCCAAACCGGATTCCGATTGGACTATTAGTTTTTTTTTAACTTATGCAATTAGTTAATGGATCGAAAAACAGCATCACATTATTTAAATATTAACCTACTGACTAAAGGAAGTATCGTGTATAAAAAATAATATAAAAACACCAAATATTTAAAAGAAAATTTGTTTTAAATATTGTATATGTAACTTGCATAGGTGCCAGGAGGGGGGAGTACAAAACTAAAAAAAAAAACCTAAAATAATCTATTTGTAAGATCCCTGTTTAAATTTTGATATTTACGAAAAGAGATGGTAAATATGATATGAATCACAATTATAAAGTTAATCATTTAAAGATTAGTATTTTAATGTGAAGAAGCAGATGCACCATCCTGGAAATAACTCTGCCGCCGCCCATGGTAACTTGTATTGAATTAAATAAATAAATATATTGGGACATTAACACACATCACTATCTAGTTGCATGGTAAGTTTGTAGCTTGTGTTATGGATACCAGATAGTTGATACACTACACATATATAACTTTAAATATATACATATAATAAATATCAACACCCATGACTAGAGTACATACATTCGTGCTCATCACACAAATGAATGCCCCCAGCGGGACTCGAACACGCGACCACTGGCACAGCAAGTAGGGTCACTACAAACTGAGCCAAACGTGTCGTCAATTGTAATATTTAATTAATTGTAACATTAATTTATTTTTCTATTCCAAAATTAAATACCGTGTAAATAAATAAAGAAATAAGTCATTATTTTATTGAGCAATATTATTTTATAATGCACCTAATAATGTTTAGGCAAATTCATTGTGACATTTTTTGCCTTTTATCATTGAGTTGCGACCGACAATGGTCTCCCGCTCAGAACGGATTTGCTTCATCGAATGAATTGAATTAATTGACTCGTGTCTTCGTGGCTCTGCACTAGTGATTCATTCGTTCCGGTTTTATCTTATACTTTCTAGAACTTAAACAGCACCGGATTAAAAAGGGATTAATGTAAGTGGTAGGTGTTTCCGACTTTCATTTTTATCTTTTAATTTAATTCTTCGTTTACTCTCGAAACCGTTTATTCGGTGCATGTTTGAAAATCGTTACATATTATATTAACACTGTATGAAATTTTATTTTGAAATTATTTAAATTAATATAAAAATCTTTCCAAATTATATCTTAATTAATTTAGTGAAGACACGGCCATTGTATTTACGGTTACGAAAGCTCTATGTTTCGTTTCACTTTTAACTTTCAGTTAAGACCTGACGCAACGCTGTATTGTCAGTCTTGTTGTTTTCTTATATCGAGTTTCTTTCAGCTTCGATCGAGCGTGCACTTGTCGATACAAGACGCCCTAGTTTATAGTGCAATCAACCGTTTAGATCTATTGTACTTATAACAATGTTCTAAATTCTCCTACTTGGTTACTGGCATCAATTTAATAAAATTTTATTATTTAATTCATTATATTTATTGTGTGTTGCAGTAAAGAAGATGTGTATAATAAAATCTGTAAATAAAGTTAAATAAAACTCACTCTTTAAACAAAACAGCCATGTTTTCATATTTGCATATTTTTTTCAGTTACATTTTACTTTAAAATTCGCGTACATCCTGTCCAGACGGTAACTCATTAGGAAATTGCTAAAGCCCCGGCGGAATACACCCCCTACTATTTATAAGGTGTCTATCAACATCCAGACTCCAGACTTGGAATTAATCATTCATAAATTGTTTAAGACATCACTTTTAGATGCAGGTGCATTTACTTATTTCAAGAATGTCCATCAATATTATATACTACTTTATATGGATGTAGTACATATTTTATTGTGTTATTGAAATTATTTTCAAAAAGGATACCACAAATTAAAGAGATAAATATTTCTTAGAGGATATTGTTAGTCACTTTTAACGATAGGTATTACTTACACAGACTCTTATTTATGCTACTTGCTGGATAAATGGTATAGGTACGCCTGCAGGCTGCACACAAGGTGCATTAATTATTATTATAATAAAGTTTTAAGGCAGAGGTATAAGCTATTTGTATATTGCAAAAGTTGACAAGTTGGTGTTGATGTTTCAAACAGAACTAGGTGTGGAACAGAATTTATGTCGTAGAAGTTAAGTGTGGAGTAGCTAGTTATGAAACTCTGGGTAGATTGGATCTGAAAACTCCCAGTGAAGGCAAAGTTTGTTGTGTTGGAACGTATAGCGAGCCTGTTTCAAATTACTTTTATGCATATTTAGCATAATTTTAAATATTTCCTACTTTACTAGAGCTGGAAACTGGGTGACGGTGATTTTTAAATCTCACTGTGATTTTTAAGTCACACACACAAACTCACCCTCGCTTCGCTCGGTTTCGTCCCTAGCTTGCTTCCCAATACAAACATTCATCCCCATTTTTTCCCCGTTAAGGGTTGATTTCCGGGATAAAAAGTATCCTATGTCCTTCCCAGGGTCTCAAACTATTTTCTTACCAAATTTCATCTAAATCGGTTCAGTAGATCCAGAGATTACCCCCCACAACCTCACAAACTACCTTTTTATAATTATTAGTATACAAAGATGTGTAGTTGCGATTGTATAACATCTATTTTATCAAGCAGCTTTTATGATAGTTTGTATATCCACGACAAGAACAGCTATATGTATAATTATTTTATTTTGCAATATTTTTTGCCATTTCGCTTTGTTTATACCGTCTTTTCTCGGTAAAGTCCCGTAAGCAAAAGAACGATTGTGCCGGTTGGCGGTTAGTCATAACTTCGACTGCTTCATGACGGTCGTCATATCGTTTAAATGTCAGCTTATATTGCATTTCGCAGTAAACGTTATATAGGAGCGTTGATAGAACTTTGTCTTCAAACTCTAGTTACGGTAAAGTTTCCTCTAAGCGAATGCCGGAACACCCCCGTCTCGAACTTCCGGATTAAGTTAATAACCGTCTAAGTAACATGTTATGAGATTTAACATAGTTTTACACTTACAAGATTAAGCGTATCACAGTAACGTTTCGAATATTTTCAACTTAGCGGTATAATACATATTAGTATTCTGCTTTTTTAACGTCTCACTGCTGGGCACGGTCCTCCCTTCAATACGAGGGGGATCAGGCCATAGTCCACCACGCTGGCCAAGAGCGGGTTGGCGGATATTTTCATCTAATCTAGTAAGTGAATGATTTTTGCTAGATAGGTAAAAATAAAAAAAAAAGTGAAATAATTTATTTTAGAACCTTTTTAAAGTCTCCCATTTGACTTGCTTCATTTGTATGTTTTTCATTGAAAATTCCATTCCTACTTTAATAAGGATTTTTAAGTCCTATGATACCTTTTTAGTAGAAAAGATTAATTGATGATTTTTACGTTTTTGAAACATTTTTACACATACGTAATACGTATAACTGCTTTCTGGGATTCCGTAGCCAAATGGCTAAAACGAAACCTTTATAATATCCACAGGTCCGAATATCAGCTATTTTACTCGAAGATATTGGACATATTGAAGGAAAAATACTAGTAGTAGTAGTCTAATTACAAAAATTAAAAAAAAAATAGGGGTGGCACAGTGATTTTTTTAGTATACTTTTAACGAAAATTATTTTGAAGAATAAAAGTCGAGTAGTTTTTGGGATATGAGATACTTTCTGTTTCAAGCACTCGGTCACAAAGTTACCTTTGTTTTTCATAGTAGTACTATATAAATACAAACTTATTTATGCCGTCAATAAAATGAATATCGTAGATGGATATTTTGTTTTATTTTACGTTTGACGTACATACCTACTATGTAGGAAATTAGTATGCTATAATAAAACGTAAATGTAATGTTTCATGCTATGGAGTCCTCAGTATGCGAAATGTACTCGCTCTAATTTTTTTTTGTTTGTATATATTGATATTAAATATTAATATTATAAGATAATAATATATATTATAATTATATAGATCTTATATGTTGTTGTGGGTTGTATTATAACGTGCTTTCCCGTCGGAAATGAGAAAATCAAGAAAATCAAAAAAAGGAACCTCTCCAGCCCCCAACTATCTTCACACAATCACGCCAATCCCTCACTGTGTTTTGACGTGAAAGAAGGACAAACAAACAAACAAACTTTCACATTTATAATAATTATAATATCAATGTATGGATTAAACATTAGCTTATTATTTCACTCAGTAAAACATAAATATTTAAAGCATACTCTAGGTTTTCTAACTAACGATCGCATATCTAGAGCACTCTATCTTGTTTCAATTACATCTGAGCAAGCACGAACCTGACACGCATCCATCATGGAACACCGTGTAGTGTCAGCGAAACTTATGAACTGTTATTGATTACTATAAAGTGTTTTGCGTAACCACTAGAGAAACTGGATACGGTTTAGCAATTTAGTGCATCTGGATATTGATATTGAGATAAATGGGGTAAGGATTAGATTAAATAGAGCTTTAAGTGGAGGTTGTGCCATATTCGAAATTTAAATGGGCATAGTTTGACGGAGCGTTAAATTATTCTCAAAAAAAGGGTTTTATTCTTATTGTGCGTGTTTTGTACCGTGAGTTTCAAATTTACATAAATAATGGTGTATCACTTGAGAACAACGGCTTATTTTTTAAGATTTGTTGTTGTCCGATTAAGATTTTTTAAAGAAAAACAATTGAAAAAGTTTTCTTTAAATTGGAAAATTCGGAGTGAATACGAGACGGTGTCAACTAATTTATAAATATAAATACCATATACTAATTCTAATTTAAACTTTCTTTGATGTTTATGTGTCTTTTTGTTTTATATTATAAAGCTATTTTTTGTTATTTAATACTACTAGCATTGCCCGCACCAACCAAACCAAATTCTTAGGTGTTACATATTAGTATAATATTACATTGCAGTTTTTGTATTTTTTCTCAGAAATGAGATATTTTCTTGCGGTAAAAAGTATCCTATATGTTGACCCGCTATCACCATACCAAATTTAATCAAAATCCCTCCAGTGGTTTTTCTGTGATGCGGTAACAGACAGACAAAAATTCTAAAAACTATAGATTTGGCCTATGTATCGATAATATATATGTTTATTTCAATAAGATTTTCTAAAAAATATTTAATGTACAGATTCGGCTTAGTTACAATTTTGTTATATGTATATATTGTGGACTGTGTCACTTGATCTATTTTGCATATCGATGCGCGGCAATCGATGCGTCGTGTCAGTTTTAATCGCTCTAATGTTTGCGAACTTTTCTAATATTAGTTTATTACAATCTGATAATGTAGGTCGTCCATTAGTCCACCTTTTTTATTAAAATTCTGTCTCCATTTATATTTTTAGGTTATACTAGTTAGATATTTTTTATTTAAGCTACTGCTGGATGGGTCTATGTTGTCATTTAGAATTGATCAATGGGTATGAAGTACATATGTACACATTTATGATATTAGATATGCAAAGTTTAATTACTCCGAGGAAAATATATGAAGTTGTTATAAACTAACTAACTTTTTGCTATCCTGAACTAAATTCCACATCGAGTCGTTCACTGCTTTTTAATTGGAAATACATATAATATATATGAACTAGCATTGTCCGCGGCTTCGCCCGCGTTCAGGTGACCAAATACCAAATTCTTAGGTTTTTACATATTAGTATACGCTTACATTGGAGTTTTTGTATTATTTCTCAAAAATGAGATATTTTCTCGCGGTATAAAGTATCCTCTATGTTGACCCGGACAACTAGCTATCACCATACCAAATTTCATTAAAATCCCTCCAGTTGTTTTTCCGTGATGCGGTAACAGACAGACAGACAGACAAAAATTCTAAAAACTATAGATTCGGCCTCTGTATCGATAATAATGTCTATTTCAATAAGATTTTCCAAAAAATATTTAATGTATAGATTCGGCTTAGTTACAATTTTATTAATGTATAGATAATAATGTTTAGTATACCGTACTTATTATATTACAAACTTTGATAGAAATTAATTACATATATCCATGTTTCTATGTTTACAATAATAATAATGTCCCCAACTCCGTGCTACTACTGAGAATATCTTAACAGAAAAACTCAGTAGTTAAACTAGGCCCGACGCGGGACTCGAACTCAGGACCTTCGGTTCTGCAGTCGTACATGCCAGTCACTAGATCGCCGAGGTAGCTTCTAAGTTTAAAAATAACATTTCTAATATTACCTACTTAAGTTTAAAATGGTTTTATTTACCTAATTGGCCAAAACGTCTCTATTGTCGGTCACTTGATTTCGATTGATTTTCAGTGTTTTATGTCTTTTGAAAGAGCTTCTTAAGAATGCAGAGTAATTTTCGATGTCCACTAGTAAGTGTACTATAATTTTTATTATAAAGGGTCCAAGTACTGTTTTGATATAAATTTACACTCCTGCTGAGACGGCTGAAAGGCAAAATAAACAGGTTATTTTTAAATATATGTCGTGTAGCTAATAAACCTTTGGCCGTCTGGGAACCCTGACTTTATAGCCGACCTCCGCAGAATAATCTGTTGTACAATAAATGAACAAATTACCATTAAAAAGTTGAATTGGCTGAATAGATGTCACTTGAGATGATTTACACAAGCCTGATAGATCATACGGAACCGGAACTGTTTGTGTTGCAAATGACAGGGGTAAGAATTAATTACGTCACACATGAATCATTCATTTGATTTCGTAGCAAATTCAATCTTCTATCTATACATATAATATAATTGTAACTAAGCCGAATATGTACATTAAATATTTTTTGGAAAATCTTATTGAAATAAACATTATTATAGATAAAGAAGCCAAATCTGTAGTTTTTAGAATTTTTGTCTGTCTGTCTGTCTGTCTGTTACCGCATCACAGAAAAACTACTGGTGGGATTTTGATGAAATTTGGTATGGTGATAGCTGGTTATCCGGGTCAACATATAGAATAGTTTTTACCGTGGCAAAATATCTCATTTCTGAGAAAAAATACAAAAACTGCAATGTAAGAGTATACTAATCTTTAAGACCTAAGAATTTGGCTTTTGGTTATCTGAACGCGGGTGGAGCCGCGGGCAATGCTAGTAATAAATAAAAATGAATGTTCTTATGTTTGTCCTCTATGTGTCCTAAACCATTGGTCGGATTGTGATGAAATTCTGCTGCATTATCTTGTATACGCCTGCGAAGGTTTCTGGCGTTTTTCTTTAGGCATTTATCTTTTACGAGTATATGTGCCTAACCGAACGAAGCGAGGGAAAATCGCAAGTTATATTAAAAAATCTAGTATAATATAAAATTTAATGTTTTTAATTCTATTGCAAATACTCTTAAAGTTAAAAATTTGAAGTATACCGTTCAGATACAATAGCAGAGCATTATTCTATTCTGTGTACGAAGAAACAAATTATCACATAAGCTTTGTGGGCATAAACTAGTTGAGTATTTTTTCGGTGCCAGTGTTCGGTGATTTTATTGCCGACCTCTGGCGTGTAAATTTGGTACACCGGTGAATGAAAAATGAGCGAGTTTCAATTTTCTTTTGTTGGTTTGTCTCGCAGTACAATGTTTTATAGACTTGTTATGTGTGTCCGTTGATTTTTAGTAACAGAGTGTTGTAGAATTTATTAGATTTAGAAAATATTAAAGCCTTACTTAACCTCACTTCGCTCGGATGTGTTCCTACGTCTCTTTTTGCCGTACGTTTTATTGCTTTATTTTAAACCGAGTACGAGGCGCACGCCCATAAAGCAGATAGAGATAAAATAGCCAGCTTGTTACCAATTTTAAATAAAATTGTTATGATTTCTAACAATAAACTTATTTTTATCGAAAAATAGTCTATAGCAATTGGCGGTAATGTTGCTTTCTATTAGTATAAGAATTTTCATAATCTGATCAGTAATTTCAGAGATTACCCTTTATACAAACTACTACAATAGACGTCAATAGACGTAATAGAAAGTGACAACCAAAACAAAATGTTTTTTTTTATAAAAAAAAAAATATTTACTAATAACTATACAGTATAGTATGAATGTACGCTTACTTTTTTTTTTAAATGTGGTATTTTTAAAGGGCAAGCACGTTCTATTAAATCAGTGTAACGTGCTTTCGAACGTTTTTAAAGAACGACACAATCGGGATAGGATATGCGCTGTCACCATTGTTTCCTTCGCAATTCATTAGTCAGAAACTGGAGCAGGATTTATGCAGCGTTATCTGTCACACTGATGAGCTCGGGCTCTAGTGTATGTCCTACATTGGTAATCAGTAGTAGGACTACACGTTCCCTTTAAAGGTCAAAATATCATTATCGAACAATCTCAAGATAAAATGTATTTCATATAGATTTTCACAAGTACTCATTATCGAACAGTCTAAAGATAAAATGTGCATTATTCATATAGATTTTCAAAAGTACTTTTGAATATATTTACTCTTTAAGTTTTATATTAATGATCACGTAAAAATAACTTGACTGGTTTCTATGCCGTCCGTTATTCTCACAAAGATTAGGTGAGCAGGAGATAGTAGAGATGTGCATAATTGATATTTCGAGACGACCTTTGACAGTTCATACATAATACCGATGGCTTTACGTGCTTTCCGAAGTATAACACTGCTATTTTCTAAATAAAAAAAAACGATTAGGTATGTAAATATATTTTACTCGATTTAGGACTCGAACCAGATTTGCGGAATCACAAAACCATATCTATTTATACATATTTAACATATTTTTATTTATATATAGTTTGTGAGTTTGTGACGTTTTAAGGGGTAATCTCATGATTTACTGAACCGAATTATATGAAATTTGGTAAGAAGATAGTTTGAAAGCCTGGGAAGGACAAAGGATACTTTTTATCCCGGAAATCGTCCCTTAAGGGGGGGGGGGGGTCAAAATGGGGTTGAAAGTTTGAATGGGGAATCAAGCGAGGGACGAACCCGAGCGAAGCGAGGGTGAGTCGCTAGTCATTAATAAAGTCACAAAACATCATTTTGAAACAGTAACAGACAATTTCACGGCCAGATATATGACATGGGGATGGTCAGAAAGTGCATTCTAATATTGAATCGCACTCTAGTACAATCAAGCACCTCTTGACATTTTCAAATGTTCGATTTGTATTTGCAATACTCATCTCTCACTCGACATTGAAAGAGAAATGGTTAATATTTTAAAGCCAGTAGCATATGAGTTTTCGATGGGTATATAATGAATACATTCTTGATAGTTTATATATTTTCTACTAGCGACTTAACCTCGATTTGTTCGGGTGCGTCCTTACTACGTGTTCGTTTTATTTGAGCCTGACCCTAATTCTTTTTCTATAATAAAAGTAACCTAAGTTACTCCTTATAACATCAGCTATCTGCCAGTGAAAGTCCCGTCAAAATCAGTCCAGCCGTTTCGGAGATTAGCCGGAACTAATAGACAGACATAAAAAAAATGTGTTTCATTATATATCTATATATTTCTAATATATATTACTTATATACCTACCTACCATTTATAATTTCATATGCATTAAGCAGACAGACAGATATTTTTTTTATTTTTTTTTTATAAGTAGGTACCGTATATAATTTCTTAAGCATTTAATAGTAAAAAGCTATTGTTTTGACATAACACACACTTAAATTTTATTTATCTGTACAGATAATCTAAACGGTACTTTAAGCTATTAGTAACGGAGGAAAGATGTAGAAAATATTATGAATTATTGTGCGTCGTATACAATATTACATACGTATTAAGTAATCGATGGATGAGATTTCTGTGTCCATAAAATTTGCTAAGTGGCGCTAATAATGCTTACTCATTTCTATTAAGTATAATGGAATTATGGTAGAAACTTGCGTCGGCTAAATAAAAATAGTTGTTAATTTAATTATGTTTTTAGTGCGTATGTTGCGTTATTGAAGTGCAAAAAATAGTTTAATAAGTAAATAATATTTTTATTTCTCTGATATTGTAGTTTAATAATTTATTAAAAGATTGTTAAAACAAATACTTATAGCTAATTTTAAATAAATTACACATATTTGTTACTTGAAAGTTATTTATTATCATGAGTGGGCTATATATAATAGTCAATTAAAATGAAACATTTACTTAATTCGAATATTGTTATTTTATATATTATTCTACTTCACGTGGTTTGCCGGTGAATGGAGCACGTGGGGCGCGGTCGTTCGATACAGCGGAGGCTGCGCGTTGAGCTGAAGCCCGGAACTTTCAGCCCGCCAGTTATCTCTGAGCCATCCTACCCCTCACGCTTCCACTTGTTTCACTATAAGCAGAAACATCTCGACAACAGACGGAGGTCTCGCATGGCTGGCCGCCTCATCTCGTGCCAGTTACGCAAGATCCATCCCGCTACTATAATACTATTGCCCGTTGCATAGAAAGAGCGTTTAAAGTGGTTTACTGGTGTTCGTAGATGTATTTAGTAGAACGATTATTAAATCTCTAAACCGTAGAGTTATGATTCATACCTACTTGGTTAATTTAAATATAATTATTTTATTACACGATATGTAATGGATTTTTTTTCTTTTTAAGAGTATTCAGAAAGTCATTCTAATTAATTTTTTTAATAAGTTAACAACGTTGGATGCTCGCGTTAGCTCGCTACATACCGACTTAAAGGTGTAACTTTATGTTATTAATGATTCTCTATCAATTAAAAAAAAATAGTACTTAAAGGCTTAAATATGTTATTTTATTGTCACAATCGAATAAATATAATAATGAATTATTGATTAAAATATTTAATAAAGAATAATTTATAGTATCGATCTTTGAACTGTTTCTACTGTGTCAATTTGGTCCTACATGAATAATTCAAATCGATTTCCTTCTTTCTTTTCTTTAGTATGAATGATGCCTTGATGTTTTTACGTTGTATTTTTAGGGACATTTCTAACCCGCGACCTTTATATCTCTTTCCCGCCTTTATCTCGTTCGTCAAGCTAGCGAGATATGTTTACGAGTATATAGTAGAAAACTATTAGAATTGTAAACGTAATTAAATATTTTGTAACAATTACAAGCAAAAAACAAAGTGTACAAACAATAATGAAAACACTAAACTGGGGATAGGCCGACAGATGGCGCTTATCCCAAAGCTGCGAACTAATTTATTTTATTTGTATCAGTGCAATAAAATAAGCAAAATATAAACATCTATACAAATAAATAATATTGAAGTGTCTGTTTGTAATGTCAAAATAACAGCATTTTACTAAATACATATGAAATTATATACGGTACTTATAAGAAAAACTCATTTTTTAAATTTTTCTCTGTCTATTTGTTCCGGATAATCTCTGAAACGGCTGGACTGATTTTGACGGGACTTTCACTGAAAGATAGCTGACGTTATAGGGAGTAACATAGGCTACTATACGGTATTTTAGAAAAAAGAATTAGGGTTCCGCTCAAAAAAATTTAAATGTACCTAGGGAACGAACGAAGCTAGGGGGAATCGCTAGTTTGCTATAGGTATATGCAAAAACAAAACCGGCAATTACAGCGCTTCCAAACAGTATCAAAAACTCATAAAATTCGAGCATCGTATATACATTTGTACAGTATACTTAATTAGTGTTATTTTTTACCTAAAACGTGATATTCCAATAGTCAGTAAACAAGTAATATTGTAAAAATTTAAAAACCTATTATATAATTTTTCATGGATGCCATTTTAATTAAAATACTTATGTAAATTATAAAATGTACATATTTTTAGAATCTATTTAATTACGAAACATCGATTACAAACACATATTAAGCTATCTATCTACATATATAGAGTCAGTTAGTATTGTTATTATTTTTCAACAGAATGTCAGAAAACGTTCAAAAAGCTTCTATTGTCAAACTAAAAAAATGTTAAAGAATGTTTTTATTATACAACTAGCATTGCCCGCGGCTCCGCCCGCGTTCTGATGACCAAAAACCAAATTCTTATGTTTTACATATTAGTATACTCTTACAATGCAGTTTTTGTATTTTTTCTCAGAAATGGGATATTTTTCCGCGGTAAAAAGTATCCTATATGTTGATCCGGATAACCAGATTTCATTATATTAAATTTCATCAAAATCTGTCCAGTGGTTTTCTCGTGATGCGGTAACAGACAGACAGATAGACAGACAGACAGACAAAAATTATAAAAACTATAGATTCGGCCTCAGTATCGATAATAATGTCTATTTTAATTAGATTTTCCAAAAAATATTTAATGTACAGATACGGCTTAGCTACAATTTTATTATATGTATAGATTTAGATTTTATAGAAGATGGCAGGCTTTGATAATGATGTGATCGCCTCTAGGCCCTAGGTCTAAATTGTTACTTTAATGTTGTAAAATTATTGTGATTTATAAGGTAACTTGTAATTCTTATTGTAACTTAAATAAATTTGGTACTGCTGAGTTTCTTTCGCCAGTTCTCAGATCTGAGGTCTTCTTTTTTTGCGAAGTGTAGTACAGTAGTGGAGTCATGACGTTCAGTAAAAAAATGTAATAATTTTATACTGAATAAAATATTTCTACTTTGAGTTTTAAATATGATTAAAAATTAAAATGCATATTTAAATAGAATCAAATCAATTATTCATTTTTTATTACACAAATAAAATTGTACCGCTTAAAAATTCCCGGTTAAATCTATATATTTATGTTTGAACCGAATTATCTACCTACGTTTGCATGTTAGGTAAATCTATTTCCGACCCTTCTGCCCAATACCTTATCAAATTGCAAATAATAATGTCGAATTAGGACATTGCAAAATTTAAGGTTTCTTTTTACACCAAACGATTTTCAACTTTAACTCGTTAGCTTAAAGATTAGATTTCTAACTAAACGATTACATCATTTTATGCTCCTTGTCTTCTGAGTCTTATTTTGTTAGGAATAGGGTACATATTATATAATATTTTGATTCGTTGATGGGGATCTTGGGTACGTGGGAGTTCCTCGTCGAGATAAGAAAGGTTATTGAACCTACGATTTAGTTCTTTTTTATACGGATCCACATTGTATAAGTTTTTATTACAAAGGAATATCTCAAAAACGTTAGACTAAAAGAGCTCTTTGGCAGTGGTAGCCCAGTGGTGACGCACTCGCTTGTGTAACCGAGTGAAGCGAGTTCAAATCCCGGGTCTCGCACCTCTGATATTTTTATGTGCGAATCATTTCCAACATGCTTACCACTTGCCTTACGGTGAAGGAAAACATCGTAAGGAAACCTGCATGTCTGAAAGAACCTAGCAAGTTTTCGAAAGACATGTGAATTCTGCCAACCCGCACTTGTCCAGCGTGGTGGACTATGGCCTGATCCCCCTCGTATTGAAGGGAGGCCCGTGCCCAGCAGTGGGACGTTTAGAAGGGCTGAATACAAAAGAGCTCTCATGAAGACTACATAATATGTCTGAGGCTATAAAAATATTTTGCATATTTTTTTTCAAGATTTTTAATATACATACAGAGTTGTACCTAATTACTATATTATTTTTTTTAATAGTTACAATGAAATAATTATAAATTTAGGTAATAATGAATTTTGTGAATTTTCATTAGGATATAAAGAATATTATATGTTAATGAAAATTCACACAAAAAAATATTAAAATTATTTCCTGATTTACGAAATCTTATCTAGTAACTAGCGACTCACACTCGCTCGCTCGGGTTCGTCCCTACTTACGTTTTAACGTTTAGTATAGATTTCTCAGAAATCAGATATTTTCCCGCAGTAATAAGTATCCTATATGTTGTACCCGGACAACCAGCTATAACCATACCTTCAATCAAAATCCCTCCAGTGGGTTTTCCGTGATGCGGTCACAGACATACAGAAAAAAATTCTAAAAACTATAGATTCGGCCTCTGTATCGATAATAATGTCTATGTCAGTAAGATTTTCCAAACAATATTTAATGTAGGTACAGATTCGGCTTAGTTATAATTTTATCATATGTATAGATATTGTACATTAGTCCCAACGATTTGGATACAAATAGCATTATAAGTAATATGAATTGACAAAAATAGAAAAAAAAAATCTGTTATAATATAATAATACTTGTTAGCGAACTTACGTAAAGACTGTCATCTACAAACGTATTCAATGAACAAGCTGCCTTTTGGCACTGCTGCAAAAACTACTTCATTTAAATCTGAACTTACAATACCCAAGTCTCTATTACATTGTACAACAAAAATACCCACAACTTTGAACTCGATTCTGTTTTCCATTTCAGTGTTTACATTTGAAAAGCGACCTTGTATCTTTAAGATTTGACTTATGTTTGAGGTGAAAGGGTAGTCTTTGTTGGATTTTTGCTAGTTTCCTTTTATGCCCTTTGTCGCTACTTTGAACGAGGTTCCGAAACCTTCGAACCGACCTTTCGTTTATAATGTGTTTCATACGGTCAATGTAAAGCTCTCGGAGAAACCTTTTGAATATCACACACCTATTCAAACTTATCAAGCTATTGTTAGTTTCATTTCTTTCATAAACCAAATGTTAGACATCAAAATTTATAAGATTTTTTTTTGACGCGGAAGGATATTCAAAGAAATCAGTGATTTTATTCATGTAATAACGTTATGAATTTTTATTTGATACTAGCGACTCGTTCTCGTTTCGCTCGGGTGCGTTCCTAGGTATGCGGATTTTGTCAATTTCATATGTTTTAAAAATTGTTTTTTTTCTCTTATCAGTAGGTATGGTATATATATTCTTAGGTTCTACATATTAGTGTACTTTTACAATGCAGTTTTCGTATTTTTTTCTCAGAAATGAGATATATTCCTGCGGTAAAAAGTATCCTATATGACCCGGGTAACCAGCTATCGTCATACCACATCAGAATCTGTCCAGTGGTTTTCTCGTGATGCGATAACAGACAGACAGACAAAAATTCTAAAAACTATAGACGGCCTTTGTATCGATAATAATGTCTATTTCAATAAGATTTTCAAAAAAATATTTAATATACAGATTCGACATAATTACAATTTTATTATATGTATAGATATCTACTAGCGTCTACTACTTTAGTTTCATTATATTTTATATAGACGTAAATAGGCAAAGACAAAAGTTCAGTACCTTTTTTCTCTTCGGTTCAGTACTCTTTCCTCTGTTTGTCAATCGATTTTATTTTTAATAGTTATTGACGTACTTTAGTGTTATCAATAAATCAATTTGGAAACAGTTTTTTTATATGTATAGATAGGAACATTTTATTTATATATATATTTTTTTAACTTTTCTTCAATAACGATAATGCTCGAATTTTATAACTGAGCGAGAACTAGTTACAATAAATATTTTAGTACACTCAAGTAATATTAGATTTTTCCGTACAAAAGATGGAGAGCAGTCAAGAATTACTTCCGCTACATTACTTAAGTTTATTAGAAGTCTTACAAAAGTAACATGAGTTCAGGTCATTGTGTTTTAGGTCAACGGCATGTTAATCACATGTGTTGATGCTCAAAAGACTACATACAGCCTTTGATCTTATTAGAAAACGCTGTTAACTTTAATTCTCGAGTTAGTACTTAACTTCCACTTTTACTTTTTCTACGTTTTTTTTTATATAATCGGGGATGCTAATCACACTAGTACTATAAGTGCGAGAGTTTGTTTGTTTGTCTGTTTGTTATTATTTTACGCTTAAACGGCTAGATGGATTTGGATGAAAAGTACACATATAGATTATGATCTGAAGTAACACATCGGCCTGACATGTTAATATTAAAATTTGATAAAATGTGTCGCCGATTGTTTGCCAAAATATAATACATGCATATACTGTACAAGTCGGATGTTTTTGTATCAAGTCGCAAAAAGCGCCAAGGGACGCATCCGAGCGAAACGAGGAGGTAAGTTACTAGTAATCTATACTAATTTTATAAAGAAGTAAAGTTTGTGAGTTTGTGACGTTGTAGGGCATAATCTCTGGATCTACTGAACCGATTTAGATGAAATTTATTAAGAAGATAGTTTGACACCCTAGAAAGGACATAGGATACTTTTTATCCCGGAAATCATCCCTTAAGTGGATGAAAGTTTGTATTGGAAAACAAGCTGGTGTATAAATAAAGCAATTTATGTATTTGTATTGTACACTTACATATTTTGGGACACAAATACCCTCAAAGAAAAATAATATTAATTAGAATATGAATCTGCTATGCTATTACAAAAATACATATAGGGAGAAAGCCCCAGTAAATAAATAGTTACGTAGAGAAACCAAAGAACTAGTTTTACTTTCAAAAGATCAAAAGATTACCGAAGTAATATTAGACGGACTGGAAATATTTTCCAATAAATGATTTCCAGACTAGTTGATAAGATGCCATTATTGTTTTCTAACGAATATCGTAGTGAATGTCTTACGGTGAGTTGATTGAAATCAACTGGACTGTGGAACTTGGAACCTAACTTTTCTTACTGTATATTTTATTCGTTTATTATTCTTGAATTATAGTAATGTAGGACGGTGTATATCGAGATGTTCGAATAAAGGATTTCGAATATCTTACTACATTATCTCAGTAGGTATGTTATAAGTAAATCCTCATCTTTTGTGTTGAGATAAAATAGAAAGCTTTACGTTCCTACACAGAATTCTTATAATAAATACTTTCTTAGATTTACGCGAATATTTGACATCTATACATATAATAAAATTGTAACTAAGCCGAATCTGTACATTAAATATTTTTTGGAAAATCTTATTGAAACACACATTATTATCGATACAGAGACCGAAACTATAGTTTTTAGAATTTTTGTCTGTCTGTTACCATATCACAGAAAAACCACTAGAGGGACTTTGATGAAATTTGGTATGGTGATAGCTGGTTATCCGGGTCAACATATAGGATACTTTTTACCGCGGGAAAATGTCTCATTTCTGAGAAAAAATACAAAAACTGCAACGTAAGTATATACTAATATGTAAAACCTAAGAATTTGGTTTTTGGTCATCTGAACGCAGGCGGAGCCGCGGGCAATGCTAGTTTTAAATAAGACTATCTTTTCGGATTATTTCGCGGATTTATTTTGATTTTTGGTTCCCGACGTTTCGAATGCTTTACAGCAATCATAGTCACGGTAGAGACTGTCCATCTCCGGGAACCAAAAATCAAAATAAATCCGGGAAATAATCCGAAAAGATAGTTTTATTTAAAACAGAACCCTTATATTAGTTTTCTGCTTTTAGCATGAGCACAATATAAGAGTTATTAAATATTTTTGACCGACTTCGAAAATGAAGGTAGTTGTCAATTAGGTTGTTTATTATTATAGGTTTTTTTTTAATAAATGACTTTATACATGGCACATGACAATATTAATTTCAAAAAATCTTCGCATAATAATAAACGTTTCTTATTTCTTAATAGGTATTAAGTAAATTATGAAGTTGGTGTACCTCTTTAGTTAAAAAGTTATAAGTATCCATTTTCACATGCGTTGGACTGTATGGAGGATTGTGTAAGCTTAAAGTACCATATGCGTTATGCACGGTAACACTTCAATTTTATTTATAAAAAATATAAGCCGTAGATTCATCGTATAAACATTACAAAAAAAATATATACAGTCGAATTGAGAACCTCCTCCTTTTTGAGGAAGTCGGTTGAAAATAGATGCAGTATACTTATGTTGTGAGCATAATCACAAATTAGTGTAACAAAGCTATGTTGTTTACATAGAACGATCTCCCACTATATGTGGACGATACCTATTATTCATGGGTATTACAAGGAATTCAATTGATAGTATTGTAACTTGTAAGCTGAATCAACTCATTGTGTAATGCTGAATTGTTTACATGTAACTATGAATAATTGTCTACTTATCAGCAATATAATATAATAGTAGTTCAACTAAGTCTTTAATGTTCCAAATAACTAGAAAACTCTCAATTATAAATGTTATCCTTAAAATAAATCTGTAGCTATATATGTATAAATATTATAAACTTCCGACTCACCTTCACTTCGCTCGGGTTCGTTCCTGGCTTGCTTCCCCATACAAACTTTCATCCCCATTCTCACCTTAAGGGATGATTTCCGGGATAAAAACTATTTCACTCTCACTCACTCACTTATCATACCATGAGATTTAAAAAAAACTTATTTTAGTAAAAAATGTTTTTCCTCTTAATTTTCTTCTTTACAAAACTTGTCCTGACAATAACAAACACAAAGAAAAGAATTATCCAATTTGGTGCAGTCGATCGGAAGTTATGTGTGTACATTTAAAAAAAAATGTAAGAAAGAAAATTATTTTCTCGCTGGTCGTGGAGACAAAACCTGGTTGGTACTTGATAAGATGTCATTTAGCAATGTAAAAGTTAATGACGAACGCGCAGGATGCTGTTACGGTCTAGCAAAGCGAGGTCGCTGTTTTGAAACGAAACTTAAACTTTTTCTAAAGTGTAGTTTTGAAAACATTTTGGGTACCAACTTATGATGTTAATTTGGATTTTATGTACTGCGTTACGGACATATTGTCTAATAGCTTTTGCTCACGGTTATATATATAAACATATAATATAACCCCGAAGTACTAAGTATATATATATATATATATATATATATATATATATATATATATATATATATATATATATATATAACGGGGTTTATTTAAACCAAAACGTAAAGCATTTGTAACGTCTGGAACTAAAAATTATAATAAATCCGCGTAAAAATCCGAAA
The DNA here is from genome assembly GCA_951806755.1 of Brenthis hecate. Lineage (NCBI taxonomy): Eukaryota > Metazoa > Arthropoda > Insecta > Lepidoptera > Nymphalidae > Brenthis > Brenthis hecate. The sequence continues at coordinate 5,483,076 of OX638266.1, forward strand.
AGCGCTATAAACATCTCGGAAAGCAAAGCAATGATCGGCTAGGCCCCATAAATCAGCCTTTTTCCAACCGACTAGTCTGCTAGCCGGCAAAAGTCAAAACACGTAGTCGACCCATCTCTAATTTAAATCATTAAATAACTCAACATTGAAAGGCATTTGTAAACATGATAATTTGCGTAAAAACCATTAACTCATGCAAATCACACCTACGCGTCGCATTACACCATTCGCTGATTATATCAGAATTGCAAAAGTAGGTATGTATGTATTTATTCTTTATATATGTATTTATTCTTTCTTAATTCATTTTTGACCGATATTAAGTATTGTATTTTAAAATAATGACCGTAATGCTTATTGCTATAAAAACATAATTTATCTAAAAATATACACTGACATCCATCCGCCTTTAGCGGTAGAACTTTTTTTTTAATTCACCTGGAACCACTTTTGAGGTTATGAAAATCAGTTTCAATTGGCGAAAATAGCTTTTTGAAGTCTGTTAACAATATTATATTTTTGATGTAGGTAATATAAAAACTTAAAAAGTCTTTCGATTAAAACTAAAATTCCCTCCACGACCGCGGACACCCCGAGGTGTCAGTTAACAATAGATTTCTTAGAATTTTAATTAATTTCTTAGAAATTTACCTGGAGGTGTTAAAAATAAGTGAACGATAAGCTATCACAGCTCTTTAGATTCATAAAGTTCTGGGTCCCACATGTTTCATTGTTTTATTGTTTACACAACAGGTCCCGCGTGACTCACGATGTTTTTATTAATATATTGCCAACCGCAACAGCTTGAAAAATTACAAAGAGTCAATTATTACTATTCTATTTAAAAGATTTCTATTGTATTATAATCTACAAAACAATAAAATTCGAGTCGAATCTGTACATTCAATATTTTTTGGAAAATCTTATTGAAATAGTCTGTCTGGAAACGCATCACGAGAAAACCACTGGACAGATTTTGTTGAAATTTGGTAAGATGATAGCTGGTTATCCGGGTCAATAGTAGTAGTAGTAGAATACTTTTTACTGCAGAAAAAAAATCTCATCTCTGAGAAATCTATACTAAATACTAATAGTATTTCTTAAGTGTTACTCGAGGTCATCATCTATCTATATCTGTATGTTTCGTCAAAATCTGTGCAGCCGTTTCAGCGTGAAAGAGTAACAAACAAACACATATACAAACTGTCGTATTCGTGTGAAAGGTAAAGATAAACACGTATCATTTATTTATTATATTCATATGGATTAAATAAAATTACATACCTACTACATAAAATTAGACCAAATTAAGAATAACGGTATTGCGGAAGAGCTGAAAAAATTAATCTCGTATATTGAACGAACATTTTACTTAGTTCAGTAACCTATAACCTGATTTTGAAGGCATTGACGTATAAAGGATTTCACGGTTTCATGTCAGCGCGGTCACGCAAAATTGACGGCTTTGTAAACTGAAATTTCTATAGAAAGTGAAAAAGCATTAATATTGACTATTGTTAGAATAGCTAAATATAGAACTGGAATGGGCAGCTGTTATAGGCGGAGAAGTAAGCTTTTGTAAAGGCTAATAGGAAGACTTATTGATTGAAAAATACAGTTAGGATTCAATATCTCTTTTTTTTCAGTTAATGGATTGTTCTAATGATTACTTATATTAATATGATTAATTAATATTAAGGCATCAATATGTATGTATAAAATAATTACATATAAAACTCATATTTTATATCCCTTGCGTGACAGTTAGAGAGGCCATAGGAACTCGCTAATGCTAGGTTTAATAATATCTATAACAAATGCCGCTAAAACGTTATAGTATCATAACTATGAATGTACGAAATGTTAATATTTTTTTATATATGGAATTTAATAAAAAAGTGTTCTTGCCCAATATGTCTAAAACTCTACACACACCTATACAGAGATCTATTATTATTAAATGTACCAAATATAACTTTAATTTGTTAAAAACGCTTTACGAGATTATTACAATTTTATATATTATGCTTCGCTAGCGCTAAAACTACGAAAAATCTTTAAAAAGTTAGTTTCATACAAACTTTCATCCCTTATGTCACTCTCTTAACTCTTACTATTTAATTTTATTGAAGAGCATTAATATTTAATATCAAGTTTCAAGTAATTTTGATCATAAAATTTTTTTGGGTTGTATTATGACGTGTTTTCTCGTGGGAGAGAGATAATCTCCCGCGGTAAAAAGTAGCTTATGTCACTCTCCAGCCCTCCAACTATCTCCACACAAAAAATCACGCTAATCCGTCACTTCGTTTCGACGTGAAAGGAAGACAAACAAACAAACACACTTTCACATTTATAATAAAAAATGATAATATTAGTATGGATACCAAATAATAACTTTAGTTTGTTAAAAACGCTTTACAATATTATTTATTACAATTTTATATATATATATGTATATACCTGCAAAGATAATACCTAGTTATACGATATCATAGCACGTCATTGCGGTTGACATTGGTATAGTTACCGCAGTCACCAATTGTAATTGATATATCGATATTCTTGCAGCCCATTAAAAATGCATACGACCTCTAATGCGACAGGATTTTACGTTGTGAATCGATAGCGCTCCGACATGTGTGAGAAATTCGAGTTAGATTCCGATGACTGTTTTCTTTGCAGCAATCCTCACTAATGAAACTCCAGGTAAATTTCTACGAAATTAATGAAATTTCTAAGAAATCTATTGTTAACTGTAACGCCGGCGTGTCCGCGGTCGTGGAGGGAATAAATTTTGCTTTTACACACAAAAATTAAGTTTGTATTACACTTTTATGTTCTTTCTTTTATGTACAAAGAATATAGAGACTTCTCAATTCGTTTAATGGTTTTTATTAGCAGATGTTCTGTTATAGTGTGAATTGGCTGGCGTTGTCAAACGTGTGGTTTAACCGATTAGAAATTATTAGATTGAATGAGCCTCTTCGCTCATCGGTGTAGTCGCTTATTAAACATATAATACCAATTATATATTATATATCTATATATACCTTTCAAAATAGGACATTAAACAGATTGATAGACGAACACAAAATGTACTAACAAATATATTTCATTGTATAAAATCTCAACTTTGAACAAACAGATTAGGCAATATTTTATGTCAACAAAAGGAAATTTTTGAGAGACAATTAAAACATATTAACAAAGTGCAAAACCTTCATACGACAAAGTGATTTAGTTATTTTGAATGCTACTACTCTGTTATATAAAAGGTTATCTACAGTTGTGATATTATACTTTGTTTTAAGTTACCTCATCACAATGCAGCTTTGTTTAGGATTTAAAAAATGAAAATATGTTACATGAAACAATGTAAGCAGCCTAGATTCACAATATATTGGAATGATCAATGGTCATGCACATGTAAATAGGTCAACATGGTATATTGTTACATTTGAATATGGCTGGCTGGTTTGTAAGCCATTTGAATATGTCTAGTATCACCGCCGTGAGAAATCGCACGTCACGAATCTACTTTGATATATGTATTGAACCTTTTTGTAACTGTACCGCGTGTATTTGTATGATGTTACACGTAATGAGAAAACTTGCTTATGGTTTATTTTTTAGAACATTTTACTAGTTATTCAGACTAATAGAGGTTATTAGATGATCTATATTTTTTTTTAAACAAAATCGCAATCGTTTATGTTTGAGTGTATAATAAATCTTTCCTATTGATCGCTCTTATATGACGTATAGTGTATATAATTTAAAAAAGATTATAGGTAATAGGTATATTCTGCATTAAAATAATGAAAGAGCGAAAGTAATTTTATTAAATTAATAAGAAAAGATCTATTACAATAGATATTAGGTTAGTTTATCGAAATATATGTAACGTTAAAACTGTACGTACCTATAATATATTAAAGTGGGTTCATTGTGGTCGCGGTCACCACCTTTGTGCAACATGTAACCAGTGAGAATCTAGCGGGCCAAGGCTGAAGATATTACCTTAAATAGTATGAATATTCATAAAACATCATTATAACGACATACATTCTTTTTGTAGAAGTTATTAAAATTAATGAGATTTTGTTTTTTTTTTACTTATGACTTGTTTTGTTTCAGATTTTGTATGATGTTCGTGATTGCTTTTCTGGTACGTATCTGATGATCTACTAATTAGTAATTGCTATATTTATATATATTTTTGTTTTTTTTTTTAAATGTTGAGAAATACGTTTACGCATACCTGTCTAGTGTATAAATACAGGTGTTTATGTGGGACTCATTAGCAAAAAAACTAGCACCCACTAAAACCCAACAGAACCCCTCCCCTGTCTGAATGGGGCGTCGCAAGACCATATACTAACTGAGCGTGAGCGGACGTTGTTTGTCCAACTCTAAATAATTATGTTATAATAGTATTGAGATCAATTTTAATACAAATATTGACTCATAGTAATTTATGATCATTCTAGTATAAATGAAGCAAAGACGCCGACAAAGGTATGGTATCGTGTGAATGGCTTAGCTGATTCGCTTAAACATTGATGTGTCGGCGAGATTAGACCAATAACCCACAAGTATATATCTACTCGTACATTACACATCTCGCCTCGAATCGACACGCTCTATACCCATTTATTAAATAGTTTATCTCGACACATTTAACTGAGGCAGTTTCCTTAATATTTCTGACTTCTGAGTTACAGTTAGATTGAAAATTACAGATAAAATGAAAAAAAGAATAGTTACATGCTTCGTAAGTTTTTATTCTTCTTTAGTCTTTTGTCGGGACTTTAATAGTTATCAGCCTGCCATCAAAGCTGCACTGATTTCGTATTCTGCAAATAGAACAAATAAATCTATGACAGCCGCGACTGTATAACGATAACAGGTACAAAACATCGACTAAAATTACAATAGAAACATCTTATGTAATACTTACCCTATATAAGTAAAAAATTATTTTTCGTCTATGCAAAGCCGCTGTGATAGTAAAAAAGGATAAGGGTCCTATGTATTTTTTTGGCACACGATGATAAAAGCTTTTAAATAGCATAGCTTTCACCAAGGCCGACCAGTCACTGTTAAGATAAACTGAAACCTATCAATTCATATAACGTCATCTTCAAGGTCTAGAGAATAGAGTTGGCTGCAGTTGTACGCCATTATGATGTCGATGACCTACGATCTATAAACTTCTACCACGTGAACAGATATGTATATATACGATATTTACATGTGCGTTTATTATCAGGAACGTGTAGTAGTCTCAGTATGAGGAATGAACTCAAGAGAGAAATGAATTGACCGATCATTCATAATATGCTATATACTCTTAGACAGTTGTGTGTGTGTGTGTGTGTGTGTGTGTGTGTATATATATATATATATATATATATATATATATATATATATATATATATATATATAACTGTCTAAGAGTATATAGCGTATAGCTAGGTACATTGTGAAGATTCAAGTGCATTAATTACATGATTTAATATCATAGTGGCACATTTTCGCCAGAGTCGTTGTTGTTTCTCATTGCGTATTATGTTTTATTTGGCCGACTTCGATCGACCGACGAAAATTATTCAATTTTTGTGTTTTTTGTGTAAAATGAAAACTATAAACAAATGTATTTATTTTATTAATATTGCTGTAATAAAAGTACATCCTCCTATTTATTGCATTAAACAACAAGATCAACTAATTTATGAAGTAAATAACTTACCACTTTTTAAACCTATTAGAAGAATACTAAAAAAATATATAGATTAATAATAAAATGGTTTGTGCAGAAGTTAATTTAAATTTTCGTAGGCTTTCACTATCTCAGTTTCGTGGTCACTGTTATCAATGTACAAAATACAGGGGGCAAGGCCGCCGGACGTCGACCCGCTACGGAAATAGAGCCACGTGCGCGCAGCTGGCTTCAGGTTATGTTTACTGACAATCGATAGCTGACCGCGTATACGATACCGATACTGCAGTGGTTTTTAACCGACCGACTTTGACTTGATTTTTTGCCCGTTTTCTAATGGATTAGAATTTTGGTTTTCGTATGTATGAAATGGTGGATATGAATTTTTATTTGTTGGATTTGATTAATTCATTCATTTCATATGATTCATTGTTAGCTTAAGATACATTATTAGGTTATCACAAAACACTCAATGCTCTTACAAAACAACTCTATTTCTAGTAAAATACTCGCTATGTCTTATATTTGCGTCATTTTATATTGTTTTGATGTATGTATGTACCGCTCAGATCCTCATCGAATCACATTTCTTGTCCGTCTTTCGTCCATTATTGATTTTTCAGTAACTCCAGGAGGACGCAATGTTTGACTGCTAAGAAAGTATTGTATACTTTTTCAAACCTACGAATGTTAAATTTTTTATCATAATTATAGTGTAGAGTCTTAAAATTAGTTTCGCTCGGGTTTGTCCCTAGCTTGCTTCCCAATACAAACTTTCATCCCCATTTTCACCCCCTTAAGGGATGATTTCCGGGATAAAAAAGTATCCTATGTCCTTCCCCGGGTCTCAAACTATCTTCTTACCAAATTTCATCTAAATCGGTTCAGTAGATCCAGAGATCCCTACAACGTCACAAACTCACAAACTTTACCTCTTTATAATATTATTAGTAGGTATAGACTAGTATAGGTAAATAAAACGAAATATCAAGTAACTCATTTCTCTTAATTACAAGTATTTTTATAAAAATAAATCATTAAAGATTTTGGTGCGCTCGTAAAGCGATTGTATCTACCGAAATTTTAATTACAAGTAAGTTATCTTAGCTAATCTTTCGGCAATCTCTTAACGATGCTGGTGGCTTAAGGAATCTGGACCAAGTTGAGAGGTAATAAATATTATTTTTATCAGCTCTTCGTTATTGTTAGTAAAATTTAATTTTGGGATATTTTAATTATTATAAAGTACCTATGTCATTTCATAAGCGTTTTGAAATTGACGACCTGTCAGACTGTTCGGGCAAATTAATTTATTTTTCAATTTTATTTGGATGATGCAATGTAAACATTAACAAAACTTTAAATAAGCTTTTAAAATATATAAGAACAGTTGCTATCTCCATAACAAGTACTGTAAAGTGTTTAATTTCTCAGTAGGTAATCTCTGAATATAAATAACCAACTGCCCACGCATCGCCCACGATAACCAGTGTAAATTGTTTTCCAAGTGAAAGTAGGTACTCGCAGTTTAATCATTTAGTTAAGTAATGAATATAATGCATTTTTTCGATTAGGACTGATAATGTTGTATTACTTAAATTTATTTTATGAACGTCTTTCCGTGATACGGTAACAGACAGACAGACAAAACATTCTAAAAACTTTAGATTCGGCCTCTGTATCGATAATAATGTCTATTTCAATAAGATTTTCCAAAAAAATATTTAACGTACAGATTCAGCTTAGTTACAATTTTATTATATGTATAGATTGATTACATAATATACCTATATATATATATATATATATATATATATATATATATATATATATATATATATATATATATATACTTAACTATTTCGGTTATTGTTACATAATTCTATTTTTATTTTGTATGCATGTATTTAGCCCTTTTTCACTTTCATCTGTTGGTCAGGGGCCTTCCTTCAATACAAGGCGGAGCAGACCATCGCCCACCACGCTGGCTAAGTGCGGGTTGGCGGACTTCACATGTATTTCGAAAACTTGCTAGGTGCTCAGACTTGCAGGTTTCCTCACGATGTTTTCCTTCGCAGTAAAACAAGTGGTAACCATATTGGAAAATGATTCGCACATGATAATTTCAGAGGTGTGAGGCCCGGGATCTGAACTCGCTTCATTCGGTTTTCCAAGCAAGCGCTTTACCACTGGGCTATCATTGCCTGATTTTTATTTAAACCTAAATATGTTAATATCTACATATATCTCTACTATTTATATCTATACTCTATCCTCTTTGTGACCCTAAACGCGAAGTTGATTAGGCATGAATCAAGTTTGAACAAAAACAATGGACATTCATTATGTATTACATACAAGCGTACGTAATGCTTTTCTAACATACTGACATTGACACATCTATCTGTCTGTCGGCGCCGCTAATGTATTGTAGTAGGTGAGCATAATGGAACTGTCTTTTACGATTACATTTACATGGAGGCCAGGAAGGGGTATTGTTTGGGATTTATTATAATATATTTTTTAATAACTATTTCATTTAAATTATATATTATTAAGAAAGGTTGAATATATATATATATATATATATATATATATATATATATATATATATATATATATATATATATATATATATAAGTAGGCACATATACTTAGTTGAAAATGTACACGATATGTAGTTAATACTATTTCAATTTATTTCGACATTCAACTTCAAAATAAATGTTTAACTACACGTCTGGCTCAGTTTTTAGTGACCCTACTTGTTGTGTCAGCGGTAGCGGGTTCGAGTCCCGCTGGGGACATTCATTAATGTGATGAGCACCAATGTTTGTCCAGTCATGGGTGTTTATATTTATAATGTGTATGTATTTAAAGTTATGTACATATGTGTAGTGTATCAACTATCTGGTATCCATAACTCAATAATAGTAGCTTACCATGGAACTAGATGGTGCTGTGTGTTAATGTCCCAACATATTTATATTTAATGTTTAAAGATGGAGTAAAATCAATAATATGAAGATAACCTTAAATAATTGTTTATTCTTGTTCTGGTATTTTTACGAAATTGAAGAAATGTTTGTTATCGTGTATTTAATGGCCTTATGTCTACCATAACGCCGGCTAACTTATTATCAAAATTAACGCCTGCGTGTAGGGTTTTATTGCTAACATATTGTATGTAGATATGAGTTTGATTTTCTAATGTCATATATCATCATAATTTGTCGTACGTAACAAAAGAATGAGGTTGCCCGTATAAGAACTAAGAAAAAATTTCAATACAAGAGTTAAAGTTTTTATAAAACTCAAAAATATTAATATTCATAACGCTCATGTACTACATAAATAATACTGTGCAATACTCAAATGTAAACGCGAATGCAGTTTTTTAACTCAACCGACGTCAAATCACGTCAGTGAGCCGAACTATGAAGTAAAGCGTACATAAACTGTCGACACAAAAGTGCGGGGATAGTATTAAAATCAAATCAAATAAAAAGTGCACAATCTTGAAAATCAATAACTCCAAGTGGAGCGAGGGTGGTACACAGTCATTTGTAAAATTGTTAGCTGAAAGGTTTTACTTTTATATACATCACGAGCTTTATTCTCTATAAAAACTTTTATCCCCATTTTCACCCCCTTAAGGGATGATTTCCGGGATAAAAAGTATCCTATGTCCTTCCCAGGGTCACAAACTAAATATTTTCTTACCAAATTTCATCTAAATCGGTTCAGTAAATCCAGAGATTACCCCCTACAACGTCACAAACTCACAATCTCACAAACTTTACCTCTTTATAATAATAGTATAGATTAAAATTTTGACAAAACCATTATGAGAACAAAATATATCAAATCTCAAACTTTAATAGTATCTAAACGAGAGCAACGATTCCAATTCAATTGTATTGATCATTTCAATTCGCAAGATATTTAAATGGTCCGCTTGAATGATATCATATAATGGTCATATGATGTCACGAATGGTACTTAAAACCTATAGACGACGAAGTCGTAATTTTCTGATAAAGTAACAAATAGACGACCTACTTACCTATTTTGTGATGTGCAAGTGCTTAGTGCAATATATCTATACATATAATAAAATTGTAACTAAGCCGAATCTGTACATTAGATATTTTTTGGAAAATCTTATTGAAATAGACATTATTATCGATACAGAGGCCGAATCTATAGTTTTTTAGAATTTTTGTCTGTCTCTCTGTCTGTTACCGCATCACGGGAAAACCACTGGAGGGATTTTGATGAAATTTGGCATGATGGTAGCTGGTTATCCGGGTCAACATATAGGATACTTTTTACCGCGAGAAAATGTCTCATTTCTGAGAAAAAATACAAGAACTGCAATGTAAGAGTATAATAATATGTAAAACTAAGAATTTGGTTTTTGGTCATCTGAACGCGGGCGGAGCCGCGGGCAATGCTAGTATGTTATATATACGAAATAATATCTGCTGGACTGTTGCGTTTCTTTAAAAGGGATAGTTACCGGGATTGAATCAACGCATAGTAGCCCCAGTACAACTACTAGCGATCCACCCTCGCCTCTCTGAGGTACGTCCATGGTGGGGTATAGGGTAGATGATATAGGTAGGTATAAGGTCGAAAGCTTATTATTATTGAAATTAAATATAACCTATGTTACGGTACAGTAAGTACTGTCAGAGTTTATCGTTTAGAACAAACAAACAAATCTTTCCTGTTTATAATATTATAGTTTAAAATTAAAATATATGGGTATAGATTAAAATAAAGGATACGCTGTAAAATTGCAAGATTCATATTTCCATGGTGCAATAAAAATTTTACGATTGTTACGAATATTGTGTTAGTTAAATATATTACGATTATTTATTTTATAATTCACAAAACAACTTCAAGTAAAGCTTTCGTGTTTCAAGTAAGTTCAATGTGAAAAAGTGGAGTAAAATTAGCTTTTTATTGTACTCGAGCATGGAATAATAAAATCAAGTATTTTTCTAAGCTTTATAAAGTTTTTCTTTAGTAGTTATTTAAATGAAGTACGCTTTTAGCAGATAACTGGTTAACAATGCATTTGCACTTATAATATTGTAGTGTGAGTGTGAGAAGAAGTAGAGCTCTCTATATCTTTTATTATTAAAAAATATTAATAAAAGAAACAATTATTGTTTATTCACGTTGGACGGTAAACGAAACTATACCCGTAATATTTCAACAGAAACCTAAACAAATCTATACATATAATAAAGTTGTAATCAAGCCGAATCTGTACATTAATTTTTTTTTGGAAAATCTTACTGAAATAGACATTATTATCGATACAGAGGCCGAATGTATAATTTTTAGAATTTTTGTCTCTGTCTGTCTGTCTGTCTGTCTGTCTGTCTGTCTGTCTGTCTGTCTGTCTGTCTGTCTGTCTGTCTGTCTGTCTGTCTGTCTGTCCGTCCGTCCGTCCGTCCGTCCGTCCGTCCGTCCGTCCGTCTGTCAGTCCGTCCGTCCGTCCGTCCGTCCGTCCGTCCGTCCGTCCGTCCGTCCGTCCGTCCGTCCGTCCGTCCGTCCGTCCGTCCGTCCGTCCGTCCGTCCGTCCGTCTGTCTGTTACCGCATCACAGAAAAACCACTGGAGAGATTTTACCGCGGGAAAATATCTCATTTCTGAGAAAAAATACAAAAACTGCAATGTAAGAGTATACTAACATGTAAAACCTAAAAAAATTGTTTTTGGTCATCTGAACGCGGGCGAAAAGACAAAAGGCTTTCTCTTTTTAAAATTAAACATAGCGATTTCCAAACGATTTTACCAAGGCGTTATAAAAACTCTTCGCAAAAACTTTTCATGGTGTCAAGACACCGCAATATTGACAATGAGGGTTGAAGACGCGTCGTTACCCAGCTTCGTTAGAGCCTTTAGGTACAATGCTTGTGCGGTCGACAACCCGCCTCCTGTCTGGATAAATGACGTGTCAACGCTTTTAAGTTATAATTGCGCGAATAAGTAAAAAGAAATATGACTGTATAAGTAAAACGTTCGCTATTATTCACAGTCGGTGCATTTTTTAGACTAAATGTATCTAAACGTGCGTTATGTTCTTGTATGAGTAGGTACTTTTTCATATATTAATTACTCAATATATCATTTTTATACTCTATCTATACTAATATTATAAAGGGGTAAAGTTTGTGAGTTTATGTTATTGTGAGTTTGTGACGTTGTAGGGGGTAATCTCTGGATCTACTGAACCGATTTAGATAAATTTGGTAAGAAGATAGTTTGAGGCTCTGGGAAGGACATAGGATACTTTTTACTTTCCCGAAAATCATCCCTTAAAAGGGTGAAAATGCTGAACCGATTTAGATGAAATTTGGTAAGGAGATAGCTTGAGACCCGGGGAAGGACATAGGATACTTTTTATTATCCCGGAAATCATCCCTTAAGGGGGTGAAAATGGGGATGAAAGTTTGTATAGGCCATAGGGAATCAACCTAGGGACGAGCCCGAGCGAAGCGAGATTGAGTCGCTAGTTTAATTATATTGTTCATTAAACTTAAAATATCCCTAAGTAAAAGGACAATAAATGGCAATTAATAAAGGAAAATATATAGTACAAATATTATTAAAGAGGTTGTTATTAAAATTCGCCGATGCAGAGTAAAACGGCCTGAAAAATAAGGGTCCAATAAGGTTAATATATAATCGCATAAATAAGTATTAACTTACTTTTGTAGGATTACTCTAAAAAAAATTAAATACCTTTTAATTTTTCATGTTTCTCTGTTCGCATGCCATAGTTATATTACTCAGAGACTTTTCAGAACCTTTTCAAAAAATTTTAAGCTTAAATTTCCTGAATTGAAAGATATTTTAAGCCACTACTTGACTAGGTTCTAAAGTTGTTAAAAATTGTGTACAAAATATGTTGTCTTGTACAATTAAAACAATACGACACCTTCAATGCTATATTATTATTATTATTAGTACAAATATTATTATTATTAACAACTATTATATTATTATTATTATTATTAATACAAAATGTGTCAAATGTCAACAAAATAGCCATATCCTTGAAAACGATTACCTTCCTTCGTGGGATATCGCGTTATAAGAAACAAAAAATGTACTTATACTAACCAAGTAAATAAGCAAGCCTGCGAACGAAGTTCGTGCTTGTTTGTTGTGGATCAATTATTTAAATAAAGGTAGGCAGGCTTTCCTCTGTGACTCACGGAATGACTCACATTTACCCTTTACGAAGAAACATTTTGAAATGTATTGCAAGCCTTTTACAGATAAAAATCGACATTATTTTATTTTACATATTGGTGATATAAATATTATTGCTATAGTAACAATTTAAGATAAAAAAATAAAAGCTTTCTTTACATTTATTTAACTTACTAGCATTGCCCGCGGCTCCGCCCGCGTTCAGATGACCAAAAACCAAATTCTTCGGTTTTACATATCAGTATACTCTTACATTGCAGTTTTTGTATTTTTTCTCAAAAATGAGATATTTTTCCGCGGTAAAAAGTATTCCATATGTTGACCACCAAACCAAATTTCATCAAAATCCCTTCAATGGTTTTTCTGTAATGCGGTAAAAGACAGACAGACAGACAGACAAAAATTCTAAAAACTATAGATTCAGCCTCTGTATCGATAATAATGTTTATTTCAATAAGATTTTCCAAAAAATATCTAATATATAGATTTGGCTTGGTTACAATTTTGTTATATGTATAGATAACTAAATAAAAATTTAATCAAATCTTGTAGTATCACGATATCAAGAAAATACGCATCTAGCAGCTTTTTATTTTTTCATAAGTATTAAATTTGTCGAGCTTAGCTAATTCTTTTTTGTTAATTATAAACTTTGTTAGAAAATTTAGCTTCAGCTGTTTGATCTATTATTCCATCAAATCCACACTTAGTAGCTTATTTACGAGTACATAAAGAAATTCATTATAAATTGTATTCATAATTCAGTATTGTTGTTTGCGTTGTTTCAAACAAACTTCGCCAATAAAATGTGAGGGGACGTTGAATAGAAAACTTTTTTCTATAAAATACATATTGCACCTAACGTTTGTTTGTAAATTAATTCAAAGCAATTTCTTACTATAATGCAGAAAATTTAATAACAAAACGACAGGGCTATATTTGTTTCATAGAGCATACAAATTCGCGTACAATAATGTACTTTGTGTGTCAAACCTCTTTCTACGTGATCCTGATATCTATCTGGACACGTTCAAGCGGCTTGTTTGATTAGATGTTAGGTTTCAATCGGCGACCCACACGTTGAATAATGTTACGAATCTTATCTTTCATATCGTATACATTTAAATTTATAAGTCCACTGCGATGCCTGGTGAAAGCTGCGTGACTAGAATTTGCAAGTAATCAAAAATTGTCGATATTTAATACAACCAGTTCAATACTTAGTAATAGTATAGAGTATCACTGGCATTGCCCGCGGCTCCGCCCGCGTTTAGATGATCAAAAACCAAATTCTTAGGTTTTACATATTAGTAGGTATACTCTTACATTGTAGTTTTTGTATTTTTTCTCAGAAATGACATATTTTCCCGAGGTGAAAAGTATCCTATATGTTGACTCGGATAACCAGCTATCACCATACCAAATTTCATCAAAGACCCTCCAGTGGTTTTTCTGTGGTGCGCTAACAGACAGACAGACAAAAATTCTAAAAACTATAGATTCGGCCTCTGTATCGATAATAATGTTTTTTTTCAATAAGATTTTCCAAAAAATATTTAATGTACGGATTCGGCTTAGTTACAATTATATTATATGTATAGATTATGTTATTGCGATTTAATTAGAGAATAGGATACCAAGCGCTATAGACTATCTTTATAGTTCTTTTCTTGCGATTATTCTTTTATTCACGTATTATCCACTTTGGCCGGGGACTTTTGACCTAAATGTCCCCGAGGTGTACAAATGATAGGTCTTAAAAAGATTTTATTTATGAAATGATTTTAGTGATACTATATATAATAATAAAACACCTTGTTATGTCCTTCTAGATAATATTTTAATTATAAGGTAGAATAGAAATATGCAAATATTATACTGAGGTAACGAGTTTAATAAAGTTTGGAGTCTGGAGGTAAAGTCCGGAAGTGATGTTATGGTTCTAAAAAAATACTAATAGAAAATTACAAGCCCCAGTATCTCTTATTAACAGGTTTGTTTCTATGTAGATATATCAAATGTATGTAATTATAACCGAGGGCGTGTCGCTTGCTTAAAAATAAAGGTACATATTTGTAACACAATGCGTCGTTATTACACATTCGACACAAGCTTTGATCTCAAACGACTTACAAATTATACCCTACAATGGAGAGCTACAATTACAATTATCATAAAAAAAATACCATTTTATTTTCATCTTACTTAATGATTGAACGACTTTTTTCCACCGTAAGTATCAATATCTTTTGTGTTATTATTTTAATAATTTATATTTTAATAAATTCGCCGAACTCTACATATTATGCTCTATTAAATACTACTAATAATTTGTCTGAACTAAATACCTTTTATTAACAACTAGCGACTCACCCTCGCTTCGCTCGTGTTCGTTCCTAGGTACGTTTTAACGGTTAGGATGGAATAGAGAGACCACAAGTATATATTATATACCTACATAGGTACAAAATATAGAGTTCTGAACTTTTCAATTTTCTAACTGTTTTTTTTTTTAATTTTTATGATGCGCGCGCACACCGACAGCCAAAAAGGGACATGATGAAGTTAACTGCATTCCTATACAAACCGAGAGTTGTCACGTACCCACGGGAAGAAATCTTTTAGCTATTTTTGTTCTGTTACGCCAAAGAAGTATAACTTCTTAAATCTTACGTGCGTACATAAGTACATACACACGTTTTTTTATACTTAAACCACCCCTGACACACGCCCAACCAAAAAATCAAATATTCACCGGTCCAGTCGTTTTTGAGGTTTAGCGAGACTACTGAAAGGCAATTGATTTATATAAATATAATATAAATAAATTACCGTTCAGATAAAGCAAAGAAAGATTTTTATAAGTAATTATACTGTTAGAGTTGTTGCAAAATTAAATATAACATAACATTCATAAATGCAAGCTGAGTACGTTGCCCTTTATAAAATATTCTAATCTCGTAAATGTTTCTCCGAAGTTCTGCCCTCACAGCAGGCTTTTATGTACACAAGTACCTATTACGATAGCCGCGATAATCATATTATTTTAGGAAAATATAAGATTTAATCTTCTTTAGACCTTCTCAGTAAAATATAAAATATCAACAAGTAAAATAAAGGTAGAAGGACGGAATGTCAGACAGTCGTTTTAAATTTAGAAATAAGTATACGTCTTGAAATAATTTTATACAGGGAACGGTCTAGGTTGTGCAGCAAGAGCTACCTAGAAATCTAGCCTGGATTCCGGTATGCAATCACTATAGTGAAAGCGTAGAAGGTTAACATCAGTATTAATTAGTAAATTACTTAATGAAACGTTTGGCTCTTAATCCAAACGACTAAGGCACAACATGTTATTTCTATCTTAATGTTTCCCGTGACTTAATATATATATATATATATATATATATATATATATATATATATATATATATATATATATATATATATATATATATATATTGTAATTAACTTTAATTTTGCATCGTGCACATATTTATTTGTGGTTGTGATTTACGTACACAATAAAGTTTGAATAAAATGTAATTTAAAATATTGTTATTTAGTATTTTGGAATGTTTTTCTATATAATATTTTTAACGATTTAATACATAAACATGAGATTATATTGTCAAAAATCCGAATTTCGCAATCTCATACTAAGCGCAGATGTATGTACCTACTATCTATACTATAATAAAACAGTAGAAGTCGAATGTCTGTACATAGCAAAAAATGCTAAAAACCGAGTCAGGGGGGTGTAAGAAGACAAATAGAACAAATCCAGATTTTTTCCAAATTTTTTGTTTCTCTGTCTGTTTGTTTGTACTGGCTAATCTCCGAAACTGTTGGACCGATTTAAATGAAATTTTGCATGGTGGTACCTTATATCCCCGATTAACATCTTAGATACTTTTCATCCCAGAAAATTAAAGAGTTCCCGTGGGATAGTTAAAAAACTATAGTATCTTATACAGTTTAGTACACAACAACTTATGCACCTAATTTAGTAAAATTTAACATTCTGATACCTTATATTGCCGGTCAAACAACAGGTTACTTTTCATCCCGGAAAAATGAACGGTTATTCTAGAGGCGAACCCGAGCGAAGCGAGGGTGAGCCGCTAGTAGTAATAATATAATAATAATCTGTTGGAACATTAACACACCGCACCATCTAGTTCCATGGTAAGCTACGAGGCTTGTGTTATGGATACCAGATATTATAAATATAAACACCCATGACTGGAGGATAAACATTCGTGCTCATCACACAAATGAATGCCCCCAGCGGGACTCGAACCCGCGACCGCTGGCACAGCAAGTAGAGTCATTACAAACTGAGCCAAACGTGTCGTCATAGTAATAATAATGTAGGAAATATGTACATGTAAATACAATGTAATGTTTTATGTATTATATAAGTGAGAAGTCGCCGGCAAAAGCTTGTATATTATACCTTTAGACACGGTGTATAAGCAGTACTCTGCTTGAGGTAAATTAAAATTGCCCAAGATTATATTTGACGATGTTTAATTGGTATGTAATGAGGAATGATATGAGCCTATCTCGTGGCTGTTCCACTTGGGAGACATCAGGAACTTGCTAAACGATTTCTGCTATTGGAAGATAAATCGGCGTCGTAAATAAGTCCGGGGGTACAATGACTTCAATCCCGCCTATTATTACTGGTCCGTTGGGCCGGATTTCAGTTCATCTGAGTGAAAATAGGCCGGGATATACGTTTTCACATCTTTTTTCTGGCTTAGAAATTAAGCGTGATACTCTCTTAGGCCTTTTTATGGGTGATTCGTCATTTTTATATAGCTTTTAAAGGTACTCGACTACTTGGGTTACGTATCTTTACAACACAGGAATTGTTTAGAGTTACAAATATGCCATATTTAATACTGAGAAGATTAATTACACTCGATTAAACTTCATTATAGTTTTTAGTCTTTTTAGTTTAAGTTTTGCAATTATTATAGTTGGCTAGATATAATTATCACGTTTTTACGATCCTATTTCTTAATTAGTTTTATCATAACAAACCTATGTTACTATATGTTTAAAACAATGAAGTATTTCTTCATGTTTTTTTCCTTTTGAACAGTGAGTCGGACTTGCGTTAGTTATTTCTACCACTATACAATATATGAATATTTTCGTATACGTACGTGGCATGGAATCATCGACCACAACTGATCCATTTTATTTGTTAATGTTCTTTCAAATAATATTACAAGTCGAAATTAATCATATATTTACTACTCTACCAACCTTAGAAGACTGATATTCAAAGAAAACTTGAAATTAAATTTTACCTAGTTAATTGTATTTCCTGTACTTGGCATAAACAGAAGTTCACTCTGTAGGATATCTGATTCCAATATGTCTGACGCCAAAACACTCTTAAAGTTACAGGATTTACGATCCTCACATACATAAAGGCGGTATGCGTGCGATGAAATGCGGTAGGTATAAATTTAGTGATAATGGCGTTTTGTTTTTATTAATAAGATTATAGCTTGAGTTTAAAATTAAATTTAAATTAAATACATAAGAAAACAATTTTTTAGCTTCTTAAAATATTTTGTACCTACAAATTTTCTGAATAATATCAATTATTTACTTAAATAGCTAGAAATATGTAGTGTATTCATCGATCAAAAAGTACCAGATACCCAATCCCATGCAAAAGTAGTGAATGGTGGACTCCTTATAACAACATCCATGCTTTGTTTTAAACATCATCCAAAAGCCCAAGTAGAATAAGGCATGTAATAACTTCTTCGTATTCAGTAACTTAGTAAAATAGAGTGAGGCTTTTTAAATAACATAATAAACATCACTGAAAATATTACCTACTACTGTATGAAAAGAAATTTCATTATTTTATAAGCTTACTTTTTTCGCTATTCCCCTAAACTATAGTAGATATGAGCTCAAAGCTCGCTCAAAGTTCCTATTATACACCATTTCGTTTCTCTGTATTTCACTGACAATGTAATAAACAACTAGGTTTATAGACGTCTCGCTGTAACATGTTTTGTCGAGAGAAAGTGCTTCGCGCTTTTAGAGATACAACTGTCGTTATTTCTTGGGCTTACACTATCGATGTTCATAAAAGTTATTCCTTAGGCAAATTTAAAACTCGTATAAGTTCATTGATGCTATTCGATTTTAATATTACTTTGTAATATAGCAAAAAGCTCTTTGAAATTACATTAATATAAAAACTTATTTAAGTGGTGTGTTTGTTAACTTCTTACCTTTCATAATACTTTCTTAGATTTACGCGAATATTTGACATTTTAAATGAAACTATCTTTTCGGTTTTTTCGCGGATTTATTTGGATTTTTGGGTTTTTACCTTTCATCCAGATACGATCAATAGAAATGTCTCGTTAAATAAACCAATTAAAAATATCAGTTTACGCCTCGTGTAATTCCTATCTAACACGAAAATAAAGTTTTGTTTCACAGCTTTTGGAAATAAGAAAAACCCAAGACAAAGTAGGTCGATACTGATTGATGATAGTTATGTTCCGACTGCGCATCCATCAAAGGGAAATCACTTATGAGTAGATCAAAAGATTACAACGTTATAATGAGTATCTGTACAAGGCGTATAGTTAAATATTTATACGTAGCTTTTATATTTATACGATGCTTTTATTACTACTTCCATATATACATATGCCTAAAGTTCTTTGCAGTATGAACTGCAGTGTGGGCGTTTATGTTTAAAATGAAATCCAGGTTTTCTATTAAATATATAGACATAAACACAGTAGTACTCTTGTAGCGTGATAGTTCTTGCGTAATTGGCAAGCGACGTATTGTCCAGACATTGTGAGCTCTGCACACTGTGAAATTTTTCCTCTATCGCCTTGTTTCCTAGGAATAAAAGGGGATGTGGAGGTCTAGGTTTTCTGGTCGCTAAAGGTTCCGGGCGTCCTCTCAGCGCGCAGCCTCCGCGGTATCGAACGGCCGCGCCCGCACCCCACGTGCTTCATTCACCGGCTGACCACGTGTCTAACCATACTAGCGATGAAGTCTATAGTGATAATACTATAAATATTTAAATTATTGATCTCATCAGCTGATGATCTGCACCGTGTAGTAGAAGCATTTACGTATGAAGGTAGCCATAACGTTTAATGTAATAGTAAACGTTTTACATTCTATTATAACGAACTAATGTCATAGCGTTGAATATATAAATTTTATATTTTATCTTTATAATGTAAAATTACTACGTCGTAAAATGTGTAATATGACGGGATTTGTCTTAATATGATGATATTTAGGTATACGTAACATACATCTAAAATTTCGAGATGGATTTTTAGAGTACAACTCTTTTCTAATACTGATTTTCACATATAATTTGTAGCAGAAGGCCAAAGCGCATGCGTCATTTTGGGGAAACCCGAAGGCTATTAATGCTAACGGTCCCTCGTGAAATATAGCGCTGTGTTTTAATTAGAGGCTTCGTCTTTCCTTTTAGAGCAACAACTTGCACCATTTTTAATGTTTTAAACGATCCCAACTCTCGACCTTTTTCCCTTATTAACACATCAAGACAAACAGTCTTTCTGAGATCTCAATGGGAAGTTATGAAATAATTTGAACTCAATTTACACTTCAATTGCTAAATGTTATTGATTAATTTACACTTATGTTGTTAGATATTGAATAATTGTTATGTTTTCACAGAATTTTTAATTCATTATAATATATATTTGATCTAAAATTTTCTTTGACCGAATTATGTCGTTCACGTATCACTAAATTTGTAACTTCCGAGGTCGTTTTCTTACCGGTGGGGGACATGGATATTCTAGAATAATTGAACGTCTAGTATGCAGATTATTCAATTAGGCAATCGCCTCGACCAGGCATTTGATTGGAAACTTCCTCAGCTGAAACCAAGGCACAAATTGTTTCTGTGTTTGCACAATGAACTCTTGTATAACATCTGTGACGAAAAAGTTGTTACACTACTTTGGATCTTAGCATCTTAACTAAGACCGTTTATTTCTATTGAATTTAACCACGAATACAAACGAACAGTTACAAAATATTTATTTTATTACTAGCGGCTCACCCTCGCTTCGCTTCGGTTCGCTTCTAGAAATACAAAGACAAATCTATCCCACGGGAACTGTATATTTATCCGAGATAAAAAGCAGCTATTCTGGCGTGATCGAGTAACAAACATCCATTGAAACATCTAAACTTTCACATTTATTATATTAGTAAGATATATAGTTTTTTAATACAATAAAACGTATATTATATACAATCGTAATAAATTAACAAATCTTAGACAACGTATTTACATATAAGATGAGTCGTCTATATCTAAAATTGCTCAAAATGAATTATGCACTTGACATATTTTTAAAGTAATGAACTATATTCATTTTATGAAATATGGGTCACAGCTACCACATGTGATATACACGTTACAGACTGTTAGAGTAACTGGAATAAAGTTGATAGAGACATCAACAGTGGAGTAAAAAAAACGTTGGATTTGAAGGCTGCTGTCAGAATATAGATTGAATTTCTAAATATAAGGTACATTTTTGAGACAGCTGTTGAGAAGCTACATATGAGAATTTCAAAGAGTCTCATATAAGAATTGAATAATGTTAAGATGTATCAGTGTTTAAAACTTAATTTTTAAAAGATTAATATAATAATATACTAGCAGTACCCGCGGCTTCGCTCGCGTTCAAACTACTAAAAAAACAAACTCTTTGACAAACCGACAGCAGCGCCACCTACCGGGTCCAATTGTGTTTTCAAACCATCCAGTAGCCCATAAAAATATATTGAGAGTAACTGAAATAAATTTGATAGAGACATCAACAATGGAGTAAAAAAAAGGTTGGATTTGAACGCTGCTGTCAGAATATAGATTGAATTTCTAAATATAAGGTACATTTTTGAGACAGCTGTTGAGAAGCTACATATGACCTAATATATGATATTATATTTTAAATATCGAATGTCTTACGATAGGAATTAATGCAAAGCACCTACATCACTACCTATTTATGGTGTATTTATTGGTGTTAATTTCTACAGTATTATATTTTTATTGAACAATATTTGAATGAATGGAAATTTAGGAGAAAATTTAAATGAATTGATGAACATTTCATGTGAATTTTTACATATTTACATATATGGTTTTAGGTAAAAATTGTGATTCAGTAAAAGTTTTATCAATTTGACGAGTTAGAATAGGCGATGCTTGATCATAAACATCGAACCGGGTGCAGGATGGCTGCCACGTCCGATACGGATCGAAGTCCGGATGCCCGGAATACAGATAGCGACGGTCGCTTCCGCACTCTGATGTACGGATTTATGAGATATTGTATATTACATTTTTGTTTATGTAAATACTTTTTTTACCCGCGGTTCCTTTGTATTCATTTATATTCGATTTGTTTGAATTCGATTTGAATAAAAATACCCATGGAATAATATAAAAATAACATTATACATAATTTATAAATCACTATGAAAGTAATACGAATGTTTTTCTTAGTTCTTTGTAGCATAAAGTTTAATATAGTCAAAAGTGTAGTGTGGATGTGATTGGGAATGTGTCTAACTGACAATTTGTCAAACTACGTAGGCCGTAGGTTCGATCTCTGTCTATGACTTGTTTTAAAATTTAAACATTAACATTTTAAAGGTGTGATGTCGTCCCATTCTGTGATCGTCTCGTTTTGTGAATGTGCTCATTCTCTATAAAAATGGAAAGAAAAGGTACCTACATATATGAAATAATATTCTATTAATTTATGTATGCACTGTCTATTATAAAAATCTAATAAAACTCTATGAATATTAATGTTTGTTTGTTTTTCTATACGAGTATGCTTGTAGGTATAGTTTTAATGCCATACTAAGAAGCCATTTTGCTAGATTAGATAATAAAATCGAAATTATAATTTCAAATTATATAAAGAATTTTATAGAAATACACGTGTCAATAACCTTATAACTACCGCCATTTTATTGAAGAACGGAAATTAAATGTTACTTCTATATCGAATTACAAATAAACCAAAATTCCGCGCTGACATTCTAAATTAATTAAAAACTAAGGAAATTACCAGAAGCCTTAGCGTAAATTGTTTATAACTTTATTAAGATCGTACAAATTTCAAGATTTTATTTTATACTAGTTTTCGCTTGCGTCTACACTCGTTCAATAGTGAAAAATTTATTATTAGTATGTAGTAGTTATTGAGATTTTATACCAATAAACTAGCATTGTCCGCGGCTCCGCCCGCGTTCAGATGACCAAAAACGAAATTCTTAGGTTTTACATATTAGTATACTCTTACATTGCAGTTTTTGTATTTTTTTCTTAGAAATGAAACATTTTCGCGCGTTAAAAAGTATTCTATATTTTGACTCGGATAACCAGCTATCACCATACCAAATTTCATCATAATCCGTACAGTGGTTTTTCCGTGACGTGCGGTAACAGACAGAAAGACAGACAAAAATTCTAAAAACTATAGATTCGGCCTCTGTATCGATAATAATGTCTATTTCAATAAGATTTCCCAAAACAATTTCAATGTACAGATTCGGCTTAGTTACAATTTTAATATTTGTGTAGATTATACCTTTTTATAATATGTACATATTTCTAAATCAAAGTATGACATTTTTAGTTTAACTTGTTTGAATATGTTTCAAATTACGTCGCAATACTAAAAGCATCACAAAGGGGCGAAGCTCCACAACTAAACAGTTAGATGCTATTGTGTTCAGAATCTGTTACATGGTTACGTCGGTATTGTTGGTCGCACTTTGATCTGTGATAGCAACACACGCATATAGGCTAGTGTTTCTATGTATATCGCAGATATAGTACACATACGTACATGATACACATATGTTTATGGGATATAATGAGGAGAATTGATTGCTTATTACTTTTTTTTACTATATTAAATGTTTTATAATTAGTCAAACTGAGTTTCATCGTGTAATTGGGTGATTGGGCATCTTTAAATATGAATAAATTATCTGCACGTATTTTTTTTTCTCTAAGGCTAAGGAGGAAACATCGCTAACTCCCCAACTTTACTTTTACTGAGATTTTTTAAAAAGAAAGACTCAATAACTAATCTTGGTTCGACTTTAGATTCGAACCCAGGACTCTAATTAGGACCAATTTCATTTAGAAAATATTTTTAACAGTAGTAAGGTAGAGCATGAATAGTTATTAGTTATTAGTTATTAGTATAAAATTAGAAATAATTTGGGTGGTGGTGGGTAAAATAATACAATTTAATATATATACACAATATACATACGAGTATACTTACGAAATATACAGTTTATAATCTCGCACAATAATGTAGAGAAATTTAGATGTAGCTGACAGCTAGCTCTTCAATCGTGGATGAAATATTGTACACGAAAATTCTTTTAATATTGGACATTGCTTCATCGATATTGGCATAACGCCATTGTTACGTCTTTACCTACAACATTGAACTGAATTTCAAAGAGTCTTGTATAAGAATTGAATAATCTCAAGATGTAGAGAGAGAAATTAGAGTTTAAAACTTAATTTTTAAAAGATTATTATGTATAAGATCAGATTATATTAAAAAAACGTAATTATTACACACCTATTAGTTATTTTATCAAAAATATCAAGCTTTTTTGAAGCTTTTGTTAACATTCTTTGTAAGAACATTATTAGAGATCATAGATCGTTGACCTTTACCTTTCTGTATACCACCTGAATATACGGGCAACATAAAATTGAATAGTCCGTCAGGTGTTAACGTAGATGGATTGCTGTATCACGCCCTGTTTGCTTTAACAGCGCCGATTAATTTTCAATGCCCTCTTCATTGTTTATGGTCCATCAAAATTGTAAATGCTTCTACGAACCCGATGAGTAAACAATAGCCGCCCGATAGCTTATGAAGATATAAGATTTTAATCGACATGCATTAGGTATGTGTTTATATTTCTGCATACATAAATGAATAAAAATCTAATTTTGAAACTTATAATCACAGCCTGCTGTTTTAGATTGTATCTATCAAAATAAAAAAGCCATGTGCGAGTCGGATTTGCAAGAGGGAACATAATATTGGGGGAAGTGTAAAAGTACAATTTATAATGTTTGTATGGCCAAGTTAACTTAAAACTTATGATTAATGCTCTAAGACGTGAATACGGGACATGACCTTTTTTATTTTTACCCTCTTAGGGGATAAGGGTGATGACCTTTCATGATATATGTATACTCGTATATATAAATTAATCGACAGCCAGGGCGAGTTACTACTACATATATATATATATATATATATATATATATATATATATATATATATGTAATAGGCAGTGGTAGCCCAGTGGTGACGCGCTCGCTTGGGTAACCAAGTGAAGCGGGTTCAAATCCCGGGTCTCGCACCTCTGATATTTTCATGTGCGAATCATTTTTCAACATGATCACCACTTGCCTTACGGTGAAGGAAAACATCGTGAGGAAACCTGCATGTCTGAGAGAACCTAGCAAGTTTTCGAAAGACTTGTGAAGTCTGCCAACCCGCACTTGGCCAGCGTGGTGGACTATGGCCTGATCCCCCTCATATTGAAGGGAGACCCGTGCTCAGCAGTGGGACGTTAAGAAGAAGGGATGAATACACACACACACAAACACACACACACACACACACACACACACATATATATATATATATATATATATATATATATATATATATATATATATATATATATATATAACATAATTGCTCCATAAAAATAATCATATAAAATTGACTACTTACTAACTCATAAACAAATTACATATTCTCGTTTACTTAACGTAAACCTTTCATTGGTTACATTATGAACAGATAAAGGTCGTCTGTATAATAAAGAAAGCGGTTCACGACGTTTTAAATACCAACCAATAAATCCTCGATCGCCATATGGGTTTCGTAATGACGTTAAATCGTGATTCACTGTGGGAACTGGGACTGTACCGAGTATCCTGTACGGAAATTATATACACGCACGTACAAAGTGCAATATTATTTAATATTAAATTTAATTGAGATATGAAATTTATGAACGCAATTATAATATTTTCATTTCGTTTAAATTTCCAATATCAGTTTTGTCAAAAATCCGGATAATAATATATACAAATGTAGTTGTCACTTTTATCTTAATATTTCTATACAAAAATGTAGATTCTTTACTCCACTGCGTAATGAAAGGACTAAAAAGATATTTTAGCATAAATTACGTTATTGAGGAAATAACAATTTATTAATAAATACTTTTTAAATGGTCACCTACTTGCCTCGAATCATTTAATGTAGTTTTTTACTGATAATTTTATGCTGTAATATAATAGTTTAGAGACTGGCTTAGCTAGTTCATTGTGCATGGTTAAGTTACGTCACGTTTGTTTGTTTGTTTGTTTGTTTGTTTGTTTGTTTGTTTGTTTGTTTGTTTGTTTGTTTGTTTGTTTGTTTTTTTGTTTTTTTGTTTGTATATTTGTAAACTCTGTATCTACTGTACAGATTTTCATAATTATTTGACCATTATAAAGTTACACTATCCAAAAGTATTAGGTTATGTTTTATTTTATTTTTTCAAAATTACTGATTTTTTTTCGACCCTGATATCAGTGGACGTGAAGGCGGGTAACTAGTTTTTACTAATATTATAATAATAAAAAGGGAGAGTTTGTTTGTTTGAACGCGCTAATTTCAGGACCTACAAATCCGATTTGAAAAAATCTTATTGCATTAGATAGCCCGTTTATTCAGTAAAGCAATAGGCTATAGGTATATCATATAATATGTATAGTCTATCTATTCCATACTAACCGTTAAAACGTACCTTGGGACGAACACGAGCAAAGTGAGACTAAGTCGCTAGTCAAAAATAATAAGAAAAAAGAATAAGTTCATAAGTTAAGAAATAGTAGTAATTTTACATTACTCTAAAAGGCTTGTAAGCTGTGAGATAACATAAAACTTTTGCGTTTTGTAAGCAACACATGCACGTGTCAAGGTTTTTGACGTTTTAATGGGACCACTTAAGTGTTCTAGATTTGAGTTTGTAAAAAATAAGCTTTCTTACATATCTAGGAATTGTAGACTGGTCTGACCGGTCCCTGGTTGAGTCACAGCTCTCGATCGATCTGGTTTCTTGATACTTTTTTAGATTCTTCTCTAGCATATATAGTAATCTGGCGTGCTATCTCCTGCATATTCATTGCCTTATTTAAGTGTTAAAAGTTAATATTTTTCCACAAAGAAAAAGTATCACAAGTAGAAAGCTTCTGATACTTGTAAGTGGTTCAGCAGTTCGATTTACATTTATAAGTCGATAGGATGATGTCAATAATCTTAAAATTTTTGATCCATACTGCTTTGTGAACATTGTTCCGCATTCATATAGAAAAAGAAGGACGAAGCAAAAATTTCCTACTATATTTTTTCACTATCCTATGGGAAATAAAGTCAAAATTGTCACTGGATTGATTCTGCACGGGACAGACCATAGAATTAAGTTAGAACTAGGAGAGTGTCTGAAAAACACTTCAGGCATACTACCAGCCATTGCCTTTTATGACAGCATTTTTTCTTTTTTAATAGATACCGTCAGTCCACAGAGACGGCACTGGCCAACGGAGTTATAAAGCGAATGCTTTACGAGCTCGTATTCGCCGGGGTACTTAAAATTTAATATCTGCTCTATCGGACACGCGTAGTTTAGATAGCTGAACTTTAATATATCACATAAAACGCTCATAATACTTGTGAGGTCTTTAATGTAAAATGATGAATTTATATTAAGACTAGTATAGCCCGCGGCTCCGCCCGCGTTCAGATGACCAAAAACCAAATTCTTAGGTTTTACATATTAGTGTACTCTTACATTGCAGTTTTTGTATTTTTTCTCAGAAATGAGATATTTTCTCGCGGTAAAAAGTATTTATTTATTTATTTATTTATTAGTATCCTATATGTTGACCTGGATAACCAACTATTTTTACCATACGAAATTTCATCAAAATCCCTCCAGTAGTTTTTCTGTGATGCGGTAACAGATAGATAGATAAAAATTCCAAAAACTATAGATTCGGCCTCTGTATCGATAATAATGTTAATATTTAATGTACGGATTCGGCTAAGTTACAATTTTATTATATGTACAGGTAGATGATTCTATAGGTAAGATTTGCTTAGTTACTACTGGAGTTTGTAGTTATTATCTGACAATTTATGGTACAGACATTAGCTTTATTTGTTTTTCTTTCTTTTTTTTCCAGATATGTCTCCGATAGAGCCGTGATTTTACCTGTTACTCGGAATATGGCGTCGTAGGTGGTGTAGTATTGTTTAAGCGGTAAGTCTATTGGTCCCATTAATTATAATATAATTATATATATATATATATATATATATATAGTTATATCCCAATAATATATATTAATATTAAGTCATTAGTCGTCATAAAAATAAAATGCGCTTCACGAGTTTAAACAGACAGCGTAGCAAGTACATAGTTTAAAATAGAAACAAAAAAAAATAATTTGTTTTAACCATTTTTATATCTTAAAAGGTGCATTGAACTAAATGTGTCATATTACCTTACGGTGGATATGAAACTTGAGCTTAAAATACATAACTCCATTTTCAAGCATTACGGGTGAGATGCGAATGTTTTTCTTAGCCAGATGTTGACAGAAACTGCTTATTATAGTTTTACAATACCTACGTGTAGACAAGGCCATTTATATTTCAACTTTAAGCATTTAAGTACATCAATTTAAAAACAAGTTTATATGTATAAATATTATAAATGTGATAGTTTGTATGTATGGATGTTAGTTACTCTTTAACGCCGGAACGGCTGAACGGATCTGGATGAAATTTGGTACAGAGATAGATTATAGTCTGGAATAACACATAGACTACTTTTTATCCCGGAAAAATGAACGGTTCCCGAGGGATAGATTTGTTTTGGTTTTTATATAAATAATATCGAAAATTCAAGTTAAAACAAAACGAAAACTGACAGATTAGAGCTTACTGCCTACCGAATTTCATCAAAATCCTTCCAGTGGTTTTTCTGTGATGCGGTAACAGACAGTCAGACAGACAAAAATTCTAAAAACTATAGATTCGGCCTCTGTATCGATAATAACGTCTATTTCAATAAAAATTTTCCAAAAAATATTTAATGTACAGATTTGACTCAGTTAGATTTTATTATATATTTATATTATTAGCCTATAGAATTGTAACTTGTAATTATATCATCCAGGTGTCGGTGTGAGCGGCGGGCATGGGCGCGGCGGGCGCGTCGGACGAGTACTCGCCGCCGCGGCTCGCGCGGCTGCTGCACGCGCTGCCGCATATAAACGTTACGCTTCACCGCGTTAATGACACCTTCGCGCCCAATTCGCCCATCTACCTTGAGGTTAGCTGGTTCAAGTCAATTAGCTTTAATTTAAACATTTATGTTTTTATTTAAAGGACGGATGGATTGCCTCGTTGGTCTAGTCAATAATGGGAGGTATTGAGTTCGAGTCCCGGGTCAGAACAGTGTTGAACAATTTAGGATTTCCGGTCAAGGAACTCTCAGAGATAGACCGGTGTTGGGAGGTTAGCGGTGCTACGCTCCCTTGCCTCGGAGAGCAATCACAGCCGTCGATCTTGCGCCTGATTTGTCACCGGTTCTTACCAAGTGGTTGCCCCATCGAAATTTTAAGAGTTAAGGAATATAGAGTGCACTTGTGTCTGCACACAATCTCTTGTTGTGTAGCTACGAGTAATATTGGTGGGATTAGCCATCGTGACCGAAATCAGTTAGGAGGACTTAAAATTATATACGCTTGTGGTCGTGGCTTGAAGTTCCGTTCTAGCACCATATTTGTACAAACTACAGACTTCTCATAATTCTTTGTATAGTCATTTACGTACCTTAACAATTGATCGAAGAATTGACATTAAATTGAAATAACTGTTTCTACTTCTACTTCATCTCTTATGTATAGGTACTAATATTATAAAGAGGTAAAGTATGTGACTTTGTGAGCTTGTGACGTTGTAGGGGGTATTATCCGGATCTACTGAACCGATCTAAATGAAATTTGGTAAGATGATAGTTTGAGACCCTTGGAAGGACATAGGATACTTTTTTCGCGGAAGTTATCCCTTAAGAGGGTGAAAATGGGGACGAAATTTTTTATGGGGAATCAACCTAATAACGAACCCAAGCGAAGCGAGGGTGTGTCGCTAGTAACAGATAAAAAGTAGTATCGTTTTTTCTTAGCAGTAATCTATGTGCTATTATTTAGGTTAAACAACGGACTATATTGTTGCTGCTTTTAACTTCTAACTGACCTATTTTTAAAGTAGGGATTACTAAAGTAGCTGGCTGTAGATGCTATATGAACTAAGTAACTAACGTTGTGGACGGGGACGTAGAAGCTTGTTGACAGAAATAGGCTAGGTCCATCGCTCGAGTACTGACGTCCCGAAGTCTAAGAGTGTCGTAGTTACTTAAGGTCACTTATGTTATATTTTAAGCCAAATACATTTTAGTGTACATTTTATATAATGAACTAGCAACTTAACCTTGCTTCGCTTGAATACGTCCCATGGTACGTTTTTCTTAATTTAAAATAAAAATAATAATAATAAATAGTATTTATTGCCATAAAAAACAGTAACAAATGTAAGCAGAATCAGTAAGGCTTAAATTAACTTATGGCAAAGGGTAATAACTCAGCTAATGCTGCTAAGACCTAAATCTCAAGCAGCGCTGATTTTCAGTTACACCCAGCTCCCTAGGGTGTTGAGCGGGAGCAATGCAAGAGGAATGCAATTTAATCATTTATTTTAGGCAATATTTACAAAAACTTAAATATGTAAACAGAGGCCCATAACATAGGTATATACCTCAAAAACTAACATATATATTAATTTTAAAACTTAGTTTTTAATAGAAAAAAATATTTATTGTGAGTGTACCTTCATATATCGAGGTCGTGTTTTTTCTATATAAAACATATGTTTACTCGATGTTCGTAAATGAATATCACCATATTTCTGTCGTTAAAAAATTTTGTACTACCCATACGAGTTTGGCATTAAAAGCTGTGTTCCAAACAATGAAACGGCAATCCACAATAACTGTGACAATTAACTGTAATAATCGACGTACAACTTATCTACAAGTAACATTAGATTTACACTTTTATTCTATGTATTTTTCAGAGCCTGGGAATACTCGGCTCGATACCCGGCGCATGGCTGATTTTGACACTGACGGTGTTGCTTATATACTTGCTTACAAGATGCTGTGACAGAAAGCAACGCCCGCCGAGGAGTATAACTGCACTTAAAGTAAGCTATATTTTTATTACATATTTTTAAAGTTTTGAATTATTTTTCATAAGAAGTCTATACTTAAACTGTAGTGATTTTTTTAAACTTATATAGGCTTTCTTGATTAGGTTTTACATAGGTCTTATGTGGAAATTAAACCTATTGTCACATACAGACACATGGTCAACAGACACACCTGCACTACGTCAGATGGTTTTATTGAATGTGGTTCTATGAATATCTGTAAACTGAGAATTGTATGGAAGGAAACTTGGCAACGATTCAGTTAAGACAGTCAATGAACGAACGCGTGTAGCATGGAATTGATAACATAAGGGCCTTTACGGAGTTCAGCGTCCTTTGAAACTGACCTGCAAAACTAATTTCGTTGGGCGTCCTGCCAATTAGGCTATTGGCTTGCTAGCGTTCGATACTATTACAAAATACTTGTCGCCGTTCGCATGCACTCGAATCCGTAATAGCAATTACGGGCTCCTATATTATTTGACTTTGTGTTATTTTTTTGTAATAACCATTACGTTTGTTCTTCTAAGAAGAAAAAGATAACAAATGTGTTCGTGGACGTTTGCGAATGACGCATTTTCGATAAGTAATAATGTTTTTATAATAAAAATTAACGGCTGACGGCTCACCCTCGCTTTGCTTGGGTTCGTCCCTAGCTTGCTTCCCAATGCAAACTTTCATCCCCATTTTCACTCCCTTAAGGTATGATTTCCGGGATAAAAACTGTATAGGGATAATATAAATGGAATAGGTTTCAAACTATCTTCTTAATAAATTTCATCTAAATCGGTTCAGTAGATCCAGAGATTACCCCCTACAACGCCACAAACTCACAAACTTTAACTCTTTATAATATTAGTATAGATTGAATGATTACGGAGTTGAGCAAGGCAAGTTTTTAGGTACATATGTATATCACATCATTGTATAAAAACATTTGTTTAAGACATTATATCTGATTGGCAATGCTTGTATACGTAGAACTGAAGTACCACTACCTACTAAGGTACCACTTATCTATGTTACCTACACTGGTGACTTATTCTAGTTTCGCTCGGGTTAGTCTCTAAGTGCATTCGTATTTATAATATTACTAGCACAACCCGCGGCGTCGCTTGAGCCAAAATTCATCTCCTATTTTACCCACTTATGGGATGAATTTGGAAAAAAGCTAAAACATGTATTTATTTAATTGTACTTATAATTGAAGAGCATTAATACCAAGTTTCAAGTAATTCTGATTCTGATCATAAATAATTTTTTGGGTTGTATTATAACGTGTTTTCCCGTGTGAATAAGAGAATCTTCCGCGGTAATAAGTAGCCAATGTCATCTCCACAAATTCTCCATCCTCCACAAAAATTACGCCAATCCGTCAATCCGTTTTGACGTGGAAGAAGGACAAACAAACACAATTTAACATTTGTTATATTAATATGGATCATATACAGATAGTTACTTAGCTACGGCAGGTACTTTTGGAAAATTAAAAATTTATTCAAAACACCTGGCCTGTTTCAGCGAAATCGATTAACAAACATACACACATACAAAATTCAAAATTTATCTTTTATGACTATGGTGTGATAAACAAAATTCCCTTTTTAAGAATAATAATAATAGAAACAAAATTCTGTGAAGTAATATAACAAGCATGTGTGAAATAAACAAACAAACACAAAAACATTCATAACATTCAGATGAAAGACTAATCATATAGAGAATGTAAATGTGTTTATCAATTCGTAATAGACGATTAGCTTTCACCACCCAGCCGTCTCATAATAACCCTGTGAATTAGATCATATGTTCTCAAGCTGACTTGACGCGCCATATGTTTTTGTGACTTGCTCCTCGTTATGGTCGTTCACTGTCGAGTGTCGAGTAATCAGCCGCTTGTTGATCTGAAGTAATCTCATGGTTCGTTATGGAATGGTGTGATGAAGCTTTTTTTAAGCTTACGATTGAAGCTTTTTTGGTGTTGTTTTATTTCATTCTGGCTTTTAGTATAAGACTTTTATTTAAATTACTTCAAGACAATATTTTCAGCTGGAAATTGCATAATAGTGTTTAGAAGTAGTGGAGTAAGAGTCTGATTGTCATTATTTTGATATCTTGGAGCTAGTGTATTCATTTTTTGTACGTGTCATATAAAGAACGATGAAAGATGTGTGAAATATAGGGTTGGTAAAGTTTTTATCTAGCAATATGATGTAATAATATATAATGTGTCTTCTAGTCAGTCCTTTCCGATAATGGAAGGTTTTTATGCATCTACCTGATGATACCTATTTTGAAAAATATTTTATTTAAAGATTCAATATTTAAGAAAAACTAAAGTATTTGGTTGGTTTGGTTAATTTGGTTTGGTTATTATATAAGGTTTACTTAATATTTAATTTAATACTAAATTGATACTCAATTAAAAAGCTTTGTTTGAAAGTAATGATATGTACAGTATGAAATAATCGTTATCGATCAAATGATCTAATGTCTATGCGCCATGCCCTTGAATATCTCAACACTCATTCCTTACCAAATTAATAATAATCATTAATATGCCCTTCATATCATATATTTAGTATTTGTATTTACTACAGTAACTAGTAGCAACTGTATTCAGCCCTTTTAACGTCCCACTCCTGGGAGTGGGCCTCCCTTCAGTACGAAGGGGAATCAGGCCATAGTCCACCACGCTGGCCAAGTGCGGATTGGCGGACTTCACATGTCTTTCGAAAACTTGCTAGGTTTTCTCAGACATGCAGGTTTCCTCACGATGTTTTCCTTCACCGTAAGACAAGTGGTAATCATGTTAGAAATGATTCGCACATGAAAATATCAGAGGTGCGAGACCCGGGATTTGAACCCACTTCACTCGGTTTCCCAAGTGAGCGCGTTACCACTGGGCTACCACTGCCTCATATAGAATGTATATATATATTTATTAGCGTATATTATATATTTAGTAGCAACTATTTTAGATTAATTTATAACACTAGCGACATAGCCCCTCTTCGCTCGGGTGCGCATGTTCTTAGTAAAAAACTATTATTTTACATTCCAACTAGACGCTCCAATTTTATTTATTTGTATAGATGACTAACTAATGTTTCTTTTATAGAATTGTAGACTTGGAGCAAGTTCAAATTTCAAATAAAATATTCTTGATTTATTATCTGGTTTCATAATTATTGGATGGTATTGGGTATATACGTAATCTTACAATAATAAATGAGCAGATGTAGTATATTTACTCAAATATATAAAATATCGTGTAGGTATTTCGGAAATGGCTAATGAAATGGAAATTATATATTTAGGTTAAGTTTAAATTCTTAAGTTTATCTATATAGGGGTCTTTTCTGAAAAAAATCGATGTTACCCTATTACCTACCGATAAGCTCGGTCGCCGATGTACTCTATTTTAAAGTCAATTGCTTAAATTTTCAGATAACGTTGATGATATTATCGGTGTTATGCTGCGGCGCTATCGGCGTGGGTCTGTTCGGCAACGACGACCTCCACAATGCGATGCTACAGAGCATTCAAGCGGGCAACCAGCTGGCAGCTCTCGTTAACACCGTCAAGAATCAGGTATGCGACCTTTATTTATAGTGATAATAATAAATCTATATTTCGAAATATTTTTCTATACAGCTAATAAAAATTAAAATTGTATCCCTTAAAAAAATAATTTTCTGTAAAAAAAAATTGGCCCAGTATCTTAAAATTTATGAGTCATAGCTGCCTTCTATAGAACGTACGACATTGGTGCTAATCATTATTGTTGACAATGAGATTAGGTTCGCATTGTTTGTTATATAGCTATTATCTATTGATGTATTAAGTATTATTGATTTATGTATGTATATGCAAATCGATACTTTATATTGTACATGCTAGGTTGGTTCGAGTGTCTGTTTTCACAGCTAAAGATATGTGTGGATTTATTATGGAGATTGTATGGATCAAATTTCTTATGTAAATATATTATTTGGTGTACTTTTATAAAACATACTCGAGAGAAAGTACTCACAGTGGGCAAGTATTCTACTGGCAAGTTGCAGAACTAACTTTGACTGATAACGTTACAATGTATTTGTATTAAATGTAAATAATATATAATAGATAAATTTTAAAATTTAGATAAAGTTAGTTCTAATATTAAATTAAATGTATTTAAATTGTATTAAAATTTGCTTACGTTAGAGGCAAAAAAAGTTGCAAATGAATCTTAATCGCCACCAATAAAAAGGGCATGCCGTTGTATAGTATCAATGCGTAACAGTGCAACTTATCGATGTTGTGTTTTTTGCATAGGCCTATTTTTTAGGCCAGAGAGTATCGTAGACTTTTTATTCTACTTTTTAGTATCACGTTAAGCTATTAAAGTATTATGTATACAACGTTTTATAAATGTTCTAATGACACGCGTATCATAAACATTAAACTCTACCGTCTGAGTGTTTTTCCCTGATAAATTTAAAAAAAATGCAGAATGCTCACGTTCTGAATTTTATATAGTTAAAGATTAATTTCAAAAACAAAGTGTTTTAGTAATAAATTTTAGACAATTGCCGCCTCGATACAAACACGTCATCATTGAATGCGTTGTTTCATTCTACAAATGTATCATAATTAATATATTGTCCCATATGTATATAGCTAGCTTTCTGAGCGCGGTTACGCTCGCGAGGACTAAAAAAATTATTCAGTTTGAATTTCAATTAAATTTATGATA
The DNA here is from genome assembly GCA_951806755.1 of Brenthis hecate. Taxonomy (NCBI): domain Eukaryota; kingdom Metazoa; phylum Arthropoda; class Insecta; order Lepidoptera; family Nymphalidae; genus Brenthis; species Brenthis hecate. The sequence continues at coordinate 5,519,238 of OX638266.1, forward strand.
TCACATCGAACTTGTAATATTATGTGTACATTTATGTAAATCAGTCAGATTCACTTAACGTATTCTTGTATACCACATTGGTGGTAGTTCTGTCTGGTGTTAAAATTTGCAATTCTCTCTTTATTCTATTCTTGCTACTGCTAAATTTAACGACTGACCCTGAGATTTATTAATGGTAATTGCAAAGCGAACTTTAAGGTTGAATTGCAATCTATTAAATTCATAATAGTTTTAGTTATTTATTATAAAATTCGTTTTTCTTACAGTCAAGTATTCTGGAAGAAGCAATGGGTTCCCGAGCCCGAGCCCCGCTCACGCGCCTAGCTGACGCCCTGGACGCGCCCGTCGCTAACCAGACGGCTTTAGGCACGTTGCTACGAGCGCTCTCGGCATTGAGGAATAACGCGAGCGCCGCTGCGTCCGCTGCAGATAACTTGAGGAGACCTCTCGCTGCACTCAATTTGGATGCTTTTATGAAGGTAAATGTGGCTTCTGGAATATTCCAGATTATTCTAGAATGTAGAATATATGTATGTAGATGTTATAATGGTTTGGGTTTCGGAACATGAACTTCTATGATCGGTGATCATTTTGTTCTACATACAAATATATTTCAATGAAAAGCTTGACAACTTTTAATTTGAATAAATTATAAACTGTTTTTAAGCTTAAGTTTAATAAAAGCTTACAGAATGCCATTGTTTACAACATTATAAGACGTTGATATAGGATAATGATCGTACTAAAATTTAGACAATGACCATATCGACATGTTTTACCCACAATTATACTTATTCACCACTATGCAAAAATTATATTATTTATTGAATAAAGTGATAAAAACATTATATGACACCAAACATAACAGTATATTATATGTATAGGATCGGTCAAACACGGCACACAAAGGGTCCCGTACCATTGTTTAAGATATAACACTATGTAATAATTGTTAATAGGGCTGAACATGGTGAACAATGCTAGCATAAACGGTTTTTTTTTATTAGCATGGCGGTCATTTCGAAATTCGCCATCTTGGTTTTTATTATTTGTTTTTATATAGGCAATAGAAATGAATGAAAATTTTAACTCTTAACTTATGAGATATTGCCCGCTGACAAACAGACGGACGGACAGCGGGGTCTTAGTAATAGGGTCCCGTTGCCACCTTTCGGGTACGGGAGCCTAAAATTTAAATGTAAAGTGGACTCGTTTTCCGCACTCGGACTCCCTTTTGGTTCGTTACGGAACATACGGAACCCTAAAAAGCGGTAATGTTTCCAGCGGCTGTGGGTGTGGGAGGCGGCGCGCTGGGCCGGCGGCATGGCGGGCTGGTGCTGCGGCGGCGCCGTGTGCGTGGCGCTGCTGGCCGCCGCCGCGCGGCGCTCGAGGCGCGCGCTTCTGCTGTTGTGTGTGAGTTATCTGGGAAATGCATTAAGGCATACCACCTGTAAATGTACAGGTGGCTATGTGCGACTCAACGGTTAAGAGAGGTCAGTACTACCCACTAAAACCCGACGGAACCTCCTCCCTCTTAATTGAGGTGTCGCAAGATCGCTTACGCACCCAACTATGACACCTCGATGGCAGGTCTACCGAAGTAGACCACACAACGAAGAGGTTACTCCCTCGGTCCAATCTTAGAGGAGTACTAGGAGCAACACGACAAGGTGAACACACATCGGGGAGGATTGAATCGTCTCGTAATGAAAGTTCTAGCATAGCTAATCATATAATGCAGAATGACACAAATGCATACGAAATAATAATATAATAATAATAAAAAAAACTCGTGCGCGTACTTAAGAAGTTATACTTCTTAGGCGCAACAGAACAAAAATAGCTAAAGATTTCATCCCGTATGTCACAACTCTGTTTGTAAAAGGAATGATAAATTAATAACATAATTAAATAAGGAATATTAGGCATATTACAAATTCAATATATTCGTTCCAACCAGGTGATGGCGCTGGGCGCGCTGGTGGCGTGCTGGGCGGCGGGCGCGGCGCTGGCGGCGGGCGCGGTGGCGGCGGCCGACGCCTGCCAGGACCCCGCGCGCGCGCTGGCGCTGCACGCGCCGCACCGCCTGCCCGTCGACGTCAGTACACAGGCTCGCCTCAGACTACTCCATACTTTCTCAGATTTACGCGAATGTTTGACATTTTGAATAAAGCTATATTTGCGGATTTATTTTAATTTTTGGTTCTCGACGTTTTGGATGCTTTGCAGCAATTCAAATTAAATCAAAAGATACTTTATACAAATAGACTTTTATAAGCATTTTTGAATCGTATTTATTTATTTTTATTTATTAGTTAACTAGCGACTCACCCTCGTTTCGCTCGGATTCGCCCCTAGGTTGATTTCCCATACAAACTTTTCACTCCCTTAAAGGATAATTTCCGGGATAAAAAGTATTCTATGACCTTCCCAGGGTCTCAAACTATCTTTTTATCAAACATCTAAATCGGTTCAGTAGATCCAGAGATTACCCCCTACAATGTCACAAACCCACAAACTTTAACTCTATAATATTGGTATAGATATAGATAAATAAAGGTGTGTTGCCAGATGGTGCACTACTACCTGTCGTGCAAGGTGTCGCGCGAGAACGTGCTGACGGCGGAGCTGCGCAACGCGCAGCGCGCCGTGGTGGCGGTGCGCCAGGCGCTGGCCGTGCTGTCGCGCGGCGCGCCGCAGCTGTTCAACGACCCGGGTTTGTTTGTGTTTTGTTCATACTTTTTGAGATTTACGCGAATCATCATAGATAGATACTTTACTGTACACCACAAATAAATATACAAAAGAAGATATAAACAATAGATCATCTTCCTGCCCATTTTGCAAATTACTCGGTGTTGGCGTACTATATCTTCCGTAGTGCTGACCGGTTTTGGCTAAAGTTTTACGACTGGCCGTCTGCCTGACGTCAACTCTCTTTGGGAATGCTGTTGTTTACCAACATTGTGCAAAATGTTCGAGGTGCGATAATCAGCACAAGATGAGTACTTCTTGACAGAAATAATAACTGACTTGGCCCTACCTGGGAGTCGAACCCAGAACCTCCGGATGTACGGCCGTACATGCTGGCCACTTGACCATAGAGGTAGTCATTACTACTCATCAGTGAGTAGAGTCATATTCAATTCTTTTTATTCAGCATTAAATTATTACAATTTATACTGAACGTCATGAGTCTACTACCAGTTGGGAAAGAAGAGGCCTCAGACCTGGCGAAAGAAACTCAGCGGGACTAATATTATTTCATAGTATATGATGTATAGTATGATTGAGAATCGGTGAGAATGATTATTGTGTACCGTGCAGGGCTGCAGCCGGCGCTGGGCGCGCTGGGCGCGGGCACGGGCGAGGCGGAGCGCGCGCTGGTGTCGCTGAGCGGCGCGCTGGAGTGCCGCATGGCGCGCGCCTACTTCGTGGCGGCCGCGCGCGCCGCCTGCGACGGCGGCCTGCAGGTGACGGGTTATCCTTGTTTTTAGGGTTGCGGACCTCACCTCTTTCTTGTCCGTCTTCTCAGGAACGGGTGGATCTAGCAAGTTGAAACTTATACCAGATACTGAGGTATATAGTCCCTATTAGGCGTATAAAAATCAATGTCCTGATTCAACACGATAAAAAGAGATGGGCAAATTCAGATTTTCGCGAAAACTTGTAAGTTCCAATATTTACGTTAATTTTCAACTTTTTTTTATTTTTCGGAATTTTCCCTTTACTTGTGCTGTAAGACCTTGCTTTTAATCAAAATTGACAATTCTAGGTCAACCGGAAGCACCCTATAGGTTTTGGGTCGAAAACATATGGTAAAATCACGAAATTTGGTAAAAACCAAAGTCTTCAGCATAAATAAAAGAAAAATACCAAAAATTAAAAAAAGTTGCAAATTAAAGTTAAACAGATTTTCTACAAATTTGTACGGAACCTTCGGTGGGCGAGTCCGACTCGCACTTGTCCGTAATTTATTTGGTTTGTCTGTTTGTTTGTTTGCGAAATTGAAGATCACGGTTATTGATACATGCAATGGTATTTTATTTCTATAGTTCGATTCAAACTTATTGGCGGTTCTGAAAATCGTACGTTTTGATACACAGAACGCAATGTTAGGTATCAGCGGGGCGCAGAGGGACGAAACGCTGCGTTTATCTATGCTTCCAGCTAATATCCGAGCAGCCATTAAGTTTGCATCAAACTGTAACTAGCGATATACCATTGCTTAGCTCGAGTGTGTTCGTATGCGTTTTTAATAATAGGAATTGTGACTGCCACGGTAACACTTAAGACATTCAGATGGTTATTAATATTTTATTTTTGTTTATTTTATTTTTGATAAAAATTATATGAATAATATTATATTTTCAGGCTCTATCACTCCAGTTGCTGGCCGCCATTGTTGCCGGTTTCCTGTTCACTGCGATTGTTCTAGTCGATTCCCATGCATGGATATACATTAACCCGAAGTAAGTAAAGATGTATTATTTTATTGAAAACTAATAGCAGGGGAACCCGATAATGGATTTTGGGGTTTAATCAAGCGCGATAGATTAACTTATACCATTGTATGTTTGTATAAATAAGCATTAAGGCAACGAATAGTCCTTCTGCCAAACGAATCTATACTTATATTATAAAAAGGTAAAGTTTGTGAGTTTGTGACGTTGTAGGAGGGGTAATCTCTGGATCTACGGATCCCGTTTATATGAAATTTGGTAAGAAGATAGTTTGAGATCCTGGAGAAGGACATAAAATGGAGATGAAAGTTTCTATTGGGAATCAAGCTAGGGACGAACGCGAGCGAAGCGAGGGTGAGTCGCTAGTTTATTATAAAAAAGCGACTTAAGTGTTTTTTATATACATGTACCTATGAGTTGAAATCTCTCTGTATTTCAATAAAAATGAAGTGTATAAACTAAATAATAACAATTTTTCTGTCCCGGATATCATCCCTTAAGGGGGTGAAAATGGGGATAAAAGTTTGTATTGGGAAGCAAATTAGGGTTGAACCCGAGCGAAGCGAGGGTGAGTCGCAAGTTCAATAAATAAAGCTAACCAAACAATATTTACTTCTCATCTGCAGACGCAGCGTGCCCGGTGAAGAGCAGGCGCCGTTCCTGTCGACGGGCAGCGCGGGGTCGCGCACGCTGCCGCGCCCCGCGCCCTTCCCCAACGGCAAGCCGCCCTCCTACAGCGCCGCCGTGCAGCTCATGGACCTCGCCGACCGCGACCGCGACCGCGATCGGGAGAGACCTCGGTTCGTAGAGTTATAGTGTTCTCACTGAACGAGAGTGAATAATAATGTCCAAACGAATGAAACTGAATAATATTGTCCGTCTAAGAGTGAATAGTAGCTAGTCGCGTTCGTGGGAGATAGTATAGTGTAAACACAAGTGTACTCTACTCTTTTCATTATCATAATCGATGGGACGAAAATTTTACACGACTGGTGAGAGATAAGGTAGAAGAACGAATATTTATGTGATCTCCTAGGCGCGAGAGTGAAACACAACTTCATAGCATACGGCGTCGGGACGTGACGACCCCACCGCCCGCTGGTGGGATAATCTAGTGACAGAGATTATTCCACCAGTGCAATCAGTCAACCAAAAACTGTGGTAGTGCCATGCTAGTTACCTTCGGGTAGCAGCCGAATGGGCCGGCACGTCCCGTTAAATACCACTCTCTCACAAAAGTCCGGCGTGAAGTGGCAGCTTTGCTGTCGCGTTTCGTTCGGTAAGTGAGAGTCCCGGGAGGCCCACTCCCCACCCCTCCCCCTCACCACAAAATTTTATGATAGTGCGAAATTTGGTCAGTCTACCCCAGGAGGGTACCACCAGCGCACATCGCGGTGGAGAATCCCTCTCTGGGCATCCATGTTCAGCTCGTACACTACCTGAGCGTGGGTGCCCAGGCTGCCCTCCGAATTCTGGGGGGGGCAATTTTGCGCTCTCATCTTCTGTTCGGGGCAATCGGAGCAGGCAACATAAGGCTACCCCTTTCACACTTGCTGTGGACTTCTGCAACATAAGGGGACTAAATTCCAACTTGAACGCCGTCCACTTCCACCTTGAGACGGCGAAGCCGGCCTTGCTCTTCCTTACCGAGACGCAGATATCGTCCCCGGCTGACACCTCTTTCCTCTCTTACCCGGGGTATAATTTGGAGCATTCCTTTGTACCGCGGGCTGGAGTGTGCGTGTACGTCAGAGAGGACATCTTCTCTCGTCGCCTCAGCAGCCTTGAAGGGCGGGACCTATCGATGCTCTGGCTACGTGTAGACTGCGACGACCATCCGCGAATCTACGCGTGCCTGTATAGGTCCCATAGCGGCAATGCCGAAACTGACCGACTCGTTGAGCACATGCAAATGGCTACAGATTCCGTGCTCCAGCAGATCCCATCCGCAGAGATCGTGATTCTCGGCGACTTTAACGCCCATCATACTGAATGGCTTAGATCACGTACCACCGATCATGCGGGGAGATCTGTTCACGATTTCGCATTGGCATATGATCTGACACAACTGGTTACCTCGCCAACGCGAATCCCTGATGTGGAAGATCATACACCTTCCCTGTTGGACCTTCTGTTAACCTCTCATCCGGACGGCTACCTGGTCTCCGTCGATCCTCCTCTTGGCTCGTCGGACCACTGTCTTGTCCGGAGTACAGTGCCAGTCACGCGCTCAACACGGCCTCGCTTTGCGGGCTGTCGCCGTGTTTGGCATTACAGGTCAGCGGATTGGGACGGGATGCGGTCATTCTTTGCGTCCTACCCATGGGGGCAAATTTGCTTCTCGCCAGATGATCCAGACGTCGTTGCTGATTCTGTCACCGATGTGGTACTTCAGGGTATGGAACTATTTATTCCGTTCTCTACAGTGCCCATCGGAGGCAAATCCCAGCCTTGGTTTGGTCACTCCTGCAAGACGGCATCTCGCCGAAAGCTGGAATGCTACCAAGCCTGGGCTGTCGCGACGGCGTCTAGTGATGTAAATACCAGCGCCTTTAAAAAGGAGTATAACTTTGCCTCCAGGTCCTTCAAAAATAGTATTGCTAATGCGAAGTCGAAGCACATCGGCAGAATTGGCGAGAGATTGGGGCGTCTCCCTTCGGGAACACGTGCGTTTTGGTCTCTCTCCAAAGCTGTTTTAGGGAATTTCTGTAAGCCTTCTTTTCCACCTCTGCACACGGAGAATGACTCGCTGGCTCATACCGCGAAGGAGAAAGCCGAACTACTGGGCACTCTCTTCGCGTCCAATTCGACTCTAAATGACCAAGGAAACTCACCACCGATCATCCCACGGTGTGATACTACGATGCCGGAAGTTCAGTTCCGGCAAAGTGCAGTTCGCAAAGCACTTCTTTCCTTGGACATTCATAAGTCGAGTGGGCCCGATGGCATCCCTCCGATCGTGTTGAAGACATGTGCTCCGGAGTTGGCACCGGTCTTAACGCGTCTTTTCCGGTACTCCTATTCATCAGGCGTAGTCCCGAAATCCTGGAAGGCCGCTTTAGTGCACCCGATCCCAAAAAAGGGCAACCGCTCGGATCCGTCCAATTACAGGCCTATAGCAATTACCTCCTTGTTCTCTAAGATAATGGAGTCCATTATCAACTGCCAGCTCCTGCGGTACCTAGAAGAGCACCGGCTGATTAGCGACCGCCAGTACGGCTTCCGTCGAGGTCGCTCAGCCGGTGATCTTTTAATTTACCTGACACATAGATGGGCAGAAGCAGTTGAGACCAAGGGGGAGGCGCTAGCAGCCAGTCTGGACATAGCGAAGGCCTTTGATCGGGTATGGCACAAAGCGCTTCTTTCGAAGCTACCTTCCTATGGGCTCCCCGAGAAATTTTGCAACTGGATCACCAGCTTTTTGGCAGATCGGAGCATTAAGGTCGTTGTCGACGGTGCTTGCTCTGATCCTAAATATGTCAATGCTGGTGTTCCACAAGGCTGTGTTCTGTCTCCTACTCTGTTCCTTCTGCATATCAATGACATGTTGCAAATCAGCAACATTCATTGCTATGCAGACGATAGCACTGTGGATGCGCTGTACACTGGCCGCGCTAATATTTCTCGGGAATACGTCGACGAGAGCCGGAACAAACTTGTGTCTGAAGTCGAATCTCTGTTAACCAAAGTCTCGGAATGGGGTCGACTAAACTTAGTCCAATTCAACCCCAAAAAGACACAAATTTGCGCGTTAACCGCTAAAAAGTCGCCATTTATCGTAGCTCCTCAATTTGAGGACACTCCTCTATCTCCCACAGCCAGTATCGGAATACTTGGCGTCGACATCTCGAGCAACGTCCAGTTCCGTGGTCAATTGGAAGGTAAGGCCAAACTGGCCTCAAAGAAGCTTGGTGTGCTCAGCAAGGCGAGACGGTACTTCACGTCGCGTCAGCGTCTTATTCTTTATAAGGCGCAAATTCGGCCCCACATGGAGTACTGTTCTCATCTTTGGGCGGGAGCTCCCCAGTACCAGCTACTTCCATTTGACCGCATTCAACGTAGGGCGATTCGAGTTATCGACGATCAAGCTCTCTCCGATCGGCTTGATCCTTTAGCTCTGCGTAGAGATGTTGGATCACTCTGCATCTTCTACCGCATCTATCACGGGGAGTGTTCCGAGGAATTGTTCGGACTGATCCCGGCTGCTGAATTTCACCATCGGACATCGCGCCAAAATAGTAAATTCCATCCACACCACCTCGATGTCCAGCGTTCCACAACAGTGCGATTTTTAAGGCACTTTCTGCCCCGCACAACTACTCTGTGGAACCAGCTATCGCCGGCGGTCTTTCCGAACCGCTACGATCTGGCCACCTTCAAGAAGAGAGCGTATTCCTTCCTTAAAGGCCGGCAACGCATCTGCAAGCCCTGCGGTGTTGCAGATGTCCATGGGCGGCGGTGATCACTTTCCATCAGGTGAGCCTCCTGCCCGTTTGCCCCCTTAGTCCCATAAAAAAAAAAAAAAAACTCCGGGCTGAAATGAGAGTTCCTAATATGATAACCCAATAAATTACTCTCAACATGACCTCGGATTCGAAATCATATTATTTACATATGAATTACTATTAAAATCGAAAGTGTGTAAGATTACCAATGTAATGATATGGCGTGTGCTGTGTGTGTGGCGCGTGCAGGTCGCGCATGTCCGGCAGCGCGACGCTGGGGCGCGGCAGCGGCGGCGCGGCGGCGGGCGGCGCGGCGCTGGGCGCGCTGGGCGGGCTGGGCGCGCTGGGCGGCTCGCACACGCTGGGCCGCGCGCCGCACAACGGCAAGTACGCCACGCTCAGCAAGCAGTGCAAGACGCTCGAGAGCAACGACTTCTACTGAGACCGGGCGGGCGGCGCGCCACACGAACTGAATTCAGGTGATCACTGTCGCTTATGGGAATTATCGATTACATATATTTACAAAGTTTTATATATAAGTTAAGTTTTGATTACATAGAAATAATAAAAGCGTGTTAAAAACTGTTTCTTTTAGTTGTTTTAAAATTGTAATGTGTAAATTATTTCAAGAGTGAATTTAAGAAATAAAAATAATAATATCAAAAATTCAAAAATGTAAACTAAGCTCGCTATGTGGGATAACATATTTTTTTTACTACATTAAAAAAGTCTTAATAATTTAAGATTTACCTTTTATTAACGCTAACTTAATAAATATAATTCCAGGTCAGGCTAACCGTTCAGGCTCGCTGAACCGCTTCGACCCAAAATACGCGTCGTTTGGGCCGCGCGCCCCGCGCCCGCGCCCGCCCGCGCCGCCGCCCGCCCTCGCTACCTTCTCGCCAGATGCTCCAAGGCACCACCCCCCGGCGCACCCCCCGGCACACCCCACGCACACCCCGGCGCACCCCACACACCCCCCGGCCGACAAGTACGCAACAGTGCGCCCCCAACGCCGCACCGACCCGCAACCCCTCTCCGCGGCCGCCTTAGAATATAGAAGCCTTCAACGACCGAGACGACAGCCCAACAATCAGCACCGACGGCGACACGAGGCACGCGACCCCCGCGACACACGTGACCCCCGCGACCAGCGTGACCCCCGCGACCAACGTGACCCGCGCGATACACGCGACACGCGCGACCTTTATGCTGTCACGGAATTGTAGAACCAGCCGCCGGGGAAACAGCTATCTGTGCATCTCCGGTGCTCCTACGATTGCAAAACAGCGACGAAACTATAAGTGTTTTATATTCTCAACAGTGTCACGTGACTAAGTGTAGTGATGACGTGACATGACATAAGATTTCTAGTGGAACTTCTATTAAACGAATCACTCGAACGGGTGCTATGCGGTATCATAGTGACGCAGAGAGTGACACAATGGCTACTTTATTGTCATGTTTGATCGATTTTTTATTTGTATTATGTAATCGAATCGATTAATCCTGTATCGATTTACCGATGCTATGTATATGACTGTGCTCAATTATATTATTATTTATATTGTGGTCTAATATTTTATATACTTCTATAGCACTTGTATTCATATATCTTATTTATTTTGCACAAATGTTTTTATATCTAGTTCGTGGCCTATTTATTTGGAAGTGTTGGCATAATTTTGCTGGACGCATTTTGAATCAGTCTCCGAGCTAGCAAAACATTTTTTTGAGTACAAGTATGTACATACATATATAAAAATAATTTAGAATGTTTATTTATACATTCATCGAACTTATAAATAAAAATAAATAGTGTCTCGCAACAATAGTTGGCAAATTCACTTACGACGTTAGGACTCGAACTTTTTTTGTAAACTTTATAAATAAATAAAAACTGTCTGAACGTTAATTGTTGCTTATACTTATGTTTTTTTTAATTTTTGTGTACATAAAAGTCCATATATGGCTGTGCTGTAAAGGAATAACTGACAGAAAGCAACCGATACATATTTTTTTTTATAATTTCTCATCAGTTACGCTCAATATAGACATAAGATATAACATTATATAACTGTAACAATGACCTAATGATGACATAACGAGTTAAATCAATAAACGTTTTTTATATCTTTTCAGAAATTCGGGATTTATAAATATTAATGGTTTAGCAATAAGTATATAAAAGTAAATTAGTGGACATATAGGAGTATAGTGTTTGATATTGGCTCAGTATGAGTTTTGAATCTTATATGTTTTTCTTTAAGAAAATTGTATCTCACATAATCAACTCATTTTGGGTCATATAGTGCAAAATATAACTTATTGAAGATATAGGAGTTCGATTTTTTTTGTCAACTGAAAGGTTGATTTTGTATGTTAGTGCATATTATAAAAAAATGTACTAATTTAAATAAATTTTTCATATCTATTTTTGTTATTTTGCGATGGAATATAAATTGATTAATAATTTTATAGTTAATTATTTAAAAAAAATAAAGTCAGAATATTAGGCAAAGACTCGAACACCGAAGCCTATAGGTTTCACTGACTTCATAATATACAAACTGTACATATTAAATTTAAATGTTACATTGTCACTAGAATACTTTTAAAAATGGTATATTTGAAAATTACACATCTCATTAGTTTTTTTTTAAATATTTATTATGGTAAATATAAAATTAACCAAATTTAATTTATAACTAAAATTCAGTAATACATGACAGATGTGACGTAAGTTCTAGTGTAGTTTCAATTGAATTGCATTGCAATTTAAGGGGTTGATTCATGATAATTACATATTACAGCTTATTTCATTGACATATTATAATAATAATCTAGTTTTGTATAAACAAAACTTTTTTTAATCTATCCCCAGTTATTTGGAGTGATTTAGAAATATGCAATTAGAATCTCGTAATGGTGTAGCGTTTATTTCATTGTTTATACAATAAATATAATAAAAATCGGCTCAATCGGTTTTATCTAGTTCAAAATAGTGGACCTAATTGTATATAGACTAATATTAGGTATCTTTTCATATGCTATGTTAGAAACATCAGTTTCGTAAGTAATCATTCCAAGTGTGTAGCTAAAGTGGAATTGGTAGTGTAATATGAAATCGACCTAAGTACATGGTTATAAGGTGCAAACTAAAACTGCCATTTGACGAAAGTTATTAGGAATAATTGGACAAATTGCTCTTGCTATAACACCACAAACGTATTTTAATGTAACAGAATATGATCACGGAAATGTCTTGTCGGTAGGCGCCGCCATACTTTGCAACACTTCACCTGAACAAGCTATTAATAAAACTTAGGTAATGAGAATACTTATAAAAACGGTTTAAATGTTACCGTTCGTAAAAGGCGGCGGCTGTATAAACGGATTTCATAGTCAATAAAAAAATAGTTGACATATTGACAGTTGAGGAAATGTCGATTTTTGCGCGCCAAAAAATTTTCGCGATCATTTTTCTAACCTAATATTCGTATTAGCTGTAAATTTATATATTAGTGTTAAGCAATGTGGTACCAGTTTTTATTCAGTATTATAATAGAAAAATTTGTGAGACTTTACAACGACATTACATTTTTTATGGTCGATGTATTTTTTTCTCAACGTTATTTCACAGTACCGTAAGCAGTGTATTCGCCAAAGATAATGCATAATTTAATTATAAGTAGTAAACGTAAGTATTTTAAGATTTTAGATTTTCAGTGGCTGCTGTGTATCGCCATTATCATTTTTTAAATAAATTAAGTATTGTACAAATTACAGATTTAGATTTAGTCGAGCAATACTTACCCCATTTCATGTTATTTTGTGAGTAAACACTTGCTCAATTTTTTTTGTACCATTAAAGAATCAGTTTTCCTATAATATATGTAATAAATGTTAATTTCATATTTAAATCTTATTGCAGTGTATTATCTAACAAGAGACAATTAAGTCTATATAAAACTTTATGAACAAATCTACATACAAAAATATGCTAAAAGTAAGTTCACAGTTTTTCGATGTAATAAATGCACACTATTTATCAACATTTCTTAATATAATTAGACATTTGTAAAATATTTTAGAGGTATTTAGAGTTCTGTTGTTTCTTATTTCTAATTTTGAGAGCATTTTTTACTGATGGAGGTCCGTACATGAAATAAAGTTACCAAAGCGTGGTTAAATAAAATTTTAAAATGTGAACGTCTGTGTAATTTAAATGTACGTGCCATATTTTTGAAAATTATTTGATTTGATTTTATTTATAAAAAAATTAAATTGAGATTCTAAAACTATTATTTCGTTCCAGTATGTTTTCATATTTATGTCTTAAGTATCTGGATACGTTCTAGAACGATGTACTAAAAGAACTAAAGAATATCCTGGTCTTTGTAGAATATCCTTCTGTTAATTTATACTATAATTTATTTTAAATATGTATGTAAGTATTTAGTTGATTGTTTTCATTATCATTTGCTTCAGGCATTACTATTTTTGCTTTTTCAAGTCAATTATGGTGCGAGTATGTTAACTTTATTAAATAATTTCCATTTTACATTGCAAGGGAACGTAGACTTGTGATTTATGCATTTTTTCTTATATTGGGTTACGTATTGGAAGTAATTTAATATTAGTACGAAAAAGGCTTACTTTTTTATATTTTATATCAGGTTCTACAAAACATTGGCAAAATAAATTTTATTGCAAAAATTATTAAACATAATTTTTTGTTTTGTGAAGTGCTGTTGTAAAATAATATAAATAGATCCTCTTCTTGAACGTAACTACATAAAATCATATTTATTTTATTCAAATTCAAATATTGTGTTCTTGCAATGTAAAAAGGAAGTATAGGTGATGTAATGTCTTGTCTAAGGTAAATTATAAACGGTTGATGAATAGATCAAGTGTATGGGTTTACAATGCAAATAATAAATGGATAAACATATATAGTGTTGTTATTTACTAAAAAGTTATTTAATCTCCCATTGTTTTTTTATGAGAAAATACCTTAAACTGTACTCAACTCGCTCTTAACGTCACGTAACTCACTAGCGCTTCGTTTAGACTTTAGAACTGCTTGGCAGGTTTTTTGCTACCGACTAATTTAAGACTTACAACAATGTAGACAAGGTCATTACAATTTAAATATAAGTGTATTTCGAAAAAAGATAATTCTGTTAGTTTTGGCTGAACTTGTTATGACTTCGTTCAAGTAAAAAAATATGTTATCGGTATTAGGTATAAGTTTTATCTCTTATTAATCTTATAATAGTCTAATTATAGTTTACGTTTATGAGAAAACAAGCCAGAAATATGGTCCATATGTAGTTTTTTTAAATTAACCCTTTTTCACTTCACACTTCACTTTCACTTGCAATTTTCCCAAACAGTAAGTACCTACCATTTTCATTGCGTAGCGATTTTCCTTTCCCTGACCAGTAGATACATAATGAAACTATAAATTATTTACTCCGTTAAAAATCATACCCCAAGCCTAGTAGACCCATTATTAGTAGGTTCATTATTATCATCATAGTCAATGCTTTCGTACACTGCTGGACATTAGGCCTCTAATATGGTACGCCACTGAGCTGAGCTTGTTATTATACCATAGAAATAAATGTTATTTGATCAGCTTTCTACAGGAGATATTTTATAGGAAAACTAGTATATTAAAAACAAACTTCCATATATATATATATATATATATATTATATATATATATATATATATATATATATATATATACTAGCGGACCCGACAGACGTTGTCCTGTCTACACGTCTTTAATTTGAAAATTTCAAACTTTTTGGACAAAATTGTGAATCTAAACCATTCCCAGATCCCCTTGAACACACACAAAAAATTTCATCAAAATCGGTCCAGTCGTTTGAGAGAAGTTCAGTGACATACACACTCACAGAAGAATTATATATATAAAGATATATATATATATATATATATATATATATATATATATATATATATATATATATATATATATATATATGTATATATATATATATATATATATATATATATATATATATATATATATAGTGTCCCGTAATATTGTTCCTTGTAAGGTAAGTTTGCAGAGCTTATACTTTAGTCAACGAGATCAGTGTCTTTTAGTGGACTTACCATTAAGAAACTGACAGTCGAAAATAACTAGGTACATGTTTCAATTAGATTGTTCTAAGACCATAGTACAATTGTTTGTGTCTATACATCAACATTTTTTAGTAAAATAAAATCTATCACAATGCTTTAAATATGATATTCCTTTAAAACTTTTAAAAAGTTGTGCCACACCGCTCATTATACTTGATGACACTTCAAAGCAATTTCACCTTTGTTGCTTTCTCACTTTGATCGTTCACGGATCGATGCCTTTCTTGTAATTAAAATTGAGCAACTAGCTATCTTTGGAGTCTTTCAGATTTTACACTACAGGACACATAAAGTACATACATTTATGGGTGAATAATCTAATTGAAATATATTATTTCAGACTGTCAGTTTCTCAACGGTAAGTCCACTAAGACACTGAGCTCGTTGACTAAGGTATAGGTACTTCCTGTGCAAGCTTTACTTACAAGGAACAATATTACGGGCAACTTGCATCTAATTCTAAATTCACTTGAATAGACAGAATATGTTTAATAAATGTTTTAAGACATTTAAATTTAATATCCTTTTTCTTATAATGACTAGCAATTTACCCTCGATTCGGTCGGGTCTCTAAATCCTAGGTTTTAAATAAATGAAAATAGTTAATGCGAGTGTACTTTAGGAGATAGGCATAATAATTATGTATACTATTGCGGACTTTCCTGTAGGCCTCATTAAGATCTACAATTTTAATAAGTTATATATACAAAGTTTTCTTAAATTCGGCTCAGTACTTTTTGTGTAAAACGCACACAGATATAAGACAAAATTTTTAGTAACTTTCGTCTTGGGGTTTATATTCTGTAAACAACACGTAAAAGTTTTTGTTTTGAAAAAATATGTCATTTACAGATTTCGCTTAATTACTATTTTATGATATCTATACATATAATAAAATTCTAAGTCAAATCTGTGCATTAAATATTTTTTGGGAAATCTAATTGAAATAGACATTATTATCGATACAGAGTCTGAATCTATAGTTTTTAGAATTTTTGTCTGTCTGTCTGTCTTTCTGTCTGTCTGTCTGTTACCGCATCACGAGAAAACCACTGGACAGATTTTGATGAAATTTGGTATGATAATATCTGGTTATCCGGATCAACATATAGGCTATTTTTTACCGCGGGAAAATATCTCATTTCTGAGAAAAAATACAAAAACACAAAAACTGCATTGTAAGAGTATACTAATATGTAAAACCTAAGAATTAGGTTTTTGGTCATCTGAACGCGGGCGGAGCCGCGGGCAATGCTAGTGTAGAAATAATACGTCTTGGCAACATACATATATAGATAGCAAGCTTGTTTGTTCTATACATATTTAAAGTCAATTAGGAAATGGGTGATATCTGGTATAAATTACTATTATTTATTAAAACATATTTCTTAAAATAATTAAAGGCTTGGAGACTTGGCGTGTTGTCATTGTGTCTTTAATGAATACCACTTAATATTAAAATAGTACAAGATAGTGCGCTTGTAAAACGATATGGTTCAAATATTCTTGGCCTCACTCCAAAATATAATAATTGGACACAAAAATCCTCCTGCAGTCGGAATATTACATTTCAATAGACCCAGTTCGTGACTGGAATCATAGTTATTGAAAGAAATACTCGCAGTTATAACTTGCATTCTAAATTTATTTATACTTATCTTCCTTGATATAATAATCGGTTTAAACGTTCAGGAATACAAAATAAATCCAATAATGGCGTGAGTTTATTTAAAAAAATAACATAATTGCTACGTTTTTACGCTATTTTTAATTAACAAACAAATTAGTGCACAATTTAAAGCCAATTTCACATTATATGAGAATATTTCTATTATAAAACTATTAAAAATAATAATAATAGGTGCTACTTAATTTAAATTGGCCTGAAGTGTAAGTTCTTTATTATATGATAGGCTGAATACCGTCAGCAATTACTGAATTTGGGCGGAAACTGACACAAAGGCTCCCTTTGTAGAGTCAACTCTTTACCTTAAAGTAATAGATTAATTTTAATATCTTCGTTTATATGGAATTATTTAAGTAAGGCTTTTTATTCAGTAGATTTAAATATCTAATTGTTATTCGACTGCCGCCCGGTGTAACTACGTAGGTCGGGGATTCGAATTTCGTCAAGTCATGGTTGCTTGGCTATACCTACTAGTTGTTCTTATTCGCTTAGTGGTGAAAATTGGGCTATAATCATTATTAAAAATTTGAGGTCTAACCTATATGAATATAATTTATCTATCTACATATATTAAAAAAAAATAATTGATTCCAATTTTTTTTTATTGATAACACTAAGCTCGTCAAATTAAGCAAAATAAAAAAAAATCGAGAGGAGAAAAAGGTACTGAACTATTTTGTTTTAGTCTATTTATATTTAGATAAACTGTAGGTACTTTTAACCCCCGACGCAAAAAGAGGGGTGTTATAAGTTTAACGTATGTCTGAATGTGGCTTCGTAGCACCTAAACACCGATTTTAATTTAGTTTCTTTTGTTTGATGTTTTGGCTCATTGAAATGTTATTTAATTATTTAATTTCTTGTGGACGAATTGAAAAATATTTTTTTTGTGTATATGCTTCAGCCAAGTGAATCGAGTTTCATTTTTTTTAATAAAAATTATACCTCAAACATGTTCTCATATACGTGTGTCTCTTTTCTTAAAAAAAAGAAAAAAACTAACGGTCATTTCGAAATAGCAAATATACCGGTACAACATCTCATTAGTCTCACTCTATTTAGGCTTTGTAGGAAAACGTTCCTCTTCAATTTTAGCTCAATTTCACAACCCAAGGTGATTTAAAATATCCAATTTTCCTTCACGTCACTGCACATGAAATTATCGTCACAATATTGCGATACTGTGGAACGCTATAAGATTACCTTATATTAGAAGGCTGTGGTAAACGCTGCACGACGTAAAATTCTATGAAATATATTTATTATTTATGATTTTTTCTTAAAACATGTTTAAAATTTGATAAAAAATAATTGATAGATTTTTAAATTCCTAAAGGATTTTAACCTTTTAATTATTTTCAATCGGTCGAAATGTTTGAGGTTAATCTATTCGAACGTTGTGATAGGTACTCAAAATTCTATCAATCGTTTTTTCAGAAAAGACATTTTAAATTGATAAACATAAAAAGCCAAACCTTATCTAAATACAAAATTTGATCTAAATTGCTAGAGCCGTTTCTGAGATACACAAAATAAATTTATATATTTATGAGTAATTCTTGTATTGTATATATTATATATATATAATATATATATATATATATATATATATATAATATATATATATATATATATATACAAGAATTACTCATTTAATATTATAAAATAAATTGCCATTTAAATTAGATTCTTTAAATGCGAGACTACATTTTCACTATTGAACGACGAAGAAAATTTTACTTAAATTCAAACTTCCTATATGTGAATACTGTTGATAAAGCGAAGGTACACTAATTTTCTAGTCAAATATATTCAGCGAGTTGAACTCGCGATGTGGGAAGAGCGAGTAAACACTGTTTGGATGCCGCCTCAAATCTAATTGACGTTATGGGTTCTTTTAAACTCACGTGCAACGTTGTTATTGCGATCGATTGAATTGATGTTTTAAATCTAACATGGTGGTAGTGGATTAACTGTTATAATGAAACGTAAGATGGTTTGCCTCCTGACTTATAAAAATGTTTAACGGTTATAGTAGGTATAGATTTCTCAGCGATGAGATATTTTCCTGCAGTAAAAAGTATCCTATATGTTGACCCAGATAACCAGCTATCATCATACCAAATTTCATCGAAATCTGTTCAGTGGTTTTCTCGTGATGCGTTCCCAGACAAACAGACAAAAATTCTAAAACTATAGATTCGGATTCTGTATTGATAATAATGATTATTTCAATAAGATTTTTCAAAAAATACTTGATGTACAGATTGGACTCAGAATTTTATTATACTCGTTATATGTATAGATTCTATATCTTTTTGTAACTATCAAAATGTCACACTATCTAGTCAATTAATTATTACTTATTCACAAAAAGTTCAACTTATTGAATAAGTTGGAACGAACCCGAGCGGAGCGATGGTGGGTCGCTAGTTGTAAATAAAACTATCTTTTCGGATTATTTCGCGGATTTATTTTGATTTTTGGTTCCAGGCGTTTCGAATGCTTTACTTACAGCAATCATGATCACAGGAGAGACTGTCTCGTTGAAATTCAAAAAGATAGTTTTATTTAAAATACATATATGTAAAAAGTAACATTTAATTTTCATAAAAAAATTTAAGCCAATTAAAAGACGAATATTGTGCATCTACATATATTTCACTTCCAAATTAAAGTGCACAGCTTCCATATGCTACGTCTACCCTAATTCAAAGCTACGTACATATTACTTGAATAACGCTAGAGCTTGTATCGGAAATGACGTCAGGAATTTGTGATGACGTCAGATTAACTCTTTCGGGAAATTAAATTACGAGAAGTGAGAACTCTCACGAGGATATGAAGCCGGGAACATTAATTGATGCCTAAACACGTTTCGCATTGGCTTTGTTTTGTAGTTGGTATTGCTTATGATTGTAGAAGGTATAAGGGATGTATGTATGTATGTATGTATGTATGTATGTATGTATGTATGTATGTATGTATGTATGTATGTATGTATGTATGTATGTATGTACATAGCTAATATAAGGTCGTCTTTTTTTATTTTTATCTGTGGTGATGGAAGTGGAACATGAATGTATATAAATGTATAATAAACTACCTTTTGGCTTCGGCTCTCGCTTAGTACCTATCTTGGTTTGAATCTACCGCTCTAATTTTTGTAGAATGATGCGCATGTGAAAAATCGCATAGAAAAATCACGAGTAAAATTTATTTAAGTAACTTAATCATCATCCGTTCTTCTATTGTCATCACATTTCTATATACAATATATAATAGGAATAATACAAAATGTTTTTTTTTAGATTGTCAAGAATTATTTCAAAACTGTACAATGCATTTTGGCACTGTACGTTAATGCTCAAAGTGAGTGTTTGGTGTTGAGTTGCAAATTCAAATGTAGTAAGAGAAAAGTATTATTATTGTTATAAGCTTCGTCGGTATATAATGACAAGTTAAAAGCGCCATCTGCCTTACTTGAAATTGTTACTGTTACATGTTAATGCATAAACAAATAGCTCTGCAGTGTTTCCCTGATCGGTGTTAGGCGCGAATGCAGCAAATCCTTCCCTTGCTTAAATTTTAATAAATGTCCAAATAAAGCTCTTTATCTTCCCTAATCTTCTAATTTGAGCGTTTCAAAGCCTGCCAAGAATAGGGTTAAGGACGAATCTCTAAAGCTTGCAAGTTCATTAAGCTTTATTATTATTTTACATTAAAAGTCTAGATTGTAGCCCGTATCCAATTTGTTTAATTGAAACTTGGATGATACATATCTATTACCAATACTTATTACCAATACTTTGTATAAATATTAATTATTGTTGAAATAAGACAAAACTAAGCAATTTTTTTTAAATTGTTTTGAATGTATCTGCAGCTTTTCCCCGTATTTTTTATTATTAAACCTTTATACAATATACATATACCGTATACGTGGCTTTTAGCCTGAATCATTAAATGTAACTTATTAATTTGATCTAGACCTGAAGAATAAGAGGTAATCTATATAAATAAAAATGAATCACCGAAATGTATGAACGCGCATAGCTTCCGATCGACTGCACCAAATTGGATAATTTTTTTTTGTGTTTGTTATTGTCAGGAAGTTTTTGTATAGAAGAAAATTAGAAGAAAAAAAGTTTGTTGTACTAAAATAAGATTTTTTAAATCTCATGACGAGTGAGTGAAATAGTTTTTATGTCGGAAATCATCCCTTAAGGGGGAGAGAGTGAGAATGGAGATGAAAGTTTGTATGTGGAAGCAAGCTAGGGACGAACCCGAGCGGAGCGAGGGTGAGTCGCTAGTACATTATAATTTTAATATTCCAAAGTTACGCCGCTACTTTTGGCACTAATGTTTTGATGATCAATAATAAGACAAATGCATAGATAAGAAGATTTGAACTTTATATAAAAATATTTTAATTCGTTTTTATTTTATTATATTAGTTATAGTTATTAAATTTTTAGTCAACCCATTTGTAATATATTTATTGACATATTTAATTTGATATAAAATACTTTTCATCCATTAACCAGCTCGCTGAAGGTCGTTTTATACTGGGATGAGGGATCCTATACCATTATGAATTATTAGTAAGCCCGATGAAATGTCCCATTGGTAATATAAACAGAAGCTTAAACATCAATTTCCGTAAAAAATCAAACTTCAAAAATGATTTTCAAAAACGACACACACACACGTTCATGTACATGCACAATTATGTGTATCTCTTGTGCAAAATTTCATGCTTTAACATTAATTAGCGTCAGTAATAAGAATTTTATAAGACAGATTTGGCGTTCAATCATTTGACTTCATTTTGTTATTTTAGTAAATATATGTATAACCGCATATAGTGTCTAAACAATACAAAATGTGTCTAAACATCGAATATTTCCGGTTTCGCATCCTCGCGGGAGTTCCGCTAATTCAGTCTCAATTCCCCGAAAGAGTTAATTTGATGTCATCACAAATTCATGACGTTATTTCCGCTACGAGCCCCAGCAATATTCAGGTAATATAGATATATGTATGTATATACGTCGTTTTAGGTAGTTGTAGGATATCGAAGTGACATGTTGTAATATTATAAGTCAACTAGCATTGCCCGCGGCTCCACCCGCCTTCAGATGACCAAAAAGCAAATTCTTAGGTTTTACATATACGTGTACTCTTACAATGCAATTTTTATATTTTTCCTCAGAAATGAAATATTTTCCCGCGGTAAAAAGTTATCCTATATGTTGACCCGGATAACCAGCTATCACCATACCAAATTTCATCATAATCCCTCCAGTGGTTTTTCTGTGATGCGGTAACTGACAGACAGGCAAAAATTCTAACAACTTTAGATTCGGCCTCTGTATCGATAATAATGTCTATTTCAATTAGATTTTCCAAAAATTATTTAATATACAGATTCGACTTAGTTACAATTTTATTATATGTATAGATAGGGGCTACCGCGATTGAATTCACCGCGAGAGGGTGCTAGTGTAGAGTGAAGTCTCCAGAAATGTCAAAAGGTATTGAATGTATACTGCTTGTGAGCTTTTTATCGAAAATTTTCGCTAATATTCATGATTGTAAAGATTGTGCCATTCCTGATTAATTATGGTAGACACGCCACAACAAAACTTATTCGTTTAATAGAAGAGTTAAGGAAAAGTCAATATTTTATTTATTTGGTTATGATTAATTATTTAAAATCCTGATAGAACTGTTTTCGCGCTAACAATTATAATTATTATATTAAATTTATTACCCCTGCCGCACTAACAAATAATTTTCAACGACAGCGATAGGACCTCACTCGCCAGTGGCGCCAACTGGTGTTGCCAGAAACAATATTCCTCTTTAGTACCTTTTAAAATATTAACATAGAAATTATAATTTCAACGTATGAGTAATAGTTAAAATGTTTTAACTTTATGAAGTTTCCAACAAAATTGCTTAGGTCATATATTCCTATGAGCTGTACTCTCGATTGTAATATTCATTAGAGATCTTCATCACTGCATTTCAAATTAAAAACAAAAAAAAGTAAAAGATAATTTTATTATATTTAAAATACATATTGATATTACAAAGTAATTTATTTTTATACAAAATTGATTACCATTTTAGGAAAATTCATTATGGGATTTAAAATATTTATGGGAACTTAAGGTCACTGTTCTTAAGATGTTTCTCAAAATATTCTTCAGCTTCCTGTCTCATTTCTTCTGTGTCAAAGTAGTTCACCCAGTTTCCAGACTTACCTATAATGAATTAACCAGGATAATGTTAACGTGGGAATAATACTTGCTTACATATATAGTCAAAATAGAAAAGAAAAGCGAAGAATGGAGTCGATATGTTCTCTTTGTTATTTAGAGAAAGAGTGTGAAAATAAAAACATTTAGTTTTTAAATAGATAATTTTTTTTATCAATTTATTGTTCAAGTTAAGGACAATAAACTTGTTATATCTTCTGTACAACACAAGTAAAAATTTACTTCGATTAAACGATGCATGTAATACTGAAAAGCTATCAAATACTATCTGCACTCATCTATATAAATATTAAAAATGTGGAAGTCTGTGGGTATGTATGGATATTTGATACTCTTTCACGCCAGAACGGCTGAACGGATCTGGATGAAATTTGGCACAGCGATAGCTTATAGTCTGGAATAACATAAAGGTGACTGTTTATCCCGGAAAAATATACGGTTCCCGAGGGATAGATTTGTTTTTGTTTTTTTAAAGGCAAACCCGAGCGAAGCGAGGGTGAGCCTCTAGTACTATCAATATATGTAAGTAAGCCTTAATCAAGTATACGACCTTAATCATAATAAATTAAAATACCACAACTGTTCACTGGACTTTATGTTAGCTAAAATTAAATCGATTGCAATAACAAGACCAGTTATAAGGAACCTTAACGTCAATTAGATTTGAGCAGCATCCAAACAGTGTTTACTCGCTCGTCCCACATCGCGAGTTCAACTCGCTGAATATATTTGACTAGAAAATTAGTGTACCTTCGCTTTTTCAATAGAATTCACATATAGGAAGTTCGAATTGAAGTATTTTTTTTATAAGTTCGTGTAATGTTAGTAGGATTAGTATAATTTTGTAATTTTGTAAAATCGTGTTAGAATATATGGCTGATGCAATTCAGCTTAATCTAACAAATCTTGGGACGAAGAAATATATATAGCCCCTTATAGGAGGAATTTCGAAAAATGCTAAAACACGTATTTATTTATTTATGTAGAAGAGCATTAATACCAAGTTTTGAGTAATTCTGATCATAAATATTGATTGGGTTGTATTATAATGTGTTTTCCCGTGGGAATGAGATGATCTCTTGCGATAAAAAGTACCTAACCTATATCACTCTTCAGCTCTCCAAATATCTTCACAACAAAAATCACGCCAATCCGTCTTTCCGTTATCGCATCAACAAACAAACACTTTCACATTTATAATAATATTACAATAAATACTCGTACTTGCTTATCAGACGTTTTTATCGCAGATATCTATATATAATATAAGAATATTCACCACACATATAATATAAGAATATTCACCTTTAAACCATAATAAAAGAATAATCACCTTTTCTTAAAAATTTCATTTCTGAATCTTTATCATCTGATTTACCAAATTTAAAATTTGAAGATTTCTTCATATTTTCAAAAGTAAGATGTTCCGCTAGCTTGTCTTTTTGCTCGTCTGTGTACGTCTTGCCAAGGAATGCCGATACTTTGTCTATTACGCTACGGAGGCTCTGAAAAATAATTTGATTATTTGAAGGAATACAATGTATCTATTGTGTCTTATATTAGTTTCTGACAGAATTCCCGTCCCATGAAATAGGTGGGAAATAAAGAATTCAGTGCAGATTTTATGTTTTGGTATAGTAAATCTATCGTCTTTTCATTTTATATCAAACACACGTGTATCAAAAATGAGTTCGTTTCACTTAAATTTCAGATTTCAATAAAGCTTTTAGTTCATAGATTTTTTATCTCTGTTAGATTATAGATATATTATCATTTTAAATAGATTAATAAGTGGCTCTATATTAAAAAGGAGAAAGAGGGCGAGGAGAGTTACCTTTTGCATTTCTTCGTAGAACAAAAACATCATGTTCGGATGGTCGCGGACTGCCCAGGACTCTTTGATGTGTGGGAATATGGGCATGTGCATTACTGTAAACATTATTGTAACAAATAATAATTAATTAGTATAAGCTAAGAATAAGGGCACAATTTGCTAAATATTTGACTTTAAACCATTTTTTAGTCATTAAGGAGCTTCTAACTTTTTTAAAGTAGCGTAATTTTATTAAAAGCTAAAATTATGAAAAATAAACTTAACATTTTTTAAAACACCTTTTTATTACATATACCCATATATATATATATATATATATATATATATATATATATATATATATATATATATATATATATATATATATATATATATATATATATATCCGAGACCGAGTTAACTATTTTTTTTTGTTGTGTTTGTTTTTGTCAGGAGGAGGTTCTTATGAAAGAAAAAAATTAAAAAATTGCGCGGAAAATTATAAAATTTAAGAATACTTAATAACCATATTAAAATTTATATGGCTAACGCTGGGTAATAACTATTTATATATATTTAAAACGTACCTAGCGATGAACCCGAGCGAAGCGAGGGTGAGCCGCTAGTATTTAATAAATTAAAATTTAAACCTCAATATTTTGTCACTACAATAAATTTACAATATAAAATTTTCAAAGTGAATATTATCCCAAAATATTACGGCGGGAATTATCAATAGGTATACTTGAAATAAAATACGCCCCCGAATTCTGTATGAGCTTAAGCTATTTCAAATTGTTTTGAAGGCCTCAATTAATAGTTCTGCACTTTCGATTCGACTTTCGTGGTGCGATGAAAACTATCTGCATATCTTGAATTCTCAAGGAAGCAGCGTACACTTTGATATTATCGTAATGCAGATTGAAAAAGTTTGCCAGAAGTAAATTGGACCTTTAAGAATAAGACTCAAATAAATACTTACATAAATCTTTCTTAAATAGTTCCCAGAATTCCTTAAACTCCACCCGTTCGTCGAAGTATCCGAACAATTTGTGCATGAAGTGGAATGAAACGGCAACGTCGCGGGGATCTCTAGCTATGTAAAGAACCTAAAAACGTTGCTTTATATTAGTTGTATATTTTCATTTAAAACTATATATATTTCTAACTGATTTTGAAATATGAGTGTATATTTTTTGTGTGTATGCTACGCGATATCTATGATTCAACTATTTTTTTCCATATATGTACATTTCAGGAATAATTACCACTAACACATTTTTACTTTTAAGATAAAATGTCGATGTACTTTTATAAATAAAAATTATTTGGGCAATGCCCAAATAATGCCTATTGGGCATTTGGATTTTATTAACAGATTGATTCCCCATACAAACTTTCATCCCCATTTTCACCCACTTAAGGGATGATTACTCGGATAAAAAGTATCCTATGTCCTTCCCAGGGTCCCAAACTACCGTCTTACTAAATTTCATCTAAATCGGTTCAGTAGATCCAGAGATTACCTACCCCCTACCGCGTCACAAACTCACAAACAATACCTCTTTATACTCCTAATATTAGTATAGACAAGACTTTGTAATAACAATAATATTATACACTAAGTATATTATTAAAATTATATATTTAACATTTTCCTGGATATTTTTATAAGTAGACATGAATTACTAGTTTTTGACTGCAGCTTTGCGTAATTCTCACGGAAATTTCTTTTCTTTTCCAGGATAAATATAAGTATATGAAATATACTATTGTTTGAATTAATAGTTATTATCTAATTATTGTCTAACAGCCGCGTAAAATCCAATTAATTAAATTAATTTTGTATCATATAACCATATTATGAGGTGAATGTGGGTTACCTATTTGGAAATGAGATATTAAATTTTATTTATAAGTGTGGATTCTGAATATTAATACCTTGGCAGTATCGAGTAACTTTGGTGGTAACAGAGATAAAGGCAAGTGAGTTTTGACAAAACGGGGCGAAGGCAGCGTGTGAAAGTTTCTAAAGTCGTCGACAGTGGCTCTCTGCCCTGGTTTGCCGGTGGGCGGTTCATTTTTCTTAACTTCAGATTCCAACGTCGGATATCTGTAAGTAATAGTACCTTAGTTAAATTTTTTTAAGGATATTTTTAGATGTAATAAATGTAAAATATGACAAATCTCATACGAATCTTAATAAATAGTGTGTACTTTACTTAACACTGGACTTTGTCTTTGTCCTCTTTTTGAAGTTGGTCAAAACGCGATAAGACTTGTAATGGACGAGAAATGAATTTGTGACCTCTATAAGTAAGGCTACTTTGTATTCGTGAATCTAGTTTAAAAATATAGTGGCGATACTCACTCAATAAAAGCATAACGTTTGGTAAGTGAATTGGAGGAAGCGTGTTCATAGTCGAGGTTGTTAGCAAGCATCCACACAAGCTCTTGAAGCCATGTTGTACCTGAAAAATAGGAAAAATGATTGTTTCTGAGAAACTTTATTTAAATACTAGCGATTCTTCCTCGCTCCGCTAGGTTTCGTCCCTAGTTACGTTTTAATGTTTAGTATAGATTTCTCAGAAATGAGATATTTTCCTGCAGTAAAAAGTAGGTATCCTATGTGTTGACCCGTATAACCATCTAGCATCATACCAAATTGCATCAAAATCTGTCTAGTGGTTTTCTCGTGATGCAGTGACAGACAGACAGATAAACAGACAAAAAATCAAAAGAACTATAGATTCGGCCTCTGTATCGATAATAATTACTATTTCAATTAGATTTTCCAAAAAATATTTAATGTACAGATTCGACTGAGTTAGAATTTGATTATATGTATAGATTTTTGTAGTTAATTCACTTGAAAATGAAAGGTTTTTAGGATTTTTTGCTTAATTAATTTTTTTGTCCCGGTTTGATCCATATCTTAATACTTTTTTAACTTATTGATTATTTTGATAGCGGTTCTAATAGCATTTCGTCGAAATGAAAGGTACAACCTCTTGACGGCGTGTCTCTTTTTAGTCATCTGTAAATTAAGAAGCAAATTACCAAATTACCTGATCGGGAAAAAGAAATCACCCATATATCATCAGGTCTAACTTCTAAGTTATATATATCCGCAGCATGGTCACCATACGCCGCCATTGAGAAGTACCCATGTGGCCCCACACGGACAAACGGGCGTATGTAGTCTGTAATAACATAACAGAAAGAAAGTTTGAAAGGAAAAGTCATAATATGTATACACTATTTATTAATTAAAATTAATAAGCGTAGAAAACATGGGAAATTTCGTAAGAGCGTTTTAAGAATAAAATAGCGTCATCTAGTTTGTGTTTTGTTGCATGAAAGTAATTATATTGATAATTGTAGGTTATAAATTTTAACGTGTTTTCGAGAGGGAAGGAGATTTTTTTTCCGTTGTAACTTAAAGAAACCTCACCGTCAGTCCTCTAACTTTCTACATACAAAAACTAACATCAATTCGTCACTCCGTTTCGACGTGCAAAAGGACAAAACAAATAAAAAACAACTATAATAATATAAAGTATAATAATATATCTAGGTCTCTGTCAGTTTATTGACGCAGGACAAATCGACATACATTTTTGCATTAAAAATATTAAAGATTTTACTTTCATTATTATCTTTCCTGATTTCACTATTAGATGACACCTCGGCTGACAAGCCTCGAACATCGAAATTAGAACAATATTTTGCTGTGTTTTTATGTGATTAATACTAACAACTCACACTCGCTTCGCTCGCCCATTTTCACCTTCTTAAGGGATGGTTTCCAGGATAAAAAGTATCCTATGTCCTTTCCAGGGTCTCAAACTATCTCCTTACCAAATTTCATCTAATTCGGTTCAAATTTCAAAATCGGTTCAGTAGATCCAGAGATTACCCCTACCACCTCACAAACTCACAAACTTTACCTCTTTATAATATTAGTATAGATGCTGCAAAGAGCTTCATTAAGCACTAAATTTATTACATGGAAAGTAAACATGCGATTTTTAGTGAAAAACCAGGGAAATAACAAATTAATTAATTTATTGTATACAAGTGACACACCTATATTTGTTTACGTGTCGTTTTTGAAGTGAAACTTCTTTGCGCGCATGAGAGTAAAATTTCAAGGTTGTGTCACGACAAGTCATCACGAAAAAAAAACTTTCTTTTCATATATACAAAATATTTATAACTAGAACTAGAGGTTGACTCCCGCTTCGCTCAGGTTCGTCCCTTGGAGTAAATGCGATAGACGTAAGAATCCAGCTAGGTAGAAACAGATAAAATATTATTATCTTTTCTTTGTGTGATACTTGTTGGTTGTTGGTAATATTAAAAGTTTTTATTTTTTATTTTATTTTCGGTACGTTTGGCTCAGTTGGTAGTGACCCTACTTGTTGTGCCAGCGGTCGCGGGTTCGAGTCCCGCTGGGGCCATTCATTTGTGTGATGAGCACGAATGTTTGTACTCCAGTCATGGGTATTTATTTATAATATGTATGTATTTAAAAAAAGTTACATATGTGTAGTGTATCAACTATCTAGTATCCATAACACAAGCCTCGTAGTTTACTATGGAACTAGATGGCGTTGTATGTTAATGTCCCAACATATTTATTTATTAATCTAGAGTTTAAATATAAATAACCAACGAAGATTCATTTCAAACACGTTTTCATAGAAACTGGATTTGTTGGTCAGATGAGTGTTTGGAAAGGTGACAGGTTAAAAATAAAATAAAAATACATCTAGGTGAAAATATTTTAAAGCAAACTCATGAATAATAAATCTATTTCGTAGAATTTTACATAGCACAGCGTTTACCACAACCTTGTAATATAACTAATCTTATAGCGATCCGCCGTACCGCGGCATTATGACAATAATTTCATGTGCAGCGACGTGAACGAAAATTGGATATTTCGAAGGACATTGGGTTGTGAAATTGAGCTAAAATCGGAGAGTAAGCCTTCTCTACAGCGCCTGAATACGATGACTTTAAAATATTTGATATATTTTTTTATTATGAAAAATATTTTTCCATTCTACTTTTACTGGTGGTTGAAAACGACGAAAACAATTTTTGCAATGAATACCCGCTTTATTTATTATTTCCTCAAATAAAATTCTCGAGGTAATTAAGGGATGTTAACAAACCACCAAAGTCGAACATCCTTGTTTGGTGATCTTGTATTGACATAATAGATTTTTTAAAATCAATTTTATGTAAAATCAAATCTAATAATTAACATTAATTATTCAAAGATGACTCGAGTATAGGAGTTTATTTTAAATACCTAATATTGGTAAAATTGTTCAAGTTTTTCTTAATTTGAAAGCTATTCAACTGACAGAAATACCTTTGTAATACTTTTTCGCTATCTTATCTTCTTCATCGGTCACCTTTTTGATTTCATGTGGAAACGGTAAATTGGCTGCCATTATTATCTGAAAATAAAGAAAAATAAATACACTTAACCTATATAGATAAAATAAATGTTTCTAGATGCTATTTATTAGTTAATCGTAAAATAACAAATAATAACAATAATAAATAAATTACTTTGGGACATCAACACACAGCATTATCGTGTTCTATTGTAAGCTACGAGGCTTGCGTCATGGATACCAGATATATGATTCATTGTACACGTATATAACTTTAAATACATACTATAAATATAAACACCCATGATTGGAGTACACACATTCGTACTCATCACACAAATGAATGCCCCCAGCGGGACTCGAACCCGTGACCGCTGGTACAGCAAGTAGCGTCACTACAAACTGAGCCAAACGTGTCGTCAACAAAATCGTATTCAGCTTTAATTATTGGAATCGAGAATATTTTTTAGTTAAATAAATAAGTATAATTTAAATACAATTAATAATAAAGTATAGGTAGCCGACCCGATAGGTAGACATCGTTTTGCCACACAAAAGATATAGAAAAACCGGAAGTCGGAAAATTAAAAAGAAAATTTTATGGGTTTCGTCAACAACGCCATCTATCGCGTTAAAGTATAGTGAACAATAATCCAAGTTATCCTGGCTGGCTTTTTATGGCCAACGTCAATTGATGAGCTTTTAAGTTTTGAGATTTTGCGTGACGTAAAAATATACGTGAGAAATAATTTTCAATTTAAAAAGAATGATTAAAGTTTAATACAATTTATTTAACAATACAAAACTGCAAAATTTCGGGCACACAATTTGAGTATCGAACTTAAATGTGCATATATGCAATTATTGAAATTTTGATTAGATATATATATAGCCTTTATCTATATGAGTCATTAACAATAAATTGTCATTTTAATAAATAAAATTCATGTCGGAAAACAAAAATATAATGTCTAAACATAACTGTACGTTGGCTTCTAAAATACGATATACCTTAAGCGATTAGATAAACTTAGTTCAAGATATGCCGGCTGACTGTCATGTGTAGTTAGGCAATATTTAAATCCTTCAGGGATACCTGCATTTTTATTTTACAAAATTGTTAGAATTGTATTGTACAATAAATAAAATATCACATTATCATAGGTCGAATTTATTTACTGTAGGTGTTCAAGTAACCACATGGCAAGTATCCCTTAGAATATTCATCAATAATATATGTTATCTCTCTTTCTTTCTGCTATTAAACGTATTCGCGTTATCTGTTCCTCTCGCACATCCGATATATAGCGCGCACCAGCCTTTATTTCAATTTTCAATACAACCACGGTAATATTACATACAGTATTCCATCTTCATACAAACGGTCGGAAATCGAGTTATACCTACGCGCGTCGCGTTCGGTATACACTCGGTAGACATCCGTGCAGGGCTGCCAGATCGTATAATTGAATACGAAAATTGTATAAGGTGGTTATATTATGTAACTTTTACAATTTAATACAAAAATAAACATTTTATTCCTCACGTAACTTCGCTAATGTCAAACAAAAAAGTATCGAGACATGCATCGTATGTTTTAAAAATAAAAATTATTTAAATTAAAAATTAAAGTATTTTTAATTAAACTTTTTATCTGAATGCGGATTCTTTATACTATTAAATTTAACAATAAAGCTTTTCGTACGTCTCAGTCGAAGCGCAAATATTTTTAAATCTCAAATTTATAAGGGTCACATACCACCCTTATAAATTTGAGATTTTTTAATTAAATCTACTAATAATAGTTTTTATAAGAAAATATAATATTTGAAATCACAAAATTAGGAAGAAACTCAAGTAGGTGGATGAAAAAAATATACTGGCCGGCAGGCAGCCCTGTTGCGTGGGTACGTGCCGCTCGGCTGTAGGTAATTATTTCAAGGACAGGCCCGAGTTGGAATACCGTATGCATTACATTACCGTGATACCTACAACTCACCAAGTTTACAATTACTGCCCAAAAAGTAGGATGACGCATGTTCATCTGTGAAGCGACATTTCTCGTTGAATGTTTTCTGGTGAGACGATGTCTGTTGTATTGTAAGCTAAGGTATTGTTGTATTGTATTGTAATAGGTATATATATTTACGTAGGACAACGTGGCTGTTAAATTATATAAATATTAACTAAGCAACAGTACAAAAATCAGCTGGTTAGTAATCATTTTTGACGGCTTCGTTATCGATACATGTTGGAAGGAGTTAAGAGTTTAGTCTTTGATCAAATCATACATTTTGTAGGATAAATATTTTTTGAATAATGTTAATAATTATCTTAAGAGTTAATAAAAACCCCACAGTTAGTAATACATTTTTTGAGAATCGTCAACTCGACATATATATATGTCGATTATAATCGAGAATTTTTGTAACATAAAAAGTTGGGTGTGTCTCATCAAAATGAAGCTACTCACGGAAAATTAGCTTGATTACTAATCCATTGTAAAAATGGACCAGGGATCCCGGACTATAACTGTTCGGCTCAAATTATAACACGAGGACTTACTTGTAGCCTTCAAGTGCTTTAATCAAATCAAATAACACTTTATTCAAATAGACTTTTACAAGCAATTTTAAATTGTCACTTTTTTACATTTTCAATATTTAAATTAAATGTCAGTATGTAAGTCCGTTAAGAATCAAATCTAAAAAAATCAAACACCGGATATCTAAACAAGAATATTATATATTTATAACTGGAATCCTGATTATGAGAGCTCTAACTATTTATATAATACTTTATTTATTTTGTTTGCAAATTATCTATATAAATAAAAATGAATGTCGGTAAGCGCATAACTCAAGAGTGGTTGGACCAATTCGGCTAAATTTTTTTTCCGTATGTTCCTTAAGGTCCACGGAAGGTTTTAATAAAGAGATAAAATGAATAATGAACGAAAAAAATATTAAAATTTATAAGACGAATGACGAACCCGAGCGAAGCGAGGGTGAGCCGCTAGTTTAGAATATAAATGAAGTGAAACACTTTTAATAAATTATTAATATTGGGTGCTTACATCACAGTTGATAATACAAATATTCTGTAACTTATTTATAATTTTGCAAACTTTAACAAAATTATTTGAGACCTACCTTATTTTAAAAATAATATAAATAAAAAACACGTGCACTGTTCAAGAGATCTACACTATTGATGTCGAACTAAAAAGATTTTATATCTGCGACCGGTTTTATCAACTCCAGACTCTCTACATATACAATTATATATAAAAAATCACGGCATCGAATTGTTTATTGGTTATTTTTGTTGTATAATGTAGTATTAATAGAATTATTATATAGGTATTTAGAATTGAGATAGATAAAATCTATACAGATAAATAAAATTGAAGTGTTTGTTTGTAATGTCAAAATAACTGCTTTTTACTAAATGCATATGGATGTATACACGGTACATATACCAAAACAATTTTTTTTACAATTTTTGTCTGTCTGTCTGTTTGTTCCGGCTAATCTCTGAAATGGCTGGACCGATTTTGACGAGACTTTCACTGGCAGCTAGCTGATGTAATAAGGAGTAACTTAGGCTACTTTTAGTTTAGAAAAAAATAGGGTCCCATGAAAAAATATTAATAATATCAATGAAAGATTTAATAATATCCGATTAAAAGTGAGTAAGGAACTATTAGTTAATCTGTGAAATAGGGAAGTTGTATTGTACGTACGGTACATACCCGTTTGTTAATAATTTGTCTAAATCTTCCCAATACAATTTATAAAGTAAATTTTAACTATGTTGCACATAATTTTCACGTAAATTGTGACCAAGTTGCACAAGTCTTATATTGTTGTTCATTTTATAGGATTTTTACATATTTAAGTTAAAAAAAATGATTAAAATTCTTGTAGTTGTAATAAAACTTTGTGATCAGAAGAGAATCGTGGGTAGGTAACAGCTAGATAGTGCAATAAGTATACTGCGCTCGCAGTCAAAAGTGGCACGTATGCTTCAATACATATAATTAATAATTTTAGTTTTATATAGATTTGGATCTGTGGTTAACACAATATCTATAAAATTCAGACTCGATTATGAGGCCATACAAATTCTGCGAATTCGCATGCACAAGAGCTAACATTACAGAGTGACCATATGACACTAATTATTGCTTCAATAAATTTTAGACACGTCGGGAACCAAGAATCTAAATAAATTCACGAAAAATCCGAAAAGATAATTTTATTTAAAATTTTGGATTATTAATAATACTATTTTAAGAACGTAACGTTTACGTTATTTAAAAACTATAAGTAAATATAGTTAATAATAAAACATGATTTTTAAGGGATTATGTTAAATGTAAGTGAGCCCACGGTTTTAGTTAGTAAATAAATTTTATTATGTATAGGATTTTCTATTATAATTTTAAATTTTCAATTAATCTTATTAAATCCACGCAATATTTGTGAACAATTGAGATGAGAATCTTTAAGTACATATGACAAGTTTAGAATATTATATTAACGTTCTTTCAATTACGATATAGCTGAAGGATAATTAAAACTATCGACTTAACCTCGCTTCGCTTGAGTGCGTCTCTATAAATACAGATAAAAATAGTTATTGTGAGTGCACCTTAACAGATAAAAGTAGCCATACAAACTTCTCGATATTTTTACAATCAGCCGATAGCCGTTCTAAAGATTAATTCGGACAAACAAAAAGACAGACAGAACTATTTAAAATGGGTTCTTTAGGTAGCGGTTTAATATAAATAACTATATGTACATAATAATTATGTAATAGAAAAAAAAGTGCAATGTCATCTAAGTGTTCATATCCATAGACACTTCAATTTTATTTATATGTATAGATGTAGGTATGTCTACTCTCTAGGTATGTCTACTCTCTATTCAGGGATTGTTCAAACACTAATTATTACATAATTACCTATTTAAGTAAATTTTAAAGGAACACTGATATTAAAATCTAAACGATTTTACCTAAAAAAATGACCCAGTATAGCTTTAAAGTTCTATATTTTTGTTTTTTTTTTTAATCTTAATTGATAAAACTTTTGTTTTAATTTGTCCCCACTTATTTAAAATGGTGTTTTATGAGAGGTAAGTTACATACAGGTGTTCCAAGTGAATCGCTTATACATTAAATTCCCACGATTGAAATAATAAACAGAATGTCGACATCAGGACGGGAATGCAGAGTTGCAGTTTTCGGATACTTTAATTCTTACATATTGTTTAGGGACATTCCGTAAACTTACATCGAGTAGGTTGGACATTAAATTTAGATAATAAGTTTAATTTGTAATTTTAAAATAAATTAGTTTAAATTAGTTTTTGGTTTTTTTTCGACCTTCCGACTGTAGCTAACGTAACTGGCGCAGTCGGTAGGATACTAGAATAGGGACAGTTAGGTCATCGCTAGTATCCTGAATCTACGGACCAGCTGCAGAGCCGGAAGGAGAATCCAAACTTCGATTCACGAGGAGAAACCAGAAATGAATTATATGTGAGTACATTTGAACTATTCTCATGTTGCTCTTATCCTAGTTATATTTCCATTCCAAAATTTTTTATCCTAGAGTTTATAGAAATCGGGAATCTGCATCGCAGCAGGCCCGTCATCGTAATTTAGATAATATTAGAAATTTGAATTTAGAAATTTATTGTAAGTCACAAATTAAAAATAATATTTTAAATATGGCTCAGGATCCGGACACTATTTATAAAATCCTTAGGATTGTGCCCGAATTTGATGGAAACCCCAACGTACTTACTAGATTTATTAATATTTGTGATCAGATTGTAACGCAATATTTAAATAATGCGCCCGGTAGTGAATTAACTAATTTGTGTTTATTGAACGGGATATTAAATAAAATCACAGGAACTGCTGCCGCTACCCTTAACTCTAATGGTATACCGGACAATTGGTTAGGTATAAGAAATTCTTTAATAAATAATTTTTCTGATCAACGGGACGAAACAGCTTTATACAATGACCTCTCACTAGCCGTACAAGGGAATAAGACACCCCAGGAATTTTATAGCCATTGTCAGACGCTATTCAGTACGATAATGACTTACGTAACATTACATGAGACTTTGACAACCACGATAGAAGCTAAACGTGATCTTTATAGAAAAGTTACTATGCAGGCATTTGTACGCGGCTTAAAGGAGCCGTTAGGGTCACGAATTCGGTGCATGCGCCCCGAAACTATAGAAAAGGCTCTTGAATACGTACAAGAGGAATTAAATGTTACATACTTACAACAACGTACGGACGGACTAAAACAACAGACAACCCCTAAAGTACACCCCGTAGCATTCTTACCCCCTCGATCTCAAAATATTCAACCCCCAACGGTTAATTGGCCAAACCCTGTAGGACAACGCCCTATGCAACCACCACAGCCTTTTAGATTTAATTTTAACCGTAATCAACCCCAATATAATATGCCTATGCATACGAGAACGCAGCAAATGTTTAGTGCACCACCACCGAACTATAACCCACGTAGTAATGTTTTCCGTTTACCACCTAGGAATAATCCACCTCAAAATTCTATGCCAAAGCCTATGAGTGGAATTCAGAATTTTAACCCCAGACCCTTGCCTCATACTTCAATGACTGGACATGACTGGCGTAAATTAGGTAACCCACCACCTACAAATTATTTAAAATCTCGCGAAATGAATATGAACGAATGTTTGCCTTATGAAGACATGTATTACAATTATCAGGACTACTATTACGAACCAGAGTATAATTATTACTATAGTGAGCACGATGACTATAATACTAGTTACAGACCCGACTTTTGCAATAATAATTCTATTTCACAGTACGAAACGAATGACTATCGTTTAATAAACGAGACTGAACCACAATCGGACCCTAGTTATATAGATCAGGATTTTCAGTTGGATCGGAAATCACCCAAA
Source organism: Brenthis hecate (assembly GCA_951806755.1). NCBI lineage: Eukaryota > Metazoa > Arthropoda > Insecta > Lepidoptera > Nymphalidae > Brenthis > Brenthis hecate. The sequence goes on from OX638266.1 coordinate 5,556,522, forward strand.
CCAAAATAGAATTAAACCTACAGACGCAAAGACAACTTCCGTATATTCAAATAAAAAATCCACCCCTTAAACTTTTAATAGATACCGGTGCAAATCAATCTTTCATTAGCCCCAATGCTGTAACGAAATATTTTTTTAATTTCCCTCTCAATTACGATCCCTTTGAAGTCACGAACGTATATACAACTAGCAGAAATGAATACTCTATAACCTTACCCTGCTTTGAGGAATTTATGGACCCCGAGAACATTAAATTATTTATCTATAAATTTCATGACTATTTTGATGGATTAATAGGACTAGACTTATTAACGAAATGGGAAGCTAAAATTGATTTAAAAAATGGAAATTTAATTACTCGCACCGCTTCGAATCCAATTAGTATGTATAATTCGTGTAATGTAAATCTTTATGAGGATATAATACCGGCTGGAACTTCAAAAATTATTCGAATCCCTATAAATGCTCCAGACGGTGACGTTTATATTAAAGAACAATTAATTTGCAATTGTATTATCCATGAATGTATTACAACCGTAACTAATAACCGCGGCTATTTAGAAGTTGAAAACCCGACACCAAACGATATAATATTGTCACTCGACCGACCAGCGAGCGCTGAATTATTTAATATAGAGAACACTTGTACACGATATACGACGCGCGTACAAGACGTTATATCGCGATTAAGAACGGACCATTTGAATGAAGAGGAAAAAACTAATCTTATAGCTCTTTGTTCTAAATATTCAGACGTTTTTTATATAGAAGGTGAACCGTTAACATTTACAAATAGAATCAAACACCGAATTAAGACTACTGACGAAGTTCCCGTACATACTAAAAGCTACCGTTATCCTTTTATACACCGCGAAGAAGTTAGAGACCAAATAACAAAAATGTTAGATCAGGGTATAATAAGACCATCTGACTCTGCTTGGAGTTCACCAATCTGGGTAGTGCCTAAAAAGACAGACGCTTCCGGTAAACAAAAATGGCGCCTTGTAGTCGATTTTCGTAAATTAAATGATAAAACTATAGATGATAAATACCCAATACCAAACATCAATGATGTCCTTGACAAATTAGGGAAGTGCCATTATTTCACTACACTCGACTTGGCAAGCGGATTCTATCAGGTAGAAATGGAACCTCAGGACATTTCTAAAACAGCTTTTAATGTAGAACATGGTCATTTTGAATTTCTCCGTATGCCTATGGGACTAAAAAACTCACCCTCTACTTTCCAGAGAGTAATGGATAATGTACTACGAGGTTTACAAAATGAAATTTGTCTAGTGTATCTTGATGATATTATAGTTTTTAGTACGTCTTTGCAGGAACACATTAATAATTTAGAAAAAGTATTTAAGAGACTTCGTGAGTCCAATTTTAAAATTCAAATGGATAAGTCTGAGTTTCTTAAACTTGAAACAGCTTACCTAGGACATATAATTAGTAAAGATGGGATAAAACCCAATCCAGATAAAATTTCCGCTATTCAAAAATACCCTATTCCAAAGACAGTCAGGGAAATAAAACAGTTTTTAGGCCTCCTTGGTTATTATCGTAAATTTATTCCAGATTTCGCCAATATTACTAAACCTCTTACACAATGCTTAAAAAAGGGTAAAAAGATTACACTCGACTCTGAATATATTAGTTGCTTCGAAAAATGTAAAACGCTTTTAACTAACGACCCTATCTTAATATATCCAGATTTTACAAAAGAATTTATTCTAACAACTGACGCCTCAAATCTAGCTATTGGAGCGATTTTATCCCAAGGACCAATAGGAGCCGATAGACCCGTATGTTATGCGTCTCGTACTTTAAATGATAGTGAAATTAACTACAGTGTTATTGAAAAAGAGCTTCTTGCCATAGTTTGGGCAACCAAATATTTTAGACCATACCTATTCGGACGAAAATTCAAAATTTTGACTGATCATAAACCCCTACAGTGGATGATGAATTTGAAGGAACCAAATTCTCGTCTCACTAGATGGCGACTAAAACTCAGCGAATACGATTTTACAGTAATATATAAGAAAGGAAAAATGAATACTAATGCTGATGCCCTCTCTCGAATTGAAATCCATATCGGGGAAACTACGTCCCTAATGGAAGAAATTGACGAATTAAATTCTCTTTTAGGAAATCCTTCTGAATGCGTACCACACCTTTCAAACTCTTCGACTGACACTGTACATTCTGATAGAGAAAACCCTATATTAAACATACCGATTACAGACGACCCTCTTAATCGATTTAGTAGACAAATACATTTTACAGTTGTTAGTGACGTTAAACGGAAACCAACAGTGACCAAACCATTTGACAATCACACACGAACATCTATACAATTATTAGAATCAAATTTAGAGGAGGACGTTATTCAAGCCATAAAAGAGTATGTGAATCCAAAGGTAAAAACAGGTTTACTTATAGATCCACCCCTTGCGATGTATTCTATAATTCCTATAATACAAGATAAATTTAAAAGTTCATCAATGAACCTAGTTCTAGCAAAATTCGAAATTGAAAATATTAAAGAATATTTACGTCAACAAGAAATTATTTCTCACTATCATAATGGAAAGACCAACCACCGCGGAATAAACGAATGCTACTTAGCTCTATCCCGAAAATATTATTGGCCCAATATGAAGGAACATATATCAAAATTTATTAATGAATGCACCATATGTGGTCGAGCTAAATATGACAGAAACCCTATTAGACCTCAGTTTAACATAGTACCCCCAGCTACTAAGCCTTTTGAAATTTTACATGTAGATTTATTCACAGCGCACAACGAAAAATATATAACTTTTATAGACGTCTTTACGAAATACGGTCAAGCGTACCATTTACGTGACGGAACAGCTATTAGCATCTTGCAAGCTTTGCTAAAATTTTGTACCCACCATGGTGTACCCATGACTATAATAACTGACAACGGAACGGAATTTACAAATCAATTATTTTCAGAATTCATAAGATTACATAAAATTAACCATCATAGGATTTTAGCTCATTCTCCTAATGATAATGGTAACATTGAACGATTTCATTCAACAATACTAGAACACCTCCGAATTCTAAAGCTACAACGTAAAGACGAACCCATAATTAACCTTATGCCATATGCTATCATAGGATATAACAGTTCCATACATAGTTTCACTAGATGTAGGCCCTTTGATTTACTAAATGGACATTTTGACCCGAGAGACTGTCTTGATACCGATTTAACTCAACATCTATTACAACAATATTTGATTAATCATAAAGAAAACATGAAAAAAGTTTACGAAATTATAAATAGTACCTCCCTTGAGAATCGGACTGCTTTAATAGACAATAGAAATAGAAATCGCGAACCTGAAGTCGAATATGCACCCCAGCAACAAGTTTTTATTAGAAACCCCCTTGCTAGTCGTCAGAAAACTGCACCGCGTTACACGCAGGATAAAGTTCTAGCTGACTTACCAATTCATATTTATACCTCGAAAAAACGTGGTCCTGTAGCTAAATCGCGTCTAAAACGAGTCCCTAAAGGAGCTAACTTGTTACAGGGTAATACTTCTAATGCTGACCATTCACGTGACGAACCCCCTCGAGATAAGACTTGAGAGCTTGGACGATGGACCTGGACTATTACCGTACAAACTTGGACCAATTAGACTTACCACTCACCACCACACCTTCATACAATATATTAAATTAGATTATATAGAGAATAGAATAGAGCTTTTAATGACTCAATTGAATAGCCTTCAGAATCTCCTTAGTAATGAAACTTATCAATTATATGAACTTCAAATAAATTATCTGACTGAAAAGCTTCTTAAAGTCTCTGAACAACTAAGGTCTTTAGAACCAAACCGTGCCAAAAGAGGTATTGTAAATGGCTTGGGTTCCATTATCAAGAGTATAACAGGAAATCTAGATTATCAAGATGCATTAAAGTATGATAATGCAATAAAATTATTAGATAATAATCAAGTTAAGGTAGTGACAGAGTTTAATAACCATGTTAGTATAAGTAAGGAATGGATGTCGAAACACAATAAAGTACTTACTCAATTAGTTGAAAATCAAGTTAAAATTAACAATACTCTACAGCTCATATTAAATTCAAATGCTTATAAAAAAAATAGTTTACTTAAGTATGCAAAATTCGCTCAACTTTTAGTTATAATTGGTGAAAACGTAGAGGATCTAATGGCCGAACTAGTTAGGATAGAAAATATATTAGCTTTTATTCGTGTTTCTAGTATACATCATTCTATGATAGATATAAGTATTCTAGGATTAATGATAAATAAGTTAAAAAATATATATAGTAAGGATCAGATTTTAGATTTAGAGTATAGAGAATATTACAATATTATAAAACCGGGATGCTATTTTACAGAGAAAAAGATAGTGATAATTTTTAAATTTCCAATAGTTTCTGCGGATATCTACGATCTCTATAAACTTTCCATTGTACCTAATAAAGTCCAAAACGCCCTTATACCTCCATATCCCTTCATAGCAATTAATGAGAAGTCGTTCTTGTACATGGAGACAGAATGTCCGAAGCTCAAAAACTGGTACCTCTGTGAAAGGGAAGTGAACCAACGCATTCGGACAGAACCCGACTGCGTGCAACAACTTATTGTTCATCAAGTCCTCAAAGAATACTGCCAATACACAGCAATAACGCTAGCAAAGGAAGCAATGGAAAAACTAGATGATCAACATTATGTATTCTCCTTTCCCCATGTCACCAAGGTACAACTAGTTTGTGACAAAGAAGAATTCACATCGCTCCAGGGCAGCTACTTAATCACTATACCTGTAAAATGCTATATGAAAACTACGGAATTCACCATCATAAACGACAGCAATGAAATAAAAGGCCAGCCGCTAAAGTTAATGCAAATACCAGTCGGTGCAGGAAGTCAAGATGATATTTCCACTCATCTCAACCTAAACTCAATTAATTTGCAAGAACTCCACAGTGTTCAAGATAAAATTGTACAAGAAACACCATTACGACTAGAAAAGCTGCATTCGGATGCACTATACCATACTACGATACCCTTATACATCTTCATGTTTAGTGCAGGTGCACTTGTTATAGTCATCGCAGGTCATCGCTACAAACTACGAAAAAGGAAAAGCCATAACGAAGCTACAACTTCTATTTCAAATGATAACATTACTGAACAATTGGACGAAACAGGGACATCAGAGGCACGCAGGAACATTCCAGCCACATTTTATCTCAATGTTCTAAAATAGTTGCTGATCTGAGGGTGGAGGAGTTACATACAGGTGTTCCAAGTGAATCGCTTATACATTAAATTCCCACGATTGAAATAATAAACAGAATGTCGACATCAGGACGGGAATGCAGAGTTGCAGTTTTCGGATACTTTAATTCTTACATATTGTTTAGGGACATTCCGTAAACTTACATCGAGTAGGTTGGACATTAAATTTAGATAATAAGTTTAATTTGTAATTTTAAAATAAATTAGTTTAAATTAGTTTTTGGTTTTTTTTCGACCTTCCGACTGTAGCTAACGTAACTGGTAGATAAATATTGACACGTACGATGTAAATGAAGCTCATTCTCATTCTAATTCATTTAAACTTTTTAATTAAAACCCATTGTTTGTGTCTTACTTAATCATAATTAAATATATTGAATTATTATTCGACACGTCATGGTTAAATCGTGACATTAGCTAATAAAAAATATATTATAGATTCAAGAATATTCCCTCCACGACCGCGGACACGCCGGCGTTACAGTTAACAATAGATTTCTTAGTTTAATTAATTTCTTATAAATTTACTTGGAAGAAGAAATTTATTTACAGGCTGTTTCGCCCACGTAAATTAAATATGAAAAATACCCCTTTTTGAATTCCTATGCGTAACAATTAGAGACAACGGTAACTAGCAGCGAATTATGACAAATGATAGCATTTTAACTTTCTAAATGTAAGACTCATACTAAGGAATAATATAGAGAGTGTCATAGAACGAAACGTGAAGCCAAACAATAATATTTTAAAACTGTATACAAATATGAATAGATTTCATTACTGTGATAATCGAATAAATGTTAGGTAACAAACAAAAATAGCTAACAGTTTTATTATAATAAAGCAAAATAAATATGGCAAAATCGAAAATATTACACTACTTTTGACATATAAAATTACTATTTACAGCCAAATCAGGATTAGCTAAATGTTACTTTTCAGCCTATACATTATTATTTATTATCTTCGTGGAAAAATAACATGTCCAATCGTCCATAGACAGCTCCGTTTGTGTATGAAAAGAGGCAAACTAACACTCATACTTTGTTTGCATTTACTATCAACTGACTGACCCAAGTGAGATTGTCGTTACCACATATATAATTTGTTTGTAATTTTTGACTTCATGCAAAGATCCTATAGAAAAAAGCATTTATAGCTTTTCCCGATCTTTCCAATATTCCGGGTCCATTTTTTTTCTGGCTGAATATTACTTCGACTATTACAAACAATAACTGAAGTGCGTGAGTATTTTTATGTAATAAATTAGTCTCTCAGAGGATCACTGGACGTAATGGCATGTAAAACGAGATATTAATTTTGAAGAAAAATATAAGGATGATGCGATGCTATGCCGCTACGCGAAACGAATCACCAACAAACAATTTTAATATATTATAATGAAACTTAGATGACATTGCACTTTTTTTTTATTTACTTTTATAAAATACTAGTTTTTGCCCGCGACTTGGCTCGCATAGTAAGTGAGGCAGGATTCAATTTATGTCCTCGCCAAATTTTATCAAAATCTGTTCAGCGGTCAAGCGTGAAAAGAGAACAGACAGTAACTGTCACATTCAGAATATTAGTATAGATTTATTAATCAAAATATCCTTTTACTGTAGCACTTGTATAGCTCCAAAACTATTTTATAATCATAATTTCGCTATTTTCATTCTATTTTAAATGTCTACTTCTGAATGAGATGTTTGATATTGGTAAGTATAAGTTTAAAAACAAAAATTCTAAAAGTCTTACCGCTTTTTGTAGTATATTAGAAGTGAACGAACAAAACGTCAACTAAGTATGTTGTTTTAGTGATAACTGCAGATATGAGAGCAAAAATATGTGATACGAGACATAATATCTACGTATCACTTTTTTGGGACGTTTCATGAATAATTTATTTATTTATTACTTACTAGCAGAACCCGCGGCTTCGCTCGCGCTAAAACTATCTAAAAAGGTAGTTTCATTTCATACAAACTTTCATCTCCAATTTTACTCCCTTATAGAGCGAATTTCGAAAAATGATAAAACACGTATTTATTTGATTTTATTGTAATTTGTATTATAACGTTGTTATCCCGTGGAAATGAGATGATCTCCCGCGGTAAAAAGTAGCCTATGTCACTCTCAAGCCCTCCAACTATCTCCACACAAAAAATCACGTCAATCCATCTCTCCATTTCGACGCGAAAGAAGGACAAACAAATACACTTTCACATTTATAATATTTATTTGGATTCCTTTGTTGTTTATATTATATAGCCTCGTTGGTCTAGTGGCTAGCACGTTCAGCTGCAGATTCTGAGGACGTAGGTTCGAGTCCCGGGTCACGATTACTTATTGGGTTTATCTGACATCATTCTCAGGAGCAGATTGGATTTAGGTACGTATAATTCTGAGCCTTTTTTTTTTTTTTTAACGTTGGGAAATGCATTTACGCACGAGGTGTGGGACTTACCGGCAAAGCCAGTACTACCCACTAAAACCCAACAAAGCGTTCCCCCGTCTTAATGGGGCGTCGCAGGATCGCTTACGCATTCAACTACGACGCCCCGACGGCAGAGAAGTACCAGGAGCAACCCGCATGGTACACCGCCCTCCGAAGAGGGCCACCTCCCACCGCCCACCGAAGTGGGCCACCTCCCTGTGCGTTTCTTGGCTTCGCGCCCGGTTGGGTTGCCGGGCACTACTGAGCCCCCCCACCACGACAAGGTGAACGCACGTTGGGGGAGACGTATAATTCTGAGCCTGATTTCTTCCCGTTCCTGTCAAATTGTTATCAGGCAGTACTATGAGAGTAAGAAAAAAGATTTTAGATTATATTAAGCACACACTAGTGCAGTGTACATGCATAATGACTCCTTCGTAGATGAATCGGTGCCTTGACCGAAACCGGTCAGAATGGCATTATTGTATAATATCCTGTTTAATATAAGTAATATAATATTCTTAATTCTTATTAATTTTATAAATTGGATGTTTTCATTGGTTTTCTTTTTCGGTGCGACAATATTCTGAAGAAATTTGTCAGTCGAAAAATAATAATTTCATGTGATATTCATATTTAGGATATTAAATTATTACATTTCCTTTGCATCCTGGCACTGCACTATTCATCATCTATACATATAATAAAATTATAGCTAAGCCGAATCTGTACATTAAATATATTTTTGAAAATCTTATTGAAATAAACATTATTATCGATACAGAGGCCGAATCTATAGTTTTTAGAATTTTTGTCTGTCTGTCTGTTACTGCATCACAGAACAACCACTGGAGGAATTTTGATGAAATTTGGTATGGTGATAGCTGGTTATCCGGGTCAACATATAGAATAATTTTTACCGCAGGAAAATATCTCATTTCTGAGAAAAAATACAAAAACTGCAATGTAAGAGTATACTAATATGTAAAACCTAAGAATTTGGTTTTTGGTCATCTGAACGCGAGCGGAGCCGCGGGCTATACTAGTTTCAAATAAATTTTAAATAAAAAGAAAAAAAATCCATCCATGCTATAGAGCTTTAGAATATACTGAGAATCATAGCGATCGCGACTTCTGGCGGGAGAAAAAAGCAAAATTGTTCCCCGTTTGGATTAAATAGAGAAAAGGCCTTACTATATTTTACTAATTTTAATTTTAGACAGCGAATTTAATTTGTTGTCTAACAGTTAGAGGGTACCTACTTTTTATTCTAGAACATCAAGTGGTTTGGGATATTAGGATATTGCATATGAATAAATAAATATCTTGGGACGGTGGAACGTCGAAGATGAGCATTAAATTGAAAAATCACGGTTATAATGTAATAGAAAGAAAACGAAACAAATTAAAAAGATTATGTTTCTAATATTTATTTTAGCGTATATTGATATAATTAGCGGATCACCTTCATCGCTCGAGTTCGTCGCTAGTGTTGTTCTCCTTTATTTAACCTTGCTGTTGTTTTACCCGAGCGCATCACTAGTGACATTTCATATGCATTATGCACTTGACGAAACGTTTGGCTCAGTTTGTACTTTGTAGTGGCCCTACTTGCTGAGCCAGCGGTCGCGGGTTCGAGTCCCGCTGGGGGCATTTATTTGTGTGATGAGCACGAATGTTTGTACTCCAGTCATGGGTGTTTGTATTTATAATATGTGTGTATTTAAAGTTATATATGTGTAGTGTATCGACTATCTGGTATCCATAACACAGGCCTCGTAGAGCTTGCCATGGAACTAGTTGGTGATTGGTGTGTATATGTCCTAAAATATTTATTTATTATAAATGTTATAATAACATTTATTATTTCGAAGAATAAACATTTTAGTCGATTAATTAAAATTAATTTAATTCTAGCCAAATTCCCTTTATTATGATTATACTAATAATTGTTTTACAATACGAGTATTATGTTAATCAAATAGCAAATTGACGATAAACTAATGATATTGTATTATTGAAAATTGAATCACTAATTGCAGATGAATTGATCATAGAATGTCTGATCATATTATAATATACCCTCACTTCTTTCGGGTGCGTCTTTGGGTACGTTTTGAAAAGATAAAATAGTGAGTGTACCTTAGATACACACGGATGCTACTGCGGACTTTTCTGTAGGTCTTTTCAAGGCCTACAATTTTTTACTACATTGCTTGATGTATCTAAAGTTTAGCCCAGTAATGTACGCGTACGAAAAAAGTTTATTTTTGACAAAACTTAGTTAAAATCGATTCAGCACTTTTTGCGTCAAAACTAAAAAGATATACAGACAAAGAAAGAAAAAATTGAACAACAAATTTTTTGGAGTCTATATAATAATAATATCTAACATTCATTGTTTTAGGAAAATATTGTGTGTTGAAATTCGTTTTAGCCCTAACACATCTACTATTGGACATAGGCCTCCCCCAAAGATTTTCACGACAACCGGTCTGGTGCCTTTCGCATCCAGTGGGTTCCAGCTACTTTGAGCAAGTTGTCGTTCCACCTTGTGGGAGGCCTGCTCGCCTTCCGATACGTGGGAACTTTTCGTCCCCAACGACCGTCCGTTTTGCGAGCGATGTGCACCGTCCACTGCCATTTGAGAATGGGTATTCGGCAGGCTATGTCGGTGTGCTTGGTTTTTCTGTTTATATCGTTATTCCTGAGTCGAACTTGCAGGGAAACCCTGAGCATAGCTCTCTTCAATGCTCTCTTCGTGACCTTGAGCTTTCTTATCAGGCCCGTCGTGAGTGGCCAAGTCTGTGTTAAAATTGGCTAAAATTATTCACCTGTGTGCTAAAAAAGGCAAAAGCGTTGATATAATATTTGCAGTTTGATTAAGGTTTATTTAGATAGAATATGGGTTATGGACCTGAAATAACAAATAGGCTAACCTACTACCCGATCTAAGTGAGTTTAATTCATTGGTTTATGTTATACTAGGTATTGCCTTAGTTTCGCTCGGGTCCATCTCTGGGTCTCTTACAGTAGTTTATGTGTTACTTTATTCGTTACTTCAGGTCATGGTCTGTCTGTGCAATAAACATCCAGTTTTGTCTAGACGTTTCAACGCGAAGGAAAGAAATTGTTGTGTATGTAACAAAAACAAACCACATACAAATAAATATTCACATTTGAAAGAGTAGTCCAATTTATACAATTTCAATCTATATTGCAAACGTCTTTAAAGCATTATAGAAAACTATGGCTAAAGAATACTACGGATATAGCTTTCCAAAGTTAGATACATACTTTTGGCTGATGGTTGGCAACAACTAATATCCGCTTTACAATTCAGCATGGTATAAGTTCATTCATGTTTCTTGCAAATGCAATAGGATTTTCATCTAAGCGCTCGCTATTCCTGGTAAACCCAATATTTATGGTGCACGTTGGACATTTCGACCTTTTTGAGAATGAATGAAACGTTAGTCTTCTTTCTTAAATTTTGCAGGTTTGACCGGTTTACTCGTGAACTTAAAAAAAAACACAAACAAATTGAAAGATATCCAGAGAAGTGATCTTATAAGGATTCTGTTTTTTTTTGTTTTGAGTCGCCATAAAAACGCGCTGTGCTATGAAGTCACGTATATTCGATGCGCTTCTACTGATTTAAAAGGTGACCAGGTTTTGTTTCACTGAAGTTTACTCTAGATTAGTAGTTTCACACGGGATCTATATATTTCGTATTTGTATTCGTGTTAAAATCTAAGGCCAAGAACGAATTAGTGTATTGTGAAACACTAGCACTACCTCACAAGTGATATAACATGTAAGGAGATTAATGACAAGAGCTGTCGTGTTCCTATCATATTCCACTGTGAATGGAACGAGGAATATTCTAACTCGCGAGCTTTAGAATAGTTTAGTATAATATGACATTACTGGGTAAGTGATTGTCAGAGAAATTAATCCTTACTAATGTTGTACATGCAAAATGTTGACTACCTCACACCATATCTAGCCGTATCAAATAATCAATATACAAGGGCTGTATTTTATCCCATTGATTGGTTAACAATGTTTTTTTAACGGTTATGGTAATTCACCATAACGTTTAAATGAGTGTTTTGTAAATTATAGGTATTAGAAAATGTATGAACTTTTCAAATGAAAAAATTGAATTCAAATTAAAACATAGAAATATTGTAGTTTTTGGAGAAATTTATTAAAATGGTCGCTTAAACTTTAAATTATTTTTCAAAATTAGTCATGACAATCGGTTCACATTTAGCTAAGATATTGAGTAGCGTACACACAACGTGAGATGTACATCCAATAAATTCGAACTCTATCATAGAAAATCTTAAGGACACACGGGTGTAATTTCGCCTTGAAATAATGATGAGTCGCTATTTCTAATCTAATCTAAACTTATAATAAAAACAGCTGGACCCATTTGAATAATATTTTTTTTGTTTTGTTGGTGGATTAAATATTAAAAAAATAGGGAAACCTCCAAAAAACAGCTGGAAAATCGAAAAGTTCAGAACTGTTTATTTTGTATCTGATTATTCCATACTAAACGTTAAAACGTACCTAGGGATGAACCCGAGCAAAAGTCAGGTCAGGGTGTGTCACAAGTTAGTAGGTATATAAATGTGAGTCATGATGTTTATTGAACATTATCACTTGACAGTTGACAGTATAGTTTTGCAATCAATCGTTACAAAGGACACGCACATCACCTGTGATCATTATTATCTTGGAATTTCCAGCACGAGTATTGTCTTACTAGCTGATGAAGTAAATCGATACATTTCGTATTAGGAGATACAAGTAATAAAAGTCTATATTGTATTGTATTTAGCCCTTTTTAACGTTCCACTTCTGGGCACGGACTTTTATTCAATACGGGGGTGATCAGGCCATAGTCCACCACGCTGGCCAAGTGCGAGTTGTTGGACTTCATGTGTTTTTCGAAAACTTGGTAGGTTTTCTCATACATGCAGATTTCCTCACAATGTTTTCCTTCACCATAAGGCAAGGTAATCATGCTAGAAATCTATATAATTTTCTAGTATTCGAGCGACATTTACAAAGCTTTCAATGTGTAGAAACTTGCGTCATGATAGATATTCTTTAAGTTTATACGAACAGATTCGCAAGATTTTGGTGTTAAATGTATAAATCTAAGACGGTATTAATAGAAATTTTCTCAGTCCTAGTAGCACGTCAAACACGAAGTGATAAATTGTATAACAATGGGTCTTCATTAGTGCTGCACCTTAATTAATTTCACGTCATGGAACCCGCAAGATGAGACAGATTTGTACTAAGTGATTTTCTTATATAAGATGCAATTACACGCGCTTTGAGGTTTTGTGTAGCTTTAATGAGATTATAATTTTATTTCGCTTACAGAACGTAGTTGTTGGACCTGATTTAACGTTAGAAATAGCAATTTTTTTTGTATTGGGTATACATCTGGTTGATACAGCTTTAATTTTTTTCATTATTTAAGTGGCTTTTGCGGATGTGGATGAAGTAAAAATACTTTTAAATCGAGATTTGGGTCAGAGATTTGTGATATATTAATGGTCTATGTAATTACACTTCTTTTCCCCCATCTTGAGACGGAAATTGGTGACAAGTATATTTTTATTACCAGTTTGAGACTCTAGATTTAGATTTAGTCTAATATTGTTTATCATTATCTGCCATGAGTCTCAATACTGCCATTATTTTGCCGTATTGGCATTATGTTTTTACTAACAATTTATATGATGATTAGTTATCCCATACAATACAAAATTTTTAAAATTATAATCGTCGAGTGTAGAAAGGTAAACAAACGCCTTATAATATATAACATTATTTATATTAATACTAGCAGAACCCGCGGCTTCGCTCGCGCTAAAACTACAAAAAAGCTCTAAAATGGTAGGTTTCACACAAACTTTCATCCGCAATTTTACCCCCTTATGGGATGAATTTCGATAAATGCTAAAGCACGTATTTAATTAATTATAATATTGAAAAGCATTAATGTTTCAAGCAATTCTGATCATAAATAATTTTTTGGATTGTATTATAACATGTTTTCCCGTGGGAAAAAGATAACCTTCCGCGGCACAAAAGTAGCCTGTCACTCTACAGCCCCCCAACTATCTCAACATAAAATATCACGCCAATCCGCCAAGCCGTTTCGACGTGAAAAAAAGACAAACAAACAAACACACTTTCACATTGATAATATTAGTATGGATTAACATATCCACGGATTACAGAAAAAAATGTTATGCGATTAGATATTTTGATGACTGATGTAGAAATACATAAATAATCTGTATCTGATCTAATCTGATTTAGAAATATATAATAAACAGTGATAAGAATAATAGTAGTGTTCTAGTTGTATTTCAAGAACTTTGGAATTTGGATAAACCCACTAGTGTTTATATTTATATTATTAGAGCAAAAATTGTTTCAGTTATTAGCATTTCTTTCACATGCAATTTCTAATCTATCTCAACTATAAAATTTGTCTTTATCGATTTCAGCCACGGCGGACAATCTCACTAAGACTCTTCATCAGCAAAGGAGATATTACAGGATATAGTGCATCAGTGATCAGTGTGTCTGTAGATACAAGTATTCTCCAGTCCTTTCCGGTTAGAGATCAGTATCAGGATCGATGGCTTCATGTGCTCTCCGAGGAACGAGGATGTAACATCGTCAATTTTCCAATTCCGGGTTATTTCTGACTGATTGTTTCTATTGACAAAAAAATCATTAACTGTACTTGACCCTGCTTGGGTTTCAAACCCAGGATTTGCAGCCGCAGCTTAATAAGGCAGAAAATGTAACCTTAAATATAGTAAGTGCATGTGCCCTGAGTCACATGTAACATCACTATTATAAGTGATGGGGTTTTACCACTTTTAAGGGCATCGTTGATATAGACTAATATTATAGATAACACAACAATAATAATCAACAATCATTTAACATAATTCATTCCATTAGTGTATTCCTATCCTCAAGTTTCCTTTACTATTTTTGCTAGATCTTACATAGATCATTGCAATCTATTATCTATACTATAAAAAAAAAGTGGAGATCGAATATCTGCACATAGCAAAAAAAATGCTAAAAACCGAGTCGGGGGGATGTAAGAAGACAAACAGAACATATCCAGATTTTTTTTTCAATTTTATTGTTTCTCTGTCTGTCTGTTTGTACGGGCTAATCTCCGAATCTATTGGACCGATTTAAATGAAATTTTGCATGATGGTACCTTATATCCCCGGGCAACATCTTAGATACTTTTTATCCCGGAAAATTAAATAGTTCCCGTGGGATAGTTAAAAAAACTATAATAACTTATACAACTTATGCACCTAATTTAGTAAAATTTAACATTCTGATACCTTATATTGCCGGTCAAACAACAGGTTACTTTTCATCCGGGAAAAATGAACGGTTCCCGTGGGAACTAATAGATCCCTATTAGTGTTTTTCTAGAGGCGAACTCGAGCGAAGCGAGGGTGAGCCGCTAGTTTATTAAATAAATCTAATATAATTAAATCTATTATTACAAGATAGATAGATAGAAAAAAATAGGTATTTTCATATTAGTGTTCGCTCAAAGGAAGGGCGCCAAATGAATGATTTGTCCGGAGCATCTAGACGGTTGAAACCAATCCTGAATGCGACCATACTTATTATATAAAAAAATGAACTGTTTCTAAAACATTTTTAATTTTTGTGGTATCGTTAATAGCTACTAAATAAAAAAAAAAAACAGTTGAACACAGGAGAGAAAAAGTTACTGAACTTTTTTGTCTTCCCCTATTTGTATACGTATAGATACTAGCCATAGCCGAAGGTTTTCTTGTTTTTTATCATTCATTGCGTGATGCAGGGAACTCAAACTTCATATTTGTGTGTACTTGGTTTTTTGTATTAACTGGTTTTTGCTCGAGACTCTACTGCTTTAGTTAATTTATAAAATAATTGCTCTACTCTTAATGGTTGTAGCGTCATGTTAGAGGCTTCGTTAGTAATGTGATTTACAATGCAACAGTGTTTTTCCATATCAAATTGGTAGTTCTAAAAATTAGCACGGTCAAGCAAACAAAAATGCGCTATATTTTATATTAGTACTAGTGACTCACCCTCGCTTTGCTCGGGTTCGCCTCTAGACAAACAAAAACAAATCTGTCCCACAGGAACCGTACATTTTTTCGGAATAAAAAGTAGCCTATTTGTTATTTTGATATATGAACTATATTTTTGTAAAGTTTCATCAAAATCCAACTAGTATTTTTGTGTACTAAGCTGTATAAGTAACTATAGTTTTTTAAGTATCCCACGGGAATTCTTTAATTTTACAGTATCAAAATTATTGACCGGGCATATAAGGTACCACCATGCAAAGTTTCATTTAAATGGGTCCAACAGTTTCGGAGATTAGCTCGTACAAACACACAAACAGATAATCAGACAAACCGACATAGAAACAAAAAAATATGAAAAAAATCTGGATTTGTTCTATTTCTCTTCTTACAGCCCCCTGACTCGGTTTTTAGCGTTTTTTCTGTGTACAGATATTTACACACCTCTACAGTTGCCTCTACAGTTTTATTATATGTATAGATTCATTTATTAAATTCATTTATTAAGCAATTCTTCCAGGAGACAAAAGATAGAAGCGATACCTTATTATATAAAAAAACCGGTATTTGAAAAATATGTTTTGGATTTAAACTTTCGATGCAAAAGCCAAAGAGTCAATCAAGGCTATGATGTACATAGACAAACTATGTATCTAAGGAAAATATAATTATTTCTATCAAGTACTTTTTATGTAAGCTGCCACTGTGTTAAACGGTCATTTTGTAAAAAAAATATTTCCCTAATTTCAAGTCATATTTTACGAATTTAAGACGATCAATTAATTTATCTTTAACATATTTTATGCAAAAATATATAAAAAAACACCAAGAAATTTTAACTATTATTCAAATAACTAAAATATTTCAGAATTTCCAAATAAGTAGAACGCTTAAAATGCACATAATTAAAGGAATCAAGAGTCTGTTTCCTAGAAAACTAAGCATCTAAGAGTTTGCGAGAATTTAATTAAATGTTAAATTTTCATAAAATGGGAAATCATAATACAGTCAGCAGTTGGCTGACTGAAACAATTTCATAAATTAAACCTGCTGTTTAAACGAGTCGCTGAAAATGTCAAATTATCTCGCTGTGAAACTTTAAAAACGGTGTCATATTATTATTAATTTTTGTTTTGTTTATAATCAGAATATTATTTGGAGTTACAAAAATTACTTTTCAACCGACTTCAAAAAGGAGGAGGTTCTCATTCCGGCTGTAATTTTTTTAACTTAACTACACGGACTTTAAAGTGTCTTTGAAAGTGTTTTTTCCATCCTTAGAGATGGATTTGTTTTCATATTTATTTTCATAGAATCATGAGCTACAACTTTTTCTTTAGGATTCAGGTGAGAGGGTCTAAGGTTATCTTTCATCTTAAAACATAAGGGATTTCTACGCGATAGTGAATTTAGAAAAAAACGACTTAAGGCGACTTTCTCTAGCGGATAGAGGATTCTGCGGGCAATGATAATCACAGAATATTTTGCTCCCAGAGCGGACTTCAACTGATTATAAAAAACTAATATATTTAAATGAGCAATTCTTGTATATTTATTTATTTATACCGGCGCTAAATTTTGCTGAAATTTGATATGTGAGGATTTTCGGGGGCGAAAAATCCATCTAGATTAGTGATGGAAAACGTGTTTTTTCGAGTTTTCATGCGGTTTTCATTCGCATTATTCCACGCAAAATGTGGTGGCTAATTTCGCAGGGCATAAGCATCGTGGTCAAGCGGTCAAGATTGTCAATCACTGGTGTCCGGGTTCGAATCCTGGTTGGATAAAAAGTTTTTACTTTTGTTTGTTTTTGTATTTATTTAAGTTTTTAGTTTTTTTTTATCCAAAAAATACAATATAACAAAAAAGAACTTCGAGCGAAGCTCGATCGCCCAGGTAATATAATTTGTTTGTGGATAAATCGGCTTTTGTCACAACATGACATCAAAATAAGTTATGAAGAAGAATGTAGTTAAAAGGCTATTGTTATTGTAAAATAGTGCAGTGTGCCAACCAAGTTTATAATAAAATATTCTGTCATTCACCAAATCACTATATTTTAAGGAGTAATAATGATGAAGTAAGATACCAAACTAGTTTGTCTTAGAACCCTATAAAAATCAAATTTGATTTATTAATTAACTTAATTTTAGGGCAAAAATAACTCATTATGTGACTTGTTTACGGAAAATTGAGTTGACTTTTCATATATTTATATATATGTAAATAAATAAATAAATCAATTGCTGGTCGTTAGTCTCGCTGAAACTCAAAAACGACTAGACCGATTTAAATATTTTTTTTGTTTTCTTATGAGTGTGCCATACTTAAACCACCCGGCTTAAGTATAAAAAAATAGGAGAAGCCCCAAAAGAATAGCTGGAAAATGGACAAGTTCAGAACCGTTTATTTTGTATCTATGTACATTTAAAATAGAATAGAATATATCCTTATTGACACAATTCTTTGTTGTTACATATGCCTGTTGAAGCCTCTGACTCCCAAACTAAAATAAACCTGTATGGCAGGAGTCAGCGCCCTCTTCCATCTTTAATCATAATTGGAGGTCAATAATATTACAGAGCATGTTTAAAAGTAATAATTTTAATATAATTTAATATATATATATATATATATATATATATATATATATATATATATATATATAGTCTATTTATTCCATACTATTCGTTAAAACGTACCTAGGGATGAACATGAGCGAAGCGAGGTTGATTCGCTAGTTTGCGAGTAAATTTTATGAAACCAATCGTCACGACTTTCAACTAATTATCTGATATCGCCTGAACTCATCCGATTCCAGAACTGAGACCACTCACAACTTAAAGTTTACAGCAATATTATTGAATCGCTTCCTTTAACTTAAAGTAAGTCTTAATTATATAGAAATAAGGTTCAATTATTGTAGAAAATGTGTATATTTAAGTTTGTAATTCATAAAGAATCCTACCCGCGTAGGTTTTCTTGGTACTGTGAAGAAGTTTAATAGCTAATTAATCTGTCTACACGCCGTCTAAATGAGGAGAATTTGATTTGTCCTTAATGATATCTATGATCATTATTTTTGTCTTTATTACCCGACTGCGACAAAGCCCAAAGGAGGGTTATGTGTTTGACCCGTATATAATAATTATACCTATGTAATCTGTATGTATATATATATATATGTATGTACTTAACGGCTTAACCGATTTTAAAGATTATTATTACGTCGTTAGATTCGTCTTGATAACGCGAGTGTCGTAGGATGTATAGATACCATTGAAAATTGAAATGGTGGAAAAAAACAAATTTTCGTCCGAATCAATCGAGTGGCGAATCAAAATACAGGGTTTTAAGAGGCAATTATAAAAATATATGCAAATTATATGTTTAAAAATGATTAAGGATAAGAAATTGTTGAATAAAATTACAAATGTCTAACTGGCCAAGAAAGCGTAAAAAGCGAATTAAAATGTTGAGTACAAGTTGATGGAGAAACATACTATTATGTTGTTGGAGACATACACACACGTAGCAAAAGTCGTAGCTAGTACTTATAAAACATTTTTTTCTTGTGGGATCAAAATTGTTACTTTCTTTTCAGATTTTTTCGCGGACTTATTTTGATTTTTGGTTCCCGACGTTTCGAATGCTTTACAGCAATCATGGTCTAAATGGTCAAAACATGGTTTTATTTAATTAAATTATTGAATTAAAAACGATTTTAAGAAGTATAGGTAAAGGTTCACAGCAAGGTGTGTATATTATTATGATAACAGAAGTGAAATAAAATGTAATCTTAATTATTTTTTATTAAAACTTCAGTTCGTGACTACAGGTATTGTATGTACACATATCACTTATACCTATCACAGATCATATAATACTATACTAGTTATATCTAGTTCGGTTTACATAAGAATTCAGTTATCGCCATTCAAAGCGTGTACTTTGAAGATAGCGCCAAATAATGCAAAAAATATGCAATTAAATATTACAATAATTAATTATTGCTGAATGCCTTATACCTTTGAATCCAGAATGCCTTAATCATTAAAGGAACTGGCAAAAAAACTCACTATATTCTCCTTCCTGTAAAAGAAAATAGCGAAAATAATAAAAAAAGACTCGTTTTTGACCGACTTCATAAGTGGATGATATACTCGATTTGGGCGTATGTTGTTTTTTTATATTATATCTTTGATTTTTATAATTTTTCGTGGTTAAATAAAAAAAATATAAATTTTTTTAACTTAGCGCTACTCCAACGTATAATATTCCATCTATGTAAATCCTAATTTAAAGAACGTCAGTTTCTTTGATTAAATTGAAACTACTATTATTTAAAACTTTTTAAGGGTTCATTTTTAGCTTTAGTATAAATTAAACTGTGTATTCTTATATTATGATTTCTCCAATTGCTATGAAAATATGTTTAACTAAACAAATACATTAAATCAATACAAATAAATACAATTTAACAATCAAATTTTGTTTAGGAATTTTTGGTCTTAATACAAGAGATATTGGCAGTTAGTAATTAAGATATACATAACTGTACAATATAAAAAAAATCCTTAAATTATAATAAGTTCTAGATATTTTCGGTATTATTGATAATAATCCGTTTACGTCATCAGTAAATACCAACTATTTTTCAATGGCCTTCATTAAAAATACATCTATTTAAGTTATCTAGGGTTAATTTATAGTAGGGCATCCTGATTTAGGCGAGGTTGGCTCGCGAGGTACGGGTCGTCCGCAGGGGTGTTGTAGTGTATGCGCAAGCGGTCCTGCAACGCCCCATTGCACTGCGGCGAAAGGTTCCGCTGTGGGTTTTAGTGAGTAGGAGTCTCACAGTACCTTGTCCGTTATGACGGCGGGCAGGGTCCCCATGATGGGTTTCCCCAGCGTCAACAAAAAAAGGGTTAATTTATAGTGTTATCTGTATTTTACTAAAAAAAAGAAGATCATCTTGAGGCACTTGTTATTTTTGTTAAAAAATCCCCCGTATTTTTTCATCAAAAGGAAGTTTTTTTTGGAGCGTCGGAAAAAGTTGAATTTCTGAATGACCACCCAAATATTGTATTATTATTTATTATTATGAATTAATTAAAATACATATTTTACTTAATTTAGGCATTAACAAACACAGACATAGCTTTTAGAGGTTTTTCTTTTTAAAAATTCATACTTATCCACTTGAGCAGATGTCGAGACGTCTTACAAATGATTGAGGGCAGCTTGACCGCGGTGTCTCGGGGCAATGGGGTACATCACTCACTTTCATACTGTCTGCTCGTAAAGACTCGTAAAGCTTCTAAGCTTAAAGTAAAAAAAGCCTTGTAGCTGCAGCTTTTTAATATCAATTAGTCATTAAGAGGGCAACGAGCTTTTTATTTTAGTAGGGCGACAGCGGGCAGGGGGGGGGGGGGCTAGGATGGACTTGGTATTATTAAAACAAATACACATTTTGAAAATGTAAAGTTATATACGTTATAGAAAACGTATTTTTTTATTAGATTTTTTCGGATTAAGTTTTGTTATTATTAAAAAACTGATGAACTTCCTTGAATTATTTACGCCGCACTAAGGGTTTATTTTGTTTTTTAGCGATCATTTTGGATTTTTTTCTATCGAGGAAACTGCAAGTAATCGTGTTTCTAAAGTGTATGATTTATAGAATAATTCCTTAAATATCCTACATATTAATTCCATAATTAATGTTTTAGTAATAACAATACAGCAAGGGATCAAACGAACGCAATTATTTCTTAATTGCCTCGGTGCGCCCTTAATAGTTTTACTTATTTTTAGGTACATTTATATATAAATACTAGCATTGCCCACGGCTCCGCCCGCGTTCAGATGACCAAAAAACCAAATTCTTAGGTTTTATATATTAGTATACTCTTACATTGCAGTTTTTGTATTTTTTCTCAGAAATGAGATATTGTCCCGCGGTAAAAAGTATCCTATATGTTGACCCGGATAACCAGCTATCACCATACCAAATTTTAGTAAAATCTCTCTAGTAGTTTTTCTGTGATGCGGTAACAGACAGACAGACAGAGACAGAAAGACAGACAGACAGACAGACAAAAAATCTAAAAACTATAGATTCGGCCTCTGTATCGATAATAATGTCTATTTCAATTAGATTTTCCAAAAAAATATTAAATGTACAGATTCGACTTAGTTATAATTTTATTATATGTATAGATAACTCATATTTTTAAAGTTGTTTAACAATGTTTAAGAATTTTTATTCTTACGTATTCTTATATTTATAGAACAGTAATTTAAAACTGAAGTATAATAATCAAACAAGTTTACAAAAGTATTATTTTAAATTTATGAAAGTAGATGGAATAAAAAGCCGATTTAACAGTAATAATAATTACTAAATTTTCTTTCGGCTGTATTTTAAAATTATTTAAATACTAGCGATTCACCCTCGCTCCACTCGGGTTCGTCGCTAGATACGTTTTAAGGGTTATTATAGGTTTCTCAGAGAAGAGATATTTTTCCGCAGTAAAAAGTATTCTATATGTTGACCCAAATAACCAGCCATCATCATACCAAATATCATCAAAATCTGTCCAGTGGTTTTCTCGTATGCGTTTCCAGAAGACAGACAGACTAATAAAAATTCTAGAAGCTATAGATTCTCTATCGATAATAATGATTATTTCAACAAGATTTTCCAAAAAAATATTCAATGTACTGATTCGACTTACAATTAGTTGGAATTTTATTATCTGCATAGATCTAGGAGATACAGCAATAAAAGTTTATAAAATGTTTATTTTGGTAGTTATTTTTAAGCCTTCTTTCTGTTTTACATTTTATTTTACTTTTTACATATATTTTTTAAGTATAGTAGTAAAGTGTCATTTTCTTAGGAAGTGCGTGTCATATATCTATTCTACAGTGTTTTCACTTTAACTTAGAAAAACTTATATATAGCTTGCAAAATTGACTACAACTTTACTCATAAGACTTTTTTTTATTTATTTATGATTGATTACTGTTTATCAATCAAAATTAATAATAATTTGATATCAATCTTGTTTAATTTTTAATATTGACGCATTAAATTATTTATATCTAAATAAGTGGTTTTATTCCATACTAGCGGCTCACCCTCGCTTTGCTCGAGTTCTTCGCTAGGTACGTTTTAAATAGATATAAATAGTTACTAGCCAGCGTTAGCCATATAAATTTTATTTCCTTAATTTTTCCTATATTTCATACTTATTATCCTATTCTGGACTAAGAGAAATCCAAAAAATCAAATATAATAATTGGTCAGCCGTTCTTGAGTTATAAATGGTGTAACTAACATGACTTTGTTTTATATATATATATATATATATATATATATATATATATATATATATATATATATATATATATATATATATATATATACTAGAGGACCCGACAGACGTTGTCCTGTCTACACGTCTTTAATTTGAAAATTTCAAACTTTTTGGACAAAATTGTGAATCTAAACCATTCCCAGATCCCCTTGAACACACACAAAAAATTTCATCAAAATCGGTCCAGTCGTTTGAGAGAAGTTCAGTGACATACACACTCACAGAAGAATTATATATATAAAGATATATATATATATATATATATATATATATATATATATATATATATATATATATATATATATATATATATATAATTTTATATTTTTTCTCATTATTAAAACTTTCCGTGTACCGAGTACCATTACAACTTTACCTAAAAAAAATTAGCTGAATTGGTCGAGCCGTTCTCGAGTTTTGCGCTTAGCAACATTCATTTTTATTTATATACTAGAAAACTAGATTAGATTACATATTTCCTAAAAAGGACATTTTTTACGGAAATAATAAGTATCTAGACCTACTGCCAAAAATTTTAAAGAAAACTATTTTGTCGGATTTTTTCGCTGATTTATTTAGATTTTTGGTTCCCAACGCGACGTTTCCAATGAAATCTAAGAAAGTGTTATGTTAAAAATTTAGTTCCCAGTTCCATCAAAATTGGTTAAGTAAAAAGGAAACAGACAAAATGGATGAAAGAAGGCTCATATATTTCAATATCATTCAAATGAACTTATGTATTGTTTTTTTGAGATTTGGTAGTCGCGTAGTAGCACAGCTAGCTAGGACGTTCAAAATTTCAACTTTAATGTAAATATTCATTTAGTTAGTACTAGGGGTGAATTAATAAAGGGTTTTAAATAACTGTGCGTAATACGTTTTTGGGGACAAAAGCGATGTTAATCTTATTAGAAGATAATCAAAATAACCAATTAATAATTAAATCTTTCTATTGTCCATTTAACTATTTAATTTTCGGAATAGGGTAAATGATTTTGATGAAACCCTCAAAGGCCAGTAGAAGATTTAATCACAAGATATATATATATATATATATATATATATATATATATATATATATATATATATATATATATATATATATATATATATATCTTGTGATTAAATCTTCCAGCATTTCCCGCGGCTCCGCCCGCGTTCAGATGAGCAAAAACCAAATTCTTAGGTTTTACATATTAGTATACCCTTACATTGCAGTTTTTGCATTTTTTCTTAGCAATGAGATATTTTCACGCAGTAAAAAGTATCCTATTTGTTGATCCGGATAACCAGCTACCATCATACCAAGTTTCATCAAAATCTGTCCAGTGGTTTTCTCGTGATGCGGTAACAGACAGACAGACAGACAGAAATTCTAAAAACTGTATATTCGGTCTCTGTATCGATAATAATGTCTATTTCAATAAGATTTTCTAAAAAATATTTAATGTATAGATTCGACTTAGTTACAATTTTATTATATGTATAGATATGACCTACTTTTTTACACGATAAAAGATATTGTTTCCATCTAGGAAAAACGACCAAATTATATTAATTTTGTTAGATGTCTGTATGGATTTATATGTTAAATGTTATATATATATATATATATATATATATATATATATATATATATATATATATATATATATATATATATATATATATTACAACATTTATGAAATGAATATTTGGTAATTAAATATTGTCTTAACATGACTTATAGTAGTCGAAGAATTCAATTGAATCGTCAAAAATCAAGCACCTAAAAGAAGGTGGTTAGATTATTATATTATACTAGCATTGCCCGCGGCTTCGCCCGCGTTCACATGTCCAAAAACCAAATTCTTAGGTTTTACATATTATTATACTCTTACATTGCAGTTTTTATATTTTTTCTCAGAAATGAGACATTTTCTCGCGGTAAAAAATATCCTATACCTATGTTGACCCGGATAATCAGCTATCACCATACCAAAATTCATCAAAATCCCTCCAGTGGTTTTTCTGTGATGCGGTAACAGACACACATAAATTCTAAAAACGATAGATTTAGCCTCTGTATCGATAATAATGTATATTTCAATAAGATTTTTCAAAAAATATTTAATATACAGATTCGGCTTAGTTACAATTTTATTATATATCTAGATGTATCTAAGGATATTATTTGTAAACATTAATTAAAGAGTGCACACATTTTTTCATAATATTCATAAAGCATTTATCAAAATTGCTCTGACATACGAACAAATATACGAAAAAATAATGATAAAAATTTCTTTGCCTACCTTAAAAATGTAATTTAAGTCGTAAAACTTTCATGTAAAAATTAGCGGCAAGTGTTACATCTATAAAATTTGTAAAGGGCGTAATAATGCAAACGCATAGTGATTTTATCGAACTAGTAGATCGATATGATTACAGTGATATCGAAAATCGGACGTTTAGTTCGTTTTACCACAGTTCAGTGTTAGCTGTGACTATGGCTCCATGGTTGGATCTTCCATATGAGATACGAGACGTTACTTCGGAGGAGGATAAAGTTATCAAGAAATGCTTAATAGGTGCGTTTAGTGATATGTTATTTGTTTATATACAAATTCCATCAATTTAGTTATTAGGGGTTGGACGAAAATTATGATTTTTAACTATATTTTTACTAGATGTTCAATTCTTTGTTTCTATTGTTCTTTTCTGTCTTTAAATTTGACTTGAGAGCCCTTTTTGCTTGACTCAGGTCATGCCCTTATAATAACAAACGCAATTTGTTTTGTATTCTACAAGAATATCTTGATATATCCGTGTAAAGTAGCCTGTGTAATGTATTGCTCAGAGATAACAGAGCTTATTACATAAGACTAGCTTCGGGTTCGTCTTTAGACTAAAACATATCTAACCCACGGGAACCGTACATTTTTCCGGGATTCAAACCTATGTGCTATTCTATACTATAATCTATCTCTGTACCAAATTTCATCCAGATCCGTTCAGCCGTTCTGGCGTGATTAACAAACATCCATCCATCCTCACAAACATTCATATTTATAATATTACTAGGATATATCAGAGTCGAAACTGTTATTCCGACGTATACCACCCTTATTCATACTCGCAACCGTTACCCCTTTGTAATATAGTCGTCAAAGCCGAAAGACGTTCACTGTAGGCCTACCCCAAACATTTTCATTGTGCCCAACTGGCACGCCTAGAAGCCAAATAACAAAGAATTGAATTGAACCTTTTCATACTAACCGTTCTTTCGTCTAGGCTTTGACCAGGTCGTCTATAGGAAACCTAAGCACGTTTACCGCGGTACCACAGACCACGCTTATAATTCGTATAAGATTAATATTTGAAACTTTTGTACTAAATATAACTATTTTTCCCATTCGCATATCTGAATTTTTTGTACTAAATAAATAATAATATTTTTTCGCAATCGAAACGTATGTAACCAAAACTTAAATTATACTACGAGTATTATCACAAGTGCGGATTAATCTCATAACGTTGTGATGTAACGCAGAATTACTTTATGTGTTTCGTCATGAAAGCCGCTATCTAAATATTTTCATATATGTTATTATAATTTCATAAGGACTATAATCGTTTAAAGTAGATATAGAGAAATTATCTTAGCAAATGAAAACAATAAATATATAATTCTAACTGTAAAGATATCATAGATATTTCTGATCTCTTTACAGCCTTGGACTAATTTGATTAAATTTTTATAATACTAGCATTGCCCGCGGCTCCGACCGCGTTCAGATGACCAAAAACCAAATTCTTAGGTTTTACATATTAGTATACTCTTTACATTAAAGTTTTTGTATTTTTTCTCTGAAATGAGATTTTTTCCCGCGGTAAAAAGTATCCTATATGTTGACCCGGATAACCAGCTATCACCATACCAAATTTCATAAAAACCCCTCCAGTAGTTTTTCTGTGATGCGGTAACAGACAGACAAAAATTCTAAAAACTATAGATTTAGCCTCTGTATCGATAATAATGTTTATTTCAATAAGATTTTCCAAAAAATATTTAATGTACAGATTCGGCTTAGTAACAATTTTATTATACATATAGATGTGAGCGGAAAACTCTAATAAAATTATGCCTGATTTATGCGTGTCATAATAAGTTTTATAAAAATTAGTGAAGAAATGTTTAGAAATTTTTTTTGAAGTGAAAACTTCTATAGGCAGGTTTGGATGGGGAGTAGGTAAATTCATGTAAGTCGTCATCGACATGGTTACGTGTTATCGACGTGACGTGTTAACGCTAACACTCAGAGTGCCGATAGATGTCAAAACTAGATAAATGTACACAGTTTTTATATATAAAATTTAATTTAAGATCAAACAAATCATTTGAATATCCAAAAATAACAACTGTTTGTTTATAGTTTTAATTTTTCCCTTTTGTCGGCAGTCTTCATGACTGCTTTTTTTACGCCTACCGCTGTGCATTAACTGTATGAAATAATTAAATAATTACAATGGTGATATGTAATAGGTTTATGTACTGAATAACCAGAAAATTATATTTTTAATATAACATAAAATAAATACTTACAGTTTGAGAATAAAATGATATAAGACTGGAATATAACATATTTTTATATTGGAAATAAAGTAATCATATATTATTTATTTTATTTGTGCTTTGAAAAATTGAACTGTCTGAAGATACTCTTAAATTGTATCCATTCTTAATAAACTCGCTTCTTACCCTCGCTTCGCTCGTGTGCGTCCCGTTCGTAGGTACGCAGATTTTGTTCACAATTATAATCAACACACTTAACGGTTGCACTAAGTTTCTAAATAACAGGAATTGACTAGGAAACATCAATAACGTAATACTGTTGTAGTTCCTTTAAAATTTCATTTTTAATTTTATTTCAATTTTTAATCATATGAAAGTAACGAGCCTATTGAAATAAATTAAATGATTCAAAATAAAGGGGAGTAAAGGAGTAAATAGGTTCTTAAAGAGTCGGCAACGCGCATGTGATGCTCCAGGTGTTGCAGGCGTCCATAGGCTGCGGTAACCGCTTACCATCAGGCGGGCCGCATGCCTGATTGCCACCTGATATATATATATATATATATATATATATATATATATATATATATATATATATATATATATATATATATATAAAACTTTGCGTAACGTACTCGTATTGTATGAAAAATAGGTCGGTTAGAAAGAGCTAAGGGTGATGTTGTTTGATGTTTACGATTGTTACTAACAATCTAGACCTATTCATTCGTTGATTGTACATTGCAATACAACAAAAATGTCATAGACTATGACGTCACACCAAGCGCGCCAAAATGGTAAGCGCACAAAGTATCCGCATCCGTATGATATTTTAAGTGTATTTTTACTAAATTTTAGTTTTTTGGTACTGAATATTTTTTCCAATTGTATAAAGATCTCAGCTATTGTATACAAAAAAAATATATGTACGCGAATTCCCTATTATGATTAACAAAGAGTAAATAAAACCAACCTTTATCCATCCTACTATATATATATATATATATATATATATATATATATATATATATATATATATATATATATATATATATATATATATATTGTAAAGGGCTGTATTGTTTTAAAATTGTACTTGTTTTTTGGTGTAATAAAGGATTAAATAAATAAATAAAATTAGCACGGACGGACGGACGACAGGCTAGTGTTATGAACGCTGTGTGGCTAGTATTGTCGTTTCACTATAAGAATGTGGGTTAAAAGAAGTAAAGGTGCACTTGTATCTGCGCGCACACTTATAATACAATAATTAATAAGTTCCACTCGAGTGGTTAATCTGAATGAAATTGACCAGTGTAACCAGAAACGGTTAAGAGGACGGAGGAGAGAGTATTATGGAGCGGAACTGATAATTCAGGAACAGCGCCAAAAAGAAGTTTTTATAGTTACGAAACGCAAAATTTAAGGTTCTGCGATCTTATAGTAGGAAACATACACTATCGTAGTATTGCGTACAGTGATACACTTTATTTTTTGACAGGTACTATTTTGATGGTTAGTATGGAATAGATAGACTATCTATATATTATAGGTATATAAAAGTAGATAAGTACTTTAAAAAATTTAAATACCCCTTACTTGAAGAGAAGTACGATTGATTTCCGATAAATATTTCAACTGTTATTTTCACCCCCTTAAGTATTGATTTCCGGTATAAAAAGTATCCTATGTTCTTCGCAGGATCTCAAACTATCTTCATACCAAATTTCATCTAAATCGGTTCAGCGGATTACGTGTTAAAAGGTAACAGACAGACGGACAGAGTTACTGTCACATTAATAATATTAGTATGGATAAAGGTATAATTAAAGTGCGATTCGATTGTTGTCAGGTTGATTTTGACCCAACGATTGTACGATCTCGGTCATCGAAGTATAAACAAATAAAAAAAAAATTGTTTCTATGTGTACTATAATAATTATGTTATCATAGATATTGTCAGAAGATTATAAGTGCGAGTGTACGCAACGTACGTGCTTTTTAGATAATAATTTTCGATTATATGTATATAAATTAGGCTTAAGTTGCAGATTTTTTTAGAATGTCCATCATTAAACACAAGTTAGTTAAATAGGCCGGTAGTTAAAATTAAGAGATTCATTTTATAAAAAATATAATAATAATATAATATGTTGGTACATTAACCCACAGCGCCATCTAGTTCCATGGTAACTACGAGGCTTGTGTTATGGATACCAGATAGTTGATACACTACACACATATAACTTTAAATACATACATATTATAAATATTTATCAATAAAATAATGTTTATCAAGTTTTAATTAATAATTTTTATCAAGTTTTAATTAAATGATAATTTTAGAATGTATTTAACCCTTTTTAATGTCCCACTGCTGGGCACGGGCCTCTCAATACGAGTGGTGTGAGGCCATAGTCTACTACGTCTTGTTTGTTCGTATAGGTTAGAAAAGTTTTAAGCTAGGTTTCTCAAACATGTCTCGTCTTTAACGATGTTTTCCTTCACCGTGAGACAAGCGGTAATCATGTTGGAAATGATTCGCTCATGAAATATCAGAGGTGTACGAGATTTTATTTTTTTATTTATTTATATATATATATATATATATATATATATATATATATATATATATATATATATATATATATATATATATATAAAATTGTTCAGTCCATTCTCTGCGTCTATGGATTTTCCATATTTTGTATCACTTTAATTGTCATCGATTCCTAGAATTGGGTACCGATGATAACACATCGGCGTACTATTATAAATATGAAAGTTTTTATGTTTGTGTGATTGTATGTTTGTTCTACATTCCCGCTAAAGTGGCTGACCGGATAAGGATGAAATTTAAATGTGAAATGTACACCTTGGTGTGGTATTTCGGGAAACTCGATCGAAGTAAATTTCTAGTTGGAAACTATATAAATACTTAGTGTCTTTACCCAATTTTAAATAAATAGAATAACTACGATCAAATGGTTTAATAACTTTTTGCACTGCTGGACATGGACCTACCTTCAATACGATAGGGATTAAGCTACAATCTAACACGCTGATCAAGTACAGGATAGAGTACTCGACATTCACGTTAACATGCACTTGCACGTAAAGACGACTTGCACGCTTCTTCTGAGAGATAAAAAATAATTTTGTAGTCTTCTTTTTGCGCTAATACGAATGTGTCATATCTGTATCATAAAATAAATAAGTTATTTTATATGTTTGTTTTTGTATGGGGTTTTCCTGATTATGATTAGATATTTGCTTTTATTATTAGATATTGTCGGAATTTTAATTAATTCTATTATAATTATAGAACATTGAGGTTCGCTTGCGTAGTTAATACACGTGTTTGTGATTTTTCTTTTGTATTTTGAGATTTTCAGTTTTATAACTGAATTTTATTTGTAATTTTTTTAAGTAAGAATAAATCAAACTCGGTGATTGATTTTTGTACGTATACTTATTTGTAGTAGGGGAGAGGTGGCATGAAAGGGTAGTTTTTAATATTGAGGCTCTAGAAAGTGATTGAGATAATATTTGGAACTGGTTGAAGTCGAATGGGATGCCTCCATTATTATAATACTATTGAAATAAAATTCACTAATTCTCGTTTCTTTATTCTTAGTTATTTAATGCCGCGTCTTAAAATAAATAAATAAATGTTGGTACATTAACACAAGCGCCATCTAGTTCCATGGTAAGCTACGAGGCTTGTGTTATGGATACCAGATAGTTGATACACTACACATATATAACTTTAAATACACACGTATTATAAATATGTTTATATTTATAATATGTGTGTATTTAAAGTGTGTACCCATGACTGGAGTACAAACATTCGTGCTCATCACACAAACGAATGCCCCCAGCGGGATTCGAACCCTCGACCTCTGGCACAGCAAGTAAGGTCACTACCAACTGCGCCAAACGTGTCGTCAGAATCGTCGTATTGTGTCCCTTTCAATAAAAGCCTGTATTGAAAGGGACGCAATAGTTTATGAAAGGGATATTGTATAATATCAAGGAAAATCACTTTACACTTTGCTACACATGTTCTAAAAATATGAAATATGCTTACAATAACTACGTAGGTATGTTTCAGAATCAAAAAAGTTCCTGGAATTATTATTATTAAGTAATAATGAGCTTTTTTGAGCCTTTTTTTCTTTTGTCTTGCTTTAACATTTATCTTAAATTCGGTTTTCTTCTTTTTACCCTTCTCGTTTTTTTTTTTTGGTTTTGTTTGATCCCTGATCATTAAATATATAAAATTAAAAATAGATAAAATTGTAAAATTTTCACGTTTTACTAAATAATAATAAATATAAATAATAATAAAAAAAAATATTGTAATAAACATAAGCCTGACTAAATTCAAACATACTGCAAGGTTTTCGTTCAAAGAATTCAAATTTTAATCATTTTTATGAATCATTCGTGGAATACTATTTTGGTTAGGCATAGTGGTAACATTTTTAGTTTTTATACGTTTCCATTTACAGGCAAATATCAAAAAGTTTACTAACACAATGTGAAAAGTTTGTTTCATGCATTACGTTCTTTAAAATTATAATTTTTATTTCTTATAGGATGATTACCGTTTTTGTGGCTTGGTTAAAAAAATAAGTCTAAAAATAAAAATATAAAATATTATGTATTAAAAAATATTAAAGTTATAGTAAAAATATTAAATTTAAGTAAAAAATAATCTAAATAAGATATTTTCGTTTCGTAATACAAATGGAAAATTGTGTTTTTATTACAGTAAAATATAGACCATTTGTTGATAATGTTGTATGTCAAGCCTAGATTAATGAAGCGACGGAAATGGGAATGTCAAAATAATGACTGATGGCCGTTATTTATATAGAAAAAAAGGTAGAAAATTGTCGATGATTTTTGTTATTGTCCTTGGGTCTGCTCTATGTTAGATTTAAAGTATTGACTATTATTTGTAAGACTAAATTTTTATTAGGTGGATTATAAACGGACTTAATATTAGATATATTTTGCATTACTTATATCTGTAACAGTAAGTTTATCCTTGGATTAAAAAAAATATCGCTTATATTAGGAGATCTGAAGGCAAAGTCGACTTTGTCGTACGAAGTCCTTACGCGAGAGTTGCGTGGAAGACCCTATGCGGCACGGTCGTGTTTTTTGCAAGTAATAATTATACTGTTACGCGTTGAGATAAGAAACCGGTTTGCCCGCTAGCCGTGTGCATTTTGCACTAACGGGCATTCTAGTGGACAGTTTACGTAAACAATATTATGTTTTATAATTATTATGAATAATATCGCAAATAGCACGTCGCCCGTGCTAAATAGCATGGAGAATAGCAGCGAAGTAGAACAATATAATGAAAACGAAGAATTATTTCGAGTGGAGGAGACTGAAGAAAATACAAACCTATATACAAAAAAAAGATATCGAGATGAGGATGACATGGAGATGTGGACTTTAGTGTCTAGAAATAGCAAAAGAAAGTATCGTAGAAATTTATCAGAAAAAAGTTTAGAAGAAATTGATGATAAAATAGAAGTTTGTATTACAAGTAAAGAAAAAATTCCTAAGCAGATAGAATTGGCGAGGTTTTTGAAAGAACACAATATATTAAATATAATAAGAGTTAAATATGCAACACCTTATAAAATTTTTGTTTTATTTGAAGAAGAAAGCGATGCAGAAAAAATGATTACTTCTACAGCGTTGCAGGAAAAAGGTTGGAAATGCTACAAAACAAGTGAAGTCGGATTTTCCTATGGCATTATCAGAGATATTGAGTTAGATCTGTCTGAAAAGGATGTACATTTGAGCATTTCGTCGGATTTAGAGATAATATCAGTTAAAAGATTATTTCGTAGAAATGATGAAATCCCTGGTTGGACTGAAAGTGAAACGATTCGCCTTTGTTTTAAAGGTTCCTCCTTACCACCACATATTTTCATATATGGCTTAAAGGTAAAGGTCGAACCATACATATTTCCTGTGACGCAATGCTCCAAATGTTGGAGATTTGGCCACACTCATAAATTTTGTCCTTCAAAAAGTATTATATGCCCCAAGTGCACAAAGAATCATAATAATTGTGAAACAAACCAGTTTAAATGTATTAATTGTGGTGGGCAACACATGTCGCTAGTACGAACATGTCCAGTATTCCTTAAGGAAAAAAGAATCAGACAGTTAATGGCAGAGTTTAATTGTACTTTTAGAAGAGCAACTATGATGTATGTGCCCCCATCTCCTCAACCAGAAAAAGAAAATAATCTGGACATAAATGTAAATTTTCCTGCACTTAGTTCAAATCCGGAGCCTGCTACAGTCATGAATCAACCACAAAGCTATTCAGAAGTAGTAAAGTCCGCTAAGAAGATAAATAGTGTCGAAAATAAAAATAAAAGAACAAAATATAACATGAAAAATATTTCGAAAAATAAAAATAGTCAATCACGAAACACAATGGACTGGGATATATCATCGGATTCGGAAATAAATATTGAGGTGACATCAAATTATTCAAAGGAAGAACAAAAAAATAGTAGCGATCATATATCATTTAAACAACTTTTAGAAAAATTGAAAAACATTATATTTATACGTAGAATATCTCTGAAGGAGAAAATTACAGAAGCTTCAGCAATTATATGGGAGTGGCTGATTTCTTTATGTAAGACCAAAGTTTTAGAGTTACCAATATTCAAAAATATATTTGAATCTGTAGATGGATAATTTACCATTTGGAAGCTATATTAAACTCAATATTTTGCAGTGGAATGCACAAAGTTTTAAACCTAAATTAAGTGACTTTGAGCTACTATTAAATCGGGATAAAATTCACATTGCAGTGATTACTGAAACGTGGTTGAATAAGAGAGATGATATAAGAATCTCTGGTTATAACATTTATCGCTATGATAGATCTGATGGATATGGAGGTGTCGCTATTATTTCTCATCATTCTGTTAGAACGGAGATTTGCCAACTTAATATAGGCAATTCAGATATTGAACTTTTACATGTCAAAATTCATAATTGTAATAATCTTGAAAGTATTTATGCTTTATATTGCCCTCCATCCGCACGAACCTCGCAAAGTAATTGGGATGAAATTTTTTCAATAATCACGCAAAGATCTATAATATTAGGTGATTTTAATGGCCATCATCATAGCTGGTCAAATAGAACAGATAGAAGAGGAATTCAGATTTTTGATTCACTTGTAGATAGCCGCTACGTAATCCTCAATAATAGTAGTTTACCAACCCGTGTTAAATTTGTAAATAATAATTTGCAAAAATCCTCTCCGGATTTATCCTTAGTATCATCGGACATTGCCTTAAATTGTGAATGGTTTGTAACAAACGAGTCCCTAGGAAGTGATCATCTAATAATTAAGTTAACTCTAAATTACAGCGTACCTCCTAATCACTTTATAAAAAAGCGGAACTTTAAATTAGGTAAGTGGGAGCCATATCGTTCCGAAATCAATTCGTCACTGAATGATCTCGGCTTTCCCGTAAACGCGCAATTAGGGTACGATATGTTGCTTGATTGTATGAACCGTGCAGCAGACAAGTATATCCCTTTTATTAAATTTATCCTAAACCCTAGTAATGTCTTTAAACCTAAACCATTTTGGAATATGATTGTTTCGAAGTCTATAGCTGAACGACGTCTAGCACTTGTTGTATTTAGAGATAACCCAACGCCAAATAACCTTGATATTTTACAAAATAAAGTAGGTGAAGCTCAAAGAATATTACGTCAGTCGAAATCAAAATCCTGGCAAAAATTTTGTAATGGCTTATGTGAAGTGTCTTCAATAAACGAAATGTGGTTTCGAATGAAATGGATAAAAGGGAGATATTCTAAAAAATCTTTTATTAGTAGTGACAGTGCAAGGGACCTCCTTCAAAGTCTTGCCCCTGATTTTGTTGTTAATAATTGTCCTACGTTTACATCGAGTAACTACTATTTAGAATCATCAATTTCTAGAAAGGAATTAGAAGTTTCTATCAAATCAAAAGATACGGCTCCGGATTTCATTTTCAATGATCAAAAACTTACCTGAAAGTGGTAAAGATTGGCTTTTGAATCTTTTTAACATATTTCTCAAAGATGG
This sequence comes from Brenthis hecate, assembly GCA_951806755.1. Taxonomy (NCBI): domain Eukaryota; kingdom Metazoa; phylum Arthropoda; class Insecta; order Lepidoptera; family Nymphalidae; genus Brenthis; species Brenthis hecate. Next base: position 5,592,537 of record OX638266.1, read on the forward strand.
AATAGTTCCAAAGCAGTGGCGAGAGATAGCTATTATTCCTTTACCGAAACCTGGACGTGATCCACACTCAGTATCATCTTTAAGACCTATATCTTTAATGTCCTGTATATGTAAAGTTTTTCATTCAATCCTAAACAAAAGACTTGAATGGTATTTTGAAAGATCAAATACCTTCTCTGTAGATACTACGGGTTTCAGGAAAGCTCATTCTTGTTTAGACAACTTATGCAAACTAGTTTTATGTATACAAAAAGGATTTGGGCTAGGCAATTCTACCTCTTGTTGTTTCATTGACATTGATGGAGCATATAATAATATAGATATATCTAAACTTTTAACTTTGATGGACAATTATGGGGTGGGATCAAAAATTTGCAATTATTTATGGAATTTTCTTAATCATAGATCTCTAAATATTCATTTAGATACGTTATCGTTAACTAGATGTTGTAGCCAGGGCTTAGCTCAAGGAGATCCTTTATCGCCTTTACTATTTAATATTGCGACAGCTCACATATGCCAGTCTATTAAAAATGTTTTTATCTCACAATATGCAGACGATTTTGTTTTGTATACTTCAAATAAGAACTTGAATATCGCTACCAATGATTTACAATCAGCTTTGAACATTTTCACTGCATTGCTTGATGAATTAGGTTTAAGTATTTCCCCTTTCAAAAGTAAAATATGCATATTTAACAGAGCTCACATTAGTAAATCTATTAACCTTCGAATAGACAGTGTTTCTTTAGAAATAGTAGAAAATGTAAAATATCTAGGGTTGTGGTTGAATCGAAAATTAAAATGGGGAACTCATGTAAGTAGTGTAAGAGATAAAGTTTCGAAGTTTTTAAATTTATTTAAAGTTTTAGCTGGTTCTGGCTGGGGTATCCATCCAAAGTATTTAAGAAAGTTATATATTTCTATACTAAGAAGTAGAATTGAATACGCGAGTTTTTTGTTCGATGACGGCCCGCGCTCACATTTGTCTAAATTAGATCAAATTCAAAACCAATGTATGAGAGTTATCGGTGGGTTTATAAGAACAACTCCTATACATGTGATGGAGAGTGAATTAAGTTTACCACCTTTAGCTATTCGTAGACGCTACTTAGGCGGAAAATATTTGTTAAAAGCAAAATCTTTAGAAAACAACAGTATTATTTCTCTACTTAGTGAATATGCATCTCAATTTGAAAATTCATATTGGAACAGAAGGAAAAAGCCTTTATTAATTATGTTATTTAATGAAATTCAAAATATATCAGTTTATAGAAGCAAACAACTAGAAATGTTTAATTTAAATGTTTGGACTTCAAAAATCGACTTGGATCCACATATTAAGATAGATATACCTCATATTAAGAAAGCAAAACGCTCGTATAATTCTCTTGATATTAAAATAAAATGTTTAAATTATTTAAATTCACAATATCCTAACTATTATAAATTATTTACTGATGCATCTTTGGATAACAATGAAACGGGAATTGCTTTTTATGATCCCCAAACAGAAACTAATATGAGATTTAAAAATAATTACAAAATTTCAATAATGTACGCAGAACTTATTGCTCTGGCTGAAGTATTATCTTATATTGAAACAATTAATTTTAATAAATTTATTATTCTTACTGATTCAAAAAGTTCATTACAACACTTGGCTCGTTGCACCTCGACTTTTCGAGGAACACCGATAGCCAATACTATCATTGAATTGATTCTTAAAATGAAGTCCTTGGAAAAATCAGTTGTTTTGCAGTGGATTCCTTCTCATATTGGAATTATTGGGAACGAGAAGGTCGATCAGTTTGCCAGACAGGCCTGCACTGATGGAGATATAATTAATATGTTACCATTCTATACAGACTGTCTTTATTTGATAAAAGAAAAATGTTTAGATGCTTGGAAAGAGTATTTTGACTTAAGGTCTAAAGAAAAAGGCATATGGTACAAAACGATTCAACCACAACCTTGTTACTATTCTTGGGTAGATATGTGTAATTTCAAACGTGAAGATATTGTGTTGGCTTTGAGACTGCGCTCCGGACACATTCCATTAAATAAGTTTGGGTATTTAATAAAGAAAGTTCTTTCTCCTAATTGTCCCGATTGCGGAGTTATAGAGGATGTGTACCATATTTTAATGGAATGTGCTCGAAGCGAACCCCTTTTATCACAATTAGCAGATAGATCAATTGGAATATGTAATATATATCTTGCAAATCCTACTTCAGAGTTAGCCAAAATTATGTATAAGATAAGTAAACATAACATAAGTAAGCGAAACTAAATAATATTATAAATAATGTATAGATAAGAATATTTGTGTAACCTACCAGAGCAACATAGTCGCCCAAGTGACTCAGCTCTTTAAATGAGAATAAAAAAAAAAAAAAAAAAAAAGTCCTTACGCATTATTGGTCGCTGTGCTACTAAATTTAGAAAAAGTGCTTTTTGATATAAAACTTCTTTAAAATCGTTGTGATTTGAAACTCGATGAAACGGAAATGCGTCACTACAAAGAGACAAACACATGAATATATAGGATTAAGCCGGCGAGAGAATGAGATATAGTACATTGCCATGTTGCCATGGTAACCGTTGTTATTGTTTGACAAATATATAATATTATATTCTTTCCGTATACGATATTCTATAAATGTATGATTGTAATATGTTTATTATGCCTTATTTAATTATTGATTTGTTTTAATTTAATTACGATATTTGCCAAAGAAGTTTTACTTGAACCGCGCGTAAAGGTTACAAGCACCCATTTTCTCTTTAATATTTCATCATATCAAATAAATGTACCTAATATATTAATTGAAAGAGTATGGGGTATATATTGGTAAAAGTATAAAGTAGGGGAACATGCTTAATTTAAGTTGCTTGCGAGAGAAGCTTTGAAATTTAAAAATTAGCGATATATACGATATAGATAGGTATTTGTTTATACGTTATATTTAAAATAAAATAATAAAATTTTGGACAAGTAAGCTGATAGGTAAGGATCAATTTATATTCAGATCTTAGACTATCAAAAATATTTTAATTATGTTAGCTGAAGATGAAATCTATACATAATATAATAAAATTCTAAGTCGAATGTGTACATTAAATATTTTTTGGAAAATCTTATTGAAATAGACATTATTATCGATACAAAGGCCGAATCTATAGTTTTTAGAATTTTTGTCTGTCTGTCTGTCTTTCTGTTACCGCATCACAGAAAAACTACTGGAGGGATTTTGATGAAATTTGGTATGGTCATAGCTGGTTACCCGGGTCAACATATAGGGAAAATATCTCATTTCTGAGAAAAAATATAAGAACTGGTTAGAATAACACCACGATGATACTATATATATTTTAGCAAGGTAACTTACTAAATAAGGCAAAAACTATTAAAAATAGCTTATCTTGAAAAAAAATAACAATAGCGTTATTTTATTTGGTTTTTGGTCATCTGAACGCGGGCAATGCTAGTAAAATAATACATTTATTTGTATATATTTTATATATTATTTTTGATATTATTGGAACATATAACAAAATAGTAACAAACTTAATCTGTACATGAAATATATTAAAAAAAAAAGCAATGACTGTTACGTAGGAATTGCTCAAAATTTTGTCTGCCTGTATCAACGACTACTTAGCCCGATAGACACCTCACGTAAGGCGAACAATTTCAGTCTACACGTTAGACAAATACGTCTGACTTGAGAAAACGATCACGCGATTTACTTCAGTAGCGACCACATCCGTGACCCGCGAACACATCGCTTGAGACTCGTGAATTTCCGACACAAAAAATACAGCAGACGTGCAACATGGCTTCCTGTACAATAAAATGTGGTATGGAAATAGTAGACAAACACGTAATTTAAAAAAAAATGTCATCATTTTTCATATCGGGCTGAGTGGTCGTTGGCCTGTATATTTGTGTGCTTTCCACGAAAAAAAACCAAATTACTGAAGCGGTTTTAATTATTTTTTGTGTAGTGACGACTCTGCATTTAAGATACCTTTAACTACAAGAAAATCTCTCATTCCCACGGGAAAACATAATAACTGGTCGGCCGAGTTGTCGAAGCGAGATTAAGTCGCTTATATTGGGATAAAATATTGGAATTTAACGACGTGCGGTTGATGATGCGTTTGATGTAGGTTTCAGGTTTCAAGTGAAAGCTTGCTTCATTTATATTATAATAACTTCGCATAAAGCGAATAATTATTGCTTTAATAACATCCATGTAATTTTAATTTTAACTTACAAATGATAATAACGTGTAGTTCATTATATGAATAACGAACCTGCATACGATTTTAATTATAATGAACAATTTTTTAGATATATGAAATAGCTGTTACGAAATGAGATTAAATAAGTAAAATGTCAAGCGTGAATTGATAAAATCATAAAATAATGAAGTCAAAGTTAAAAGAAATCAGACTACTAATAAAAGTGTGTGTGAGCGTGTATGTTTGTTACTCTTTAACGCTGAAACTTGAATGAAATTTGAAACACAGATAGACTTTGTATAATATATAGGCTTTTAGTTATAAATTTTGCTTAAAGATGGCGCTACCTGTGTATTATATTATAAATACAAAAGGCACCTATACGCACCCGACTGAAGCGAGAGTAAGCCGTTAGTTATTTATACATACACCGCCGTTTCGCTCGGGTTCGTCCCTAGCTTGCTTCCCCATACAAACTTTCATCCCCATTCTCATTCCCTTAAGGGATAATTTCCGGGATAAACTCACTCACTTTTTGTATCATGAGATTTAAAAAAAATCTTATTTTAGTTTTTTTTTCTTTTAATTTTCTTCAATACAAAACTTTCTGACAATAACAAACACAAAAAAAAAGAATTATTCAATTTGGTGCAGTCGATCCGAAGTTATACGCGTATATACATTTCGGTGATTCATTTTTATATATATGTATAGATGATTTACAGGCTACACCAAACCCTTTGTGAAATGTGGCGAGAAACAGTACGTGATGCCTGGTGCATTCAGAAAGCACGCAGATGCGATATACAACATGCAGGTGCGGCCAGATGACATATGGGTTATCACGTTCCCTAGATCAGGTTAGCTAAACATACATCTATTAATAAACGATATCTAACCTTAAAGAAAGCAAATCAGATTCTACACACCAAAAAAACACTATCAAAATCCGGAAAAATATTTGTATGGCAAATTCAAAATTAATTCAACTTTGAATTCAAGCATCTCACTAGTAGCATGATGACATATAGCCTTTATCAATAAACGGACTATCTAATGCAAAAAAATCTAATCGAATTAGTAGTTACTGAGTTTAGCGCGTTCAAACAAACAAACAAACAAACACACAAACAAAAAAACTGCCTCTTTATAATATTAGTATAGAATACGAGATGTTTGCAATTTTTGTTGTTAGTTTGTAGTTTACACCTTTAATATAACAAAAACATACAAAATATTAACTTTCATAGTATTTTATGTACACAGTACGTATCATTTTATTTGGTAAAACGTATGGTCAAGTGTCTAGAGCTATCTGATAAGACAAAGTTATATCAAAAACGTTATCTTTACGCATCGACCATGGAATTTTTTGGTTAGAAACGCTGGAAAAATTAACTACAAGTAATTTGACAAAAATAATACTTCCGTTATAATAAAGAAGGCCGCAATTAACAATTTGGTCAAAAATGACTTAAATGCAGATTCGGAATCAGCAAAAAAAATGCTACTTGATAGTCCTACTTACAAAGCTCTAAGTCTTATGAATCCGGAGATATCATAACCATTTTCATCGTGACTACGTCAAAACTACTACTAAGTACTAAGACAAAACTTCAAATATCTCGAAATCAACTTTGACGAAGTTGCGGCCTTCTTTTTTATGACGGCAGAATAACTTTGAAAAATATTTTATATATTTTATATAACTGTTTGTAGGAACAACATGGACTCAGGAGATGGTGTGGTTAATTGAAAATGAATTAGACTATAAAGGTGCTAAGGAAAGGTCTCTTTTCGAACGATTTCCTATGTTAGAGTAAGTATACTAATATTATATATGTGAAAGTGTGTTTGTTTGTTTATCCTTCTTTTACGTTGAAACAGAGTAACGGATTGGCGTGATTTTTTTGTGTGGAGATTGTTGAAGGGCTGGAGAGCGACATAAATTTTGTACTGCAGGAGTTTATCTCATTCCCACGGAAAAACACGTTATAATGCAAACCATAACAACTTATCATACCTATGTATAGTCTATTTATTCCATAGTAACCGTTAAAAGGCGCCTAGGGACGAATCCAAGCGAAACTAAGGCGAGTCGTCAAGTCTCAAAAGTTGAAATTTTTGTATAGATTGTTGTATATTGAGTACCACTGATTAATGCCTCGATGGTCTACTGGGTACGTTATAACTTATACGGCTGTAGACTATGAAACCTTAGATTGAAGTACTAACTCAATTCAAAAACAGTTTTTTAATATTTGTAATAAAATAATATGAGTATACCCTAGAACGCATGCAACTACATATCTATACATATAATAAAATTGTAACTGAGTCGAATCTAAAACATTAAGTATTTTTTAGAAAACCTTATTGAAATAGTATTGTAGTATTTTTATCGATACAGAGGCAGAATCTATAGTTTTAGAATTTTTATCTATTTGTCTGTGAACGCATCACAAGAAAACCACTGGACAGATTTTGATAAAGTTTGGTATGATTATAGCCATATTCGAGTTTATTCGGGTCAACGTATAAGATACTTTTTACTGCAAGAAAATATCTCATCTTTGAGAAATCTATACTAAACGTTAAAACGCAACTAGGAACGAACTCGAACGGAGCGAGGGTGAGTCGCTAGTATAAATATATGATTTATTTATACTAAATAAGTTATACATTACATAGGCAAAATATACGTAAGAAGTAAATCTTGATATAAATTTTAGATTTCCAAAAACACGAAGATCTATAATTAGTGTTAAATTGCATAACCTAAGCCCAATATCACGAAAATTTTAAATGACACGATCACATTAAGAAAAAACGGACTTCATAATATTTAGTTTAAATATATCCATTTTACTGATTACAGAATAACAGCATTAATACCAGAACTGGCATTCGATTTAATTAGAATCAATTTTATGAACCTCGCCTATTTCCAAGGCTTGAACCAGGCAGCGAGAGTGCCAAGTTGGAAGACCATAGAAGACGCGCCTTCCCCACGCTTCATAAAGACACATCTACCTCTTTCACTTCTTCCTCCAAACTTGTTAAGCACAGCCAAAGTTATTTATGTGGCGAGAGACCCAAGAGATGTGGCTGTATCGTACTATTACTTGCACAAAATGGTAATAAAGACTCTCATGCGTGCGACATTCAATCATTTCTGGGATGCTTTCAGAAAAGATTTGTGTAAGTTAAAAAATGTTATATAAAAATCAGCGCGTTTGTTTTTAAGATTAGGAAAATATTGATATTGGCAACAAAAATGTGCTTATCTGTTACATCTGTTTGTTATCTTTAGGTGAACACAAATTACGTAATTTCTTCAATTTGTGTTTCGATGTTACACGTTTACTATCGGACGATCTATATATTAATACATGAAGCAAAAACTTTGTACCCCTTTTTACGAAATATCCGCGGACTGAGGAGTATGAAATTTCCCACGCTTGTTTATATAGAGAAGAAGTGCAGAATGCTAATTTTTTTTTTCGAAATTTTTGACTCAAAATCCAAAAAGAAAAGTTGTACCTGCTTCAAACGTCTAATATATGATTTTAAATAAACTTAAATATTTGATATTAATACTATCTGATTTTGTTTTGTTATTGTAAAACATTTATTATGTAAAGTAAAATGTTCAATTAAAAACAAGTTATTTCCAGTACCCTGGACCCCCATTATTGAGCATACAAATGAAGCGTGGAAGTTGCGGCACAATGAGAATCTCCATTTTCTTTTTTATGAGGATATGATAAAGGTGCATATGAATAGTAGTATTTTCGTAAATATTAGTATACACTTACAGTAATAATAAATTGAATAATATATCATATTATTTAGATAGATTTGTCTGCATTTTTCATACCAATTTTTATAGTTAACCGAAGGTCTCCCTGATTTTTTTATGGAACTAAAAAAATCTAAAATTGTTTTTGTATAATAAAATTCCCCTACCAATTCTAAAATATGTAAAAAAAATTGAGATAGTATTAGTAATTATTTATATACTTATCTATACACATAATAAAATTGTAACCAAGTCGAATCTGTACATTAAATATTTTCTGGAAAATCTTATTGAAATAAACATTATTATCGATACAGAGACCGAATCTATAGTTTTTAGAATTTTTGTCTGTCTGTCTGTTACCGCATCACAGAAAAACCACTGAAGGGATTTTGATGAAACTTGGTATGGTGGTAGCTGGTTATCCGGTGCAACATAATTATAGGATACTTTTTACCGCGGGAAATATCTAATTTCTGAGAAAGATACAAAAACCGCAATGTAAGAGTATACTTATATGTAAAACCTAAGAATTTGGTTTTTGGTCATCTGAACGCGAGCGGAGCCGCTAAGCCACTAAAGAAAAGAAAAAAAAAGATACACTTCAGTAAAGTGAAGAAAGATCTAGATTTTTTTTAAATTTACTTTTTTGACTACAAGTTAATTGTAGAAATTATTCTGTTGACAGGATTTACCAAAAACGATTCGAGGAGTTTGCAACTTTCTAAACAGAGATTACTCGGAAGACCAAATCCGTTTTCTCGCAAGCCATCTCAGTTTCCATAACCTTCGAAAAAACAAGGCTGTAAATAACACTACTACCGAAAACAATGAAATACAATTCATACGAAAAGGTATATTTATTTATTTTCTTTGAAAGAAAAAGTACAATTCTCTCTTTATTCGCCTAATTGGTACAGAGCTTCTTTTATACTTATTTGATGATTTTTATGTTAGTTTTTCCTAAATCGGGATTAAGGATAGTTGTTATATATTAATAAATATAATATACTCCTAAAAGATTTATTTATTTATTGAATTACCAACAAAAGTTACAATGATTAACCCATACTCGTATAATCTAGGCACTACACTTAAATGTTAATTGCACTTTTAATTATAGGTAAATACAGCGTGATAGTTATATTATCAATTTAAATTGGAAAATCTCATTGAGATTATTTGGCCCATCTGTTCAAAAGATTGCACAATTATGTGAAGTATGCATTCAAACATAAGTGCACTTTCTATTCCTTTCACACTCGCAGGGCTGACAGATTTCCAACTCTGGGCTATTATTAAACACTTCTGGACCTGACTCGGGACTCGAACCCAGGTTCTTCCTTTCGACTGCTATATATGCTAGCCATTAGACCAACGTGGCAGATAAAGTTATGTTCAATTAACATTAAAAGTTCTAATCACTTTACCGTATGTTACAAACTTTATTAGCCGAAATAAGTTCTGCGACTAGATTGTAAGGAATCCGCTCAACACCAATGGCTCATTAATTGTCCTTTTATGAGGCGGTGATATCCGTAAGAAACAAATATTTATATAACACATTTATCTGTATATAAATTATGTAATATATGTATTTATGTACGTCTATACTAATATAATAAAAACGTAAAGTTTGTGAGTTGGTGACGTTGTAGGGGGTAATCTCTGGACCTACTGAACCGATTTAGATGAAATTTGGTAAGAAGATAGTTTTAGACCCTGGGAAGGATAAAGGATACTTTTTATCCTAGAAATCATCCCTTAAGGGGGTGAAAATGTGGACGAATGTTTTGTATTATAAGCAAGCGTGTATAAATATAGTTGTTATATACTAACGACTTACTCTCGCTTCGCTCGGGTGAGTCTTTAGGTACGCGAATTTTGTTTACAATTTCATGGGGTTTAATTTATTTGCGCGGAATAGTAACTCTTTTTCTAAAATAAAAGTAGCCACGTTAATCCTTATAACATCAGATATCTGCCTGTGAAACTCCCGTCAAAATCGGTCTAGCCGTTTCGGAGTTGAGCCTGAACAAACTGACAGACAAACAAAAGTTATAATTTTTTTTAATAAGTACTGTATACACTCTCATATGCATTTAGTAAAAAGCGTTATTTTGATATTACAAACAGACACTTCAATTTTATTTATTACTATAGATGTATGGATTATTGATACTATTACATATATTATATGTGTACTACAATGTATGTTTATTTATATTACTATTATTTTTAGGTAATTAGTATTTTATGCACCTTCCATATTCAAATAATTTTACATTTTTATTAACAGGTGAAGCAGGCGGTTGGCGGACGCATTTTGACGCTAAAATGGAAGTCCAAGCTGAAAATTTTCTCTCCACCAGATTGCACTACCTCGACTTAGCGTATCCCTCAATAGCAGTCGATATAGAAGAAACACGTTTATAAACCATTACTTTTGCCCGCAACTACACTCGCATAGTTAAGAGTATATACAAAGTACGCTCCTTTTTAATCGTATAGTATTCAGCCCGCGTTTACTTTCCACAGTTGGGCATGGGTCTTCCTTCAATGCGAGGGGCCAAGTGCTGGTTCATGGACTTCACACGTCTTTCAAAAACTTGCTAGGTTCTCTTAATTATGCAGGTTTCTTCGCGATATTCTCCTTCATCGTAAGACAAATGATAATCATGTTGGAAATGATTCGCACATGAAAATATCAGAGATGTGGGACCCGGGATTTGAACCTGCGTTACTTGGTTCCTAAGAGAGCGCGTTACCACTGGGCTGCCACTGCCTACGCTCTTTTAAATAGTTTCATAACATAAAATTCAACGCGATTTAAAAATCTATTGCAATATATGTGATTCATTTTCTTTTTTGATTTCTATAACTTGTTGCTAAAGAGAATTTTTTCATGTAGATAATAAATCTCACTGTAAATAATTCATTACATTTCTAGGATTAATTGAAAGGAAAATATGTGGAGAGTGTAAACAGATTTTTTATTGTTACTTTTGAATTTTTCTTGCATTGTCTATTTTTATGTTTAGACTAGCGACTTACCATCGCTTCTCTCGGGTGCGACCTTAGGTCCGTTTTAATTTTTTTAAGCGGAACTCTAATTCTTTTTCTAAAATAAAAGTAGCCTAAGGTACTCCTAATAATATCAGGTATCTGCCAGTGAAAGTCCCGTCAAAATCAGTCAAGCCGTTTAGGAAATTTTTGAGAATTTTGTCTGTCTGTCTGTTTATTAGCCGAAACATAAAAAAGTGTTTTTCTTATAAGTACCGTATATACTTTTATATGCATTTAGTAAAATGCTGTTATTTGGACATTACTAACAGACACTTTAATTTTATTTATCTGTATAGATTAATCTAGAGTAAGTGTAGTATTGATTTGAAAGAATATGATTGAATCTCTGAATAGCTGAGCAGATTTCATACTTCAAATTAATTAAAATATATTTGTATTATTATTATTAAAACTCGATTATGATAGATAACATATTTAGTATATATTTAATTATATAAGTACATTAGCATAGCCCCCGGCTCCACCCGCGTTCAGATGACCAAAAACCAAATTATTAGGTTTTACATTTAGTACACTCTTACATTTCAGTTTTTGTATTTTTTCTCAGAAATGAGACATTTACCCGCGGTAAAAAGTATGCTCTATGTTGACTCGGATAACCAACTATCACCATACCAAATTTCATCAAAATCCCTACAGTACTTTTTCTGTGATGCGGTAACAGACAGACAGACAAAAATTCTAAAAACTATAGATTCGGCCTCTGTATCGATAATAATGTCTATTTCAATAAGATTTTCCAAAAAATATTTAATGTACAGATTCGACTCAGAATTTTATTATATGTACCTATAGATAAGAAATGTTGATTTAATTTATATAAAGATACTACGAACAAAGCAGCACATTGAAATTGGAAGTATTGCATGTAAAATTCCACAAAAGAATCATATGGATTACAGAAAAAAGATTGGCTCAAAGGAAGGAAGAAATTTTTTTTGAATCATGATCGGCAAATATTTTTCATTTTATTATTTTTTTTTAATTTGAACCGACTATAAAATGAATATAAAAACATTACTTATACTTTTCTTCCCTGCCCCGTGCGTTCGTTTCACGATGTTAATTAAAGTCGATATGTATTAATTGTAAGAATTCATGATTTTCTTGATTCTTCTCTTAATGTCTTGGGAGATTTTATCCTTATCCTAGATTCTACCGATTAGTTCGATTATGTAAATAGTGACGGTGTATTTTTTGACTTTTTAGGATTTTTGACTTTTTTTTAGAATAATAAATGTAAATTAAAAAAAATAAAAGAATGTCAGGGTAAAACTTGATAGCTTTAATGTTTAAGGAACTTTTCTTCCATGTCCCATCCATTTGCCCCACGCTATATATATATATATATATATATATATATATATATATATATATATATATATATATATATATATATATATATGTAAACCCCTTAAGGTTAATACCATTGACTGATCTCAGCACACTGACACCAAATTGTCAACAAATCACCTTATATTTTTAACTGGTCTTAGAATTAGGTATGTACCTTAATTTATTTGTAAATGAAAAGGAATATAATGTAAGATAATTATAATTACTAGATATTTATTTTATAAAAGTGTTGTGTAATTTTCGGTTATTGTAAACTCATTTAAGTTAAATAATTCAAATAAATTGAAACTTTCATCCATAAAAAAGTTTGCTTATACAAAAAACCTTTCATTTGGTGCCAGATTTCAATGCAATGCATATAAATAATTAAAACTATCCTTCGATAAAACCTCTTTTATGAAGAATAATCGTCAATATAAAGCAAATGCAAAAATTTAAGAAAGTAGAGATCTAAGCTTAACTTGTAAACTCTATACCTGTTCCAAAATGGATACTGTTTATGAAAAATATAGTCAAATATTTCATGTAGGTTTGTTGTTAACTTTTAGATTATACAAAGTTTTTTGTATTTGCCTAATCCTACAATTTAGTACAATTTCATAATCTTAATTGAATTTTATGGAAGGATATGAATATGATTGAGCAGATCTGATAATGGATTTAAGAGGTCGACAGTGGATCTCTTCAATGGATCCTGATAAAACTTTCGAATGTTGACTGATTTGACTCGTTTTGATGAGTATTATCATGAAGCTGGTTCGAAGCTTGCTATTTGTTGCATAATGCTATTTGGTTTAATTAGTGTTCGCCTAGTGACCGAAACTCGACAAAAATCATTATCGAAAAGACGAAAACATGTACCAATAGAATTTACTAAATTTCCTAAATTAGTTATAACACTAAAGTTAATATATAAATTAACTACTGAACAAAAAAAAAAAAAAAGAAAATCTGTCGACAAATAAAGGAAGAAAAAGGTACTGAACTGTTTTGTCTTTGAATGAATAAATGAACGAATGAATGACGAATAACTATTGTACATCCAAAATCAAAAACAGAAAAGAAAATATACAAAATATAGAACAAGGTATAAGAGACGGCCTTATCGCGAAAAAAGCGATTTCTTCCAGGCAACCATATGGTGTAGGAAATAGTACTAAGATAGAAGGGGCGCGAATAATAAATAAAGAGACAGTAGAAAGAGTATATATTTATACATATACGTATCATATAAGTATATAATAAATACACTTTGCCTATTTATATATAGTATTTCTGCTTTTAGTATATAAATAATAAGGCCACGAGGTGTAAGCGCAAAAAAATGTAAAGAATCGAACAAGTGCCAGTATGAAATATTAAAACAATCGAAAATTTTTTTTTGTAATATTACTACAAAACGGTTTTCGGATTTTCCCTAAATTTTTGCCAAATTTCATGATTCCATTATGATATACTTTCATAATAAGCTTGGATTTCCTTGCGAGTTTTCATTTGTCAAAATATGCGGCATAAAAGACCATATCTTTTAATTGCGTTAACTCAGAAGTTTGATTTTTACACAGCTCCAAGGGATTACAAACCTGAGTATTTGATATTAATACTAACTTGATACTTCCAGACGTTCTTGCGAAAAAGGGGTTTGAGAGATGGACAGACAACGAAGTGATAAGAGTTCCATTTTTCGTTTTGAGATACGGTACCTTAAAAACCACATAACATGTAACTAAAACATAAAGGCACACTTATTTTCCATGTAGGTAAATGAAGATAATAACAGGCTAACTTAGACGAGAACATCTAAAATCCATTACTATTACTATTCTAGCAGTCTATAGTTGAATAACTTCTATGTGAAGTGTGCTGGTAGTTCGTTAACTACTGTCAGTTCTAACTGTATACATTAGTTTAGTTATTAAATTACATAACAATTTACTTGCCCATTTTATTCTTAGATTAAATAACTTTTTTAGCACATATGGGATCGGTGGGGACTTTTAGGACTTTATTTCTACTGGTGTTCCCAAGCTCTCTACCAAAACTCAGCTCTGTCTTAGTTTTTGTTATTTGATCATTTTTTTATGTCTAATTTGACCAGACTATACTGGGCTATTTCTTAATTAATAAAAAGTACAACGAAGTACACTTAAAAGTAATTAATATACCTTTAGGAGTATAGTAGTAGTGATTTTAAAATTAACGTTGTAAAGTACGTTCTCACGCCCATCCTTAATTTATTTACTAAAAAAATATTAAAAGAGAAATTCACAATTGGCATTTCAATTCGAGTACTAATCCAATACTTCCTCTTTTGAAATCGGTCAAAAAAATTAATTTAATAAGCAAGTCCCTTAACAAAAGGCCATAGCATTTCAAGCAGTCTGTACAAAGTTCGGTGTGAAGAGAGCTATGAGTACGTATATTAGGTTCTGGTGTCTGGTTGAGAGTTGATAGTTTGTAACTTGTTAGTTATTGGATCATATATCGATGTTCAATATGCTTCGATGTTTATGACACGTTCTACTTTACTACTTGTTTCTGCAGACCAAGTTATACACTTTCAAGGTATTAGTTTTCAAGATTAATTAGCTTTTAGATTATATATTTGCAGCAATGTTGTATTGGTCGAGATGATTCTGGCAGCTTTTTTTTCTGTTTTTTTTTAATGTTGGGAAATGCATTTAGGTATATTACCTGTAGAGATACAGGAGCGACTCACCGGCTAGAAAAGCCAGTACTACTCATTAAAACCCAACAAAACCTCCCTCGCCTTAATGGAGCGTCGCAGGACCACTTTCGCACTCAACTACGACGCCCCGACGGCAGGTCTGCCGAAGCAGACAACAGCGACCAGCGGGTTGCTCCAACGGTTCATTCTGCCATCAGAAATGTACCAGGAGCAACTCGGTTATATTTTAAATTCTCTACATTATCTAACACCTTGTAAAATATTCCGAAACTTAATCCCTCCACGACTGCGGACACACCGGCGTGCCAGTTAACAATAGATTTCTTAGAATTTTAATTAATTTCTTAAAAATTTAACTGGAGGTGTAGCTCTTGTGCAAAAAGAAAAATGTCTATATGGGAATAGAAGCCATGACATATGTAGTTAGCAATTCCGATCCTATAATAGCGATAGTTCAAAATCTATTTGAAACGTTTAGTTAGATATAAGCGTGCATGTAAATGCCAGTATAAAATGACAATGATATACGATTGCAAACTATACCTTATTAATTCTTACATGTCGCTACCCTCTGTTTGGATATGTTCCTGCGATAAATCAAAATGTAATAACCTGCACTATAAATCACTTGTCCGTTCCGATGGAAAACTTTTTGTTTTTGAATCGCAAAATGACTGGGCCTAGTGGAGACCACTTTATTGTGAAAATGGTCTTTATACACTCATCAACCGCTTCGTAGTATCGTAAAAAGGCTCAGAAGTGTTGCCAACAAAAAAAGAATAATTGATTACTAACAATTATGTTTATTAGTTTTTGTAAGTTGTTTTAACACATCACATTAGAATTCGAATGATTTTTTTCTTTATATAATGGCTTATAAAGGCTTCAATGCATGCCAGTTGAGGACAAATTATTTCGCCAATGTCACGTAACTCGACACACATAAAAAAAATAACTGTCAAACTAGCGAAGTGACACATTATATGACTGAATGTTAAAGTCGTCATTATTAAACAACGTTTATCGAAAAGTATTAAAGAGAAATTTTATCGTTTTTATAATTAACTAGCATTGCTCGCGGCTCCGCCCGCGTTCAGATGACCAAAAAGCAAATTCTTAGGTTTAACATATTAGTATACTCTTACAATGCAGTTTTTGTATTTTTTCCTCAGAAATGAGATGTTTTCCCGCGGTAAAAAGTATTCTATATGTTGACTCGGATAACCAGCTATAACCATATCAAATTTCATCAAAATCCCTCCAGTGGTTTTTCTGTGATGCGGTAACAGACAGACAGACAAAAATTCTAAAAACTATAGATTCGGCCGCTGTATCGATAATAATGTCTATTTCAATAAGATTTTCCAAAAAATATTTAATGTACAGATTCGGCTCACTTACAATTTTATTATAGGTATATACAGATTGTGTTTATTGTTCATTCACTGTGGAAGTTTAGTTGTTCAAAATTACTTAGGACTACTATTTCAATAATCGTATCAATTTAATTAATTATGGCTCGACCGTTTATTGCTATAGAACAATAATTATTCATTTAAGTATTTTATTGATACAAATGTTATTTTTTAATTTGTTAATGTTGTATTTTTTACCTTTAAATTTTGTAAGATTGTTCAAAATCTCCCCTCTTAAGTAAATGTTGAAGGAGATATCGGTTACATGAGCATGAAAAATTTTATTCTTATTATTTTCGTTTTATTTTTCGAAAATAGGTATATCAAATCAAGTCAAAAAAAAAATAATAAAAAAAATCATTATTAGATGTTTGAGTAGGTATTGATATCTCGGAAACTAAGCGAGATATCGAATTTTATTCTTATTTTTCGGTAAATCTCGTCGAGATCTATGCGAATTCTTCAAATCGTGGCGCCACCGTAGAAACCGTAGAAGTGCCATCATTTCTTTTGACGTTGGGAAATACAATAATTTACACATTTCATACAGTTGATTATTTACATGAGTAAGTGGTGATTTTTAAATAGGTTATGTTCGTCCTCATACACCACTAGGTGGTACTCTCACGGTTCATAATCAAGAAGTATTATGGGGAAAGAGTGGCCCACAGTTGGCAAATGCATTTACGCCTGCATTAAGCCTTTTTTTTAGTGTCGGGAAATGCATTTACGCATACCACCTGATCCCTCAGGTGGTGATGTGGGGCTCACCGTCTAGAAGAGCCGGTACTACCCACTAAAACTCGACATTCCTCTCCCTCCGCCTTAGTGGGGCGCCGCAGGATCGTTATGCCTGCATTAAGCCTGCATTAACTTACTAAAATAGCTTCTATCCTAAATTACATTACAATACCCTATGTATATGTTATAGGTACGTCAATGAACAGTGTTGTTGACTGATTACAAGAAAAGGAGGTACTATATTCGTTTTTTAAGAAATAGCTTTCCTTAGGATGATATAATTAAAGTGATTTTAATATATTTTAAGTTCAGTATAGTGTAGAATATATAAGTATATTTTAAAGAAAAACTAGCTGTGTATTATTATTGTATCTATTAAGTTTCAATATCAATAAACTATAGACTAAACAGAACAAAGCATTTGTTTTGACAGGCTTTACTATAAAATCCGTGGAGCGTTAATTATTACATTAATCAAACGATAAGCGATGGCTGAACTTAAAGCGGAGAGTTTTCTTCACTTGGCTCTTTTGCATTTCTTTTTACTTGAATTTAAAAATAAATATATTTATTATTTATTAATATATGGGTATTATTTTATTCATTTAGTCATATCAGATTATACTTTATTCAAATAAACTTAAGTTTAAATTAAATATCAGTATTGTAAATCCATGATAACGCTGTTACCATCTCAAAAGGCAGTTTTTGCTGAGCGAAGTCGATGTGAAACTCAATAGGTTAAACATAACGGTGCAGAAGTACTAAATATATATAATAAAAACGCCTGATAAAAATTAACAGCAATCGAATGGTTTTGCTTAATTGATTAATATAAAAAAAAACAGAATTTAATCACACTGTAATTATAAATGAATAAGTTTTTGCATATTTATGTTCGTTTTTCTTTTACGTTGAAATGGCTAAACCGATTTGAATGACATTTGGTACACACATGGAAGTTAGTAATAAAATTTTCCAAAAAGTGTAAATTGGAAGATAGGGATAATATAGTCTGAGACCTTTAAATAATCTCTCGGCTTCTTAACCAATTTTTTAAAAGTGATAATTTATAAATTTTACCTCAACTAAGAAGGGAACTAGTGACTACTTTAGTACTCTAAGCAATTTAGCAATCAGTAAATAATTAAATAAAATATGTTGGGACATTAACACACAGCACCATCTAGTTCCATGGTATTCTACGAGGCTTGAGTTATGGATACCAGATAGTTGATACACTACATATATGTAACTTTAAATACATACGTATTATAAATATAAACACCCATGACTGGAGTACAAACATTCGTGCTCATCACAGAAATGAATGCCCCCAGCGGGACTCAAACCCGCGACCGTTGACACGACAAGTAGGGTCACTACAAACTGAGTCAAACGTGTCGTCGAAAGCACTTTTATATTGTATATTGCAGTTTTTTCACAGAACATAAGGGAGCATATCATAATTCTATAATAACTTAGAAGCTCACCGCGGTCCATTGTAAAACACAAAGCGTAAAATATTAACTGACATAAATGAACTTACTTAGAGCTTTCACAGTTAATTTTCTTGTTTATGATATGCGGTTAAAATACAGACTATGGAGATCTGTGCAATTTACACAAACTAAACTAAAGGAATAAATCTTTTTTTACCTTTAAAAGTTAACTACATTGACTTATTTATCTTTAGATCTGAAGGTTGGACGTGAATTTTAGCAGTATTCTTATTTTTAATAATAGTACATATATAATACAATAGCGACTCACCCTTGCTTCTCTTGGGTTCGTCCCTAGGTTGATTCCTCATACAAACTTTCATCCCCATTTTCACCCCTTTAAGGAATGAAAATACCCTATGTCCTTCCCAGGGTCTCAAACTATCTTCTTCCTAAATTTAATATAAATCGGTCTAGTAGTTTTTGAGTTTATTCGTTACAAACATACAAAATCACCAATCTTTCCTAATATAATGTGAAATTGTGTTTGTTTGTTTGTTTGTTTGTTTGTTTGTTTGTTTGTTTGTTTGTTTGTTTGTCCTTCTTTCAAGTGGAAACGGATTGATCGATTGGCGTGATTTTTTGTATGGAGATAGGTATAATAGGGCTGGAGAATGACATAGGCTACTTTTTACCGCGGGAGATAGTCTCATTCTCACGGGAAACACGTTATTATACAACCCAAAAAATATTTATGATCAGAATTACTTGAAACTTGGTATTAATGCTTTTCAATATAGTTAAATAAATACGTGTTTTACCATTTCTCGAAATTCATCGCATAAGGGGGTAAAATATGAGACGAGTTTTAGCGCGAGCGAAATGTGTTAAGTATATTGGAATTTGTTATGGAGTAAACACTGTTTGGATGCCGCTCAAATCTAATTGACTTTATGGTTATTTTTAACAGGTCTTGTTATTGCAATCGATTTCATTTTAGCTAACATAAAGTCCAGTGAACTGTTGTGGTATTTTAATTCATTATGATTAAGGTCGTATACTTACATATATATTGATAGTACTAGCGGCTCACCCTCGCTTCGCTCGGGTTCGCCTCTAGAAAAACAAAAACGAATCTATCCCTCGGGAACCGTTATTTTTCTGGGATGAAAAGTAGTCTATGTGCTATTCCAGACTATAATCTATCTCTGTGCCAAATTTTAACCAGATCTGTTCAGCCGTTTTGTCGTGAAAGAGTAACAAGTACAAACAAACATACATACATTCTTACAAACTTTCGCGTTTATAATATTAATAGAATAATATTTTCCCTAGTATCGCCATATTTACTATTTATGTTCTGACTTAAGCATTAGTAATTAAAAACTTCGGTTGTAAAAGAGGATGAACGGCTACTAATGAGTATAGTTTGGCACGGATAAGTCGTTTGGAAGTAATGTAATACAGTTTTTATTATATATTTATGAAAATATAACAGAGTACCTATATAAAAATACTTTATAATTTTTTTTATACGTATAAAATTAACTCTCACCGGTCATGACGAAATATCGTCAAATCAGACTTTGATAATGATAGGAAATTTATTTAAAATAGGAAAAAGAATTATACAGAGTGCACTTGTGTCTGCCCGTACTCTTGTACATTATAATGTCTACTGCGTATCTTAGACTCAATAACTAAAGTTGGCTCGATCCAGGACTCGAATCCTGGACCACCGGATGTGCTGCTGTACATGTTAGCCACTACGCCACCGAGACAATTAAATATGAGATAGGTACATATTATCTATATAGATAAATAAAATTGAAATGTCTGTAATGTCAAAATAACAGTTTTTACTAAATGCATATGGTATTATATAAGGTATTTATAAGAAAAATACAATTTTTTAAATTTTTGTCTGTCTGTTTGTCTGTTTGTTCCGGCTAATCTCCGAAACAGCTGGGTCGATTTTGATGGGACTTTTACTGGCATGTAGTTGATGTTATAAGGAGTAACTTAGGCTACTTTTATTTCTATAAAAGAATTAATTAGGGTTTCGCTCAAAAAAAATGTACCTAGGGATGAAACCGAGCGAAGTGAGGGTGAGTCGCCAGTATTATTATAATAAACAACAATTGGTCCATTTGTAGAACAGAAAGTAACTTAAACTATCTATTTCTTTTTTCTAACCTCTCCCCTGTATTTGAACTAGTTACCATGCGATATCGCATGTCGCATGATAAGTGTAATGTCAATTTTCAAATATCTAATAAAATAGAAATCTGTATATGAAGCTCAGTTATTCTACTAATATTATAAACGCGAAAGTTTGTAAGAATGTATGTATGGATGTATGTTTGTTACTCTTTCACGCCAGAACGACTGAACGGATCTGGATGAAAATTGGCACAGAGATAGATTATAATTTTGGAATAACATATAGGCAATTTATCCCGGAAAAATGTATGGTTCCTGTAGGATAGGTTTTTTATTGTTTTCAGGCGAACACGAGCAAAGCGAGGGTGAGCCGCTAGTAGGAGAATAAATACGTATTAATTTGAAAATAAATTTGTGTATATAGCTTGTCTTATTCAGTTATTTGCAAAGTAACAAATGAAAGCATTCTGATGGGTCAATCGCTGCAAAGCCATAAGCGGTCAGTAGTTCACTATTCACCGCATTTTGTCGAGTGAATGTATATGTGGTCAGTGCATAGCTTTAAAATATATATTGATTGCGGTTAGACACACTAAAGTATAGAAATGAGAAATAAAATTCCTGCTATAAATAAGATATTTCTTTTTGACTGTCATTTTCAGACAGGGAATGAAGGAAAATTTTATTGTATCTCTGTCTCGTAAGTGTATAAAAACCGACTTCAAACAAAAGCACTAAAAAGTAAAAAATAACTGATTGGTAGTTTTCATTTACTATACATACCTAATCAAATATTTTCGAAGTCTTAAAAAAAAATACCACTCCTAGGTTTTTTTTTGAAATTTAAATGGGACCAATCTGGAAGGATACACTTTCAAACAACAAAAAAATTGTCCAAATCGGTTAATAAATGACGGAGTTCTGAGGTAACAAACATAAAAAAAAATTGAATTGAGAACCTCAAAAAACCTCAAAGTAATAGTAGATTCTTTCTTTTTACTTATAAACTAATATTATCTATACTAATATTAATAGAGGAAAGATTTGTTTGTTTATTTGTTTGTTTGTTTGTTTGTTTGTTTGTTTGTTTGTTTGTTTGTTTGTTTGTTTGTTTGTTTGTTTGTTTGTTTGTACTGAATAAGCTCCGAAACTACATAACCGATTTAAATGAAATTTGGTAAAAAGATAGTTTGAGACCCTGGAAAGATCATAGGATAGTTTTTATCCCGGAAATCATCTCTTAAGGGGGTGAAAATGGAGATGAAAGATTGTTTGAAATTAACCTAGGGATGAACTCGAGCGAAGCGAGGGTGAGTCGCTAGTACAATACAAATCATATTAATTATGTTTTAATAAAAATATAATATAAATATGTTGGGACATTAACACACAGCACCATCTAGTTCCATGGTAAGTTACGAGGCTTGCGTTATGGACACCAGTTGGTACACTACATATACACAACTTTAAATACATACATATTATTTACTAGGTACTCGAACCCGCGACCGCTGGCACAACAAGTGGGGTCACTACAAACTGCGCCACATGTGTTATCATAAATAATTAAAGATAAAACATTTCAGTACCTTTTTGGCTCTGTTTGTCGACTTATTTTTTTTTTGTTTAGCAGTCACGAGTCACGAGCACGTTAACAATAAAGAAGCAGCCATGAGGACAGCCGACAGAAGTAAAAACTTAAAACAAACAGTTGTTATTTTGGAATATTCAAATTAATTGTTTGATCTTAATTTATTAATTAATACTGTTTACATTTATCTGGGTTTGACATCTATCGGCACTCTGAGTGTTAGCGTTAACACGTCACGTGACCATGTCGATGACGACTTACATGATTTTTTGTGTGGTTATAACTTTGTGGTTATTACTCGGATCAACATTTAGGATACCTTTTACTGGAGGAAAATCTTTTATTTTAACGGGTAAACACAATAACTGTTTTATTAATTGGAGTCATGTTAGGTTTAACAAAGTTTGACTTAAAAAGGTCTACAGAAAAATCCGCGATATCAAACATGAGTCTATCTCCTAAGGTACATTCACAATCTATACATATAATAAAATGTGACTAAGCTGAATCTGTACATTAAATATTTTTTGGAAAATCTTATTGAAATAAACATTATTATTTATACAAGGCCAAATCTATAGTATTTAGAATTTTTATCTGTCTGTCTGTCTGACTGTCTGTCTGGTTGTCTGTCTGTTACCGCATCATGGAAAACCACTGGAGGGATTTTGATGAAATTTGGTATGATGATAGCTGGTTATCCGGGTCAACATATAGGATACTTTTTACCGCGGGAAAATACACATACATACAATCTTTGTTTACAACACATACATACAATCTTTGTTTCCAATTGGCACTGTAGAATCGAATTGACTAATAATAAACACATTTTGACAGATTTCAAAACGCCGGAAGTATCTACTTAATACTCGTTACTCACGCATCTATCTACAAAAAAAAATACCCAAGAGCAGAATAGTTTTATTAACGAACTTACAGCCGGTGTACTTTTACTTAAAAAATTAAATACAAAAGTACCAAGGAGTGACCAAATAATGTGAAAAAGGAAGGAATGATGAACAAAAATATTTAAAGTAATTAAATTCGCGGGTTCTGTGACTTTTAACGTAACTTTTTGCCATGTGGTTACAGAACCCGCGAATCCATATTTTTAGTGATATAAGCAAATTATTTCTGTTATCTATACAGATAAATAAAATTGAAGTGTCTGTTTGTAATGTCAAAATAACAGCGTTTTACTAAATGCATATGAAATTATATACGGTACTTATAAGAAAAACACATTTATTTAATTTTGGTCTGTCTGTCAGTTTGTTCCGGATAATCTCTGAAATGACTGGACTGATTTTGACGGGACTTTCCTTGGAAGATAGCTAATGTTATAGGGAGAATTTAGAAAAGAATTAGGGTTTCGCTCAAATAAAATAAAACGTACCGTACGTATAAGAGAACAAGCGATCGAACTGATTAAACAATTAGATTTTAATGACGGTCTTGT
Organism: Brenthis hecate; assembly: GCA_951806755.1. Taxonomy (NCBI): domain Eukaryota; kingdom Metazoa; phylum Arthropoda; class Insecta; order Lepidoptera; family Nymphalidae; genus Brenthis; species Brenthis hecate. The sequence continues at coordinate 5,616,536 of OX638266.1, forward strand.
TTATTAAAAAATATAAAATCTAGTATTAATCTTATCTTACCGACAAATCTCCTTCGTGTCTTCTCCATTCTACGTGACACTGGCGAAGTAATCTGTGCTCAACTGGCACACTGAAGCCATTAACAAGAAAATTGAATTGAATTCTATTATTAGGGATCAATAAAAAAAGGAAGAAAATTAAATTCCTACCTATCAATTAAACGCATAACACTTTCAATTGTTATAAATAACATAGTATTGTAGCAACCACGCCCCTTTTCCAACGTCACACGACCTTGATTTAGAATCTATGTATAAATATTTATAAACCACAGAACTAAATATCTTAGAAGTCACACGTCCAATAAAAATAAAAGATTTTAAGTTTATTATTTTGTTATATATTCGATTTTACTCTAGATTATAAAATTATCCTATATATAAAGCTTAAAATTAGATTTCCTTATAATAATAAGAAATGAAACAATTCTAAGATCACAAAAATCGTGTGATTTTGGAACAAATGCTTGAACATTACAAAAATATAAAGTATAGATTACTCAGAGATGAGATATTATCCCGCAGTAAAAAGTATCCTAAATGTTGATCCGGGTAACTAGCTATCATTATACCAAATTTCATCAAAATTTGTCCAGTGGTTTTCTCGTGATACGTTCCCAGACAGATAGACAGACAAAAAATTTAAAAACTGTAGATTCGGGCTCTGTATTGATAATAAAAACTACATATTTCAATAAGATTTTCCAAAAAATATTTAATGTACAGATTCGACTCAGAATTTTATTATATGTAGATAGGATACGTACCTATATAGATTACAGAATTCGTGATTAAAAATTCTTTTAACAAAGTAAATAAAGTCTTGAATGTTGTAAAGCTGTGCTTTATTAACAATAGTTTGAGAGTATTGGAAAAAGCGAAATTGACCTTTTCCTTTATATCTTAAGCTCCATGAATTATAATTTTCACCTTACCTTTGAAATAAATTGAAAAACAGTTTTATTTAATGCCCCTATTTGGACTTGACAGTGAAATCTTTTCATTTTTAAATAATTTTTTAGCCTCTTCAAAGCAATTGGACATTAAGCATTTTAATATTTTTAAATTTACTTTTAAACTCAAGATATCGAAAACATCTCTACGTAGCAACAACTAAAATAAATGTAATTTAACTTATCACTATTAAATAATTTTAGTTAAACAAATGACAACGCCACGCATATAGCATAATCAAAAACGATCAGTTCACTTGTACTGCGCAAGCGCCGGTCACGCACGTATTTATAGCAATGGCGTCGCGTACAGTTAACCGATTTGTTATTTTATCAAGACATTATAGTTCGAAAGCAGACAAAAATGTTGCTTTTCTTGGCCTCGGCAATATGGGAGGCTACATGGCTGCAAATCTTGTGAAAAAGGTATTTTTTTAAATTTTTAGGTTAGTTTTGATGTAAACATGTTAATAGGAATGTTGGTGTTAATTATTTAATTCTATGAACCGGTTGTCGATAGAGTAAGATAGAAAATTATTTAATACTAGCTCATTCTCGGGTTCGTCCATGGGAATGTTTTAACGGTTAGTATGGAATAGATAGACTATATATTATACGATATAGAGACTATAGCCTTCCTCAATAAACGGGTTATCTAATTCAAAAATAATTTTTCAAATCGGATTTGTAGTTCCTGATATTAACGCGTCCAAACAAATAAACTCTGCTCATTATAATATTAGTATAGATTTTAACCGGCGACTGATAAAGTATACTTAATCCCTCCAAGACCGTGGACACGCCGGCGTTACAGTTAACAATAGATTTCATAGAAATTTAATTAAAATCTTAGAAATTTACCTGAAGGTTCGTTTATTATTTGTGTTATTTTTGGTATTTTAATAAAAATACTTTGTTATATTATTACATTGATATATTACTATATAAAAAAATATTTAACATTATGTGTAATTTCGATTATTATACTTAGAATTTAAGCAAAGTGAGAACATATCACTAGTTTATAACATAATAATTTTTACTTGTAATTTACTAGAATCTACTTGCAATGGAAATAATGTTTTCAAAAACATAACCACTGACCAAAGATGTAAATAACATGAACCAAAAAAATGAGCACCGTAAATGGATCCAATTATATATATTAAATAGCTATGTAGTTATAGAGTGGGCGTTTTACGCTCAAAGATGAATTATTGCTCATTTTAAAATATTTATATATAAGGTAAAGTATTTTGTAATAAAGAATGAAATATTATAAAAATATATTTTTTTCAGTATAAAATATTTTTCCTTTTTAACGCATTTTTGACAAAACAAAGACCGTTTTATAATAAGATTTTAAATTGTAATAAAAAAAGTTATTATTCTAGTAAATTTATATGTATTAAAAAATCCTATCGAGCTAGGAATTTTGTTTCAATGCATATTTATTTCATTATAAAAATCCACGCAAATGAAATTACGGGAAAAAGCGGGTTTCAAAATAAAATATTTAAAATGCTTGCTTGCTTTGCTAAGACTAATACTTTTTTTTATGAAAAATTTACTATTTACGTTTCGTATTATACCTATAGAAAAACTGGGGTAAAAAATTTCTGCGAAAGCTTTATATCGATAAAACAAATACGCATTTTATTATTATAGATATACAACACATAGACATACAAAATTTCATCTGAATCGGTAAAGTGGTTTCATAGCCTATTCAGTACAAACAAACAAACAAAAAATCAAATCTTTCCTCTTTATAATATTAGTATAGATATCTATATCTTACAATTAGGTAAGAATATATACCAGGCCTGATCATGGTACATTGAATCACACAGGATAACACTGCTACTGATTTTTTGACCTCTGAGCGAACATTGGTATGAATAAATAATTAAACTTCATAATATATCCAAGTTTTAGCTTACGTATACAATATATGTACATACTTAAATACATAACTGATTTTGGTCACAGCGGATATTCTATATCTGTATATAGAGAATATATAAGAGAGAAAATTTAAAATATTAATATTTATACTAAGTCAATACAGATAAATTTATTTAACGTTTTAAGCTAATGGAGTGTTATTTTAAAAATGATAAGGAATGATAGTGTATTGTTTGATGTTCTTTTCATCTTTCGTCATTGAAATTTTTATGATAAACTAGCGACTCACCCTCGCTTTGCTCGGGTTCTTCGCTAGGTACGTGTTAGCGGTTAGTGATTCGTATACATAATAAACATCTCCAAACTTTTCGAATTTACAGCAGTTCTTTTTTGGAATTTTCTCTATTTTATTATTTAAAAATTATTATATAATTAATGTAATTTAAAAAAACAAAAAAATATTATTATTCAAATCGGACAAGCCGTTTTTGAGTTTTAGCGAGACTAACGAACAGCAATTGATATATATATATATATATATATATATATATATATATATATATATATATATATATATATATATATATATATATATATATATATATATGATAAAAAAATAAATATCTTGTTAATAATATTTCTATAAGTTACATTTTGTTTATAAGTTGTAGAACTAGCGACTTACTCTCGCTTTAGTCGGGTGCGTTCCAAAGCTTCAATGGTTTAGAAATGCATACAGGACAAACACACGAACATTCATTTTCTATACTAATATTATAAAGAGGTAAAGTTTGTGAGTTTGTGACGTTGTAGGGGTTAATCTCTGGATTTACTGAACTGATTTAGATGAAATTTGGTAAGATAGTATAGTATAGTATAGTTTGAGACCCTGGGAAGGACATAGGATACTTTTTATCCCGGAAATCATCCCTTAAGGGGGTGAAAATGGGGATCAAAGTTTGTATGAGGAAGCAAGGACGAACCCGAGCGAAGCGAGGGTGAGTCGCTAGTTATTTATAAAGAAGGTAGAAGATAGGAACTATATGTTATAAATATTATTTTCATATACATATATTATGCATTTACCAAATATTATATGTATAGATATAAGCTTTTAAAGTAATTTTATTTGTAATAACATAATGAGGTCAGAAAGTTCTCCTTCATCGATACTTATCGCACCGAACGATCGGCAATGACCGAATGCCACAGTTCTGTCTCAAGCAAAAGCGATATAAGCGTATTTAATTGAAAAACTCATACTATACAATACTAAACGTATCTTGCTTTCATTTTATGGAATAGTTTTCTGTGATTTGATGGTGAAAAGGTTTTTTAATTTTTTTTTTGTTTTCTACTCTAATATGAGGGCTAGTTTGTAACTGATATCGTGTATATACTCGTAACACCTCTTGCGGCATCGAACACTTTCTTATCCATCTCTATGAAATTTTCGCCAAATCAGTAGTTTAAATTTTGTATGTATTATTTTTACTCGTGTATTTGTATGTACATTGTACATACAAATATACCTAAGTATTTTACATCCAAAGAGCGCGGTTATTCGCTAACAATTTCTATTTAGTAGTGTTAGTTTGGAAACTTTTGACATTTGACTTGAATGAATTATACGACCTTTGTAGAACTGGACTTGTATAATAGTTAGTAATTTATGTAAAATAATTTATTTTTATTATATAATATGCATATTGTATATCTACTAATATATAAAGCTGAAGAGTTTGTTTGTTTGAAAGCGTTTAAATCTACTGGTCTGATTTGAAATATTTTTACATTGCAAATACTTATGTATGTATGTATATATCTAACATTATACTGTGGCGTATAAGACTGGAGTTAAATTACATATATACATACGTATACATTATAGATATACAGTTAAATGTGACATGTGGTTTTTTGGACATAATCAAAAGAAGAAGATTAAATGAATTATGAACCAAAAGATGCCCTGAATTCATGGACTGGATATTGAAGAAGTCGTTTGCTGTCCGAGAAAAAGTACTATAAATCGCACTATCCCATAAATAAATATAAATATAATGGGACATTACCATACAGCACCATCTAGTTCCATATAAGCTACGACGCTTGTGTTATGGATACCAGATAGTTGAAAATACAAATACCCATGACTGGAGTACAAACATTCCTGCTCATCACATAAATGAATGCTCCCAGCGGGACTCGAGCCCGCGATCACTGGCACAGCAAGTAGGGTCACTACAGACTGAGCCAAACGTGTCGTCATCTCATGACACTCGCTAAGGTTAATAATCAAAAATGAAGTACCTTACTATGATACATATTGTTTTTACAATGAGTAATTGAATACACACGCACAAACAAACACGCAATGTTCATACATAAAAGTTGTAAATGTTTCTTCATGTTCATGTTCTAATACAATAAATATTTTCAGTCATTAAAATATAATGAAACCAGGACAGGTTGCCATTTTAATTATAAAGAAGAATCTACGCACAAAAAAGCCTAAAAGAATGAAATATTCAAGTCTGAAGAGATCCAATTGGATCCAATTTCACAATAAATTAAAAATTGAAATCAAGTAATGAATCATCAAATAGTATAAAATTCATTTTAAATGTTCAAAATAAATATCTGTCCAGTAGAAAAATATATTTGCTGTTGTTTTGCTGGTCAGAGGTAACGTGTTCTAAATTGTGTAGCGACTTATTTGTGTAGATCAGATTTTTGCCCGCAATTCCACTCGCATATGAGTTATATCAAATAAAAATCGCCTATACGTAAAACAAGATATAAGATATCTCTATACAAAATTTTGCTATAATCCATTTAGTTGTTCCAGCGTCAAGTAGTAACAAACATACATACTAAGTTTTGTATTTACAATATTAGTATGCCATTCGCCAAGTGCTTAGCAGTCAGGGACATTTAAGTATATGATACACTCCAACATGACTTATGTATATACAAATTATATCTATTTATATATATATATATATATATATATATATATATATATATATATATATATATATATATATATATATATACGTAAACTCCAATCTATATATACTATATAGATTGGAGTTTACGTCTTTCAAACAGAACTCTAAAATTCGAAGATTCATTTAATTCTGCTTTTACTGGTATTTAAAATTAATATTCGTTCAATTTATGGAAAGATCATGTTAAATTATGCAGATGGACGGTTTTCGCGTAAATGTTTAAGGTCGAATAGCAATGAAAAACACATTAAATTCGTATTATTGTATCAAAAGTCGATTTTGTAAATAATACAAGTAAGACCAAAGTAAAAGATTTGTTTCACAAATAAAGAGTACATCTTTAATTTTAAAAAACCTCAATTTCGGGTAGTTAAACAGAAAAATTTAGTTATTAAACTTTGTCTGACTCAGGACTTGAACCCAGGAACTCTGGATCTACAGCCGCACATGCTAGACACTAAACCACCACCCGACACCACCACACCGAGGCAGTTATGATTACATAATATGTATATATAGAGACGGTATTTTACAGCGACTTTTAAGCGAGGTTCTCCTGACACTGATATCGCTCAAATAATATAAAAGCTTAATAAAGAGTAACTTATAAGTAACATACAAACATATGCTTTGATTTAACTTATAGATTTTTAATATACTATACAAATAGATTACTTATATAAAACTTTTTCCAATTCCAGGGCTTCAAAGTCCGAGGCTATGACCCATCGAAGGACGCATTATCAGCGGCAGCCAAGACCGGTGTGACCAGTGCCAACTCTATCGCGGCCGCAGTGGACGGTGTAGACGTGGTCGTATCTATTCTGCCAAGTAACAAAGTCGTCCTAGAGGCATATCTTGGCAAGGATGGTGTTGTTAAACATGTGAGATTATATTCTTATTATTTTGTATTTATGGTAAATTGACTGATTAAAGGCTATAAAGTATAAATATAAATGCAATATAAATATAACGGTATAATACGGTAATAACCGTTAGTATAGATTTTTCAGAAATGAGATATTTTCCCGCAGTAAAAAGTTACCTATATATTGACCCGGATAACCAGCTATTATCATACTAAGTTTTATCCAAATCTGTCCAGTGGTTTTCTCGTGATGCGTTCCTAGAGACACAAACAGGCAGAAAAATCTAAAACCTATACAGTTACTGACTCTATAGTTATAGAGGCCATATCTATATACGGCCTATAATGACTATTTGGATAAGATTTTCCAAAAAATATGTAATGTAGAGATTCGGCTCAGAATTTTATTATATGTATAGGCATATATACTCGTAGATTGAAGATGAAAGTGTAGAAACCGAATATTTGACAGTTTAAATAAAACTACCTACTTTATTTCGGACTTTTTTGCGGATTTGATTGGATTTTTGGTTCTCGACGTGTCACTACCATGACCATAATTGCTGTAAAACGTTGAAGAAGTTCGATTCGTCCGAAAACCTATTATTATGTTCATTATGTGTATTATCATATTATTCTATCTTTTATTTTCTTATATTTTATTTTAGCTTGTACTTAAAAATCAAACTCTACATGATTGCATATAAACAAATTAGATTTAGACAACTACACCATCTTCTCTATATTGTAAAAAAAACCCAAGAAATGAATTCTACAATTTATATGTATGTATATAAACGCTAGAAGTAATAGATCGTAAAATATCTCTCAAAAACAAAGGAATTTAGAACCAAACATGTGGAGTCTAAGTCTAAAGAGTGAGTAATAAAATGTAGGGAAAATATGAATATTTTTTATAAAACGACAGCATCGCGATGTTTTTCTAAGACGAGTCTACTCTGTTGAAGTAAAACAGAATTTCTATAGGCTTCTGATGAAAGGCTATTTGAAGCGTCGCAGAAGTCAAGTCGCAAATTTAAAGGAAAAGAAAACAATTTTTATGAGCGATGTTGTGGAACGTTTTTGACGAATGTTTTACTTAATTTTAATACTTTTTATCTCTAATTAGTTATTCAGTTTAAATTTTAAACGTGGTTAGCCACGTTGTAATTATATACAGAACCAATAATATTATTAATTTTTCAACTTGCGCTTGAATATTTCAAATATATACGGAATGAAATATTTGACTCTATTTATTTATATTTTAATAGCGGCTCACCCTCGCTTCGCTTGGGTTCGCCTCTAGAAATACAAAAACAATCTATCCCTCAGGAACCGTATATTATTCTGGGATAATAAGTAATTTATGTGTTATTCCAGACTATCTCTGTGCCAAATTTCATCCAGATCCGTTCAGCCGTTCTGGCATAAAAGAGTAACAAATATACATACTCACAAAGTTTTACATTTATAATATTAGTATACATAGTATAGATTTATATTACAGATTGGTTATAATTATCCCTAAGTAATTAAAAATTATTAAATAAAAAAAACGTCATGGATTTTAAAATTATGTAGTAAATTCATTCTATTAATTATTATGAAAATCTTACCTCCTTTATCTTCCTTATATGTAGTTGATTAAAAGTACTAATTTTACAATATTTATTAAATTTTTTGTATCCATAAATACTTTTTCTATAATTACAGGCACCAAAAGGCTCCCTTCTCATTGACTCAAGTACGGTGGACCCAAATGTTCCCAAAGAGATCTACCCTAAAGCTATCGAAAGCGGTGTTGGTTTTATCGATGCCCCTGTGTCTGGAGGTAAATTTTTAAATATTTTTATTTTCAATAAATCTACAGGCTTAGACAAGGAATTCTATTTCTATCGTTAATAAAACATTAAAATTATGTAATGAATATGTTATTCCCGTATATGTAGGGTTCCACATGAGATATTATAGATATGGGATATTTTACGTTTCACGCGTTTGCGGCACGCGGCGTAAATACGTTGCTGTATTTTATAATAATATTATGAAATTGTATTTTGACATAATTTTATAAGCATTTTATTAACATTTTGTCAAATTATTGAAGACCAATATTTTAACAACACTCTTGTTATAAGTTAAAAATAATTTTCCTTGCAGTGATGTATTTTGTAGTTAAAATATGTACATATATTCATAATTTACAGTCAAGATATTCAAAGTTTCATCCTACGGAACTCTCGGTGTGCGAGTAAGACTCGCACTTGTCATTTTAAATTTTTACTTGTGATGTTGATTCTAAAATCAATAGACAGTCCATTTATGTAACCTAGGGGGCACAATACAAATCTATATGCTAAAGCAGTATTTTAAATAAAACTATCTTTTCGGTTTTTTTCGCGAATTTATTTTGATTTTTGGTTCCCTAAAGCGGTATATTATAAAATATGCATAACTTGTATCTCCTCTTTGGTATTCGATTTCGGTGTACGTTTTTTCTTGTAATCATTGTGCTTTACCATATGACCACCAAAAATTTTCATAAATTATAATTTGTACTTGGTTTGGGAAAACCCAGTGAAGTGGGTTCAATCCCTGGGTCTCGCACCTTTGATATTTTTACGTGTCTTTACTTAATCACGTAAATAATAGAAATGCGAAAGTTTGGATGAATGTTTGTTACTCAATCACGCCAGAACGAGTGAACGGATCTGGATGAAATTTGGCACCGATATATTTTAAAGTCTACACATAGATTACTTTTTATCCCGGAAAAATGTACGGTTTTCGTGGGATAGATTTGTTTTTGTCTTTCACTAGCGAGAGTGAGTAGTTAGTAAGTAGCTACATTTTCAAAATGTATTTACCAGGCAGAAGCAAAAGTATATGTTTAGTTAGAATTTTTATGTGTATTAGAATGAGATTTGTTAAGATACTCTATGCTGTATATTAATAACTAGCGACTCACCCTCTTTTCGCTCGGGTTTGTCCCTAGCTTGGTTCCCCATACAAAACTTTCATCCCCATTTCCAATTTTAAGGCATGATTTCCGGGATAAAAAGTATGCTATGTTCTTCCCAGGGTCTCAAACTATCTTCTTAGCAAATTTTGTCTAAATCGGTTCAGTAGATCCAGAGATTACCCCCTACAAATTCACAAACTTACAAACTTTACCTTTTTATAATAATATTTATTATAAAGTGAAAAGATTTAATTAGAAATGTATTTTAATCTAAATAACAAAATTATTGATTTATTATTTTAACGAGATATTGATTGTTTACTTTATCAGTGTCACGTTATTGTCGTAGGATTTGATAACTTCCTAACCTTTATCTTCGTCAAATAAGATTATACAATATGAATAATATTTGTGACTGCGATGACATAAAATGTTAAGTTTTCTGAATATATACCTAATATCAACTTTAATAAGAAGCTTATACCAAACTATTATTAAGCTATATATAAAATCTTACTAACAAAAATATAAAATAAAACCGCAATAAAATCTGAAAGATTAATCATTTAAAAATATCTCCTCCTGGAAAATGATTGACTTACATAATAGATAGTTTTTTTTATGTCGTTGGGGTAATCCGTCATGGGGTCATCATGGACTTTTATTCCTTAAAACTCATAGCGGAATCCTTCGTGGCAGTGCAATGGGACTTTATAGACATCATTGTTTTATGGGAATCTTAGGATGAAGTTCTAAAAATGTGTATTTGGCAATTGTATCTATACATATACTAAAAAATTATATTAGTTTAATAACACAATCGAGTTCTTAAAGTTCTTTAAAAATCTAGTTGCTTTTTTATTTAAGAAAAAAGATGATGACAAAATGAATTGAAGCAAGCGATAGCCAGTGTCATATTAAAATAGCCCGAGGCTTGAATGTTCATTGTCACTATGGCAATTTTCAATGAAAACCTAGCTGATGTCTTTGTTGATGGAATTCTAAAGGCATTTGACATAATCTTGATTTTTTCTACGAATAGTTCAGAATTTTGAATGTATGCAATTAGTTTTTTTTTTAATTAAGTTCATCTAAAATTTGATATTTTTTCTTTTTAAAAATCTCTGAGGACGTGGCGGGTTCATATTAAATAATTTTTGAAGTCATACTTCTTTTGGCACGTTAGGAAAAACTTATGAGAGTATTGTAGAGAGAGAGTTACTTTTACGATACTGACAGTTATAAAGCGACATGATGAAGTTAGCCGAAAGCGACATGATGAAGTTAACTGTATTTCTTTTAAAAACAGAGAGTTGTGACTTTCGGGAAGAAATCTTTAGCTATTTTTGTTCTGTTACGCCAAAGAAGTATAACATCTTACGTGCGTACAAAAGTGTACATATACACGTTATTTTATAAAGCTTTTATCGTAAGAAAAGCTTTCATAAATAAAGCTTAAAATTACAATATCATATTCCTTATTTTTTTTAATCATATTGCTTGACATTTAATTAACAAAATCAAATACGAATAATAAAATAAATTCATAAAGATGTATCAAGTCAAATATTTTTTTTTTATCTTATTTACATACGAGTATATACGTTAATATGACTGATATGTTTGATAAGACAAGCTGAGATGTTAAATAATAATTTAAGTATTTCATATCTAACGCTTGTTTATATTTGATGAACACAAACAAGTGTTTGATAACGAGTACACATATATGAGGATCTTTATAATACTACTATATTTACTGTTTTACTTAGAATTGGTTTTTCTAGATCTTTTTTTCCAGCTTTGTATACTTATGTCTCAGAGAAATATCCCTGCTTTTACATTAGTAAAAGCTGTGAAATTATAAGTTTACGGACTACGGACTACGGACTTTTGTCAATCGTCTTCTTCTTACATAAATAAAAATCAATTTCCGTTCGTTATTTTCGCAAAAACTCAAAAACGGCTGGACCGATTTAAATAATACTTTTTTTTGTTTTGTTGGAGGTGTGTCAGGGGTGGTTTAAGTATAAAAAGGAGGGGGAAACCGAAAAAAACAACTGAAAAATTAAAAGTTCAGAACTGTTAATTTGTGCCTATGTAAATATATGCCTTTGTGCATATATAAATATATAGTCTATTCCATACTAACCGCTAAAACGTATCTAGGGATGAATGAGTCGCTAGTTTCTTATAATATCACGGGACAATCTTAGTTTTAGTTACATTATAATTTTACTAAGCACTTTTAGTCATATTGTAATTACCGTAGTTAAATGGTCATTAGTAGTAAAACTTGGAGAGCTTGGTCTGTTTTGATTGGTTGCTTCACTGATCCGTCACTTCATTGGAGCATGGACGCAAATTAATTTGCTTATTTGGATTTTATTGTGAAAATATTGTGAAATGTAAAACTGTTTGAAATTTTGGTGCCTGAAAATTTCGAGATAGAGCTAAGAAAGTACTAGAACTCTCAGTCTGATAAAATCAAATACCTGAATGGACTTTACAAAGATTAGAACAAGTATTATAAAGATTAGAACAAGTAATAAAAAAATAAATACAAATTAGCAATATCATCAAATGTAAAAATATGGTGTTTTGGATGTGGGTAAGAAAAAAATTTAATAGTGAAGCAACAAACTGTAACATGTCATTAAATTTTAATTTTCCCAGGTGTTATGGGAGCACAGAATGCTACACTAGCTTTTATGGCAGGAGGAAGAAAGGAAGACTTTGATAGATCAGTCCCATTGCTCGAGGCGATGGGTGCGAAGCAGTTCCACTGTGGAGATATAGGTGCTGGCCAAGTTGCCAAGTTGAGTAATAACATGCTCATGGGTATCACTGGTATGGCCACTGCTGAATGTATGAATATGGGAATAAAGTAAGTGTTTTGTAGTGTTCTATCTATTTTTGACCGAATCAAAAAAGTACTCATTTTAGATTTTTGTCCACACTAAAATTATAAATATGAAAGTTTGTGAGTATGGATGTATGTTACTCTTTCACGCCATAACGGTTGAACGGATCTGAATGAAATTTGACACAGAGATAGATTATAGTCTGGAATAATATATAGGGTACTTTTTGTCCCAGAAAAATATACGGTTCCCGCGGGACACATTTGTTATTGTTTTGGTGTATATTCGCTAGTATAGTAATATATTCGTCATCTAAAACAATTTTGAAGGCAGTGAACCTTTTTAGTAACAAAAATATTATTGGATCTATTTTTTTTTCATTTCATTATGAAGTCTTCAAAGAAAAACTTTATACATTTCTTTGAAAGGTTGATTCAAGCTAATTTCCGTAACGATTTAACTAGCGATTTAACTGGTTACGACTTTTGCGGGCCTTTAAAATTGGGATTTTTTTATCTATAATAACAGTTTCCGCGGGATACGGAATAGGAAATGCTATAATTTTGTTAAATTGTAAATTGTTTAGTAAATCTTGATCTAATTACTATGTTTTTTTATCTTGATAGTATTCACAACACCTTTAATGTACCTACTAAAAGAAAGAATTTTTATAGAAGAAGTTAAGAAAAACTACAGTGAAAATAATAGCTATATAGGCAATATTTGTTTGTCTGTCTAGCTGTTTGTCTGTCTGGGAACGCATAACAAGAAAACCATCCGGTTGTTCGGGTGAACATATAAGATAACCAGCATAGTTTCAACATACTTTTTACTGCGGGAAAATGTCTCATCTCTGACAAATCTATACTAACCTTAAAACAGGGACGAACCCGAGAGGAGTGAGGGTGATTCGATAGTAGCTTATATTTTCTTTGAATTTATTCTGAAAAAATTACCAGTAAGTCTAATTATTATATTAAATATTTATGCGAAAATCTCAACAAGATTATACCATAAATTCTTATTAAGTTTCATTCTAACGATTTATTTATTATAATGAAAGATAAATCAAAGGAATTTGTAATTTACCATCGCGTTGCCGCCGTCCGACTTCATAGCTTTTCATTATTGTTAATTTGCCCATCAGTTTGCTATGAAACGGAAATACAGTCACGTAGAGTAATAAAAGGATCTCGGCAAGGCTGGCTAAGTGACGTTGTAATAATGGGAGGTAGAAACGTTAAACTTTAAAGTAATATGAAAGATCGTGCTGTCTACAGCTGCGTTTTAGTATCAGGATTCAGTGCCCGGGTGGTGTAAATATTTTTATTTTTCGCGTATAGATATATGTATGTGTATATAAATAACTAAAAAAATAATAAATATATAATAAATAAATACATAATACCTCATGTATATTTATTTTATATTTATTATCTATGTAATAGGCAAGGACAAAACATTTCAGTACCTCATATTGTTAACGGATTTTCTTTTTTTTTTGTTTTATAGCTATTGACAAGCTTTAGTGTTGCCAATAAAAAAGTGGAAATAATTTTTTTTGTGTAAAGAAAAACCGTTACTATTATTGATAACACTAAAGCTTATCAATCTAATAAAAAAAATCTAATAAACAAAAAAAAAAGAAATAAAGTTGATAAACAGAAGAGAAAAAGGGTACCGAACGAATGTTTTAGCCTTACATAAATTTTACATTTTAAAAAAATAACGCATCGATAGGAGTAACAAATTCAGGTCATGTACGGTTTTAGGTCAATTTTATGGGATGTAAAATCGTGGGGTTCTATTCTAAAGACACCTATAATATAGTTAGAGAGCTGAGCGATGGGGGGTCGCTTGTCGTGCATATATAATTCATGGATTCAAATACAGAGTTTCTTGGTGAAGCAGTTGAATACGTTAAATTTATCTCCAAATGTATTTAATTTAAATATATGAAAAATTATGTAATTAATTTCTTTTAAAATAGGTTATTTATATGATAGATGGTTACACAAAATTTTCGTTATGTACATTAAAATAATGAATAAAATAAATATAACCAATTAATAATAAATAATTAATGCTTTGAAGATGAAATGAATATGCTTTGAAGTTATTAAGAAGAAAATTGAATTGAATAAGTAGATAGTTATAAACTGCGTTGAATACATTACAACATTTGTATGTTTGCTGAACCCAAAAAACTAGATAAGTATAACACGTAAAAATAAGAATTGAAAAATTCTCCAATTCCTGCATCATCATCAAAATTCATATTTATTTTACAAATATGGTATTACTTGTTGTATATTTATACAACGGTGAAAGAAAGCATCGTGAGGAAACCTGCATGTCTGAGAGAACCTAACAAGTTTTCGAAAGACATGTGAATTCTGCCAACCCGCACTTGGCTAGCACGGTGGACTATGGCCTGATTCCCCTCGTACTGAAGGGAGGCCCGTGCCCAGCAGTGGGACGTTAAAAAGGGCTAAATACCTACTTAAAAATATGTACATGAACATAATTACATCGTGATTTTTTTTATTACTAGTACATAATTTGCCTTTGTAAATTCTAGAAACATAAATACAATAAACCTTTAGGTATATATTGCAAATTTAATATATGAATATGTTTTATTATATAACTTAGCTTTATAGCTTACTGCAGGAAATCCTAAACAAACTTGGTTTTCATCTTCAAGACGTGTATGCGATTTAATTTAATTACGTGAGACCATTTTGTATGAGCGCAGAGTGATGTTTAATTTGTTTTACAACTTCATGGTGTTGGAATATTTTGATGACGATACAGGAATTGGGAGAATTTTTCAATGTTTATTAAAAAACTAGACATCTACTTAAGATGTCTAGTTTTTTTGGGTTTGATACACAATATCTGTATAAATGTTATAAATGTGAGTTTGTGAGTAGGTATGGATGTTTGTTACTCTTTCACGCCAGAACGGCTGAACGAATCTGGATGAAATTTGGCACAGAGATAGATTATAGTCTAGAAAAACACATAGGCTTTTTATTTCGCAAAAATGTATGGTTCCCGTGGGATAAGTTTGTTTTTGTTTTATATATATTATGAATATTTTGACATACAATATGTGTAATCATTCTAAGGGTTTTAAAAGATACGTTTTCACGTTAAAGCTAGCTTTTGCCCGCGACTCCGCTCGTCATTTAAGTAAAGTCCTAAACGTGATATTATGGAACCATTATCTTTATTCAATAAATATAGGCTAACAATGCAAAAGGTTTTTTAAAGTAAGACTGATTGTACCATAAATGAGGGCTTTATAACCTAAAAAATATATTTCATGTATAGAATATTAGTATATATCCAGCATTATGGTGACACACACTTATACTAACGGTACTTGTTCTATTTCGTAGACAGACGCAAGCATAAGCGAAAAGTCCGGTATTAGATTACTTCCTACCTTCTTGATTTGAATATTATATCTCTTTCTATATATAATTCATTGAATTAAGGCACAACTTTTGAGTTAAATTTTGAGCACAAAACATTAAATATTGAAATCGATTTAGTATTTTTTGCGTAATGCTCGAATGAACAAACAAGGAAAATTAGAGGCACAAACATTATAACGTAATATTTTATTGTAAACATCTTCTACATATATTAGTATAAACAAGACCAAAATTAAAGTAAAATATGATGAAATTACTTACATATATTGATTTTAATATAAACCTTGGAGTAAAAAGGGTAATTCTAATTCTGATGCTCTCAGCTCTAATTCATAGGGAAATGCCGATCTCAGTTATACTTGCAGGCAGTCCAGACATCAAACTGTAACCTTCCAATCATATTTATATGGAAATGAGGGTAGGGTTTTTATTAAACGAGTCGAGGCCAAAATTTCTCGACAATTCACCGAAGATTTATGATGGTTTTGGCGTCAAAGATAATTTTATTTGAAAGTGAAATCATTGTCACATTTTTACAGCTCTAGCTTTTAAAAGGTTTTCGTGTGAGTGCTGATATGAGTGGAATTTTATGACATAGGTACTTTGTATTGGGAAAAAAATGTACACTTTGCTTTGTACAATCTTTTATTAAATCAAAGTCTGTCAAGGAACGGAATCGGAGATCATAATTTAGTTGAATACATAAATAATATTTATTTGCCGTATTGGACATTTTTATTTACATTACTATTCGCGTAAACGGTTTGAAATTCAGTATAATATATGCGTAAGCGTTTTTTCCCCCATACAAACATACAAACTTTCATACCCATTCTCACCCCCTTAAGGGATAAAAACTATTTAACTCACTTTTCATATCATGAAATTTAAAAAATCTCATTTTAGTAAAAAAAAATCTTCTAATTTTATTGTATACAAAACTCGTCCTGACTATAACAAACATAATAAAAAAGAATTATCCAATTTGGTGCAGTCGATGGGAAGTTAGGTATGCGACGCGTACATACATTTTGGTGATTCATTTTTATTTATATAGATATACATAGGTATGAGTTGTTGTAGGTTGTATTATAAGAAGTTTTCCGATGGGAATGAGATGATCTCCCGCGGTAAAAAGTAGCCTATGTCACTCTTCAGCCTTCTAATTATCTCCACACAAAATCACACCAATCTATTACTCTGTTTCGATGTAAAAGAAGGACAAACAAACAAACAAACAGACTTTCACATTAATAACATTAAGTATGGATTGAATTGAATTTTCTTTTATTAAACATATTGTTTTTGTTCCAGAATGGGTCTAGACCCAAAAGTTCTGCTAGACGTACTCAACAATTCTTCTGCACGATCGTGGTCTACTGAAGTGTACTGCCCGGTACCTGGACTAGTGCCCACTGCACCGTCCAGTAGAAACTATGATGGTGGATTTAAGAATGAACTAATGGTTAAGGTACGGTTTGAAAAGAATAATAAAATTAAAGTTATCTAAATATTTTTAAACAATTTGTAGAATAATTTTTCATGTAAACCAAGCGTGAAATGAAAATTTTACACAAAAATTTTACGCGATAAATTTTTACCGAAGAATTATACAGAATCTGCCAAAAAAAATGTCAAAGTCAGAAATAGTAACGTAATATAGCTGATTTGGCTACTATTCTCGATTTTACCATACGGCTCGTTTACTTTATTTTTTAAATAAGGGAACTGTTATATAGGTATTAGTTATTTATTTACAATTTTTAACAGAAAATATGAATAATTATAAATAATACTATATAGTATCTTCTTCCTTGAAAGGCAGATAACATTATTTTTTATAATAAAATCCGTTCGTAATTTTTATTTATTAATATTTATTTACTTATCATAGTAATAAGTATTCTCTTAATAATATATTTGTATTATTATACTGTTTTAAACATTACTATGTATTATATATATTATATATTTGGCTTCATGTTTAGTTCTATGACACTACCTATATTATTCCTTAGTCTGAGGTTACGTAGTACATATTCCACATATTTTTTTATTTTAAAAACTACGCGTTACTATAGAGAGAGTGCGATGAAATATCTATACTTACATATAATAAATTTAAAACTAAGCCGAATCTGTATATTAAATTTTTTTTGGTAAATCTTATTGAAATAGACATTATTATCGATACAGACGCCGAATCTGTAGTTTTTAGACTTTTTGTCTGTTTGTCTGTGACCGCATCACGGAAGAACCACTGAAGGGATTTTGATGAAATTTGGTATGATGATAGCTGGTTATCCGGTCAACATATAGGATATTTTAAATTGCGGGAAAATATCTCTAAGAAATCTGTATTAAGCGTTAAAACGTAAGTAGGAACGAAACTGAGAGGAGCGAAGGTGAGTCGCCAGTTATTTGTAAGAGTCTAACTTTTATCTTATGTTATGTATGGTACGTTCGCCTATTACAAGCCAATTTTCATTTATATTTTTTTAAATAATAGGTGCTGTTTTACTTCTTAATATTACTTAGGTAGCAGTTAAAAAGTATTTCGATATCGATTAATGAACTTTTCATCAATGCGTATTAGAAAATTTTTATATTTTTCTTACTTTACATAACACATTCTGAAGAGTGTAGAGTAACTAAGAATTTCTCTCTCTACAAGCCAGTACAATGAACATTTATGACTGAGCGTACGAATAACGGTAGTGTGAATAGGTGTCTGTGCGACAAAAGATTTGAATGACAAATGTAGCGACATCACGATAGCGACGTGGCATAATGAAGCTACAATTTGACTTAAACGACGGTTTTAGTATTATGAAGGCTTTTTCAACCGACTTCAAAAAGGAGAAGGTTCTCAATTCGACTGTATTTTTTTTTTATGTTTGTTACCTCAGTACTCCGTCATTTATTAACCGATTTGGACAATTTTTGTGTTGTTTGAAAGTGTATACTTCTAGATTGGTCCCATTTAAATTTAAAAAAAAAAGGGTGGAAAAATAGCTAATAATGAATTTAACCCACTTCTGATTGTCATATTAACTTTAAATTTGCAAGTGTTTTTATTTCCGTTGATAGTACAGGGGTTCGGTATTGTTGACCTGATCTGATGGTAAGGCCAGAAGGTGGAAGGTGGAACTCTTCAACGGCTAATAGTAGATATTTTGAGTTTGGGCTTAATTTGTTTGATTTGACAAGCCTAACACGTTGGAATTCTTACTTTGCTACTACTGTCTACACTAAAAACGGAAAAATAAAAACTTTTTAAGAAAAAAATAAAAACTGACTTCAAACAAAAGCACTAAAAAGTGAAAAATAACTGATTGGTAGTTTTCATTGACTATACATATCTAATCAAATATTTTCGAAGTCACAACAAAAACTACATATGTAAATGTATAGTTTATAATATAAATTTTATTAAAATTTATATAGCACAGATAGTTCATAAGTTTAATATATTGTTAAAATAAAAAAAACTTAATTTTTTTCCCTATATTTAAATATACTTTTGTATGAATCTACTGTCCGATGATACGTAAAAATCCATTAAACAATTTATGCTGCAGATTATCGCAAAGAGAAAAACATATATGCGCTTTTAAAATATTACCCTTCCTTTGGCAATCAGGTAAGAAGACTTAAATTATATGTAATATTTGTTTCAGGATCTAGAACTAGCAAGTAACATGGCGCTCGGCATTCGTTCTCCCATACCCCTCGGCGCTGTTGCCACTCAACTGTACCGCATCGTCCAATCTCGAGGTTACGGACAGAAAGACTTTTCTTTTATCTACCAACTCCTTAAAAATGAAGTTGAAAAGAAGTAGAATAAATTGTATATAAGCTACATAGTTTTTTATTTATATATCATTCATTATTTTTTTCATTTATCACCTCACTTGATATTAAGTGAAGTTGGATCATACCCAGTTTTTGTACCTCGGAGGTTTCCACATACAAAATATTATATGTAGGTACATATATGACTAGCATTGCCCGCGGCTCCACCCGCGTTCAGATGACCAAAAAGCAAATTCTTAAGTTTTACAAATTAGTATACTCTTACATTGCAGTTTTTGTATTTTTTCTCAGAAATGAGACATTTTCCCGCGGTAAAAAGTATCGTATACGTTGACCCGGACAACCACCTATCACAATACCAAACATCAAAATCCCTCCAGGGGGTTTTCTGTGATGCGGTAACAGACAGACAGACAAAAAAAATTCAAAAAACTATAGATTCGGCCTCTGTATTGATAATAATGTTTATTTCAATTAGATTTTCCAAAAAAAAAATAATGTACAGATTCGGCTTAGTTATAATTTTATTATCTGTACAGATACTAATTAATTGCTAATACGGTGAAGGAAAACATCGTGAGAAAACCTTCATATTAAAGAATATATAACTAATTTTCGAAAGACGAGTGTTTACGAAGTGGACTGTGTAACCTCGTATTGAGCTCGTGCTCAGCACTCGGCAGTGAAACCTTAAAATAGCCAAATTATATTATATAGTTAAAAAGTTATCAGGGTTAGTTATTGTATGTTTGATAAAGGTTTTCATTAATTTTGTTTCCCCGTTCGAATCTAATTTGCAAATTTTATTAAAAAAATACCAAAGGCTTAATATAAATGCCATTGATATGAATTTAATTTTGTCTTAATTATAACATCATAATAAATCTAATAAGATTTCGCCCGTCGTCGAAATTCGAGTATAATGAGTATTGAAAATAATACTTTTTTAGATTACGCGAATATTTGATATTTCAAATAAAACTATCTTTTCGGATTTTTTTTATAAGTATTGAAAATTTAAGAAATATGCAAAAAAACTGTTGCCAATTTTTTTCTATTGATGACGCTAAACTTCAGACCCAAAATTAAAATAAAATCGGTTCACAAACAGAGGAAGGAAAGCACTGATCTGTCTGTTTTAAATATATGTATAGACTTGTACGAACAAATTAACATTGCAATATGCAGTTCTCACAAAACTGAAATTCTCGAGTGAAGTTGGCCTCTTGAAATTGTGAGGTACTATCGAGTACAAAATTTTTATTGCGGTATAATATATTTTTTTAATTTTTTCTTTGAAGTCGATGTCATTGTATTAAATCGCAAAAGTGGATGCACCTGAGCGAAGCAAGGGTGAGTCACTAGAGATTAAAAAGGATAAATTCTTAATTTTTCTTCAAAAAATTTTAAGCCTCGCATAAATAAAACAAATTCCCGCACACCTGAGATTTTATTGCAAAGTTAATTAGTAATTTATTAAAGGGCTTTTAGATGAAAGAACAATTTCAGGGGAGTATGATTTATGATAATTAATAAGGTTCACCTTTGTATATTAGATCCATTCTGTATAGCCATAAAACGTTTATTAGCGTTTTGGACATCTAAGCATAGCTACTTTTCTACGGTAGCCGGTGCGATTTCTACTTAAGGTATTTCTTGTTATTTTTATATTAAAGTTACATAAGTATAATAATACTTATCGTCTGTCATTTTACATACTTATTAATACTTGCTTGTCTGTCGGTTTTCTACAGACTGTACTTCGGGGAGTGTGCCCACGAGCTCCACAGTCTCATACCGCCATCGCCATTCTTCTATCGGAACACCAGACGTACTGCAGGATACCATCCTTTCTTGGTTGACATTCCGACCACTCGCACTAAGCGCTATTCATCATCTTTTATAATGAAATGGAATGCCCTGCCTGCGTCTGTTTTTCCGAGAGCGTACAACTTGAAACTTTTTAAGGTGCGTGTCAACAGGCTTCTCCTGGGCAAACTCGCTACATCATAGACCTTATCTATACATTTAAGCTAAGATGAAGGTCAAGAGTGAGCCTATTTTTAATAAAAAAAAAAAAATACCCTAATGTTGCATGGAAAAGATTGTTTATAGGGACAATGCCACCTGCTGTGCCTCTCTTAATATACATATATATCTTCCTTTGTTTTTCTTTTGCGGTGTGCAACAACTATAAATATCTATCTAATATCTTCCTGTATGTATGTATGTATGTATGTATGTATGTATGTATGTATGTATGTATGTATGTACGTACGTATGAACGTATGTATGTATGTACAAACATACATATATATGTATATATCTATCTAATATATTCTTCACTAATTTGCGATCACGGCGCCCAACGTTATTAGACTAACAATAAAAAAAAATTAGTTCCCCCGCAGTTTTTTTGCCAGTTCTTTTCAAGATTGATGCTTTTTCTTTCCGAATGGGTAATTGACTCAGGACATTCAGTAAAATTTAGTATATAAAAATATCATGTCACGGTGTTTGTGGTCGCATTCCTCCGAAACGGTTCGACGGATCTTAATGTTTTTTTTTGTATATTTGGTAGGTATGAGAATAGGTCGTAAAGTATTTTTCACCCTCCTAACCCCACCCCAATTTTTTAATCGCGATTTTAGTATTTTCGTATGAACAATCTATATATAATAAAATTGTAACTAGGCCGAATCTGTACGTTAGATATTTTTTGGAAAATCTTATTGAAATAAACATAATTATCGATACAGAGGCCGAATCCATAATTTTTAGAATTTTTGTCTGTCTGTTTGTTACCGCATCACAGAAAAACCACTGGAGGGATTTTATTGAAATTTGTTACGATAATATCTGGATATCCGGCTCAACATATAGGATACTTTTTACCGCGGCAAAATGTCTCATTTCTGAGAAAAAATACAAAAACTGCAATGTAAGAGTATACTAATATGTAAAAACTAAGAATTTGCTTTTTGGGCATGTGAACGCGGGCGGAGCCGCGGGCAATGCTAGTATAATATAAATACTTAGCGACGAACCCGAGTGAAGTGAGTCGCTGTACAATATAAAGCCAAAGGGTTTTTATGTAGATTGAACGCGTAGTCGCGGGTTCTGCTAGTAATGTATAAAATTAATTACTGGATAAAAAAAATTATAAAGTCCAGCTTTAAATATTCTATAGTAGGTACATTAGCGCACTAACACAAGTGTTTCTACTATTTCTTTGATTCTTTTTGAGCAAATAGAGATAGGTTTACCGCTTACATCATATGTAGACATAATAGATATGGTCTAACGTGTTTGGCACAAAGACGTTTTAACCACCAAGTTCTTTATTTTAGCCTGCTACTGTGATTGTTCAACGGAAAAGCCTAATAACTATGTTTGATTCGACCTGGGACTCGAATCTAGGACCTGATAATCTTCAACTATATACATAGCGACCTAAAAATTTAGGCACTTTGGTAGCTTATTATATTTTACATACGAGTATATAAATAAAATAAATATCCACCAAATTATTACAAACTAAAGAAAGCCAAGCTGTCACGGAATAGGGACTTTAAAAATGCATACAGCTTTCCCATATCGTGATATCGTTGTGCCAAATCTCGTGAAACCGACTTTTGTCATCAGTTAAGGCGATAAGATTAGAGCATATTACATCCTATAAAGTTTTTAGCGCTACGACTTTAGACATAGTGAAAATTCAACACCTATATTTTGACGACACGTTTGGCTCAGCTTGTAGTGACCCTACTTGCTGTGCCAGCGGTCGCGGGTTCGAGTCCCGCTGGGGGGATTACTTTGTGTGATAAGTACGAATGTGTGTACTCTAGTCATGGGTATACATGGGTTTCCAAAAATTATTTAATGTACAGATTGGCTTGGTTACTATTTTATTATATGTATAGTTCAGTTAAATTAATATGCATTTTCTTTAGAATAAAATATGAATAATGAAAATAATACTATTATGATGTGATGATGTTCTCCTAGCCGATTCCGGCTACGGCGGCCAATCTCATTGAGACTAGCCAACTGCGCAGGAGATATTATAGTGCACAAGTGTACGCGCAGACACAAGGGCACTCTCTATTCCTGTCGCTCTCATACTCCGGTGGGACGACTGCTCGACACGACCGGGGAGAGTTAAGGCGCAGGACCGACGGCTTTACGTGCTTATATAAATATAATATAATATTATATTTCAGTAGTTCTTAAGCATTAGTTCTCTTCAATTAACTTAGTTTTTTCCTTTCTTTTATTAATAATCCGTCAGCTATTTTTTATTACCGTTTGTATACTTATTACTCAGTACACAAATTGTCATTTGTATACTATTCTGAAACATTGTTTGGCTTCGCGTTTAGTTCTATGATACTCTGTTTATATTATTCCTTAACCTGAGGTCTCTATTAATACTCTAGAGAGAAACTACTTATATGTTTCTAAACTAAAACTTTACAACTACTTCTTCTTCTCCCTGCCCATTTCCCAATCACTCGGGGTCGGCGCAGTACATCTTCTGTACTGCTGATAGGGTTTGGCAAAAGTTTTACGACCGGCCGCCTGCCTGACGTCAACTCTCCTTGGAATTGTTGTCATGTCTCTCTTTGTCTGAATGGTATCGCGGAAGTCTTGTAATATGTACTTTCGATTTTTTTGTCTTTTAAAACAGTTTTTTATACTATTACTTAAATTTTTGACGTTATTTTCGGATATATTTTAAAATAAATTTTGAGTACACAATAAATTTTGTTTTGATGTTGTCAATTTTTTTCTAAAATTTGAAACCACAACTATTTACTAATAATCAACATTTATCATTTCTTAGCTTTCAGACTAACTTTATTATTATGATAAAAATATTATAAATATTTTTAGCAAGATTTAGCAAATATTTACAATTACAATTATCTGTAATTAAAAGGAATTATATCTTAAGAGCAGAAAGAAGCAATTAATGACATTTTTGCTCTATATATAGAAATCCTACTAATATTATAAATGCGAAAGTTTGTGAGGATGTATGGATTTCTGAATGTATTGATGTATGGATGTTTGTTACTCTTTCACGCAAAAACTAAATACCGAATGGATTTTAATGAAACTATAGTAATATAGTTCATACATGAGAAAAACACATAGGCTACTTTTTCTCGGAAAAATGTACGATTCCCGTGGGATAGATTTGTTTTTGTTTTTCTAGAGTTAATTATAAAAATTAAAAATAATTCCACTGAGTAAAAAACTAACTAAAAAGAAGGAGACAAGTGAACGAAAGAAAATAGTACTATGCAGTAGGAGAGTAGACGTATATATGTATGTATGTCCCAACTAAGCTGAAAGACATAACTGAAAACAAGATGTTAAATGAAAACAATAGAAAACCTATTAAATCAAATTTCAACCATATTACAAAGCGATAAGAATACATTTTCCACATTTACAAACATTGGTAAACTATTACATAATTACAAAAGATTCACATTCCACACAATAATACCTCTAACAATGTCATCTCAGCGAGAATTTTTTAATTTCCCAGAGCTTAGGCGGGAATTCCGCCCATATTGAGCTTTTTTGTGCGCGAAAAAATCAAATAAGGGACAATGGAAGGGACGGTTTATGTCATAATCATATTTTACTCCACACAAAGCAGTTCTTACGTTAATGTGACTGGGTAATAAATGAGAGTCACGCGCATGTTCCATGGTTTTTATTATTTTTTCGCCGTGTGAGCATTTAGGGTGCATTCAGACGTTTTAAAAGTCACGCTCGTTCCTTTTTACCTTGTAATTATCGTTTGAAAAGTACACTCTTATGCCTTATCCTTGAGTTGAGCACGTCGTTTGTCATCCTTCAGGTTTTAAGACTGCTCTTAATGTAAGAAAAAGAATTTTCGTTAGTGCAAAATTGTATGGGCTTCTGGCTCAGTGGTTAGAGGTTAGCATTATATAATAAGTTAGTGGTGTAAGTTTGATTACGATTTAATGCACTTACATGGTGAGATATATAATAGGATGTAATTTGGAAATATTTCAAATTATAATTATTATTGAAATAAGGAAAATAATAACAAGTATGTAATAATTAACTATGAGCTCTTGTACCATTAAATAATTTGCACTAGCTGATATATTTTTAAATAAAAAAAACAAAGTTCTTCTAAATTATGAAACAGATTTTATACGGTTTTTACGGTTCCGGAGAAAGTATACGTATACGATACGGTGTAATATTCATTTGTCTGTACGTCGATATACGTCTGTTAAGGTTATGCGCAGACTAACCGGCTATACATAAATAAATATGTTAGGACATTGACACACAGCACCATCCAGTTCCATGGTAAGCTACGAGGCTTGTGTTATGGATACCAGATAGTTGATACACTACACATATATAACTTTAAATAGATATATATTATAAATATAAGCAACCATGAATGGAGTGCAAACATTCGTGCTCATTACAAAAGGAACCCCCCAGCGGGACTCGAACCCGCGACCGCTGACATGGCAAGTAGGGTCACTACAATCTGAGCCAAACTACTCATCAAATAAATCGTCGTATAAGAGCTAATACTATTCAGAAAAAGGTAAATGGAACCTTACAACAGGAATCAAAATCGAAGCCTGAGCGAAGCAAGGGCTGATCGTTAGTACATGCTATGTAATTTTTTTACTAGTAATATTATAAATATGAAAGTAACTCTGCTTGTTACCTTTAAACCGCTGAGTAGATTTTAATAAAATTTGGCCAGGACATACATTATATTCTAGTACTGGACCTAGATCTGATCCCTGCTGCATTTACTACACGAGTGAAGCCGCGAACAAAAACTATATTCTTACAATTCAAAGTTCAAAAGCTAACTTAGTATATTTTTTTATCTTAAAAATTCTTGTTCATTACAAAACACTGTATAAGAAATTTATCAAAGACTGCCTAAATAAACGTTCAACAATTATTTTTAAATCCAATCTCCATTCAATATTCTGAACGCGTAAGCTATCTCACAAAGGCAAATTAAGGGAGTTTGTGTAAAATGTTCCATATCTTTTCGTATCTTTTCTTTCGAACAGTAGCAAAAATTAGTTTATATTTAGTGCTTAGTTTACTTTTTATAAATATTGTATGACATATTTTTCACGACGATATGTTCGAGAGTTTTAACGTAGTAAGTTTAATTTTAACGTATACGAGTATACGTTAATAATTCTATACTAATATGATAAAGTTTGTGAATTGTGAGTTTGTGACGTTGTAGGGAGTAATCTCTGGATCTACTGAACCGATTTAGATGAAATTTGGTAAAAAGATAGTTTGAGGCCCTGGAAAGGACATAGGATACTTTGTATCCCGGAAGTCATCCCTTAAGGGGGTGAAAACGGGGATAAAAGTTTGTATGGGGAATCAACTTAATAATAATAAATATAAATTGGAAAATTGTTTGTACTGTACGTAGTAGGTAAATGTTACGATAAAATTTAGCGTTTAGCTTTGTTTAATTTTTAACTTTAAATCAGCTCCACTACTCAAGTCTGCTGAAGCTGAAATCCAGACCGCTCTGCAAACGCAAATTTGTAAAAATCTGCAAATTTCATATAAAAACTAAGTGTGTACGCGGATTTAGCTGTCGAGTAATATATGAACAGAATAGCACTACAGGGTTCATGTTAGAGATGGACGACATACATCGATTTATTTAAAACACTCGATGTATAGTAACGATGCATCGTATAAACCGATGTATTGTTAATACTTCAACATCGAATATATATCGATGTTTTTCATTCGATACATCGACCAAGCAAATTAGGAATGAGTATACTATGAGTGAAACGAAACGTTATAATCAGTGCTGCCAATATAACAAACGCGCCTATCAGTTATTATAGGCTGAATTGGCTATGTTTCCATTGCCGCGGAGCCGGTATAGCAAAATTAAAAGTATTTAAATTAAACCAACAAAACAAAACAACAATATGGCCGACCGAGTCTCTGCTGTGGAAACGTGTGTTGTGTTTTAATACGATACAAGTGTTTGCTTTGTTTGAAACTAAAAAGAAACTTTGATTTATCAACAGGTATGTGTATTAATAAACAGAATAATGTATTTAGTGATAATGGGTTCGAAATTTTACTGGTAATATCACATTGTTTTGTTGTCAAAAAGTAGAAAGTAATTACTTATGTTGAAAATATTTTACGTTTTACTGCGCGTGCATATAACTAATTAACATATAAAAGAGAAGATTACGTTACGAAGTTTGCATTAATTTCGCAATGTAATACGATTTGATTGGAAGGTTATATTTTTACCCTGAAATACTACCTACCGTAGTGATTCCAAGTTATCGATACTATATTATCGATTATGATGCAGCATAAACATATTTGTATTTTACTAGGCAGTTAATAGGTATTATTATAAATACCCCGTAAACCGTGCTATAAAGTATTATTTTTTTAACTTTCAGTTATAATGGGACCTAAGAAAAAAAGTTCAGTTTGGCAGTTCTTTAACAAAATTGATGATAAGAAAACGAAATGCAAACTATGTCAAAAGGAAATTAAGTCTGCTGGAAATACTACGAACTTAATTGGGCACGTTCGTAATGTTCATAAGGCTGCTTATCTTGAAATTCAGCCAAAACAAAATACATTAAATGCAGAAGAAATATCGAATCCTCTAAATACCAAGGTAACGCCTAACGATAACATTGATGATGGTTTACTTCAATCTGAACCGATTCCTAGTACAAGTGGCAGTGGCAATAAAAGATCCTGTGAGCCGTTACCGAAAACCGTAAATGAAACTATTGATTTAGACTTAGAAGAAAACGTTACCCCTTTAAAACGCCAAAAAACAATACAGGCCGCCTTTAAAGATATTTCTTCTTACTCAGAATCTGGACAGAAGACAAGGAAACTGAACAACTGTTTATTATTCATGATTTGCAAAGACCATCAGCCTTTCTCAATTGTTGAAAACGAAGGCTTCAGAACTCTAATGAAAACAGTTGCTCCTCAATATAAACTCCCGAGTAGAACAACTCTAAGACGCTGGCTGGACGATAAATATGAAGTAATTTCAGAGACAATTAAAAAAATGCTATCCTCTATAGAAGATATAACCCTAACAACGGATATTTGGTCGGATACCTTAAATATGAAAAGTTTTTTGGGCATCACAGCGCATTTCGGAATAGACATTGAACTATACTCAATCACTTTAGGCGTGTACGAATTGGATGAAAGACATACATCAGATTATCTTTCTGAAATTCTCTTAAAGGTATGCCAAGACTGGAAAATAGACCAAGAGAATGTAACGGCTGTTGTTACTGACAACGCAGCCAATATAGTAAAGGCGATCGAATTAGCGTTCGGTAGAAGGAAACATATCCCATGTTTTGCCCATACTTTGAATTTGGTAGCTGAAGGCACAATGATGTGTACTGAGTGGAGAAACATTGTTTCTAAAGTAAAAACAATAGTGACTTGGTTTAAACAGAGTTGCGTAGCTAGTGACGAGTTACGTAAAGCCACTGCTGCGGCTATGGAGTCTCCTGCTGGGGTAAAATTAATACAAAGCGTGGATACTCGTTGGAACAGTACATACTATATGTTACAAAGATTTCTAGAACTCCGCAGTGTCATAAATGATATTCTCTTCCGCCACCCCAGAGCACCTGCAATGCTCAGTGCATCGGATATATCTACTGTATCGTCTGTCATCGTGGTGTTGCGACCCTTGGAAGCGGCTACAAAAGAAATTTCGGGTGATAAATACTGCACAAGTAGTAAAATTATTCCCTTAGTTCGTTGCATGCTCTCTAAAATAACTTCAGCTGTTATAGAAGATCCCGTAGCGAAGGAGGTGCAAAAACTTGCTATTAATGAAATAAATAAAA
Source organism: Brenthis hecate (assembly GCA_951806755.1). NCBI lineage: Eukaryota > Metazoa > Arthropoda > Insecta > Lepidoptera > Nymphalidae > Brenthis > Brenthis hecate. Next base: position 5,646,344 of record OX638266.1, read on the forward strand.
GAATGGGTTCTATAGAACATGTGAGTGCTCTTGCTATCGCAAGTATTCTAGATCCACGGTTCAAAAGAATACATTTCAATGATGCAATAGCTTGTTCGAATGCTGTTTCGAAAATTAAGGATATAATGAAGAAGAATTTGCAAAGCAATGAAGAACCTGAGTCAGATTCTGATAAATCTGATAAAAATGAAGAGGTCTTTTCATTATGGACTGATCACCATAAGTTAGTGCATCGTAACTGGAAAATTAACAAATCTGAAGATGTTTTGTCTGACGAACTTTCAGTTTATCTCAGAAGTCCTGTTGGAAGACTGAACGAAAATCCGTTAGAAATCTGGAGGGATTATAAAATACAATTCCCGAAGCTGTACAAAATAGCTTTCAAGTATTTGACAATAGTTGGCACGTCAGTACCTTCAGAAAGACTTTTTTCACAGGCAGGGCTAGTTTTGACTGAACGAAGGAACCGATTGAAGGGGAAAAGATTAAGTAAACTTTTATTTTTACATAGCATTGACAAAAAATATTGGAATATGTAAAAAAAAATGTGTTGGCTGTGTGATTTTGAATTTGAATAAATATATTTCCTGCTTTTATTAATACATATTTTTGTTTTAATTAAGGCCTAACCTAACCTAAAATACGTCATGGCGAAAACAATCGATGTTTAAGAAACATCGATGTATTTCTCAATACATCGTATTACCATCGATGTGACCGGTCGATGCATTACATCGAAAAAAACATCGATGTATATTTTAAATGTCCATCCCTAGTTCATGTTTCAGTGGCCGTAGTAAAAGTTAGGTGTAGGTAGATATTATTTCTATAAGTGTACTTATTAAGTGTCGATCGCACAATTTCTACCTATATAAATAAAAACAAACAAATTCTATCTATATAAATAAAAATGAATCACCGAAATGTATGTTCGCGCATATCTTCGGATCGACCGCACCAAATTGGATAATTCTTTTTTTTTGTGTTTGTTATTGTCAGGAAGTTTTGTATAGAAGAAAATTAAAAGAATTTTTTTTTTACTAAAATAAGCTTTTTTATATCTCATGATATAAAAAGTGAGTGAGTGAAATAGTTTTTATCCCGAAAATCATCCCTTAAGGGGGTGAAAATGGGGATGAAAGATTGTATGGGAAGCAAGCTAGTTTGATATAATTATTATCAAATTATTTAAATTTTCTGTTTACATATAGCTTACCAGTATTTGTATAATATTATGGGATATCGGAGTTAATTTATTCAGGATTTGGAGCAACAATAATACAATAATTAAATAACCAAATTTTGTGTTCTAATTAGAAACAATTGATATTTTATATCAACTTACTCGTTGTCGTTACCAGTTTTATTTATAAAATGACAGATTTTTTTAACGTATACCTTTTAATTTTTAACCGATTTACTTTCCAGTTTATAAGAAGGAGCTTTACATGCGAAGCAAAGTGTATCGACAAAATTCAAATGGCATTCCCCTCACGAACACCCATTACTCGCTGACAGTGACTTCCAATTCCTAACATTTTATGCTTAAAAGAAATATAAATATCACGCAAAATATCTAAAATCAACTTTAAAATTTAAATAGCAAGACTCAATTTTGTTAAACTAAAATCTATGAACACGCCATGTCGCTTCTACATCACAAACGTTGTAACGTGAAAATTTAAAATTTCGTGTTTAAGTGAAATTTTATTGGAAATGCCTGTTTTTATTGGCCGTCTTCCAAACGATCAAATTGTTAAATTCTTGACGTGCCGGTGCTTTAATTAAGGATTTTTGTGCATGCGCCGATATATTGTTGAGTTTGTGCTTTTGCGCTTTACTTAGGCGCTTTAATGACATAAATACTTAGCAGAGTTATCCAGATTTACTTTATGCCTGAAAAATAATCCAAGAAATCTATATGACAACAGTCTTATGTCATAGGTAACTAGAAGTAATTTGTTTGTAATCAGTGCCGGATTTAACCTTAGCGCCGCCCCTGGGCATAGTAAAAAATGCCGCCCAATTATTGAAATTTTGCATAAAATGGGTAAACTTTTGATAAAGTTAATTTTTTTAAATTATTAATTCTTTGTAAAATGTAAAAAAAATATTTATAAATGATTTCATTTTTTTTTTCGAATAATGTACCTACTAGAAAATTGTTTTAATTTTTTTTTCTACCGTCCTAATTTTATCGTCCCTAAAAAATTGCCGCCCTGGGCACTAGCCCCGACTGTCACTAGTGTAAATCCAGCGCTGTTTGTAATTATATTGCAGTAACAAAATATTACTTTGTAAATATAAGGGCATATCCACATCAAGTCTTTTAAACGCGCGGACGACGCACGTTTTATGAACGCGTGTCGTCTGCGCTCTACCCGTATTTGTGATATACGGAATCCGATAAAAGATACCATCGCGCGATAAGCGCACTACAAACGCTCATGAGGAGTGCAATTGTCTTTCACTTCTATTGCCAAAAGAGGTTTAATGTGTTATTTAATGTATTATTAACTGCCTCGGTGGTGTAGTGGCTAGCATGTACGGCTGCACACCCGGAGGTCCTGGGTTCGAGTCCTGGGTTGGGCCAAGTTTAGTTATTGAGTCTTTCTGTATAGTAGTAAGTCTCAGTAACATCCCGGAGTTGGGAAGTTGGCGGTGTTTGACCCCCGTGCCTCGGAGAGCATGTAAAGTCGTCGGTCCTGCGCCTTAACTCTCACCGGTCGTGTAGAGTAGTCGTCCCACCGGAGTATGAGAGTGATAGGAATAGAGAGTGCACTTGCGTCTGCGCGTACACTTCTGCACTATAATATCTCCTGCGCAGTTGGCTAATCTCAATGAGATTGGCCGCCGTAGCCGGAATCGGCTAGGAGAACATCATCAATGTATTATTAAATTATATAAAATTCTAAATACTTATTTGTATATCATAGTGGTAAGATTGGTTGATCACTTTTAATGTTAAAAGTCTTATTGTACTCCATTCCATACAAATAAAAACAATGTCTCACTATGGCTAACAAACTTGTCGCCTGAGTGAGAAGACATAAGGCATTATCTTTTTTCACAGTCCGATGGCACGCCGATAGAGATAATGCGCTGGATTCTTATATGCATAAATCTTAAGGTCAAAACATAATTAAATGGCAATTTATATTGAACTAGCGACTCACCCTCGCTTCGTTCGGGTTAGTCTCTAGGTACGTTTTAACGGTTAGTATGGAATAGATAGACTTTATATTATATATACATAGGTACAAAATAAACAGTTCTGAAATTTTCGATTTTTCAGCTGTTTTTGGGGTTTTCCTATATTTTTTAATACTTAAACTACCCCTGACACATCTCTAATACAACAAAAAAAAGAATTACTCAAATCGGTCCAACCGTTATTGAGTTTGAATGAACTATACGAGTATATAGATATACAAGGAATTCATTTATTTTTTTCGTTAAATATATAAAAGTTGCGTTTTTTTCTCTGAAAAGGCAACTATACTATAGATAAATATAAAAAGCTAAACCTTTGGAGTCATTCCAAGAAACACGAAATTTTTATATATATATATATATATATATATATATATATATATATATATATATATATATATATATATATATATGATGAATATGCAATTAATGATTTATATCAATTTAACAAAAACATTTTAATCCAATATAAAATCCTGTAACTAAACTAAGTACAACCCAAATAAATCCTATTCTTATATTAATTTTTTGTAAAATAATTATAATTCGTAAAAGACCATACCCACCTAATTTTAATATAATAGCAGCTAAAATTATAGAACCAGAAATAGGAGCCTCAACATGAGCTTTTGGTAATCATAAATGAACAAAATATATTAAACCAATATATATATATATATATATATATATATATATATATATATATATATATATATATATATATATATATATATATATATATATATATATATATCTTAATCATAATTTTAGACAGCAATTGGCCCAAGGATCAAGGTGATTTTTTAAATACTTAGGGGTCACAGTGATATAGGCTGCTTTGTATCTCGGCCCTATTATAAAATAGGTAAAAAGTTAGATATTTTATAAGTAATATTTAAAATATATTATTATATAATCGGTATTTTAAAAATTACCGCTGCGATTTTGTATTAACAAGAGATGCGATTTTGTATTTCAGATTCATCTGAACTAGCACTACGAGTATTGAGCACAGGTTTATTACTGGAAAGAAATTAAAATTTGAAGCTTTTATTTATATCCATTTTAAAAATTACATCCACTTTGACCTATTAGAGTCCTGTTTTGCTAAACTTTCTAACGTCCAGTACACTAATTCGATTTCTAGCGAGTACTACAAACTCGTGTCGTGCAAAATTCAAATTAAGTTTTAATAGCTTTTCCAAACTAGAGCAACTTCCGATCGGCCCTGGAGCCGGCGGTACATTCGATAAGTTCATTTGATTACTTTTAGTTTCTGAAAATTTTCATCATCACTGTATTTTACAAGAGCAAAGTTTTAGTTAGATCAGAAAAAATTTTTTAGTATTTTAAAAATATGTATGTATGTATATAAGAATATGTGATGTTCATTGTTCACGTTTATACACATGGTCCTTGAAATATATAGAGCTTACACAAAACATTAATGAATTATTTCTCATAAATAACTCTGTCCATTAGTGGAAACCGTATTAGAATTCGTTCGGCAGTTTTTGAGTTTATCGCGAGCAAACAGACAGAAAGATACACGATGCGGGTGAGGGGGGGGGGGAGGGGAGGGTTTGGGATGGCTTTGTTCTATAATATGTAGTAATGTTATTGATTTGGCACAATAATTTATTACTTCATAATTGAAAGGGAATGAATGTTGAAAATAACATAATCAATTTTAATATCATCCATTTCATGTAAATGTTTAAATGGAATCCCCAGGACAGTAATAATGTGTACTGCAGCGTATAATAAAATACCGCGGTACAAATTAATAGTTTGCGGATGTTTTATAAAGTGTCGGGATTTACACTCTCGCCGCAACCCATAGCATGAAATGTTGACTGGCGTGAACGAGGAACGACAGGCATTTCGGCGTCAGTGTGAATGCAATTTGTCACTTTGCCACTTTGATGGTAAAACTAAATTGCTCTTTATATTATGAGGACCTAGTAATTTATTTTCCAATTTCACATATTACCCCTAGGGTCTCCATAATAACAAATCTAGACCTAGGTTTCTTTCAGATTATTGATAGCCTCACTTTAGTAAACGAAAAAAGTAAACTGAATTAACAGGGTATGATGTTTTATATTATTATCTTATGTTATTAAAGGTATGTCTATTATCTTATTAAAGGTTATGATGTTAGTTTGGATAGATATGTGCTAGTTGTAAAATTTCAGTTTTCATTAATTGTAACATACACTTTTCGTTTGAGACATTTCATCCTTACTATACGAGTAGACTCTATCCATTAATTCGATGAAATAGTGACGGTCTAACTTTTTGCATTTTCAGTTGATTCGATTACCGGTTAAGGTCACCGCTTTAAAAAAAATTAAATTTAGTTATACTTATTTAAAAAAATAAAATAATTTTTCCTTTGACTGAAACTTCATATTTTCAGTGAATAAGACACTTTTTTTCCATGTCCTGTTCCTTTATTCCACGATGTTAGAGTCGATATGTATAATTTGTAAGATTTCATCGTTTTATTTAATTCTAAGACGCAAACTTTTGTTCGAGAGATTTTATCCTTCCCATAGAATTTTTATTTGGTTCGATTCCCGGTTCAGGCAAGTTTTAAAAAAAATAATTAAATGCTGTTAATATTAATTTTGAAAATAATGAAATGTTTCCTCTGAGTAAATCTTGATAACTTTTATATTTAAGGTACTTTTCTTCCATGTCCCATCGATTTGTTCCACCCTGTATATATATATGAAAAAAATCCATTTTTTTTAAATATATAAAGTAGACTAGCATTGCCCGCGGCTCCGCCCGCGTTCAGATGACCAAAAACCAAATTCTTAGGTTTTACTTATTAGTATACTCTTACATTGCAATTTTTGTATTTTTCCTCAGAAATGAGATATTTTCCCGTGATAAAAAGTATTCTATATGTTGACCCGGTTAACCAGCTATACCATACCATACCACCATTTCGTCAAAATCCCTTCAGTGGTTTTTCTGTGATGCGGTAACAGACGGACGTCTGTCCGACATACAGACAGACAGACAAAAATTCTAAAAACTATAGATTCGTCTTCTATATCGATAATAATGTTTATTTCAAAAAGATGTTCAAAAAAAATTTAATGTACAGATTCGGCTTAGTTACAATTTTATTATATGTATAGATGAAGCCGACAGCTTTAGCTAGTATGGCATGTTAGAGTAAATTTGCACTGCATATGTAAACTTGCTTTGCATTTAAACGTCTCGGCCATACGTGTAGTGGAACACTGCTATGAGCTGTAAACAACGTCCGAGCAGATGCACTAGTATATTATGTGTTTTATTACACTGCACTGCACTTGAGATTTGTTGAGAAAATATGTATTTCAGATTAAGTCGCTTATTAATTTCTACTACATCATATCTTGCGTACTTCGTGGATCGCAGGTTCGATTCATGGGGTGTATATTTTCACTTATTACTATAGTTATGAAGTCACTACCTGCGACTTTAATAAGGTGATATATATTTTCCAGAATAAAACTATCCTTTGTGAAAGATGCTAGCCTAGCTTTAAAATGTATTGTTGTTTGTTCTTAGTTTCATTCAAATCCATTCTAAGTTACATCAATAAACTTCCTATTAAAAAAGTAATGTTACTAAATACAAATCCTTCTAAGTGATTCCCCTGGGATAACTGGGATAATAGTTATACTAAATAATGACTTGACTCGTTAACAATTTAAATACTAATTAAACCTATTCAATATTATCAAAATTGATACAATAGAACACGCAAAATTCAAGCTCATATTTTTTATACATATACAAAATATAGTTTAGATAAGATTCCATGAACAAGGTAGTTTTTGTGTCAAATTCGAAAATACAAACACAAATACCGACTGACATTTTATAAAAAAAAGTATTATTTGTGTATTGATAATAAAGCTTACATATATCAAAAATATTTGATATACAGACATGATCTCTCTACGATTTTATTATAATACTAAAAAAAGCCATCTGAGAGAATTTTTCTCTCAGTCACAGTATGTGCCAGCAGTAAATATAACGTTAAACTCTACTATCCGTGGTTTATAAGCCTATAGCATGGTAACAGATCGTGCTCTACATGCTCACGTCTCCGGTCTGTTGTCTTCGAATTGAGCACTAAATTGTTAACAGGCGCCCATCTAGCTAGAGTAATATCAGGATTTTACTAAGGACAAAAACTAAATATATAAATTAACACCGATTTTCGACTATTATATATCTTAATATATATAATTCTTCTGTAGGTGTGTTTGTTAAGCTACAGCTGACAATATTTTAAGACATGAATATCTAATAGCTAAATATGTATTTTACGTATCGAAATATATTAGATTTGCTTTGCATCGGCTGGCACCGACTTCGAAAATATCTAATTAGGTATCTATTCTAAATGAAAACCCCCGTTTAGTATTTTTTTTTCATTTTAGTGCCTGGAAGTCGTTTTTTTTTTAAGTTTTTATGACCAGACCAAGATTCGAACCTAACACAAAACATTTGCGGCCAAATAATCAAGCCATTTTTCGAGACAGTTAAATCATGATCTCATTTGTATAAGGAAAATTATATTTTTTTACTGAAATCACAAACACTGACAAACGATTTAATTTAAGCTTACCCGACCCTACTAGTATTCAACCTGGAAATTTTGAATTCCCAAGACATAAGGCAGTGATGAGGCAATAAAAACTGTCTCATTGTTACTAGAATCTCGACTGCTTGAGTTTCAGGTCACGTGCGATCTACTGTCTTACGAGACGTGTTTTGGAATTTTTGTTAAACATTTTATTTTAAAGGGAGAGCGAGCGAGCTTTACAGATCTAAGCTTTAATTAACTTGAATAGTTCAAACTGTAACTGTACAGTACATATTTTGTATCTAAACCTATACTTGTATATTTAATTAGATTTACGCGAACATTTGACATTTTATAAATATACTTCTAACTTCTAAGTTTAATCTGGTTCATGATATTTTACAACGCTTTGTTCACACATTCGATTCCCAACTTCTATACTTGTCATTTGAGTGATAGTGGTCTAGATTAAGGTAGACAAAAATATAATTTCAATACATAAAATGTACTATATAATTATTATAATCTATTAAATGTTAAATAGTACACCTAATTTTTGCCAAATTATATGTCAGTCTTACTAAGTATTAGAAAGGCGAATGTTTTTTATACGTATGTTTTATCGAGTTATTCTTCTGGTATATAGCAACGTATCAACTTCATTTTCGTATGCAGATAGTTTGTAGGCACATGTAAAATAACCTTATAGGTAAATGTAAAAAAAAATATTTTTAGCTTTGATAAAATCTTTAGCAGGTAATCTTTGCGAACTGTTATATCAGTAGATTCATGTTGCTCAGTAATCTAATATATGTATAAATATCTCGTGTCACGGTGTTTATGGTCGCACTCCTCCGAAACGGCTCGACCGATTTTAATGTTTTTTTTTTGTATATTTGGTAGGTATGAGAATAGGTAGTAAAGACTTTTTCACCCACCAACCCCCCATTTTTTAATCGCAATTTTACATAAAGCCAAGGAGTTTTTTGTAGATAGAACGCGGTCATAGCCGCGGCTTCTGCTAGTAACTTTAGTGCTTTCGTCTCTGAGATCTTAGTCAATAATAATGACTATTTCAATAAGATTATCCAAAAAAATATTTAATGTACAGATTCGACTCAGTTAAAGTTTTATTATATGTATACATAAAGTTAAACTTATTATAGAAGTAAGGACATAAATTGTATTATAAGGATCTATTTTTATCTATTTTTGATCTATTTTTATATTATTTTGTAAACAACTTCTGAGCGACACGCGAGGTTAGTACCATAAAAATATTACTAACGCACGTTCATTCGTCACTCTATATTCCATTTGACACCGTGCGTTATTTTTTCTTGAAGCAACCAAAACCTCTAACATTTACTTTTACGTGTACTTACTACATAGAAAAAATAAATTCAGAAAAAGCTTCATTGATATTGTAGTGTGTATGTGTGTAAGCCTCCCCGATACCTATATATTGTACGACCTGTTATTATTTAAAGAGTATTAAACGAACCTTGGAGCCAAACAGTTGTCATATTTAGTTCCCACATTACAATATATGCAATGCACTAATTGTAATAAATAAGTATTAACAAAAAGAAATTAATTTCGCATATATTTACAATCTAAATTCAAAATTGCTACTGAGTTATAATGTTGTTCCTTGCAAGTGTCGATATTTTTGTAGACGATAATTTTTAAATTAAACATTTAAAAACGCCCCAACACAGAAAAGTTACTTAAAATCCGTTTAAAATCTATGATGCAAGACAGACATACAGACAAACAAAAAGAAAGACAATGAATTAGAGCTCAACTTGAACTTATAAAACCTTTTCTCTAATTTTAAATCATATACACTGCATCGATTATGTACAAGTTACTTAAAAATATAAATTTTCCAACTTTACTATATTTGATATCATTTGTTATTTGACAAAGAAGATAAACAAAAAAACTTTTAGCTCTGATGTATGCTACAGTAGTTTTATTATTATACATTTTTATAGCGGCATACTTCACACATTTATATATTTATTTTAACAACCTATATCTAAAATCAATTAAAATTGTCCAATAGAATGGATACACGAGTACTTGCGAACAAAACCTGTTTTTGCCTTCGCATTTTCACCATCACTGCTAAAACATAAACTCAAAAATATAAGGCGTGTTTCAACAAAGAATTAAAAAAAAATAGTAAAGGATTGTGAAATAAACATTTCAGTCACGCATCACAAGTTCGGTATTAAGACAAACGTTTCGACGCGACTCCACAAGTAAATTTTGTGGCCAAAAAGTAGTAAAAGACGAAAAATTTATTCACAAAAGCATTTCTTTATAGGCCCAGATGCTTATAAGATCTAAAAATTGAATAATAAATAAATCATGATAAAAGCCAAAATATCTAATCTTCTTTAAATAAAAGCGAAATATGTACTACGAGTATATGTACTGATTAATTACTAATTATCAGAAAATGTAAGTGCTACAAACTCAAAAGGTAGTAAGATTTCTCATGGGGAATAAGGTACCTCCAAACAACGAATTTCGGAAATTTAACCCTTAAAGGATTAAAAAACGGGGTTGAAGTTTGATATGAACATCCATTTTAAAGTTACAATGAGCATAAATAGCGGATGGTGTGAAAGTTATGAGTGGAGCATCTATACTAATATTATGAAGAGGCAGAGTTTGTTTGTATGATGGCTCTAATCTCAAGAACTACCAATCTGATTTGAAAAGTTCTTTTTGCATTAGAGACCGATTCAAATGAAATTTGGTAAGAAGATAGTTTGAGACCCTGGGAAGGACATAGGATACTTTTAACCCCGGAAATCATCCCTTAAGGGGGTTAAAATGGGGATGAAAGTTTGTATGAGGAATCAACCTATAAATAAACTAACCGAGTGGAGCCGCGGAAAACGCTAGCATTTTCTATAAAATGATCCCTATATATGAATAAAATAAATAGTTTTGTTGCTTGTATGTACGTAAAAATTCCAAAGTGATATTTATGTGTAAATAGCACAACAACTAAGTTTCTTTGAAACTTTCACGTTTCACAGTCGTAGCAGAATTCATTGAATTATAATTCAATAAAGCTTATAAGTTCACTGAAAGAATGTAACAAAGTGACATTGCGTCTTCTTAGATATAAATAAATAAAATTTAAATTAAAGTAGGCTAAGATGTTAAATCTATACATATAATAAAATCGTAACTAAGCCGAATTTGTACATTAAATATTTTTTGGAAAATCTTATTGAACTAAACATTATTATCGATACAGAGGCCGAACCTATAGTTTTTGGAATTTTTATCTGTCTGTCTGTCTGTTACCGCATCACAGAAAAACCACTGGAGGGATTTTGATGAAATTTGGTATGGTGATAGCTGGTTATCTGAGTCAACATATAGGATACTTCTTAACGCGGGAAAATATCTCATTTTTGAGAAAAAATATAAAAACTGTAATGTACGAGTAAGAGTATACTACTATGTAAGTCCTAAGAATTTGGTTTTTGGTCATCTGAACGCGGGCGGAGCCGCGGGCAATGCTAGTTATTTTATAAGTTATAAATCACTTCTTTCTACTTTATGCAAAAACCAGACCTTTTGAATTCTAGACAAGTTAATTTTATCGAGTTTTTATACTGGCTACCTGTGACACTGTAGATATAAACTACTACTCAAGGACATACATAGTTGTAGATACATATATCTGTACCAGCGGGCACAGGTTCAAGCCCGCTTGTGGCAAAATTTTGTATTAACTATAGTTATACCGATATTTGAATATATGAATATCCTTTCGGTAATTTTTTGCTTTCTGTTATTTTTTTCCTTTTATATTTGTATACTCCGTTCCTATGTGTGTGTGTGTAAATGTGTGTGTGCAATGAGATCTCTTCTTCATATTATGTAAGCATACAAAGTAGAAATTCTAGGTGTGTCACAACTCTCTGGTTGTAAAAGGAAATGATGAATTAATAAAATAATGAAATAAGGCATATTAAACATATTATAATCATATATTTATAGAAAATCATTTAAAGAAAGAATATAAATATTATTATATATCATTTGTCAGACAATAACAACGATTATCAGTGCAACAAACAGTTATCAGCTAACTTCATCATGTCGCTTTCAGCTAACTTCATCATGTCGCTTTTTGGCTGTCGGTGTGCGCGCGCATCGTAAAAAGGGTCAACATATTTTTATCATAAGAATACTACTGGTTGGTGGCTTCAATAATTGTGTTATTTAGCTATTCTTCATCAATATATTTTATTCTACTTGTTTAATATAACATCCCTACGCTACAATGCGTGTACAATATACTCGTAACAATCAACACAAATTAAATGAGCAAAAAATATAAGGTTTCGCTCCGGTGTAAGGAAAGGATTTTTTTATTCGATAAAACTCGTTAGTCATAGCGATGTCGTTTGTTTGAAACGTTCAATTTGCTTCAATTGAATTTATTTTCTTCATTACATTCCTTAAGAAATCGAGACTTTCACAGTTTCTTTGACATAGAATTAACTTTATCTCAGCTACTACTTATTTAATGTTTAATTCATTTATATATTCTGCCATTTTTTTTATGTTTTATGATGGCCTTGCGTCGTTCGGGTACTAAAAGTTCCTAGGGATGCCCTAGGTACGTTTTAATTTTTTTGAGTGGAACACTAATTCTTTTTCTAAAATAAAAGCAGCCTAAATTACACCTTATAATATCAGCTATTTGCCAGTGAAAGTCCCGTCAAAATCATTCATGCTGTTTCGGAGCTTAGCTGGAACAGAAAAACAAATAAACATTTTTAAAATTATATTTTTCTTATCAGCAGGTACCGTATTATAATTTCATATGCATTTACTAAGAAGTAGTTATTTTGACATTACAACAGACACTTCAATTTTATTTAGCATACGAAATAATTCTCCATTTATTTCTATCTTGATTAATGAAAAATGAATCTTCTTTACTTCAATATAAAAATATTAAGGACGCAATACTTAATTTTTGGTTTTACCGTTTTAGCTTTCTCTGCCAGAACCGTAATCTAATTACCAAAGATTGCCATCTTGGAGCTATACGAATTAAAAGTTGGCAATCTCACCCGTGTCATACGTGAATGGCGTAGACAACCAATTTGGCGTCATGTGGGGAGGAAAAATTGAAAATAGATTGATCTCGTAACTCGAGCGTGTTATGTGCAATGGCTCAGAAGGAATAGGATTACGCACGAACCAAATGTAACTCGGCTTGAGAATTCACCCCCATTTGCAATGTTTATGAGTTACGACGTGCGAAATGCAAAATCTGTTATATCTTTGTTTTGGATTTAGGGTGTCATATGGTTTGAGTCATAGGTGGTGGTAAGTTAGGGGTAGGTCACATATTGCTGACATCCCATTTGTGGCTAGGTTAGGAAATGCTTTGTAAACTATATTACTAGGATGCGATGAACATACTGATTGCTTTATTAAATAAAAACATATATTTTTACAAAAATACTAAAAAGTTTTCATATGAACTTAAATTATTGATATTTAATTTAAATGTAAAAATTTACTTTTTAAAAGTGCTTTTAAAAGTCTATATATATATATAAATATCAACATTATTATAATATTTATACTTCATTTTATTGATTTTAATATTATTTTTAAATTTAAAATGTATAATAAAATATGAGTTTAAAGAAAAGCTCATTTGTTACTGAAACACGCATTATTCAAATAAAGCATCGACGTTTTTCTTTGCATGATAGTTTGCGGGACATCCCTATTTATGATCTGTGGAGTGTAAATGTGCCATTATTCTTTGTTGCGGATTTGAGGAGTGTAATGTCTTAAAGTGATAGGTGTAGGTAAGTTACGTAAGATGCTTATATCGTTGACTTTATGAATATGTATGTTTATATACTAATTTTTTATATTAGATTTTAAGGCAGTGGTAGCTCAGTGGTAACGCGCTCGCTGGGAAAGCCGAGTGAAGCGGGTTCAAATCCTGGGTCACTTCTGATATTTCCATGTGCGAATCATTTTTAACATGATTACCACTTGTTTTACGGTGAAGGAATGTCTAAGAGAACCTAGCAAGTTTTCAGAAGACATGTAAAGTCCGCCAACCTGAACTTAGCCAGCGTTGTAGACTATGGCTTAATCAAGCTTTCAAAAATATCTGATTAGGTATCTATTCTAAATGAAAAAAAACCCGTTTAGTTATTTTTTACATTTTATTGCCTGGAAGTCGGTTTTTACTATATTTTTTTAAGTTTTTATTTGTCCATTTTTAGTGTAGACGTAATAAGCAGGTAATTTGTTACAAGAAAGTTTTTCAATAACACTTTTGATTAAGAATATTTAAAAATATAATTTATTTGTTGATTTAAAAAAAACCGCTTGAACGATTTCGATAAAATTTATATGGGACCACCTGGGAAGTATACCCTTTGAAACAAAAGAAATATTCCAAACCGGTTCAGGCGTATTCGAGTAATCGGTGAACATACATAAAAAAAAAGATTCCGACGAATTGAGAACCTCCACCTTTTTGGAAGTCGGTTAAAAATGGGACAGTATTCCTAAAACTTGACGGTAATTATTTTTTAAAATAAGAAAAGGAAGAGATTTTGAGTTAACTTATTTAGTAAAAATGTTATACGTTATAGATGGTTTACTGCTTTTGGTTCATGAAAATCACATATAGCTGTTCGCAATCACTCACATTACACTCACAGTTTTGGTTTAACTCAGTCTTTGAGCAGTACTTTCTATCACACACACTTCAATCCACTTTACTGTATGTGAAAGGGAGGGGGGGGCTGGGCGTTGGTAAGCAGTTGTGGTATGCGTAAATGCATTTTCCAACATAAAAAAAACAGCCATCCACTTGACTGAATGGCTGTGATACACAGACAGACAGACATGATACAATTATCAGGTAGCTCTTTGTTTTTGGTGCAAGAAACCCCAAAAAGCAGCTAAGGAAAGCTAAAATTAACAATAATATGCAAATATATCACTATATATTCAGATGAAGTTATTCATAATACCCCGAATTGCTTGCCACTGCAATCAACTAACTGAAAGTGGAACTTGCCGTCACATTATATGCAACTTCGACAAATGTCTTAGACTCTTCGAGAGAGCTACCTTGTCGAATTATGTAGAATATGGTACCTAGTTAAATTATATGCTTTACGTATATATATATATATATATATATATATATATATATATATATATATATATATATATATATATATATATATACATATATATATACATACGTGTACGTTATATTGTAACTCATATCCATAGAGAAATAATTTTGAATTTGGACTTCCAAATGTATGATGACATGAATGACAACCATATATCATTAAATCTATACATATAATAAAATTCTGAGTCGAATCTGGACATGAAATATTTTTTGGAAAGTCTTATTGAAATAGAGATTATTTTGGATACAGAGGCCGAATCAATAGTTTTTAGAATTTTTGCCTGTCTGTCTGTCTGTTACCGCATCACGGAAAAACCACTGGAGGTATTTCGATGAAATTTGGTATGGTGATATCTGGTTATACGGGTCAACATACAGGATACTTTTTACAGCGGAAAAATATCTCACTTCTGAGAAATAATACAAAAACTGTAATGTAAGAGTATACCTACTAATATGTAAAACCTAAGAATTTGGTTTTTGGCCATCTGAACGCGGGCGGAGCCGCGGGCAATGCTAGTCTATACATAAAATAAATTCTAAATGAGTCGAATCTGTACATTAAATATTTTTACCAAGCTTAGATCGGGATCTTATACTATTATATCTTGGTTTATACTTCAAATAGCTCAGATTAAAGATTACAAAAAGCGGTAAAGCGTTAATGACGTTCATTAATTCGTCCTTTAACGCTTTCTGTAATCTCTTATTAGATAAGAAAGCTTGAGCTGTTTTTAAATATGTTTTTTTTTTAATTCGTAATTCACAATACTAGAACAAAGTCACAAATAAAAGATATGCATAGTAAAATTATAAACAATTCATATTTTATAACATTTATTAATATCCTTAAAGTTCGAAGTTTAATCCCTCCACGACCGCGGATACGCCGGCGTGTCAGTTAACAATAGATTTCTTAGAATTTTAATTGATTTCTTAGAAATTTACCTGGAGGTGTTAAAGGTTTTCTTAATAAGCCTTTGTAAAAGTACATTTTAACAAAAGCCCAAAAAGGTACAATATTAATCTATTATTTTAATAATAAAACGGGGAAAATAAGTATATGACCTACCCTATATAACGGTAAGTTGTAACGTTGCGTATTTACTAAGCTTATAACTCGAACGGCATCTTTGGCTCAGTTTGTAGTGACCCTACTTGCTCTGCCAGCGGTCGCGGGTTCGAGTCCCGCTGGGGGCATTCATTGTGTGTTGAGCATGAATGTTTGTACTCCAGTCATGGGTGTTTATATTTATAATATGTATGTTTTTAAAGTTATATATGTATAGTCGATCAACTATCTGGTATCCATAACACAAGCCTCGTAGCTTACCATGGAACTGGATGGTGCTGTGTGTTAATGTCTCAACATATTTATTTATTTATTTATCTAAAATCGTCCCATAAATCAATCCATATTTCAAGTTAGATCTTTAACTTTGAGATAAGCTTTTATCTCAAAGTTAAAGATTTAATTTAAATACACTGTAAATTATAATTAAATGTTTATTTTATTTAAATACACACTGCGATTCGCTTACAAAGGTACAATATAATAACCATTACATTAAATTGCGGAAGTTTTAGTAGATAATGGTCTTTCATTCTCTTGACTTGGCTATTATCATGAGAAATACTATAATTAGCTTGTAAAGTTATTTCGTTTTATTAGTATTATATATACATATAAAAAATTTTGAGTCGAATCTGTACATTAAATATTTTTTGGAAAATCTTATTTCGATCGATAGGTACAGAGGGCGAATCTATAGTGTTTAGAATTTTTGTCTGTCTGTCAGGGAACGAACATCACGAGAAAACCACTAGACAGATTGATGATAGTTTGTTATTTCTGTCTGCAGTAAATCTCATCTTTAGGAAAATCTATACTAAACGTTCAACCATAACTAGGGACTGAGTCGCTAGTCCATAACTATAGGTATATAAATAGGCAAAGACAAATCAGTTCAATTTACCACTTTCTCCTTTTTTTATTAACAGAACTTTTTTTTTGTTAAGTACCTATTGACGAGTTTTAGTGTTATCAATAAAAAAAAACATTATGGTGGAATTTTGAACACTAGTAAATAATTATTTTATAGAGTAATCAAATAATAATAATAAAATATTTTCTTAGAAATTATTAAATAATAATATATACCTACAGTAAATTATATTAAATTATTCTATTTAGTTTTTCATATCTTCCATGATTTTAATGGATTGATCTTTGGGCAATTCTTTATATTATGTAGGTACTTAGAGATCGATAACGCTAAAGTTGTACTTTACACAGATTTTTAGTCTCATAAGTTACAAAATATGTTTAGAAAAGTTCAAATTGTGCTTTTTTTGTTATTATTTGTTTGATCGCGACCATCTATACAACTACTACTGCAAGTCAGATTTAAAAAATATTTTTGGCCTTGAGCGTATTTATTGTGGTTGCATTTTAACGGTAATCTATATAAATAAAAATGAATGTTGGTAAGCGCATAACTCAAGAATGGCTGGACCAATTCGGCAATTTTTTTTTCGTATGTTCCTTACGGTACACGGAAGGTTTTAATAAAGAGAAAAATTGAAAAATTAACGAAAAAAAATTAAAATTTATATGGCTAACGCTGGCTAATAACTATTTATACCTTTTTAAAACGTACCTAGCGACGAAACCGAGCGAAGTGAGGGTGAGCCGCTAGTATAAAATAAATTACTCGAGCAAAGTCGATGGAAAAAGCTAGATCAGATACAAAAAACATTGCTTCACTAAGTATATATATTTCATTTTCAATTAAATATAATTAATTTAAATTTGTTGTGACAGAATAACAAATAAACGTAATAAGTATTAACAAAACATGTCACGTTGTATTTATCAATGAAATTAGCGACGGTGTTTACTCTACAAAACGGATACGTCGTAGTTTCAGCTTAAATTAATTTACATATTTAGTTTTGCCACTAATTTTAACTATATTTGTACATACTGTGGGTTTCCCTGTGATGAACATAAACCTTTCTCACTTAGTTTATTTATGGCTTAAGCGAAAGTCTACCTAATTTTGTTGTGTTATATTTCAGAGGCGCTTAAAATATTAATTATTTTATTTTTATGATTTTGCTTTGTAAATCGTTTACTTTCTTTAAATAAATAAAATTTTAAATAAATATTAGTCGTAAAGTAACAATTGGATCCGTGGATTTGAACCCGTTTTAGTTAGTTTCCCAAGAAAACTCATTACCACTGGGCTACCACTGTCTTTAAGCATTATGATTCTATTTTTCATTAATAACAGACAATCCCATAAAATTGTCTAGTATTAAAAAATAAATATACAAATTTGCAAACTGAAAATCAAATTTAAAAGCGAGACTAACATTTAAATTAATAAAAATAAGCTTATGATATATGTATATACAGCCATTGCCGACACGTGTGTTCCGCGGCAACGTCCCGAATAATGATCAATTAGAAGCGTGTGTTACGCTAATATGATCCACCGTTTTGAAAAAATGTCGCAATCTGATTGGCCAATTTAAACCACGTCCGTGCTCGCAGTGAAATAGCAATTATTTTTATCAGAGAAAAAGTCAAACTGTTATTTTTGGGGCACGTTTTTTGAAGTCCACCGAGAGATTAAAGGGTTGTGCTCGTTAGTAGTAAATTGGCAGGCATTTAGATTTCCGCTCCTTTCTACACGACAATAAAGCGTACATTTGACATTTTATATATAAAATTGACCTTTTTTTTTCTTTTTTAGTTGAGAGAAATCTAACAAATTATGTATTTATTACTTCATATATAAAGGTCTGATATACAAAGGTCTGGTAAATTAATCGGTGTATCGGTTTCGGTTTTATTTTTACGAGATCAAATTATGCTTGGGCTCAAGTACTTTTTTACCCCCGACGCAAAAACACCCCTCGTGTTATAAGTTTGACGTCGAGGTCTGTCTGTCTCTGTGTGTGTGTCTGTTTGTGGCATCGTAGCTCTCAAACAGATGGACCGATTTCAATGCGGGTTTTTTTCATTTGAAAGCCAATTTCCTTGCGGTGGTTCTTAACTATGTTTGGTTAATATTGGTCCAGCAGTGTAAGAGTATCAGCTCTTTTCCAAAATGTTGTAAGGCATTTTGGCGTATGATTACTCGATTAAGTGCTTCACGCGTGCCAGTGTAATCGTTAAATGATAATTAATTTGCGTAGGGGGTTTTTAAACATTTTTAATTTATAATTATTGTAATTTACATTGTTATTCAACGGAGTGGACCTAAAACCATAATTTCATAAGAAAGAGCGTCATTATATAAACAAAAGCAAGGCAGCCTCAAGGCAGATCTGTAGTATAATTATCAAATCTTCATAACTATAGATTTTAAGTTGTTATTGTTTTCATTATGCACTAAAATAACTGTAGGGCGAATGCGTGAAACTCTGCCACGTGTAAAACGTTTTCCGAAAGAGTGGATATGCTTGTCAGTGTTGATTGAATTTGTCACATCCATGTCACAACAACCTTCTAGTGATGTAGTCTTGTTGGACTATAAAGGAAATTGTAGATACTTCGATTCGATATAGGTGCAGTGACATCATTGTCTTAAAGGTTAAGTAATAACAATAATGTCATACTGATCGATTTCCCTTTATTAAGGCCAATTTTACATAGATTATCCGTATTATTAATATTATAAATGTGAAAATTTGCGAGTATGCATGTTTGTTACTCTTTCACGCCAAAACGGCTGAACGGATCTAGATGAAATTTGGCACAGAGATAGATTATAGTTTGGAATAGTATATAGGCTACTTGTCATCCCAAAAAAATTACGGTTCCCGTGGGATAGGTTTCTTTTTGTAAAACTATATGAGAGCTAAGAAATAGACAGTGCACTTGTGTCTGCCGATACATATTTTTACTATCACTTATTTTCATATCGTCATTTCAAGTCATGAGTGAGATTGACCAACATCACGGAAACCGATTAAGAGAACATTATTATATGGTAATTCGAACCCAGAACGTCACAATCAATCATAAAGGCTAACTTTCCACAAAAACGGCACTATTCTTCT
The DNA here is from genome assembly GCA_951806755.1 of Brenthis hecate. Lineage (NCBI taxonomy): Eukaryota > Metazoa > Arthropoda > Insecta > Lepidoptera > Nymphalidae > Brenthis > Brenthis hecate. The sequence goes on from OX638266.1 coordinate 5,666,467, forward strand.
ACCGTAAAACATTTTTTTAAAACTATAATATAAATGTTTTAAAAAATGATTTAAAAGGTTTGATGGCAGTTTTGCACTAGATTGAATTCGGCTCGTAATACTAACTTGTGCTGGTTATTATCAATATTGAAAAAATCTTTCCATTGTGCTTCAATATTGCCAGTTATTTTTTGAAATTGTTATTGTATACTTTATTGTTCAGTGGTTGTTTTAATAACAGATTTATAGATTTTTCAATCAAATATATGCTTTAATAATAAAAAATATATACACTGCAAATATGTATTTTAAAATGTTTATGCATTATTTTGACGACACGTTTGGCTCAGTTTGTAGTGACCTTACTTGCTGTGCCAACGGTTGCTGGTTCGAGCCCCATTGGGGGCATTTATTGTGTGATGAGCACGAATGTTTATACTCCAGTCATGGATGTTTATATTTATAATATGTATGTAATATGTTTTTAAGTTATATATGTGTAATGTATCAACTTTCTGGTATCCATAACACAAGCCTTGTTACTTACCATGGAACTAGACGGTGCTGTGTATTAATGTCCCAATATATTTATATTTATTTATTTATATTCGAAAATAATTGAATATTTATTAAAGCCCTACACTCTGGTAAACAACGATAAAAAATTTTGGTTACCAATGTTTTTATTCCATGTTTTGAATGAATTTCATACTATAAGAGTATTTTATCTCTATTACTCGTATAATAATTTTTATTTTATTTTAAACTACATAGTATAAAATGAAGTCGCTTCGGCGGTCTGTGTGCTTAGATCTTTTCAACTACTCCACGGATTTTAATGCAGTTTTCAGCAATAGATAGAGTGATTCAAGAGGAAGGTTTATATGTATAATACATGCATATTATAATACGGAATAGACGAGAAATTCAAAAATTTGTATTTCGTACTAACTGCTAAAACGTACCCGAGTGAAGCGAGGGTGAGTCGCTAGTTTTAAATGAAACTATCTTTTCGGATTATTTCACGAATTTATTTTGATTTTTGATTTCCGACGTTTCGAATGCTTTACAGCAATCATGGTTACGGGATTTCACACATTGCATTGTCGGGAACCAAAAATCAAAATAATTCGTAAGTCTAAGAAAGTATTAATTAAATTTTATATTAGACAGTATAAGTATTATGAATCGAACTTGTATTGTAAATACTAAAGTATGTTTGTGTATGTATATTTTTACTTCTTCACGTTGAAACGGCTTGTCCGATTTGGATGGAATTTTTAGTACATAGACTAACCTGGCATCCGAGAGAAGCGAGGGTAAAATCGCAAGTCTACTATAAATATGCCTAAATTAGAATTCAAACCTATAACTTAGTGTGCTAAAAAGCTTCTTTGTCATTCAAAGTTTTTTAAACTTTCACATAAATCTTCAAAGATCCACAAAACGGTGGAACAGGGCTAGTGATGGATGCGGGAACTTTAAGAGAAAACAAAAAGGGTGTTCTTGAACAAACGGCAGTATCGAAGCAATAGTCTATTGGAAGTTAAGTCGTTAACAATTCGCAACTCAAACGGCAATGCTTAAACTTCTATTTTTATATTTTTTGGGTAAACAAAAATAGAAATTGTACTAAGTATATAAATGTACTAGCTTTCGCCCGAGGCTCTGCTTGCATAAATTAAAACGAACAGATTTTATTGAAATTTTCATTTCCTTTTCTAAAAAAATCCTTTCTTAACGGATATTTTTTGATTAAACCAATATATTAATAGTTATTTACATATTCTAGTATTTATATTTTCTGAGATTAATCAGTGATTGGTATTTCACTTATATAGACAAGCGACTAGCCCTCGCTTCGCTCAGGTGCGTTACTTACTCGTTATAAAGCCTATATGTTACTCCACGTCATCTATATAATACATAGATTTCATCAAAATCTGTCTTGTTGTTGTAACGATGCTGAAGCGTGAAGAAATATGAATGACTATACACAAAGATTCGCGATTATTTTAGTAGACAGATTGCAAGAGTACTGTCAGCATTTCTGTTCGCGTTTTTACTTTTGGAGTCTGCAACTACTATAGATGATTCTAACAGGTAATAAAATTATCTTTTCGGGTTCTTTCGCGGATTTATTTCGATTTTTGATTCCCGACGTTTCATATTAGTGATCATGGTTGCTGTAACGCATTCGAAACGTGAAAATAAATTCGCGAAATAATCCGAAAAGATAGTATTATTTAAAAGGTATATGTATAATATACGTGAGACTACAAGGTACGTAAACCAATATGAACTATTGATACAAGTGGGAATAGAAACAACTACAGTTTATTTGGCACGTCGCGGTCGCTCAAAAAGTTTGTCGTGTGGAAATTTATATAGCAATATGACTCCAACAAATTACCTCCCCCGTCCATTTAAAGAGAATCATATGAGAGTTGGGATCGGGTCGGTCTCTAGGGAAATGAATGGCGACATATTCTACAACCTTTGTTATTGGAACAGTCACGTTATATTTTCGATGAGTAGCAGAAATAAGGCATTCTACATATTTAAATAAATTTGAAGGGTCAAAATACAAAAAAAAAAAAGTACACTATGGAGGTTTTAGTTGAAAACGTAAGATGATTTAAAACGGAGCCATGATTTATTGTCTATAATTAATATTATAAAGAGGTAAAGTTTGTGAATTGTGAGTTTGTGACGTTATAGGGGGTAATCTCTGGATCGTCTAAACCGATTCAGATGAAATTTGGTAAGAAGATAGTTTGAGACAATGGGAAGGACGTAGGATACTTTTTATCCCGGAAATGGGTGAAAATGGGGATGAAACTTTGTATGGGGAATCAACCGCAACCCGCAAATCGCTGGTGAATATATACATGTTATAAAGAAGAGAAGAATATAATAGCCCCCTATATTCATTTTGTTTGTTTGTATGCATAGAGGATAACTTTTGGAGTTAATAAATCGATTTTGGAACCTCTTCAAATAAATCAGAAAGTTACATTTTATTTTATTGTAGTGGTATATATGTAGTACCTACATGGCAAAATGTTACTGATTATTTTATATTATTCAAGTAGACACATTTTTTCAAAGACTTATAATTCTTACTCCACTCCGATCTAGGATTTATAAGATATTTCAATGTCTAATTTACAAAATAAAAAAAATCTATTAGCAAATTTTAGGCATCTATTAAGTATAAAATATACAATTTTAACTCTACATGCCTTGCAAGGTAGCCAAAAATAATAATGGTAAATGCCTAGTATTTTCGATTGTTCCAAAATAACCGCTCCCTTCATAGACACAAGTTCTATTCTCAAATGTGCCCCCAAAAATAAGTACCTTAAATATAAATAAATTATTTGTACATTTCTAAATACTCGGTTTCTATTTAGTGAGACGACTAATTTTAATTAATCATATTGTATGGAACTTAATATCATGGGAGTTCTCTTTGGGCTTACTACACACTGTCACTAAAAATATTTTTAATATTGTTGCGAAACCTGCAAAAACCTGAAAAATCTGCAAATGAAAACATTATAACTCAGTATTGCGGTTAATTATGTTTTATTTTATTTTATATAAAACTCAATTTATACGAAGTAATTAATTTTAATCCGAGCTACAATATTGTTCTTTGCAGGTGCCGTTATTACATATGAACCATTTGGTGTAGCTATATAGAAAATCTACCTACTTATTCAGTCTTGGCCTTTTGAACTACTATCTTGCAATAATACTTTAATATATTTAAACTCACGTTTAAACAAAAATTTAATAAACTATAATGAAATCTCTCACAAGTATCCTGTTATAGATATATTTTCAAATACAATGTACAATTTTAAAAGAAATCTTAAAGAAATCATTTAGTGTTACATTTCATTTTTTTGTTATTGTCATTTAAATAGAGCATATGTACCAAATACGTTTTAATATTTAAATTATAAAATTGTTTACCTATGTATTTATTACCTAGTTATAAAATGTTGTGCATGCCTTTAATTAAGAGTAATATACAAAAAAAGAAATTGGTTAACGTTATTTTAGTAATTAAGTTTGTGTATGTACTCTAGTTGGTAAGCTTTATTCAATCAATAATTTAAAAAATAAATATCAGTGGCAACACACACTAATGTTGCCATTGTTGCTTTAGACAGATCAACAAACATATTTGTATTTATAATTAGTAAGCAACGAGTTTAAATATTTCGCCCGTTTTTTATTTTTATTATAATATATTTTTTAAACTATACACAAATAACTGATTATTTTCTCATATAGGTATGCAATGATATTTATTTATATTTTAGAAAATTAACAAACAGTGAAAAATTTACATAATAATCGAAAGTCGCCCATCAGTTTGTTCTGAAATATTTAAATCAAATTGTTTTTTTTATTTTGTTTACGTAATTTTTTTCTTGTAATCGTACTAAAATATCTAATTTATAATACATATATATTAATTTATCTTGTAATAAAAAAGAAACTCCTTATTTTTACTAAAACTATAAAATCCAAGTTTCTTTATAAAATTTTAGAATTCACATCAAAATAGTACAAGTTGAGTACTCGAGCCTTTTACAAAACTGAAGAGGAGAGCTTTGGAATTCAGTTTCTATGATGAATGAGACCTCATAATGTTGGCTTACTATTTCGAATCATGAAAATGTTTGTTGGTTATAACATCATTGCTCTGCATTTTCTACCTGCTTTGCATTCTATTGTACTGGAAATTGAGTGTACAGTTCTAATTCACTTTTTTAATTTTCAATGAAAATCGGACAAATGAAAATGAAAAGTCTATTTCGTAGAACGTAATTCTCATATTATGACTTTAACAAGTTTATTTTGGGTGAAATGAGATTATTTATCTATAAAAAAAAAAACTAAATCTTAAGTAATTTTAAAGTTCTTACCATTTGGTTGGTTAAAATGTTCAAATTATTATATAGTTCGAACTTTTAGAATTGATTAATTTATAGTGCTAAGCTTATTTAATTACTATAACGATTTAATAATAGTAAAGAGCTACTGAAAAAGATCCAATTTTTATCTAATTCATGACAAATGGTAGGGACGGCTGTAATATTAATTAGTCTAAAATGAAACCAGTTGTGAAGTATTAAATATCTGTCTGTTCTCATTCACGCTTAAACCGCTGAACAGATTTCGATAAAATTTGGCAAAGGCATAGATTACATCTTGGGGATGGGTATAAGCTAGGCACCTTTGATCGAACCCCGTTACCACGTGAGCGAATCCGCTGGCAAAAAGGAATATTTAATAAAAATATTTTTTAAGGTTTTTAACAATTATTTTTAGTATTAATACCTCGCCAATGTTTCATTAAGGAATCTATCAGCGATGTATTATTATTTACTGGCGTCGTAAGTGCAATATCGCGTTTAATTTTCTTCGGTATTAAGACAATCTCGTGGGATATATCGATACATGCAAGGAAAAACATTGTAACTCAGTACTTTAGGAATTTCTGAATTTAAACATAATATGTATGAGATATTAATTTCTATTTTCAAATTATCTCGGAACTAAGTTACAATATTGTTTCTGGCTGGTTTCGTGAATAGTATCGAAATTTTAAAAAGAAGTCGTGACGTTTTCATATCATTTACTTATTACTAGGCTTATTAGTCACTATTATACGAGTATGATCTGTGGACTTACTGTTATTATAAATGCGTCAGTTTGTATATGTGTATGTTATTTCTCCGCACTGAAACGGCTGCGCATTATTTGATGAAGTTTTGTGTACAAATAGATTATGAATAACACATAGGTTCCTTATAAAATTTGCAAAAATATAAATGGAAAAGTCATCGGATCTGAGTGAACCGAAGGTAAATAGCTACTTTTTTATATTTATTTAATTATTCCAAGTGTCCGGATTAAACTTACACACCAATAAACCTTTAGATAAGTTTATTATTTTTAGTTCTTCGGTGGCGCCTAGATGGCGTTGTTAGGTTTATGCAACTTTCTGAATCGCGCTATGGTTTGGTTAGACTGTAAGGTATAAGTTATTTAAACATTATTTTTTTTGTGTGAATCGTTTTTACGAGGAAATAGATACTTAAATTATACTAAGTATTTTATTTCGTGCATAAGCGCCTGCAGGACTTTTGTTCACCAAGCCTTCGGAACCGTATGTCACGGTACAGATGTCCCGAGTTTCATTCCGAGGGATTCACATTACTCTGAATATTTCGCTCTTGACGTAATGTCTGAAATATAAAAGAGGCATTCTCTTGGAGGCTGCAGACGTCATGGATCTAGGATGAATGAAATGGACGATTTACATTATGAAAAAATTCATTTGCTATTATCTCAAATGGAAAAAAAATTACTGCATTTGTATTGATTTAAATAATTATTATTTATCAGTATATGTAGATGGATATAGATAATATGTTGGGACATTAACATACAGCACCATCTAGTTCCATGGTAAGCTACGAGGCTTGTGTTATGAATACCAGATAGCTGATATACTACATATGTATAACTTTAAACACATATTTATATATATATTATAAATATAAACATGACTGAAGTGCAAACATTCATGCTCATCAGAAAAATGAATGTTCCCAGCGGGACTCGAACCCGCGACCGCTAGCACAGCAATAGTAGGGTCACTACAAACTGAGCCAAACGTGTCGTCAGAATATGTATCTCACACAATAATCGGCTTACTTTTTACACGATATGAATCCTAGTTATTTCAGGATAAAATGAAAACAGTAGGTTGAAAAGAATGTAATGAAGAAAGCTGTGTTAATCGTGGTATTACTTTTTTATGTATGAAAAAATCCTGTAATCTTGGGAACTAAGTTCTTGTCGTGACAAACGAGCGGTGTAATCACTTTTTGCGATCTGTGAACACTGTACCTAAGTTCGTCGGTTGATACATCTATACATATAATAAAATTGTAACTAAGCCGAATCTGTACATTAAATATTTTTTGGAAAATCTTATTGAAATAGACATTATTATCGATATAGTGGCCGAATCTATAGTTTTTAGAATTTTTGTCAGTCAGTCTGTTACCGCATCACGGAAAAACCACCGGAGGGACTTTCATGAAATTTGGTATGGTGATAGCTGGTTATCCGGGTCAACATATAGGATGCTTTTTACCGCGGGAAAATATCTCATTTCTGAGAAAAAATACAAAAACTGCATTGTAAGAGTATACTAACATGTAAAACTTAATAATTTGGTTTTTGGTAATCTGAACACGAGCGGAGCCGCGGGCAATGCTAATACATAATATGTTTGTACATGTCAGAATGTACAGTATACGAGTAGTATTGTTTTTATGGCAGGCCCACTTCTTTGTTTAAAAATTTTCTGTTATAAAATGTAAATGTAATAATATAAACTAGAATTCATTTCTTCCTACATCTTCATTCCTTTGCCACGGAAATTATAAAGGAAACTCCTAGGAGGATCGCGACGTCGCGTCGCTACAATATTTGCACTCTTTAAAATACACCATTATACTAAGGACTATTTTTCAAATTGTTTTAAAATTATGTACATTAGTTTAGTTTGAATCTATATATACCAAAATACTTAATAATTTCTTAGATTTACACGTATATTTGACATTTTTAATACCTAAAACAATCTTTTCGGATTATTTCACAAATTTATTTTGATTTTTGGTTCCCGACGTTTAAAATCCTTAATGTTTAAAAAAATCAGCATCAAATTATATATAGACGTGAAAAATGTTTTCGCAGTTATAATATTCGTATTAATCAATTAAAGACGTTTTATTATATAATTTGAATAACAAAAAAATATAAACCGACTTCAAACAAAAGCACTAAAAAGTGAAAAATAACTGATTGGTAGTTTTCATTTACTATATATGTATTTATTATATTAGGTATGCCTAATCAAATATTTTCGAAGTCGGTGTGCTTTGCTTTGTATGGGCTGGCACCGATTTCAAAAATATTTGATTAGGTATGTATTTAATAGGTAGGCTTTAATTACTTAGCCAAAGCACACCGACTTCGAAAATATTTGATTAGGTATGTATAGTAAATGATCACTACCAATCAGTTATTTTTCACTTTTTAGTGCTTTTGTTTGCAGTCGGTTTTTATTTTTTTGTTAAAAAGTTTTTATTTTTCCCTTTTTAGTGTAGACAGTAGTAGCAAAGTAAGAATTCCAACGTGTTAGGCTTGTCAAATCAAACAAAATAAGCCCAAACTCAAAGTATCTACTATTAGCCGTTGAAGAGTTCCACCTATCCACCTTCTGGCCTTACCATCAGATCAGGTCAACAATACCGAACCACTGTACTATCAACGGAAATAAAAACACTTGCAAATTTAAAGTTAATATGACAATTAGAAGTAGGTTAAATTAATCATTAGCTATTTTTCCACCCTTAGGGGTGGTATTTTTTTTTTGAAATTTAAATGGGACCAATCTGAAAGTATACACTTTCAAACAACACAAAAATTGTCCAAATCGGTTAATAAATGGCGGAGTTCTGAGGTAACAAACATAAAAAAAAATACAGTCGAATTGAGAACCTCCTGCTTTTTGAAGTCGGTTGAAAATATTTAAGTACTTATGATCACCCCATCCAATGGACTGGTTAAGACCCAGGTAGTTTGATAAATAATTTTAATGCTGAATAAAAAAAATTATTTCGAATTTGTTTGTTTGTTTGTTTGTTTGTTTGTTTGTTTGTTTGTTTGTTTGTTTGTTTGTTTGTTTGTTTGTTTGTTTGTTTGTTTGTTTGTTTGTTTGTTTGTTTGTTTGTTTGTTTGTTTGTTTGTTTGTTTGTTTGTTTGTTTGTTTGTTTGTTTGTTTGTTTGTTTGTTTGTTTGTTGTTGTTTGTTTGTTTGTTTGTGTTTGTTTGTTTTGTTTGTTTGTTTGTTTGTTTGTTTGTTTGTTTGTTTGTTTGTTTGTTTGTTTGTATGTTTGTTTGTTTGTTTGAATGCGCTAATTTAAGGAACTACTAATCCGAATTGTTAAGTTTTTTTGCAATAGATATCCCATTTATTGCCGAAGGGCTGGCTGTATATCATATTATATATTATAGCCTCTCTATTCCATATTTACCATTCCAAAGGTACCTAGGAATAAACCCGAGCAAAGCGACGGTGAGTCGCTAGTATATTGTAGTTTAATGGAGTCTTTTACTGTTAGCATTTAAATTCTTTACAACATTTTAAAGCAGTTTAGTGTAGTGAGTGTAAACATCAAGCGTCCGTGAAATTATGAGAGCTCTACTATTTTTATGTAAATAAATGTATGCAACTGTTTCTAGGAAGTCAGCTTCGGACGTGCTCCTTCAGAAATTTAAATTCAACATTCCACTTACGTGCATTTCTTTTTTAACTTTAAGGTACTATTTGTTTTGAATGAAAAATGTTAAGAATTAAGTCTAAATAAGGTTAAAATTTTCATATTAAGGTACGAATGAAAAGCATTTTAACATAGTGTTACTTTATATTTAAAAAAAAAACGGCTGTAATAATGCTGTTACGGAATAGACAAAATCAGACATAAATCCGTCACCCAATTATCATCTCCAGGTAAATTTCTAAGAAATTAATTAAAATTCTAATGCCCGATTTCACCAACAACCCATAAGCTACCACCTACGTATGAGATCCCTAGCTTAAAAGTCCCCTAAACTAGCCCCTAAATTAAATTTCGTTTTACGATCGTCTTTAAGCCCATATTTCGAGCACCTAAATTTAGGGGGCCTTTTAATATTTAGGTGACCCCTAACTGTCGGTGAAACAGAAACTGTCCCATAATAGCCCCCTAACCATGCTTAGGGGATCCCTTAAACTTAGGTGACGTTGGTGAAATCGGGCATAAGAAATCTATTATTAACTGACACGCCGGCGTGTCCGCGGTCGTGGAGGGATTAAACGTGTAATATACAATACCTAGATGTTATAGAGAAGAATGACCTATTTTATTATTTTTAATCAGCCATTTTCAACCAATACGTTTTAATTAGCAATGTTATAGTAAAATACATTGGCTTCGAACAAGTAATGAATATAAGTGAATTGTTTCGTACATACAAATATTGTATTTAATCAGAACTCCCAACAATAAATACTGTTCGATGAATAAAATAAAATTATTTTCTCTTTATTGGAGTATTAATTTGCAAAAGCGTCGCAATTTTTCGGAACACGTTACTTTCGACCAATATCAATATTTCTGAAAACAAATTAAATTATAGGCTCAAATTTTCTAAATAACAAAACTACTTTATTCATTGTCAACTTAAATTAAAACTGTGTACTATTTTGTGCTTAAAACAAAGACTTTGAAGTCTTTTTAGTACTCAATGGCTTATCATATCTATGTACTAGCGACTCACCCTCGCTTCGCTCGGGTGCGTTCGTAGGTACGTTTTCATTTTTTTGAGCGGAACCCTAATACTTTTTCTAAATTAAAAGTAGCCTATATTACTCCCTAAAATATCAGCTATCTTCCAGTGAAAATCTCATCAAAATCAGTCCAGCCGTTTCAGAGATTATCCGCAACAAACAGACAGACAGACAAAAATAAATAAATTAAAAACCGTATATAATTTCATGTGCATTTAGTAAAACGCAGTTATTTTGACATTACAGACAGACAGTTCAATTTTATTTATCTGTATAGATGACGATTCGTGAAGCGACGCTAATTGGGATCGTTGGTCCGCTTAGTGATCTTAGGAACATTAATATGTTTCATACCGATTTCAAACAGTATTACATGCATGGGCATATGTTGACAGTGGTAGCCCAGTGGTAACGAGTTTGCTTGGGAAACTAAATGAAGCGGGTTCAAATCCTAGGTCTCGCACCTGATCCCCCTTGTATTAAAGGGAGGCCCGTACCGAACAGTTGAACGTTAAAAAGACAGAATATATACAATTGAGTATATAGCATATGAGCATGAGCATGAGATATAGTATATGTACGCACGGACATTTACCATTTTAATTTTTTATGAAAAAATATTATCACTAACATATTATAATACAAGTATCATATTAGGCACTTATACAGTCTCGTCGTTCTCCGATTCCAAGAATTTGTCATATCTATCATATTCTTGAACAACTAAAAACTCAAACTTGAACGCTAAAACTACAAAAAAATACTCTAAAAAGGTAGGTTTCATACAAACTTGCATCCCCTATTTGATTGAGGGATGAATTTCGAAAAATTCAAGTAATTCTGAACATAAATATTTTTTTGGGTTATATTATAACGTGTTTTCTCGTGGGGATGAGAAAATCCCGCGGTAAAAAGTAGCCTAATATGTCACTCACTTATCTACACAAAAAATCACGCCAATCCGTCACTCCGTTTCGACGTTAAAGAAGGACAAACAAACAAAAACTTTCAAATCATTATATTAATATGGATACTTACTATATAATAATCGTAACATCTAAGAAATTGAATAAGATGTTAAAGTGCGCGATGACAGAGCTGCTATAAACAAATTACAATTTTAGAAAAGGAATATTACTAGAGTTTCATTCCAAGAAGACGCAACATTATTGTATGACAATATTTTATATATTTTTAAAGGATACCTGAAATGTACTCAACATTGGTATTTTTATTTACTTTGTATTGAAAGTAGAATAGTAAATAATAAGAATTCGTATTATTTCGCTCAAATATATATATATATATATATATATATATATATCGATTTCACTTGTAAAATTTAGTAAGAAACCTCTTTTATTTATACCTGCGTAATATATCCTGTACCAAAGCAATATTATATAAAAACTTTTGAAAAATAAATAAATAAAAAACACTAAAAAGTAATAAATAACTGATTGGTAGTTTTCATTTACTATAGATACCTAATCAGATATTTTCGAAGTCGATGTGCTTTGATTCGTATCGTCTGGCACCGAAATAAAATAATTATAAAGAAAATACATTGTAATTACTAATATACTTAATTATATATACTCGTAAAAAACAAATGTGTAGATAAATTATTGTTATAAACAAGTCCGCGTGGTAATGTGGTAATACCGATGCTCTGGGCCTAATTTTTTGTCACTAATACAGACAATAAGACGAGGTATTAGGTTTTTATAAGAATTGATTTGGCATCTTGAACCCTTGGCCCATGCCAAGCATTTCATAGCCAATAGTATATAGATGTAAGTAATAATAAATCATTTATAACTATTTCGTGTTAGCCGTTTTGGGGTGCACAAGTTTGCTGTAAATCGTTGGAATCCTTGGAAACAATAATTATAAATTAAAAATTAAAAAAAAACCCCTACGCAAATTGTCATTAAACGATTACACTGGCATGCGTGAAGCACTTCATCGAGTAATCATACGCCAAAATGCCTTACAACATTTTGGAAAAGAGCTGATACTCTTACACTGCCGGACCGATATTAACCAGGAGAACCACCGCAAGGAAACTGGCTTTCAAATGAAAAAAAAAACCGCATTGAAATCGGTCCATCCGTTTGAGAGCTACGATGCCACAGACAGATACACACACAGACAGACAGACATCAACGTCAAAGTTATAACACCCCCCTTTTTGCGTCGTGGATTAAAAACAACAGAAAACTGCGAAATATCAGACAAAAATAATTTATTTAAAATTAGCGACTCATCCTCGCTCCGCTCGGGTTCTTCCCTACTTACGTTTTGTTGTTTAATATAGATCTTAGAGATGAGATATTTACTACAGTAAAAATATCTTATATGTTGACACAGATCCAGATCAGCTATCATCATACGCAATTTCACCAAAATCCGTCCAGTAGTTTTTCCGTGATGCAGTCACAGACAGAAAGACAGCCAAAAACTCTAAAAACTATAGATTCGGCCTCTGTATCTATAATAATGACTATTTCAATGAAAATTTCCAAAAAATATTTAATGTACAGATTCGACTCAGTTACAATTTTATTATACGAGAATGTGTAGATGTCAAATATTCGTGTAAATATTAAAAAAAAAAATTATACAAAAACTGGACACAATCAATGCTACTTTTTAACGTAATAATATTCAAAACCTAGTCGTATCCTCATAAATAACGTTATAGAAAGATACATAGAACGGTAAGGCTTAGAAAGGAACCCAAGTAATACAAAACTTTTACGTATTCTTCTGACAGTTGCACAATGTAACACAAGTTTCCCTTAACAGCGAACAAAGTAGTTAGTAAAGCTTGTATATTTTAAACTTAGAGCTTTGTCATTGGAAAATTAACTTTATTACAATGGAACAAGGTGCTCGAATATAATACATGTGCTAATGGGAAATGTATAAAAAGTACGCGCTATGCTGACGAATGGCGACCGCGATCCTTCAGACCCACAAAGGAACCTCAGCATTGTGTTTCGAGTATTACCACTGGTGCTAGCGTCGGTTCAATTTATTAGAGAAGAACTTGCTTTACTGTTATTTATTCCAAGTGGTTGGAATTCGACCATATTCATTATTTATCGAATAATGAAAATTTTGAGGAAAACATAATAATGAATAGAATTTACCTACTATATAAAAAAAGTAATTGGTTCCTAAAAAAACAAAAAAAAAAAAAAAACAAAAATCAGTAGATGAACAAAGGAGAAAGAGGTACTGAATATGTAGATATAGTGTGATATTCAATTTTAAAAGTTTAATATTTAAAGTTTGCGCTATAAAACTTTTTGTTAACGATCGATTAGTTTTAACAAATCTTATTCATATACCTATACATATATTCGATGTTTTGTAAATATCCAAATACTAAGAAAAACTTTTAAAATATAATTAACTAGCAATTCACCCGCGCTTCGCTCGGGTTCGTCTCTAGATACGTTTTAGCGGTTAGTATGGAATATATACACTATATATTATATATACATAGGTGCAAAATAAAGAGTTTTCAGTTCTGTAATTAAAAACTCTTTATTTTGCACCTATGTATTATATATAATATATAGTGTATATATTCCATAAGTTCAGTAACTTTTCGAGTTGCTTTTATGGGTTTTATACTTAAGCCACCACTCCCCCAATCAAAAAAGAAAGATTCAAATCGGTCCAGCCGTTTTTGAGTTTTAGCGAGACTAACGAAATTTAAAATAATTCATTTATATATATATATATATATATATATATATATATATATATATATATATATATATATATATATATATATATATATATATATATATATATATATATATATATATATATATATAGATGAATCATCATCTATATATATATATATATATATATAGATGATAGATAGATAGATATCCAAACAAAAATGAAATTTCATTTAGGTTTGTGCCTTATTTAACTTGGACCATCAAATAAGACGCAGTGCAAGTTGCTACGTCTTTTGAACTAGCATACATTGAAACCTAACCATGCAAATTATGAGGTATGCTTCGCGCTCTCCCACTTGTTTTCTCTGTGCTGCTTGTAAAGTGATTTGGATATCATTTATAAATTTCTAAACAGATAAATCTTACTAGAATAACATAACTATGAATAATTTTTAAACGTGTCTTTGGCCACTTACGATTTACAATATTTTAAGATTTGAGTATTTAATAGGTAAATATGTGTTTTACATATCGAAATAGGTTTACTAGATTTGCTTTGCATCGGCTGGCACCGACTTCGAAAATATCTGATTAGTTATCTATTCTAAATAAAAACCCCCGTTTAGTTATTTTTTACATTTTAGTGCCTGGAATTCGTTTTTTTTTATTTAAAGTTTTTATATAGTCTACTTTTTGAAGAAGATTATAAGTAATCATTTTATATTATAACCACATTTAAATAAATAAGCTACACGAGTAGAGTCGCAGGCAAACAATAACAATAACAAGACATGCAGGGATTATTTTTATATATTATTTTCTATAAGCTTTTATGTCCCTTTAGATAACAATTTTCGTAATATTCTTACAACATTTTTGTATTGTGTAAGGAATATAATATCATCTAATCGCCGTGCCCGTCAGTCAGTCAAAAAATTGCTTCGTATTGTTATACTGTTATTTCTTTTATCATTGTTATAGTTTCTCCAAAGTGTACAATCTTTAAGATGTTAGAAATGATACGTTATATATGAGAAAGTAAATTTTTACTCTACGTTTTTGTGCCTGAAGTACTCATTTATATTTTTACAGAAAAATAAAAAATAAAGCATTAAAAAGAACTACAAATAAAAAAAAATTGAATAACTCCCGTGGGTTTTGAATTTTTTTATTTGATGTTTATTTCATGTCTCAATTTTTCGTTGTGGGGTTTTTGCATTTTAAATTTATGTGTTATTTGTGGCTTTTTAAATTTTTAATTTTAATAGTAAATGCAATACATTTATTTAAATAAAATAACTGTTTCGGAGAATCATGTGTATACTTTATCGCTCCCTGGCAGTCTGTAGCGTTATAAAACTTAGGTAAGAACATGCTCAGGAATGAGACTTACACAAAGCAAAAAACCGTTTTAAAATCGGCCTAGCCGTTTACGAGAACAATGGTACCAAACACACACAAACTCCTCTTACCCCAAACGCATATATCATCTCCGTGACCGTCGCGGGTAAAATTATGCGCATAAATTGATAGAAATTTCTATTTTCTTCTACTCTGCTAGATGCCGATATGGATGCAGGATGCATGAACGTACAGATAAATGGATGTTTCTTCACTTTCATGAAAAAACTAATGGATTTTGATGAATTTTGCTCACAAATATAATTTGTAAAGATATATGACACAAATAAATTACACGGGCAGAGTTGCAGGAAAACGTGAAAGGTAAGCATCTTATGTATATTATTGACAACAATTAATTTTCATTCTAATTTATACAAGTTTCTTATGAAAACTTTAGTCTAGAACCTTCAAAGCTTAACTTTTCTGAAGTTATTAAAATCTTCTATAACATTATACTCTAAAGGGCGATATCTTAAACAAATGGCGTATCGGTCCATAGGGAATAAATAAAAGGTAACTGATATTACGTAGAGCGCATTTTTTCTTGAAATTACTGTCAAGAGTACGCTGTGAATAACATCTCTAGGGGATAAAGTTTCTTCTATTCCTTTAAGTATGAAATAATGAACATTTACTATAGTATATATTGTTATATTTTGAAATAATATAAATAGTATTCATATGATATTTTTTGTTTAAAATGTTTAGTTAAATTAAAAATATCTTTTATAAAACCTATAATACAGAGTAGCCAATAAACAAACATACATACACACATACGCATCAAACCTTTGCAATTAGGTAAAATAATAGTCCGATGTCTACATATATGTACAAGTACGTTACTGTATGTACGTCCAATAAACACACAAAATTGAACTTTTGCATTTATATTATAGCCCAAAACAAGTTGTAATGTTTACACATCTTATTATCTATTGTATACGAGAATTTTTTTTTTTATTATTAAAATAACTTTTTATTTTTTAATGATATCTAAAAAATATATCCTCTTATAATTGTTTCTAAGAACTGAGATTGTTGCCAATTAAGAAAATACACGAGACAGCTAACTCAAATAAACAATGGGATAGCGAGGCACTTCGGCTAATCCTGTAATTGGTAATAATTAGGCAATGTCTACGTATAGCGTGAACATTTTTATTATTTTAGTAACATTGAATGAAGCACGTCTTGTCTTTTTCATGTTGTTATAGTATATAATAATAAAAAAATTATAAATATGTTGGGACATTAACACACAGCACCATCTAGTTCCATGGTAAGCTACTATTATTGTGTTATGGATACCAGATAGTTGATACACTATACATATATAACTTTAAATACATACACATTATAAATATAAACAGCCATGACTGGAGTACAAACATTCGTGCACAGCAAGTAGGGGTCTCTACAAACTGAGTCAAACGTATCAATAATACAAACGGTAAACCTCATTTACTAAAAAAACTTTTGCATTTACAACACAAGTGATTATATTTTACGCTATTATCACATAAAATTTGTTTATTCGAATAGAGCAGGCGTTTTTTTGTTAGGTCAAATCTAAATGCTCTACTACTCGAAACCATGTCGTTCTTTGAGACAAATTTATCGATATGTGCGAACAGAGTCGCTGGTAAAGAGGGGTTAAAAAATGATAATTCATTATACTAATTTTCAGTTTCAGTTCAGTAAAAAAGCGATTGATAAAACGCTTTTTTACTGAACTGGGATAAATTTGCATATTCAATACAAATATTGCTGTCTATAAAACAAAAAAAAAATATTTTGCCACGACTATTAGTATCAGAAGCTTTAAGTTTTATGATTTCCTTCATATAAATACTAAGTAGATAAACTAGTAGCTACAACAGCATCAACTTTATTTTACTTTATATAATTCATTTAAATTATATAATTTAAATCTATACATATAATAAAACTGAAACTGATCGCTGTCTGTATATTGAAGATATTGGAGAAAAACTATTATCGGGCGTCGTTATTAACCCAATAGAAAACAATGATTTTTAAAAATTTTCGTCTCTCTGTTTGTCTGTGCGTTTTGTGCGCGCTAATCTCAGAAACAGCTTAACCGATTTGGGTACAATTTTCGCTATTATATAGTGGTAAGCTACACTTAACATTTATGTTTTACATCATATTTGTTTTATTTCAATCGTTTCATAAATAAAAAAAACGTGTGTGTAAGAACAAAAATAGCTAAAGATTTCATCCCGTATATCACAACTCTCTGTTTGTAAAAGGAATGCAGCTAATTTCAACATGTCGCTTTCTGCTAACTTCATCATGTCGCTTTTTGGCTGACGGTGTGCGCGCGCATTGTAAAAATTTTACTCTCATATTTTTTCCAAGCGTGCCAAAAAAGTACACCTTCAAAGTGTTGTGTCAATTTTAAGAATCGCCTAGGGACGAACCCGAGCGAAGCAAGAGTTAGTCGCTAGTAATTATATGTTATTAAAAAAATATAAGTTCAAACCAAGTCAGTTAAATTACTTTACCTAAACAGATAAAATACCTAAAGCGTTGTTATTATAATAAAAATTTAAATATTTCATTTAACTGAAAGCTACATGTGAAATAACCAAATTCAATGCAATCAGTTTCAGTACAATCTTAAAGCCTACGCACTTGATTGAAAAAGTTCCTTTTTACATTTTTCCTTCTGTAAGCGGCTTAAGAAGGCCTGAAACAATCAATTAGGGAGTTTCGTCTGCTCCGAATTGTAAGTGCCAGTTGCTGGCTGAGTTTTATTAGGGTTCAATGTATTTGAGAAAATCATAAAGCAAAATATTAAATAATTTCATTATTAATTGAAAAAAATATGGTCAAGTGTGAGTTTGTTTTAACTACTCTTTATTTTGTACGAGACATTTACCTTCCAAATTTTCGATTTTTAGCAGAACTGTCTCTGAATACAATTTTTGTAACACACAAACAGACGGATATGACGAAATAATAAGGCTTTTGCTTTCGCCTTATGTCTACAAAATCTTTATATTACTGACTGACTGAATTAATAACGTTTTTAAAAATAAAAACTCTATTATTCTCATTACTTAATCGTCCGTTTTTACTGCAACTTGTGCATAAAGATGACATAATTACATTAGTCTTCGCTCAGTGGTCCAAAGTCGACTATAATATTTTTTATTGGCAACACTAAATCAAGGCAATAGCTACTAAACAAAAAACATCGGTTGATATACAAGAGAAAAAAGTACTGAACTGTTTTATCTTTGTCTATTTATATATAGATTAATGAAAGTTTTATAAGAAACTAGCGACTCATCCTCGCTTCGCTCGGGTTCATTCCTAGGGTATGTATACAACTTCCCTATTTGAATCGGATATTATTAAATTTTTCATTGGTTCTAAAATTTTTTCCTGGCGAGGGTCCCCAGGAAAAAAAATTAAGGTTATTAAGGTTTTTTTCTAAGACAAAAGTAGCCTAAGTTACTCCTTTATTACATCAGCTATCTGCCAGTGAAAGTCCCGTCAAAATCAGTTTAGCCATTTCAGAGATTATAAGGAACAAACAGACAGACAGAAAATAATTGTAAAAAATGTTGTTTTGGTGTATGTATCGTGTATACATCCAATATGCATTTAGTAAAAGCTGTTATATTGATATTCATCAAACGGACACTTCAATTTAGTTTATCTGTATAGATTTGTTTTTGAGTAATGTTACCATCGTATAAATATTGACAAATATTGACGTTAATATTTATACGATACTAACGTCAATTTTTTTCCTTCCCGGAACCTCCCACTAAAACTTAAACTTTATGCTATGGTATTAAAGTTCAAATTGACTTTTAAGTATTATTACGAATCTTTTGTATGGGAGTATAGAAAAGTGTTGTTTTTAGACTTTCACCCTCCTCGTACTCCCAGGAATCATCCTCGGTACTTCAAGGAATATTCTAAAAAAAAGAATTAGATAAATCGGTTCAGCTGCTCTCGAGATTTGCGCTCACCAACACATTCAGCGATTCAATTTTATATTATAGAGATAAACATCAGAAATGTATATTTATTTTATAAAAAAACTGTATTTTTTACATTTTGCTTCTTGTTTATCTACACAGATAAATCTCGCGACAAGCTTTTATCTCATACTAACGACTCACCCTCGCTTCGCTCGGGTTCCCTTAAAGGATGATTTCCCAGATAAAAAGTATCCCATGCCCTTTTCAGGGTCTCAAACTATCTTCTTACCAAATTTCATCTAAATCGGTTCCGTGGATCCAGAGATTACCCCCCACAACATCACAAACTTTACCTCTTTATAATATTAGTATAGATAAATTGTGTTAGGTAATAAATTGACCGCTTTGATTTAATTTAAAATTTATTTTCTTCTTTTTAGAGCATTTAAATAAATACTTGTTTAAGAAAAGTACAATTATTTTATTTTTAAATAGAAGTTGCGGTTGTGGTCCAATGGTAAATCCTTTGAGTACACTTCAATTTTCTGAATTAAAGTTATATGTATAAACTCTATAGTTTTTACACTAAAACGAGACGACACGTTTGGCTCAGTCTGTGCTAGCGGTCGCGGGTCCGAGTCCCGCTGGGGGCATTCGTTTGTGTGATGATGAAGGTTTGTACTCCAGTCATGGGTGTTTATATTTATAATATGTATGTATTTAAAGTTATATATGTGTAGTGTATCAACTATCCGGTATCCATAACACAAGCCTCGTAGCTTACCATGGAACTAGATGATGCTGTGTGTTAATGTCCCAAGTATTTATTTCAAAATCTTAAACAGTTAAAGTTCTATTTCAAGAAAAAGAATTCGAAATATAAGGATGCAACAAACTGTTACTTATTATACAAAGACTGAGCTAAGGATATAATAAAAGAAAAAAATAAGCGTATCGACTGTAACCTACTGGTTTTATTTTGTATTCATCTTGAAATCAGAAGACGGCTCTTACTATGTGTCTCTAAAATATAAGTTTTTAAGACTTTTGACTTGATTTAAAACAAAAAAAGATTTTTTTTAAATGAATTGTATCCATGTAAATAAAAAAAAATAAAGGTTTAAAAATTACGGTATCAAAATAATTTTAGCCTTAAAAACGTTTTGTGACCGTAATTTTTTACTCCTTTTATTATTTTTATATTGTTTTTAACTAAAAACGCAAACTTTTTAGTTAAAATCAATAATGTGTTGGTCGTAAAAATATTTATCAGACTGATGAAGAAATATTTTTTTTAAAAATCAACAGAATGTTAAAGCATATAGATCTAACAGCGATTGTGGATTTACGCCGTACTTTAGGTCCATCACGACTGAACGTGGCCTTCGTTTTATATGAGAAGGTGAACGGAGAGTTCAAAGATCCATGTTACTAAATGGATTGAAAAGCTTTTTAAGTTGCAGCCGTTTTAAAATTATACGCATCTATACATAATATAAGAATTCTAAAAAAATATATATAAATAAAAATGTATGTTTCTGTGTATGTTTATAGGTACTATATCTGATTCATCCGATTGTGATGAAACTTTGGTGAGTTGTTCTGTGTGCGCGAAGATTTTGACCAAAAAAAATTTTTTTTTCTTATATTTTGGTTCTCTATACGTATATAAGCCATTAATTCTAATCAAGCGAAGGTAAGCTACTTGTTTACCAAATAATTATTTTCAAAAAGAAACCAAAACACTATATTATGTTTCGTAGTTGATTGGTGTCTATAATATCCTCATCATCATCAAGCCGGCTTTGTGGTACCATAATATTCCATTGACACGAAATGACATAAATACCCCAAGTTTTCAGCTAAATATTAGATGGGACAGAATTGTTATTAAGCTATGAAGGATATAACTCAAGCAAATTAACCAACAAATCAACTAAAAATGCATGAATAAAGCCTTGAGTAAGCTATTTAGTACGAATTTTTAATTATAAAGGCAGCATTTAAATTTTAAAGTTTATATTATAATTTTTGCTCGCAGATACGCTTTGCATCGTATAAAAGGTATTTTATGCATTATTCTAGAAAGTAAGTTATATCCATTCTGAATTTCATTTAAATCCATTGAGCGTGTACAAATAACAAAAACACGCCCAAACTTTCGCATTTGTGTGTGATTTATGATCTACAGTGATAAAATAAAATACCCTGTTATTATATTTTAATACAATACTAGCACCCCAACTGTGCTCGCTTGAGTGCATTCCTAGGTACCAGGCTAGTAGCACAGGCTTTTAACTACTTCCGGTTAAAACCTATCTGTGTACTCAATTTCATCTAAATCGGTCCAGCTGTAGTATTGTAACAAATATACACACACGCAAACTCTCGAAATTACAATAGTAGTCTAATTTTAGTATATGAACAATAATAAAATAAATAAATATGTTGGGACATTAACATATATCACCATCTAATCCCATGGTAAGCTACGGGGCTTGTGTTATGGATACCAGATAGTTGATATAATCATGTATTACTTTTAAATACATACATGATGATGATGATGATTTCCTGACCGATTCCGGCCACGTCGGCCAATCATATTGCGACTAGCCAACTGCGCAGGAGACATTATAGTGCACAAGTGTACGCGCAGTCATAAGTGCACTTTCTATTCCTGTCACTCTCATACTCTGGTGGGACGACCATTCTACACGACCGGCAATGCTAGTGTATTATATAATGTCTTCTGACCGATTTCGTTCACAAGCGCGCAGGTCATTCTTGTAGAAAATATAGTGAACAAGTATTCGCGCAAGCACAAGTGCACTCTTTATACCTGTCATTCTCATATTCTGGTGGGACGACTACTCGACACGACCAGTGAGAGTTAAGGCGCAGGACCGACGGCTTTACGTGCTCTCCGAGGCACGGGGGTGAAACACCGCCGACTTCCCAACTCAAGGCTGTTACTGAGGTTTAATATACAGAAAGACTCAATAACTAAACTTGGCCCGACCCGGGACTCGAACCCAGGACCTCCGGGTGTGCAGCCGTACATGCTAGCCACTACACCACCGAGGCAGACAAATAAGAGGAAATACATACATATTATAAATATAAACACCCATGACTGGAGTACAAACATTCGTGTTCATCACAAATGAATGCCAGCCCCCAGCGGGACTCGAACACGCGACCGCTGGCATAGTAAGTAGACTCATTACAAAATGAGCCAAACGTGCCGTCAAATAATATAATTTGTTCCATTTCAAAATATATTTTTCACTTCGTTAACCAGTGGTAGGTCGACGTTGTAGTGGAATAACACAGACAATTTTCTATTTTTAGAAGCCAAATTTAACTTTAGTTTCAGTATTTTACTAGAGAATATAAGTGTGCTGTGTTATTAATGTAAGCCAATAAGAATTAAATTTTATATAATTTCTTCATAAAATAACAATAAATAATAAAACATAAATACCTCATTTTTCAGTTGCGCTGCATTCCCCGACTGCTGCATAAATAAGGAAAAAATATCTAATTTCCAGGATTGCATTTGTTCTATTATGAGAAAAATAATCACATTGCAGCTCACCTCGCGGGATTGTGGGAGTAGGAATTGCTATCTAGTAGCGATACCCCGATGGTATAGAGATATTATATAGTTAGTCGATACCTACACGCTAATGTCTCTCAGATGCTATATCTTATTTTTTTTGGGACATTAACACATCACCATCTAGTTCCATGGTAAGGTACGAGGCCTGTGTTATGGATACCAGATAGTTGATACACTGCACATATATAACTTTAAATACATACATATTATAAATATAAACACCCATAACTGAGTACAAACATTCGTGCTCATCACACAAATTAATGGCCCCAGCGGAACTCGAACCCGCGACCGCTGGCACAGCAAGTAGGGTCACTACAAACTGAGCCAAACGTGTCGTCAAATCTTTATTGTATGTAAAATTATTGTAATTAGTCTTTTCTCATTCTCACAGTACTGTTTAACATGGGATGTGACTGCTCGGGTCTTATATGATAAACTGCATTGAAAGCATAAGAATGATAAAGCTTTCAGGATTCTAACCTTTTTTAATTATATGTATACTTTGTAGGTAAATCCAGCATGACTTGAAAAGAATCATTGATAATTTCAAGAATAAATTAAAAAATAACCAAATAAGAGTTTTAAAATTAAATCTATTTTGTCTAAACGAAGCTCAAGGAATAAAATGTAAGCTATAGATACTATTTATTTTATACAATAGAAATAAAAAAATCTATGTAAAATAAAAATATACCGAATCTGTTCTTATATATTCTTTGGGAGAAAACGTTGTTTTCTGGAAATTAGACAGACCTCCCTCGCCTGCGGCGGCCGCTTATTTACATACAGAGTGGGTACAAACACTTCGCGTATGATTATTTCTATTATTTCCTTTTCCGCTTGCCTTTCGTACTTGTTTTTATCGAAAGATCAATACATTTGATCAAGATCAAACAATATACGAATAATAGTGCTAGTATTATTATAAAATAGCATTGTCCGCGACTCCGCCCGCGTTCGGATGACCAAAAACCAAATTCTTAGGTTTTACATATTAATATACTCTTATAATGCAATTTTTGTATTTTTTCTCAGAAATGAGATATTTTCCCGCGCTAAAAACTATCCTATATGTTGACCCGGATAACCAGCTATTACCAAACCAAATTTCATCAAAATCTCTCCAGTGGTTTTTCTGTCATGCGGTAACAGACAGACAGACAGACAGACAGACAGACAGACAGACAGACAGACAGACAGACAGACAGACAGACAGACAGACAGACAAACAGACAGACAAACAGACAGACAGACAGACAGACAGACAGACAGAAAGATAGACAAAAATTCTAAAAACTATAGACTCGGCCTTTGTATCGATAATAATGTTTATTTCAAAAAGATTTTCCAAAAAATATCTAATGTACAGATTCGGCTTAGTTACAATTTTATTATATGTATAGATATGTACGTTTGTGAGTGAATGTGTTTGTATGTTTACATTTTAGTTGTAATTAAGTTTCGATCGCATTTCGAAATGGGGATATTCTTAATAAAGATATAGGGCTACTTTGTCGATGTACCTACGTAACTAAATAGATAATTTCGTTCATATTATATTAAACAAATTTTTCGTGTTAATACTCGTCAAAAGTTAATTCAATTCAATTATTTTGTAATGGCTTCATAAAGTTTCTATTTAGCATATATTACTTCGCCAATGTCACGTAGAATGGAAAAGACACGAGGGAAAGAGTTTATTTCTTATAATTATTGGCAAAGCTTTAGGATGCTTGAGAAATTATGTTATAGTGTCCTTACAATTGGCAATAAGGTGACATGTTAAGAACTACTCACCTGGATAGAAGCGATTCCAGTGTCTTTACCATACTATAACCTCTTGTAATCTTGTTTGGTTTTGACCATTTGTCACCAGTTTGTCCATTTGTCAAAATAAAATGGCATTTTATGAAATAATATTTATTATATTCTCCATATCATCCTCATCATGACTTACAATTTACAAACCACCATTTCACGTTCACGGACCAATTTTATGTTCTGGTAGTCATAACATAGTAATATGTATAGATTATATATCTATTATTTTGCATTATGGAGGGATTTTGTGTATTATAAAGTAGCTGGATTAACATTTGAATTCCAAAGCCACTTTGTTTCATTAACTGTAAGTCTCACAAATGAATACAGTGTAGCAAAGATAAAATTTTCAGTACACATGAGTAACGGTTTAGCGCTTACAATGTTAAGCGGCTTAACGGCTGTTGGAGAGCACATAAATATTTATGTTTAATAGTAAAAATATACGACAATGGTTTTCCATCTTTTTTATGAAAAATATTATAAAGCTATATGTTAGTGTTAGAGTAAAAAATATTTATAACAACAATAAAATGAAAATAATAAATGTATCACATTCATTGGATGAGGGTGTAAATATGATGTAGAGTCTCAAGCACTACGAACAATGGCACATATCTGACCCTATATATTTTTACTTTATTACTTTCATAATATATTCTTAAAAAGCATGTATTATACTTAAAAAAATTTTTTTACTGACGACAAAGGTAAGATCTAAAGAAGGATATGTAATTGAAAATTCATTTCCTGTCGATGTTAATAGGAGTTGAATGTTTGTTTGGAAGTTCGTCATTTTAAAGTTAGAAATATTTAAATTGTTGCTTAAACTTTTGTTTTGCGTCAATGATTATCCGTGTTGATATTATATATGTGAAAGTTTGTGAGTTTGGATATTTGTTACTCTTTCACGCCAGAACGGCTAAACGGATCTGGATGAAATTTGGCACAGAGATAGATTATAGTCTGGAATGATGATGATAATGTTCTCCTAGCCGATTCCGGCCATGGCGGCCAATCTCAATGAGATTAGCCAACTGCGCAGGAGATATTATAGTGCTCAAGTGTACGGGCAGACACAAGTGCACTCTCTATTCCTATCACTCTCATACTCCGGTGGGACGACCACTCGACACGACCGGTGAATTCCAGTCTGGAATAACACATAGGTGTAGTGCGGTTCCCGTGGAATAGGTTTGTTTTTGTTTTCCTAGAGGCTGTTTTTGTTTTCCTAGAGGCAAACCCGCAAAGATAGTATTATTATAAAATACAATATTTTACTATCCGCCTGTCTATACCTTAAGAATAACTGCATGCTGCATGCACAATTTATATGTTTTATTTCTTAGTGCGGAAATACTTTATCTGGTCTTTTTAACTACACAGTATTAATTTTACTTTATCACGGATGAAGCACGGCTTAGTATAAGTATATACTAGACAGTGATGAGTGAATTATAATAATTTACTAAGCATAATATTATGTGAGACAGTGGTAGCCGAATGGAAGCGCACTCGGTTGGAAAACCATGTGAAGTAGTATCAAATCCTGGATCTTCCGTCTCTGATATTTTACGTTCGAATCATTATTAACATGATGACCGCGCTTAATGGTGAAAAATATCATGGATAAACCAGTGTATTTTTATTGCTTTTAAAATAAAAACTTTTTAACAAAAAAATAAAAACCGACTTCAAACAAAAGTACTAAGAAGTAAAAAATAACTGATTGGTAGTTTTCATTTACTATACATACCTAATCGAATATTTTCGAAGTCGGTGTGCTTTGCTTTGTATGGGCTGGCATGGATTTTGAAAATATTTGATTAGGTATGTATTTAATAGGTAGGCTTTAATTACTTAGCCAAAGCATACCGACTTCGAAAATATTTGATTAGGTATGTATAGTAAATGAAAACTACCAATCAGTTATTTTTCACTTTTTAGTGCTTTTGTTTGAAGTCGGTTTTTATTGTTTTGTTAAAAAGTTTTTATTTTTCCCTTTTTAGTGTAGACAGTAGTAGCAAAGTAAGAATTCTAACGTGTTAATATGGCAATTAGAAGTAGGTTAAATTCATCATTAGTTATTTTTCCACCCTTAGAGGCAGTTTTTTTTATTTAAATGGGACCAATCTGGAAGTATACACTTTCAAACAACACAAAAATTGTCCAAATCGGTTAATAAATGACGGAGTTCTGAGGTAACAAACATAAAAAAAATACAGTCGAATTGAGAGCCTCCTCCTTTTTGAAGTCGGTTGAAAATACATGTGCAGTCTACCAGCCAGCGTGGTAAACCATGGTATTTAAATTCCCCTCGCATTGAGGGGAGGTTGAACGTGAATATGTAAGCAAACCAGAAGTACAGAGTGAAGGGTGGTTGCTAGTTTAAAAATAAAAATATTTAGTAGTGTGGAAATAGAAACCCCGATTACCGATATTAAATCCAGCTTCGCGTACTAGGCCTAGATCCAATTTCAATACAATTCAGGGAAGCTGAAATATAATCAAAGTGATCAAAGTTTACGCCAGATACGTCCAGTGAACTGTAAGCAAGATCATCAAAATGAGCTTTGAAACACAGAAAGCTCAGGAAAGCTTATTAAGGGAAATTGTAGGCAATCGTTGGTACGAATATATTTAGTTCTATACATGTAATTAGTTTTTCAAAATTTTAAAATAATTCTATTTCTAAATTTTAGAAGAAATCCAATAACTACACCTGTAACATATTTTATAGCCTTATAGTAAAAAAATCTTCTAGGTCACACGTTTATGAGAGCATAAATATATTTGTGTTTTTCAAATCATTGTACTATAATTTTGTGGGTAGATACTGTCTGTAACTGTAACTGTATATATATATATATATATATATATATATATATATATATATATATATATATATATATATATATATATATATATATATATATATACCTTTGAGACGTCTAAAATCTTAGTCTCTTCATCTTGACCATGATTGTTGTAAATAAAGCATTCAAAACGTCGCGTCGTGAAACAAAAATCAAAATAACATCTTAAAAAATCTGAAAAGGTAGTTTTATTTTAAATATTACCTTATTAAGTATTGTAATTTGTTTATAATTTAAGTGATCAATATTGGTTGTAAAAATTTTGCTAGAAATATATATATACACATATTTACTATGTTTTCGAAAATATTTATGGCTTTTATATACTTCAATGGTATAGCGCATTATTTATTATCAGTTTTCTGTTCAGTGACTTGAAAAAATCTAATATATTGAAACGAGCAATTCTTGTATATTTATTTATTTATGCCAGTTTCGCTGAAATTTAGTATGTAGGGGTGTTCGGGTGCGAAAAATCGATCTAGATTGGTCTTATATCTGGGAAATCGCGTGTTTTCAAGTGTTCATGCGATTTTCTTTCGCATTATTCCACGCAAAATATGGTCGCTAATTTCGCTCGCTCTGGCATGAGCATCGTGGTCAAGCGGCGGTCATTGACAATCATAGGTGTCCGGGTTCGAATCCCGATCGGACACAATTTTTTTACTTTTTTTGTATTTATTCAAGTTTTAGTTTTTTTTATCTAAAAAATACGATGTAACAAAATAACAAAAAAGAAATCCGAGCGAAGCTCGATCGCCCAGATCCTATAACTAATGTTTAATAGAAATTGTTTCAAATTGATCCTTTTTGTTTTGTAATATTTGAGCTAAGTAAACAAAACTTTAGGCTTTATTTGGATTTCTAAAAATGTTCCATGACGTGTATGCTGATCAGTACATATTTTGGATATGGCTATGACCAGTCTTAGCAAAACACAATGCCAACATTTAACCATAATAAAAATTAGTCTATCAGTGGTCAGTAGCAATTTTTAAATAAACAAGTTCGATCTATTTGACGATACGTTTGGTTCAGTTTAGTTGTAGTAACTTTACTTTCTGTGCCAGCGGTCGCGGGTTCGAGTCCCGATGGATTTCATTTGTGTGATGAGTACGAATGTTTATACTCCAGTCATGGGTGTTTATATTTATAATATGTATGTATTTTAAAGTTTTATATGTGAAGCGTACTAACTATTTGGTATCTATAACACAAGCCCCGTAGCTTACCATGGAACTAGATGGTACTGTGTGGTAATGTCCAAACATATTATTATTTCCTTAGCTATTCATCATAAATTCAAGTCCTTGAATCGGCTCGTGGATGACATGCTCCAGTAGTGGTGACATGTGAAAATCACATGATAGAAAATTAGAAAATCTAAGCACTACGAGCAAATGTTGTGAGTTTGCTGATGAGTGCGTGATCATATTTTTGTTTTTCGCAGAATAATAGAGCAATGTGCAATTTTAGTGGCCTGGCTATTATTCCGGCTAGAGTTTCACAACAGACGCTCGTTTTCCCAATACTAAATGTAGGACGTGCCGTAACAGGGTAAACAAAGAAAAGTTAAAACTATATAGTCCTACATCTTTCATTTCAAAAACTATATTTAATAAAATAAAACATGAATTCTTTTTAACCTGTGCAATAAAAAAACCTCGATAATATCTGGCAACTTAATAAAAATAAAGTGAAGTTAAACAAAAAAAAAGTATTAATTGGGAATTATTTCGAGTTCAAAGTACGTTCACACTTGTGAAGTTATCAGGCTTTTAACTGCAAGTAACAAGCATTTAAAAGTTAACACATAATTAGCTTAATTAAAAATAGAAAGAATCCCACGTCCAGCGAGCATTGGATTGGCGACGCGCCAATGGACTCATTCTTTTCAATTTGCTAAATTCCATCCTTGGTCAAGTTATCTTTGTTTTATAGCCGACAGAATGTTGGAGGATTTTCTATTCATCACTTTTGTATTTAGTTAAGAAGTTTACAAAAACTGTTATAGCGCAGTGTTTATATCGTATAGGTTATAGTCTAAAAATTCATTCAAATTTTGTATTTATGTAGCCAGGTGGTTGTCTAAGAACCTACTCACACTGAACATTTCTAAAACAAATTATATATGCTTTAGCATATGTAAACGTACACAACCTAGAGAAGATTTCAATATAAAAATACATCTGTGTAATAATGATGAAAGCACTACCTGCAGTTGCTTAAATATAACGAGGGTTCCATGTGCTAAGTATTTGGGTGTTTTCATTGACCAGAGATTATCTTGGCATTCTCAAATCGATCATGTGGCATACAGAGTCAGAAAATTGAGCTGGATGTTTCGGTCCCTAAGACACATAGTCCTTAAACAAGTTTTTAGCAGTTCATCTCGCCCCAGGAATCTCTTGAATGAAATATATTTTGCCTTAGTACAATCAGTGCTATCATATTGTATCCCGATTTGGGGCGGAGCTGCTAAAACGAAGTTTATTGAACTTGAGAAAGCACAACGTGCTCTAATAAAATGTATGTACTTTAAAAAAGAGAACTGAGAATCTGTACCAAGTTAGCACACCGCTCTCAGTTAGAAAACTGTTTATTACTCAAACTATACTAAAAGTACATAAGGCTGTTTCCTATGATGCGTCTTTAACATTAAAAAGAAGGAAAGAAAACATAATTAAAATCCCACAAACAAGAACAACATTTGCGTCAATGCAATTCGATAAAAGATCTGCACAATTATATAATAAAATTAACAGTATCATTTATGTTTACCCCTACAATTACCATAAATGCAAAAAGACATTAATAGATTGGATAAAAACCCTTAGTTACAATGATACGGAAAAACTGTTAGAACATATTCATTAAATACTTACACACGCACACACACGCGCACGCGCATACACACACACACACACACACACACACACACACACACACACACACACACACACACACACGCGCGCGCGCACGCACATACACACACACACTCTGACACACAATACACAAACAAATATATGTACGCTAATTTTTATTTTTATTTTTTGTTTGTCTTAATTGATCTATTTATTTAAGTTTGTAATATTACCCATAATATTATAATCAGATAAAAGATAAAATCACGTTTTTATAAAAGGGCGGGGTCTCCTAATACAGGCAAATTATTTGCTTAAAAGGGGATCTCAACCACAAAATTTGAAATTTTGATTTGATTTGAAACAATTAAATAAATAAATTTTAAATTAATCAATTAATTATATGTTAATTTTTATTTCAATGTAAATGTATATTGTTATCTAATTTATAGTTTTTATTGTTGTGTTGTAATAAATAAATTATTATTAATTATTATTATATGACGTGTGGGTCGCACTTCTATACATATAATAAAATTCTAACTGAATCGAATCTGTACATTAATTTTTTTTTAAATCTTTTTGAAATAAATATTATTATCGATACAGAGGCCGAATCTATAGTTTTTAGATTTTTTGTCTGTCTGTCTGCTTGTCTGGAAACGCATTACGAGAAAACCACCGGACAGATTTTGATGAAATTTGGTATAGTGATAGCTGATTATCCGGGTCAATATATAGGATACTTTTTACTGCAGGAAAATATCTCATCTCTGATAAATCTATACTAAACGTTAAAAAGTAAATAGGGACGAGCCGAGAGTGAGTCGCTAGTACTATATTATATGAAGTATCTTGATGTGACTTAACACATTTTTATTGGCACAAAACAGTGAACTGAATTTTCTCACAGAGAAATCATTGTGATATTATAGATACAAATTTAAAAAGTTGTTATAAATTAAACAAAAATATATACTTAAAAAGAGTAATTATTATAATAATAACAGTTAAAATTAAATAAATTACATTTTTTTATTCAATTATTAAACTTCCTTACGTACTTTGGTGCCATTTTTGTATTTTTGAAATCATTTTGTGAATTTTTGGGTATGAACTGCTTGTAATAGCTTTGAGACGTCTAAAACCTGAGTTTCTCCCGTGACCATGATTGTTTTAAAGCATTAGAATCGTCGGAAACTAAAAATCAAAATAAATCCGCGAAAAAATCTGAACAGATAGTTTTGTTTAAAATAACAAATATTCGCGTAAATCTAAGAAAGTATTACCTTCTAGAAATATTCTAATAAAATGATAAGAAACACGTACTCGGATGGGAGACGAATTGTGCGGAAGATTTTGACTGGGCTGGGCCTCTTACAATAATTACATTTGATACATATTCTGTCGAAGTCTGAACTGGATACAATTTGACTAGCGCTTACAAAGGACCCTAAAATGTCATATAGTTAAATCAAAATTCCTTTGAAGGACTCGTTCGAATAAAAGAGGCGTAATTAAAACTAAGGATTCGTCTACTGCGGATCGCTGACTGGCATCGCGCCAGTACATTATGAACAATAATGGAATCTCACCCACAGATTTTGTCTGAACAACATATATAATATACTTATTTTGCTAAGTAAAAATAATAGCTATAAATATGTTGGGACATTAACACATAGCATCATCTAGATGCCAGATAGTTGATACACTACACATATGTATATAACTTTACATATTATAAAAATAAACATCCATAACTGAAGTACAAACATTCGTGCTCATTACACAAATAAATTCACCCAGCGGGACTTGAACCTGCGACCGCTGGCACGGCAAGTAGGGTAACTACAAACTGAGCCAAACGTGTCATGTTAGTAATGTTATCTTGCTACTTCACTATTATTATAAATGTTAATAATAATATATCTTACTACTTAAATTGAACCGACTGGACAAATTTGGATGAAATTTCGTACTAGAAAATATACTAGGACTTGGAATAATACATAAAATGCTATTAGAAATAAAATTTGCCATAAAGGAGCTTGCCTGTATAAATACAGAAGACATTAAAGCCAGACCAGGGACTCAAACCTAGGACCTCCGGATATGGAGTCCTACATATTAGCCACAAGATTAGATAGCTAGTATTGTATACATACATTATTATTAATTACTCAAATTTCTCATCATTAGTACTGGATAAGTAATATAATAATTTATGTATATTATATATTAACATCGAACTGCCAAACATATTTCCATCAATCAATGCCTAATAACAAATTATTACAATAACTAGCGAATCACCCTCGCTTCGTTCGGGTTCGTCGCTAGCTTGCTTCTCAATACAAGCTTTCATCGCCAATTTCAACATTTAAGGAATGATTTCTGGCATAAAAAGTCCTATGTCCTTCTCAGAGTCTCAAACTATCTTCTTACCAAATTTCATGTAAATCGGTTCAGTAAATCCAGAGATTACTCCCCTACAACGTCACAAACTCACAAACTTTACCTTTTTATAATATTAGTATAGATTACTATTCATAGTTTCTACCTGTTCCCTATCTGTTGATATGTAGTTAAGTGTCAAGTTTGAATAAACTATTCATAGTTTCTACCTGTTCCCTATCTGTTGATATGTAGTTAAGTGTCAAGTTTGAATAAACTATTCATAGTTTCTACCTGTTCCCTATCTGTTGATATGTAGTTAAGTGTCAAGATTGAATAAACTATACCAGTAACTGTTTGAAATATAAAAGTACATAATCAATTTAGCTTCTATGCAGAAAGATCGCAGATTCAAGTTCTGCTTGTGGAAAATATTGAAAATAGCTATACAAATTTTAACTCTAGCGAGTTCAATATGCACGTCGTATTTATTATATCTATACATATAATAAAATTGTAACTAAGCCAAATCTGTACATTAAATATTTTTTGGAAAATCTTATTGAAATAAACATTATTATCGACACAGAGGCCGAATTTATAGTTTTTAGAATTTTCGTCTGTTTGTCTGTATGTCTGTTATCGCATCACAGAAAAACCACTGGAGGGATTATGATGAAATTTGGTATGGTGATAGCTGATTACCCGGGTCAACATATATGTTCTATAGAATACTTTTTATCGCGGGAAAATGTTTCATTTCTGAGAAAAAATACAAACACAGCAATATAAGAGTATACTAATATGTAAAACCTAAGAATTTGGTTTTTGGTCATCTGAACGCAGGCGGAGCCGCGGGCAATGCTAGTGTATTATATAATGTCTTCTGACCGATTTCGTTCACAAGCGCGCAGGTCATTCTTGTAGAAAATATAGTAAACAAGTATTCGCGCAAGCACAAGTTCACTCTTTATACCTGTCATTCTCATATTCTGGTGGGACGACTACTCGACACGACCAGTGAGAGTTAAGGCGCAGGACCGACGACTTTACGTGCTCTTCGAGGCACGAGGGTGAAACATCGCAAACTTCTCAACTTGAGACTGTTACTGAGAATCTCTTGACAGAAATACTTAATAACTAAAGTTGGCCTGACCCGGGACTCGAATAAGGGACCTCGGGATCTGGGACCGCACATGCTAGCCATTAGACCATCGAGGCAGTTAAAGTATAACTTATTAAAGCATATGAGTGATGATACTATGTGATTTACCTTCTATTCCCTAAGGTGCGTCGCTAGATGCCTAAGAGCAGTATATCACTTTAAGTCATAGTGTACTAAATTACATCCAAACATATATACATATGTAGCCGTTTCATCGTAAAGGATAAAAAAACGTATAAACTATTAGTATACATACATACAAACTTTCGCATTTTTAATAGTAGTGATATTCATATAGATCTATATCTTATAGATCTTAATTAATTATATGTATTTATATAAATAACTAATCATTAGATGCTTCCACATATATTATACGTAAATAATATTATGAAAACTCACACGACTTTTTCCAAATTAATTAACAGATATCGTGAAACAGGTAGCTTATTTTCATAATATTTTCATAAATTAGCCTATAATGTTCCTAGATGGTTCCCCTATAATAGTGAAAACTGTATCAAAATCTGCATAGTACTTTCTGAGTTAAGTCCAAACAAACATAAACTCATATATACTAGTAATATAACAGAATAAATCCAGTGCAAAGAGATTAAATGAAATTGTAAGGTAAGCGAGCTATTAGCGTTCACAAATAAACTTGATTTCAAACCACACAAAGTAAATTATAGATGTCCATTGGTCAGAACAGTTTACCGCTTTGCAGAATTAATTACTCGTGAGTCGCCGTCCGCTTAATGTACGTCGATTCTAATCACTGTGTTATATATTATGTTACATATATAATATCTCATTGAAATTGATAGATTATAGTTATTTAGTATCAAATAAATTCGCCCAGTGGTCGAAATTCGTATATAATTATTATATAAAAAAGTGCGTATGTGTGCAATTCACACATGGTAGAAGGGAAACTTCAGAAAAGTAAGCTACGAGAGAATGAGATGAATATAGAGTATTAGGAGTAGGATAAATTTATTATAAGGTTTATTTTTTTATAATATTTTTACCAAGTTTAAAAGTTATTTTACATTTTATTTGACATAAATAATTATTATTCAGTGATTAATTTTATTATTTTTCACTTCCTGTATAATGTATTCTATTTCAAATAATAAAGTAAGGCATATTAAAATAATATATTTATAGAATATCATATACAGACCGAATATAATATTATTTATTTGTCAGACAATAACAACGGTTTCCATGGCAACATGGCAATGTATTCTATCTCATTCTCTCGCCGGCTTAATCCTATATATTTATGTGTTTGTCTCTTTTTAGTGTCGCATTTCCATTTCATGGAGTTTCAAATCAAAATGATTTTAAAGAAGTTTCACTTCAAAAAAACTGTTTGGAATTTTTTTTATTGATTATATTTATGCTCGTCAATAGCTACTAAATAAAAAAAATCGGTTGTCAAACTGAGAAGAAATTTACTGAACTGTTCTGTCTTCGCGTTTAGTGCAGTGGGTAGTGAGTGTTTATCAGAAATTGCAGATTTGAGCTCTACTTGAGACAAATAA
Organism: Brenthis hecate; assembly: GCA_951806755.1. NCBI lineage: Eukaryota > Metazoa > Arthropoda > Insecta > Lepidoptera > Nymphalidae > Brenthis > Brenthis hecate. The sequence goes on from OX638266.1 coordinate 5,702,254, forward strand.
TTGTGTTGTTATGTAGAAACAACTGTGTGTAAGTTCACCATTGGGTAACGTATACATATAATAAAATTGTAACTAAGCTGAATCCGTACATTAAAAATTTTTTTGGAAAATCTTATTGAAATAGACATTATTATCGATACAGAGGTCGAATCTATAGTTTTTAGAATTATTGTCTGTCTGTCTGCTACCGCATCACATAAAAACCACTGGAGGAATTTTGATGAGGTATGGTTATAGCTGGTTATCCGGGTCAACATATAGGATACTTTTTACCGCAGGAAAATGTCTCATTTCTGAGAAAAAATACAAAAACTGCAATTTATGAGTATACTAATATGTAAAACCTAAGAATTTGGTTTTTGGTCATCTGAACGCGGGTGGAGCCGCGGGCAGTGCTAGTATATTATATAGACAGACATAGGTTAGCCTGATTTGTAAAACGAATGAAAAATATATTTCATGAGTAAACAGTATAAGTTTTGTTTGCTCAAACAATTTCCAATGCAAATATACGCCATTGATTTATTTATCAATACAATTTGTAATTAAAGCCAGCGATCAATTAAATAGCGAATAGCAAATTTGGTAACGAAATATTCTGTTTCATATTTAATTTTCAGCACGTTGAGCACTTTGATGAGTTATATTATATATTTATATTGTTAATATAATACATTTGTATAATGTGAACATTTATAATTTATATTAGAACTAGTGACTCAACCTTGCGTCGCTCGGGCTTGTCCCTAGGTACGTTTAAGCCGGTACTATGGAATAAGTAGACTATATATTATACATACGAGTATATATGATGAGTTGTTATGGGTTGTTATATAACGTATTTTTCAGTTGGAGTGATATAATCTCCCGCGGTAAAAAGTAGCCTATGTCACTTTCCAGACCTCCGACTATATCTACACAAAAAATCACGCCAATCCACCAAGCCGTTTCGACGTGAAAGAAAGACAAACAAACACACTTTCACATTTATAATACTAGTATGGATGTTCAAGTATGTCCGCGAGAAATGGTGGCAATAATGCGAGCCGCATTCCCCCGCTCAATGGCAATACCGATTCTTTGGGCAAGAAACGAACCAGCTCTCCTGTCCTGTCCAGTAGAGGCGATAAGACGAGGTATTGTTTTATATCTTTTCTATACATATAATAAAATTGTAACTAAGCCGAATCTGTACATTAGATATTTTTTGGAAAATATGATTGAAATAAGCATTATTATCGATACAGAGGCCGAATCTATGGTTTTTAGAATTTTTGTCTGACTGTCTGTCTATCTGTCTGTCTGTTACCGCACCACAGAAAAACCACTGGAGAGATTTTGGTGAAATTGGGTATGGTGATAGCTGGTTATCTTGGTCAACATATAGGGCACTTTTTACAGCGGGAAAGTGTCTCATTTCTGAGAAAAAATACAAAAACTGTAATGTAAGAGTATACTAATATGTAAAACCTAAGAATTTGGTTTTTGGTCAGCTGAACGCGGGCGTAGCCGCGAGCAATGTAGTTTTATTATATGTATAGATAATTGTTACTAGTTAGTTTCATTATTATTTTTTTAATTTGTAAATGTGCAGACAGATAGTGAACGAGTTTATTATATTCGTAAATATAATCGTTTCTATGAAATTACTCAATTAATGTCTAGTGATTAGTCTTTAAAACAAACTTTTAGAACACTAATGGGAGTTTCCAAGTCATATTTGTCATTCTTTTAATTTGTAAAACTTTGCGTAGTAATTTCCTATAGGTTAGTTATAGGCTCATGTCACACAAAGAGAAGTTAAATATTATAAGCTACGTTTACTTTTACGTATACTTCTTCGACGACACCTTTGGCTCAGTTTGTAATGACCCTACTTGCCGTTGCCAGCGGTTGCGGGTTCGAGTCCCGCTGGGGGCATTTCTTTGTTTGATGATGTATTTTTGTACTCCAGTCATGGGTGTTTATATTTATAATATGTTTGTATTTAAAGTTATATATATATATATATATATATATATATATATATATATATATATATATATATATATATATATATATATATATATATATATATATATATATATATATATATATATATATATATATATATTATATATATATATCTGGTATCCATAACACAGGCCTCGTAGCTTACCATGGAACTAGATGGTGCCGTGTGTAATGTACCAAAATATTTATTATTATTATTTATTTATGGTGTTCAGTGACAAACGAGAAGACAGCCCACCTGATGGAAAGCGGTACCTTTCGCCCATAACATCTACGTTCATGCACTTAGGTTTTATGTTACAAAAATACAGAACCGCAGGTGCGTTGTCACTGTGAGGACTAAGATGATATGCCTCTTGCCTGTAATTGCGCCGGCTAGCTTATCCTTCAAACCGGAACACAACAATGTAATCATTGTTGCTTGGAGGGAGAAATAGATAAGGGTGTGGTACCCATCCAGTCGGACTTCTCAGGCTTGTCAGAGTCCTACCGCCGTTTTAGTATGTAATTAAAATAAAATGTAAGTTTACGTAATATTAAACAAACATGTATTATATTTTATTTTAGTTTACCTACCACTGTTTAGATTTTACAATGTTTAATGAGGTAAATAGATTTTGTATGAAGCCCTTTTTCAAATCGAACTTTAAGAGTGCAACTATTATATTTATAGTAATTTAGAGGTCGTGTTACTTTGTAATAAAAAGTAATAATCTAGAATTATTAATAAATATTAGTAGAAGGAACCTAACAAGTGTTCGAAAGATGTGAATTCTGCCAACCCGTACTTGGCCAGCGTGGTGGATTATGGCCTGGTCCCCCTTGTATTGAAGAGAGGCCCGTACCCAGCAGTGGGACGTTAAACAGAGCGAAAGGCCAAAGGGCCGCCTTACGATAGAATATATAATTATCCTCTTATACATGCTTATGTAAATCTGAAAAAAATCGACATTTTCTAAGAAAATTGCAATTACAACTGAAGAATAATTCCAGTGCAGTTCAAACCTAAAGCTAAATTATAAAACCTTGCCTTTGAGCTTTGATTGTAAAATATTGGTAGAGTTAGGTTCACTTTGAATGAGTATTGTTGTAAGGAAATGCTAAGATTGTTAGTTTGGCAGTTATAATTAAGTACTTTGAATTATAGTTCTGTTCTACACAGCGGTAGTTTGAATAGCAAGTTAAGTATTAAGAAGTTCAGAAGAATTGTAATATTTCAATTCTGGAACGTAGTTCTTTGTAAGAATATTTATAAGTACTTAGCTCTTTGACCTGGAAATAATAAGTCATAATAAAATTATAACGTCAATATAGTTATAGTTTAAATACTTTCTCAAAAAATGAAAAGAAAATGAAAATTACCTCGCTAGCAAAGTTAACAAGGCAGTGGTAATCCAGTGGAAACGCGCTCGCTTGGGAAACCAACCGAAGCGGGTTCAAATCTCGGGTCTCGCACCTTTGATATTTTCATGTGTGAATTATTTTCAACACGATTACCACTTGTCATAAGCTGAAGGTAAACATCATGGGGAAACCTGCATGTCTGATAGAACATAACCAGTTTTCGAAAGACGTGTGAAATCCACCAACCCCACTTGGCCAGCGTGTTGGACTATGGCCTGATCCCCCTCGTGTTGACGGGAGGCCTGTGCCCAGCAGTGGGACGTTAAAAAAGGCTGAACACCAAGTTACTGACATACAAAGGAACATTAAAACTGACATCTATGTATGTTAACATTTATAGTAATTAAATTTAATCACGGCGAGATAATTAGTCTGAACGAGCACCATTGTTTCATATCTAAATTAAACGATCATTACGGGCGTAATTTCGTCAAATCCCCATTATAATGTCCCCATCTTGACATGGGTGCCATAATTTGCACCCATGTCATATGTGACATATTTATGACGATGGCTATCCTTGTAATGATTTTAAACCCTTGTTTTAGAATGGACAAAAAATATCATATCCATAGAGTGTCATTGCAAGCTATGAGCTTAAATAAAATTAAAGGCCTTTATTGAGGCATTTTCACTATCAAGCTAGAGAGATGTATCTAAGTTTATTTCACTGGTTTTGCTTCAATATTGCAGTACGTAGTTTTTTATTTTTTATTTATAAATGTTAGGAAAGTTTGTATGACTATAATATGTGTGTATGATTCACGCTTAAACAGCTGAACGGATTTGGGTAAAACTTTGGGTCCCAATATAGCGAAGCCAGAGTAAGCACAACATAATATCCGTAATAGGTGTTGGTATATAATGGTTGTTAAACGGGTAATAAGTGTTGGTATATAGGATAACAGTTAATTTAATAGGTGCTTTTTTCGTTCTTGTGGCATTGCTTCCAATAATTTTGTCTCTAAAAATATTTTTGAAGTTATACTTCTTTTGGCACGTTTCGAAAAAATATGAGAGTAAAATTTTTATGATGCACGTGCACACCGACAGCCAAAAAGTGACATGATAAAGTTAGCTAAAAGCGATATGATGAAGTTAGCTGCATTCTTTTTACAAACAGAGAGTTGGGACATATGGTATGAAATCTTTAGCTATTTTTGTTCTGTTGCGCCTAAGAAGTATAACTTTTTAAGTGCGTAAATAAGTACAGACAAACGTTTTTTTTATTTATTTTCCATTTTATAGCTACCATAAAGGATAAAGAATAACTAAAAACACTTATAGTATTGCTTTCCTATCAAACATGCCTTGTAAGCTTCTTGAAAGCATTCTCGTGTTCGAAAACCATTTTATTGCAAGTAATTGGAGCAATATATGAGCTTATTCTGCCAATCCGTAGCAATAAAATAATATTAGTCGAAGTTATTTTCGACTTCCATTAGTTAATTGTATACTAGTGTTTATAGAGGTAGTTAGATTAAGGTTTTCACGGGAAAGATAAAATAAAATCAAATACGAGTATAAAGGCGTTGTTAGTAGTCAGGTGCACAAATAGGATTCTGTAGCTTAGAAGGTCATTTTTTAAAGTTTGCGTTTATCTATCTATAATTCTAATACTTTCTTAGATTCACGCGAATATTTGACATTTAAATATATATTGTTGTTTTTCGGAAATTTTATTTTGATTTTTGGTTCCGGAAGTTTCGTATGCTTTATAGTAGTTTTGGTCATGGGACCAAAAATGATAATAAATCATGGAACTTTTAATTCGGAGAAGAAAAAAATGTTTCCAAAGGATCATCAAGAACATTTATAAAGTCCGTGGGATTTAATAATTCTGCTATTTTTCAGGCTAACAATAAACATATTTAAGTGGATTAAATGTATATTTATTCCCAAAGAGGGTTGACGTCAGGCAGGCGGCCGGTCGTAAAACTTTTACCAAATCCTTTCAGCAGTACAGAAGATGTACTGCGCCGACCCCAAGTGATTGGGAAATGGGCAGGGAGTAGAAGAAGAAGAAATGTATATTTACCCTAATTAATTTCCATTTGATTGTTATTCGTCGTGATAAATTTGAGCAATCGTTTCCAAAGTTTAAGATTCTCTAGAAATTTTTTTTATAAACCCTTTACTAACTTTTCAAAGTTTTATACTGGATAAAGCATTAATAAAACAAGAATTAGAAACTTGAGGCAATTAATTTTTTAATTAACAAAAGTAACTCTCAAAGTGGACAAATTTATTTCAATCGGTCCCTTTATTGCCGGACTCGCTTTACCCGTGTTTCAGTCTGCGATATTCAAATTGCTAGTACCGCGTAAATTACTCGCCTTTAATTAAGTGGACAGTTTGTAGGCAATCTGTACATTGTTGGGGTTTCGTCTATACATGTACGCTCTAATGTAATTAATATATTGTTAAAATATAATATACTCCGTAAAAGCTTACTATTACATAATATTTTATATGTAAACTTTTGTCCGCAAGCATATATTATACAACATATGTGTGTTATGCTAATAAAAATGTGATATAGTAGTTCTGTCCGTGGTTCCGTTTGCATGGTTTTTTTATATATATTTATTCTATTTTTAAGGGATGTAATAATGTGATAACTAGAGCCTCCTTCAACAAATAGGTCTTATAAATTTTCAATGCTTATTTGGGCTTTAAGTTCGTGGGGAAATAGAGGTTTTGAATCAAAGATAAGCATTTTAATTAAAAATATTAATCAAATCGGTAAGATAAGGTATAACAATATAAGGTATAACATAAAGTTTTTCTTATGAGATATGGCTTTAGTAAGTCTAATTGATAAAAATGTTAGATAATATGTAAGTTTATGAAAAACAAATAATATGAGGAATTGTTTTTAAACCAAAAGATTAAACCGACTTCGAAGTTACCTTAAAAGTAATTATTTCACCATTTAAGACGATTTTTTTTTAAATTTATATGGGACCATCCTCGAAGTATATATTTATAAGAAAATATATCGGTGTAACATATTTTCACTCAGAAAAGCGAAAACCGGAAATTGAGAACCTCTCGCTTATTAAAGTCGGCTAATAATACTTATGCCAAAATAAACGCTGTTATGAACTTATCAATGATTATTACTATATCATTCCCTTAAATCAAGCCCTAATTATATATCATATGCTCTTCAGTAGATTTTTGCACTATACAAACATACAATATACAAGTATCTCTTTTTTTACATATTACGTATATAATGTAAAGCAAAATAAATGAACAAACACACACTTAAACTGTCTTTATAGTATTAGTAAAATAGATTAGATTCTCCACAAAATATAAAGCGAGAAGGATGAATAATAAATAAATTATATTACCACGTGAAATTGTGTTAACATTTAAACATATCTTCTACAGTTTAGTTAGTAAGTTGCATTTTTATGGCACACGTTCTATTCACGAGCTATAAAACTTGCTTCATTGCTACTTTTGTTACCGCGATTGTCTTAGAACATAAGGTGTTACAAAAATGATAAAAGGAATCTTTTTATTTTATTACTCTTCACTTTACGGTGTTGTTACTCAAATAATTAGTAGTAAAACTTATGAGAGTGCACGCGCTCACTTAAAAAACGAAGTGAAGCGGGTTCAAATCCTGGGTCACACACTTTTGATAATTTCATGTGTGAATTATTTTCAATATAGTAAGGAAACCTGCAAAGAAATGTTATTTTAATAAAAAAAATGTCAGAGAGAACCTATTGAATCGAAAGATATTTGAAGTCAATCAACTCGCACTTGGCCAGCGTGCTTGGCAGTGGGACGTTAAAATGCAGCAAAACTTAATTTAACACTTATAATTTAAGAATATCTGGAATTGTTTAGTTTTTTTTAATTGGCCGAAACGAGATGTTTTTAGACCGAAAAATACATGACCAGTACATGCCATTAAAATTAAGAAAAAAATGATATAATAATATTATGTATCAAACATAGATAATAATATTCTTCAAAAGGAGTGACAAAGTTTGCATGAGAAACATTTTTTCTGGACAAAAGTAAAAACATATAAATAGGTTACAGTATGACATCGGCACACTAGATTTATTATATAGCTCATTGGAATTTCTATAGCTTGTTCTTAGTCTTTTAGAATGTATTTCACCCATACGCTATGTAAATTTTCGTCCACTACCGCATAATTTACTTGGGTCTATTTAAGTTGACAGTTCATCCGCAATCCGGTTGTGTCGGACATTTTATGTTTTTGTCCCTCTATTTAAAACATCCTCCAACTGATTACAATAATTAAATTGGATTTAAGGATTTGTGTTACACCGAAAATATATATATTTTATTCAATATTAGATTAACTTAAAATTCAAGTCTTTTAAATATAACAGAAAATCTGAAAACGATCGTGGTAAAATTTTCTGTCGTAATAATAAAAAAAAAAAACCAAAAATACTATAACCAAATATACACGTTAATTACTGTACAAGCCATAACCGGTGGATTTTTGGCAAAGATCCACAACTTAAGTGGTTGCTGTTCTTTGCAAAAATACCAAGTAGGCAATGATTATTTAGCTAATACTGTTGTTACACCAGGATCCTCAATCATCCCCCTCCCCCCTTTTTTTCTCCTAAGATGTGTGTTGTCGTGGCGTGGCTTATTAGAGTCCGAAAATCTAGCTGAGCGTGAAGCTAAGAAACGTACTTTAGAGGCGGCATACCTCAGTGGGCGGTGTACCATGTGGGTTGCTTCTGGTACTTCTCTGATAGCAGAGTGGGCCTGGAGGGCAACTCTATGAGTGTTATGGTCTACTTCGGCAGGCCAGCCGTCGAGGCATCGTGGTTAAATGCGTCAGTAGCCCTGCGACGTTACTGGGCAGCACTGGATTTTCTAGCTGGTGATACCCACATACTCATTTGTATCTATGCAGGTGGTATATGCTAACGCATTTCCCAACGTTAAAAAATGAATTCTTGATCATAATTTATGTCAGCACTCGTCTAGAATTTCAGACGGTTTAACAAATATGACTGTTCACTTTCTACTGTAATTGTACATTACTGCTAATACAAAACTAAAAATTAGTGGGCACGATTATATCAATCGTGCCCACTAATTTTTAGTTCTATCACGTGATCAAATCATACCATATGTTGACCATATTGCGCCAGACTAACGCTAATCGAAGATAATCTTAGCGTATATTTAATGCTTTTGAGGCAAGACAAAGAACAATTCAATTACAACTAGTAATGTTCTTTATCGTGTATTTGACAATTGAGTTACTTTGTCTAAGAGACGTCTGGAACACATTCTAATCAAATCTCTTCGCAACTCACAAGGCGTAAAAGCAAATTGACACATCTTACTTGAGAGTATATTATCTTATTGTAATTTTATTTATTTGTATATATCTATTTGAGTGTAGGTACACTTTCTGTCTGTCGAGTTATTTGAAACATACTCGTATAGAGTATCGTATAATTGAAATGAAACTATTTTTTCTTATTTTGCTGTTTTTTTGTTTGATTTTTTGTTCCCAACAATCTCTAAAGAAAGTCGGGAACAAAATATCTAAAAATAAGAAAACCGCAAAAAAATTCACAAAATGTTTTTTGTTTTTAATGAAATTTTGCTTATTTTAGCGATTAGCGCAAAAATACAAAATCTTAAGGTTTATATATTGACTGAAGATAGATTTTATTTCTTCATTGTGGTTTGTTATGACTTATGAAGGTCTTTAAATATCTAACTTTAGGTTGTTTCAGGAAAACCAGTACTATAATTATCTGATAGACAGTCATAAAGTAAAAGAAAACACGTAAGCACAAAACCAAAGGCAAAATCTAGTACAAAATTTACAAAGGCTGTGTGATGTATTTCGTTAAAGCTTAGGTCCTATGTAATCCTTTCATCCGTCTTGATCACACGCACGAGCCTGAAAAATTACTGCGTTGATGTCACTTTGTATTTTTTCACTTTATTATTCGCGCTTAGAATCTTATCTTTTAATTTTGTTAAAATATTTACGCTCATTTTTTATATGATAAAAGCTTTTGTAAGCGATTCGTATAATGTACTTAATATTTCGTACTTATGATTTTCCACATTTGCTTTAATGAATGTAAGATACTTTAGTTATTCACTTATATAAATAATTTTATTAAAGTTATTATTATAAGTACATATCAATTTTGGAAACTAATTTTTAAAATTTATAACTACCCACACTATAGCCCACACTATAAGCAATAAACTCACCATGCATTTTACCGGAAAGTCCGGTCTTAGAAGCAAATGCTCACTCGCTCATATTGTATTAAGTTGTATGAAAGCAATATTATCCTAAGCAGAATTCTAACCTTTAACATTAGACGAAATAGGTTATTCTTAATTCTATTACCATTGCAGTATTTTATCAACTTATAGTATGTATATAGCAAAAGCAAAGCGCTCAAACTCGACTCTCATGCACTTTAAAAACTAAACAAGCAACAAAATAAAGAGTATATTTTAACGAAGTAATCCAACGTTTATTTTTGCACTACACCAAATGTACGTAACATCAACATGAAACGGGGCAAAAACTGGAAACAGCTCGCTCCATCCCGGTAAATACCAGTTTTTGCCGGATTAAACCGGTGCAAGTCGGAAATGCAAATGAATGTATGAGAATTTACAGTTGTTGTATGCAAAGTTGCAGTTAAATAAAGCTTTTTAATAGTAAACTAAGTATAATCTTTTACCTTTCCAGATATTTTAACTTGACATTAATGAGACTAAATATTTTAAAATGCTAACCTTACCTTGATGCTTAATTATTAGACATTATAATATATAATATGGTTTATATTATATATTTTAATGTTTAATTTATGCAAACGAAATACTATATGAAAGTTACCTCCCTAGGCACGCTACAGCAGTGTTACCAGGTCATTTTACTATATATGTGTACTTCATCGAATTTTCTACAGTCTTTTTAGCGTGACGAAAAAAATAAAAATATGTGTATGTATATACAAATAACAGCCTTTATCTACACTAATATTATAAGACTGAAAAGTTTGTTTGTTTTTTTGTTTGAACGCGCTTATCTCTGGGACTATCAATCGGATTTGAAAAATCTTTTATGCATCTGGTAGCTTAGTTTTTGAGGAAGGAAGATTCTCTACCTAACAAGAAGCTATAACTTTTAGAATCTAAACAGTTATACATAAATAGACTACGCAAGCAGAACCGCGAACAAAGCAAGTTATTAAAACGACGGCAATAAAAAATAATAATTATAAATAAATATATAATACATTGCTGGACCTATTTTTAATGATCTTTATTTTGTTGGATTAGTCTTCACTAAGAATAATAAAATAACTATTAAAATATCAATATGGACGTACGACTACGAATGGTAATATAGAAATGATTCAGCACCTTTTTAATGTCCTTCTGCTGTGTACGGGACTCACTTCCAATACAAGGTAAAGATTAATATTTAAAGAATATTGTCAGAATTCCCCAGCCCATAGAAACATTCCCATCTCATACCATTATTTATATAATATTTGCCACAAAAGGACTCAAATCTGCAACCAAAGTCATAGTAGAATATTACATATGCACCACGGTATCATATGGCGTAACTATTATTACGTAGGCAAGTATCTGCAACACCCTATATGCTATAAAAACCTTTAGCGCAATTTGTCACGGTCCATTCGACCGCGGCCATCCATCTCGTTCAATTCGCTTTGTATCGGACGCCACCTGGGCCATCGTCAGTCATTTTCGACCCAGCCTGAGTACATTTGTTTGGTTAATTGTGTGAAAAAAAGGACATGAGCTTTGCAATTTGATTTATAAAGTTGTTTTTAAATAAAATTAAGTTCGTATATAGCTTTATAACCCTGCTATGCTAGCGTATTTTAAGATTTTTTTTGAAGTTATACTTCTTTTAACTAGTTAGTTAGTAGTTTAAGTGAGTAAATTTTTTACGATGACCGCGCACACCGACAGCCAAAAAGCGACATGATGAAGTTAGCTGAAAGCGACATGATGAATTTAGCTGCATTCCTTTTACAAACAGAGAGTTGTGACATATGGGATGAAATCTTTAGCTATTTTTGTCCTGTTACGTCAAAGAAGTATACTTTCTTGCGTGCGTACATAAGTACATACACACGTTTTTTTTCATTTATTGAACAAGGTTATTGCCAAAAAGACAATATAACATCTATATTGTGCCGATGTTACAAGTACTCTGTCTTGGTAAATAACCTAATTATTATCAGTTGATATTATTTAAAAAATATAATTTTAATTTAGTATATATATATATATATATATATATATATATATATATATATATATATATATAAAGGTATCGTTGGTTACTTAGAACTACTCGTAAGTAAGGAACCACGTACTTAATAGTTGCAAAGTTCAATGAAAGCTATTCATAAATGCTTATAACACGCTTTCAGTTCATGTTCCAGCTTATTTCCTCGAACTATATAAATACTTCTCAATTCACTTGGGTCAAGACATAAATATTTATGTGTTGGTTCTTTAATATGTATAATTTCTTATTACCTATATGCTATTTATATAATATTATAAAGAGGTAAAGTTTGTGAGTTTGTGACGTTGTAGACGGTAACCTCTGGATGTACTGAACAGATTTAGATGAAATTTGGTAAGAAGATAGTTTGAGATCCTGGGAAGGACATAGATACTTTTTATTAAGGAAATCATCCCTTAAAGGGGTGAAAATGGGGATGAAAGTTTGTATTGGGAAGCAAGCTAGCTAGTTACTTATAAAATTATTGTGTCTTTATATGAATAAAAATACTTAGTTGTTCTTCATTCAAAGGCTATTTTAATCGTATATAATATATATAATAAAATTTAGTAGTAGTATTAATATGAATTTTACAGGATTATCAGTGGAGGATTCAGGATAGAAAGACCTTACAATACAACTAATTTATTTATAAAAGTGGAAAAATAATGGCTCAATCCATTGTACTAAATTGAAATTTATTTAGGTACAGAGCTTCTTTCAAATTATCTACAAAAAAATGGACAAAAACATAACAGTTCAGTACCTTCTTCTCCCATTTTCTTCTCTGTAAACCGATTTTTTGTTTAGTATCTATATATCTAGCTTTAGTGTTATCAGTAAAAAAAAATGCCTGTGTGAACGGAGTGAAACTTCAGAAGTGTAACCTACAAGAGAATGAGATGTATATAGAGAATCAGGAGTAGGATAATTATAAGGTTTATTTTTTTATATTATTATTACCAAGTTAAAAAGTTATTTTACACTAGCAATGCCCGCGGCTCCGCCCGCGTTTAGATGACCAAAAACCAAATTATTAGGTTTTACATATTAGTATACTCTTACAATGCAGTTTGTTATTTATGTGTTTGTTTCTTTTTAGTCTCGCATTTCAGTTTTATCGAGTTTGACTTCAAAAATTAAAATTCGAATTTCGACCACTGGGCTAACACTAGTATAATAAATTTCGTGGTAAACATGTATGTACGTTACAAACTAATAGACCTTAATAATTTTTAATCAAATCACTCCATTCCAAAGTTTTGAGAGGGGCATTTAATAAATATGGATGAAATTCAATTACGCCATAACAGTTTCTGTAAAAACTAAAAAAAAAACCGACTTCCAAGCACTAAAATGTAAAAAATTACTAAAAGGGTGTTTTCATTTAGAATAGATACCTAATCAGATATTTTCGAAGTCGGTGCTGGTAAACTATAATCGATGTATGGTAAAAAACTGCACTAAAAGTGCGAAACTATATTTTTATTAAATCCATCCTATAACAAAGTGATAGTTGATATTATAAAATGTTTCACAATTTTCGCTTAAGTACTTTTTCATTGAACGAAAGCTTGAAAGCTTTAAGCTCTTTTATTTATTATCCAGCCATTGCCTATGGATCCGCATGCGCGTGTGTTTTTATTAATCGATATTAATAAATATAATTGATTAAAATTATATAATAGACTAGCGACTCACTAGATTGATTCCCCATACAAAATTTCATTTCTATTTTCAGCCCCTTAAGGGATGACTTCCAGAATAAATATATCCTATGTCCTTCCCAGGGACTAAAACTATCTTCTTAACCATCTAAATCGGTCCAGTAGTTTTTGAGTTTATTCGTTACAAACATACTTACAAAAATACAAAAGAAGTGTAGAAATGCACTGTGCATTACTTACAGTGTGGGATTTCGTCATATTCTATACTCTCACACCCGGCGGTTGCGTTCGCGTAGTTTATTTACTCTCCTAAGCTTCCATTCATTCTTTATTGCTCATCCCCAGAGGATATAATACCTAAAACTTTAAATTAGAATAGTTGTAATTTTTTATTAGAAAGCTTATTCCCAATTTGCTTACTGTAACTTTAAAACAACGGATATTTTCGTATTAAGTTCTAATTCCTTTAGGATGACATTCCACAAGCTCTTTCTTAGCGGATACATACTCTCCCCGCAGTCCCCCCCCCCGCCCCGTTCCGTTCCGTATATTATACCGTTCAGCCGTTCTGGCGTCAAAGAGTAACAAACATCCATACTCACAAACTTTCACATTTATAATATTAAAATAATACGGATGTTATATTAATAATTTGTTATATTATTTATTTTGTAATACCATTTGTTTTCAATATAAATGAATAAAATATCATTGAACATAAATTAATACCAAAACTTACCTCAGTGTCTTCATTTTTTTGACTACTTTTATTCAAAGACATACATACTTATACAATAAAATAGGAACAATGAGAATGATGACAGCACATTTCATCGCCATTTTCATAATTCTTACTTTAGTTTATTATTCACCAATAATATGTTCGCCGTTCGGGGCCTAAATCACACCATTTTCTAGGGTAAGATGGCTTTCTGACGAGGGTATGGCATGTAGCTAATAGCTGTAGATTGTTGAAAAGTATACCTTTGTATACTATGTAATACGATTTTATTTTGAGCTTATTGATTTTTCTTCTATTAATGAAAATATATCACGTTTAGGTTCTTTTTTGTTTTTTTTTTGGGTTTCGTAGCGGAAGAACATTGTGAATCAGCCGAGTATTGATATAAATTACTTTGTTAATGGACAATTTGTTACAGAGGCATATTTTTATTTTTACTAAATAGTGCTTGGAGTTTAGTTTAGTTAATTAATTAATTTATTTTTAAGCACACTTTACAATACACATGTTAAAACAATTCAATACAATAATTAAAGTAAAAAAAGAAACAGACGATGCATATCAATTACAATTGTACATATCATTTATAATATTATAGAATTATTATAGTAATTGATAAAAATTATTTTAATTAATTAATCAATAACTATAGTTAAGATAGTATAATTTCTTCCTGATCGCTTATATACGGTTACTGCAACCAACCTTACTGGTTAACTAATAGCACAGGGAACATATCGTAGGGTAAACGTTTGACGCAGTCATAATATGCAGTTTTGGGCACACAATGTGCACTCTTTATTTCTCAAAATTCTTATATTCTAATGTCATGACAATTCTGCAGGATCAGTGAGAGATAAGGCGTAGGATCGACATTTTATCCTTCCGTGAAAGAAGGTTGTATTCACCGCGAATGTCCCTTCAGACTGCTACTGAGTATTTCGCATAGAAAAAACCCATTTAATATTTTTGTCCAACCCGGAACTCGAATCCAGGACTAACGAGGCAGTTACAAATAATATACATAGGCACCATACAATCTCTAAAGTCATTCCCTATCTTACTGATAGACAACACACGGTGTAGTCTAGAAACATGAGTGTGGAAGAATGTAATTTTTCATGTCATGGATAATGGATACACTTTTTTTTATATAAAGAAGATTAGCAGTAAAACAAAATGTTTGTAAATAAATTTCGCAAAGTGGTGGAAGTTTGTATATATCTCTATAATATAAAAATGATTCGCCGAATATGTTGGTAAGCGCAAATCTCGAGAGCAGCTGAACCGATTTCGCTAATTCTTTTTTTAAAATATTCCTCGAAGTACGAGGATGGTTTCTGAAAGTACGAGGAGGATGAAAAAGTCTAAAAACAACACTTTTCTATACTCCCATACAAAAGATTCGTAATAATACTTAAAAGTCAATTTGAACTTTAATACCATACCATAAAGTTTAAGTGTTAGTGGAGAGGTTCCATGAAGGCAAAACAATTGAGTGACGTTAGTATCGTATAAATATTAATGTCAATATTTGTCAATATTTACACGATGGTAACATTACTCAAAAACAAATCTATACAGTTAAATTAAATTGAAGTGTCCGTTTGAAATATTAATATAACAGCTTTTTACTAAATGCATATTGGATGTATACACGAAACATATACCAAAACAACATTTTTTACAATTATTTTCTGTCTGTCGGTTTGTTCCTTTTAATCTCTGAAATGGCTAAACCGATTTTGACGGGACTTTCACTGGCAGATAGCTGATGTAATAAGGAGTAACTTAGGCTACTTTTATTTTAGAAAAAAAAATAGGGTCCCCACGAAAAATTTTAAAACCAATGAAAAATTTAATAATATCCGATTCAAATAGGGAAGTTGTACCTATACACACCCTTGGGACGAAACCGAGCGAAGCTAGGGTGAGTTGCTAGTATTTATCATAAATTAAAGTTCATACGAAAACAAAATAAAAGCTCATGATCGAAATTAATTCGAATGCTTCTCTCATTAGAAACCGTATCTTATGTACCAAAAGCTGAGCCAAGTTATAAACCATACACACGTGTTAATTAAATTTCGTAAAGCAATTAAGTTCACTCGCATTAATCGCGTCTTACAATGTTTACACCTTTATTACAGGATGTTAAACGTAGTATTGAACTGGAATTAAAATCTTTAAGCCAAAGGACCTTTGCATTATTTTTCGGATCATTTTTTGTATTGGTTTAACACCTTGGTTTCTCAAAATATCATATTCTTAAAATATGTCGTCGCAAAATTTGATTTTTTATTAGTTATTTTTATACAATCGCTAACGGAGTTAATGACCTAAATAGAAGTTTTACTGTATCTTTAAAACGTCTTTAATGTAATTTAAATAGATCAATGCAAATTGGACCCAAAAAGTTGGACCCAAAAAGTTGGATTCGCATTAAAAGATGTTTTTAATTATTTTGATTATAGTATTTTTATTATTCAATATAATTAATGCTGTTGTCCAAATTTTTGGTGTAGAAAATTAGAAATTTACAAATATTGTTCTTGTTATTATTTTATAAATACACTAGCGACTCACCCTCGCGTCGTTCGGGTTCGTCCTTAGGTAAATTTTAACGGTTAGTATAGAATAGACTATATATATGTACATACATAGGTGTAGAAAAGTAGGTAAGTATTTTATAAAATTAAAAAAATATATATCCCTTACTTGTGAAATAATTGATCCCCATACAAACTTCCACCTGACTTTTCACCCCTTTAAGTAATGATTTCTGAGATACAAACTATCCTATGTCCTTCCCATACAAAATTTCATCTAAATCGGTTCAGCTGATTAAGCGTCATTAAGTTACTTTCGCATTTATAATATTAGTATGGATTTCAATGAAAAAAAATAATATTAAAATTTATATATTATATCAAAAAATTGGTTTTGGACAATTTCTTTTATATATCTAATATGGGGAGTAGCTACGTAATAATATAGGTAATAGGTATAGACTAAAGGTAACCGCCAACCCGCGCGTTCATGGCATTTACGAGGCACTGCCCGAATCTGATAAGATGCTGTATTAAATGAGATAAGCTGAATATGTAATATTGTGGTATATAAGATAATTGTTAATGTATTGAATAATATTTTAGAAGGAGTTACTATTTAATAGTGATAAAATTAATATTTAAATATGGTAAGAATCTTTTATTTTTGGACGCTTATTAGTTTCCTAATATAAATGTGAAAGTTTATATGGATGTTTGAATGTTTGTTACTCAATCACGCCAGAACGGCTGAGCGGATCTGGATGAAATTTGGCACAGAGATAGATTATAGTCTGGAATAACACATAGGCTATGTATCCCGAAAAATGTACGGTCCCCGTGGGATAAATTAGTTTTCGTTTTAGAGGCGAACCCGAGTGAAGCGAGGGTGAGCCGCTAGTAAGGACCTATTTTTTTTAGAAAATACATAATGATTTGGTAATACGGAACACTCGGTACAGGAGTCCGAATCACGTTTAGCTGACTTTATTTATTGTTTTAAGAACACAATAGAAATAAAGAGGAAAATATGTATTGCAAATTCAAAAGTAAAATAACATAAGCTTTCATGAATGGAGCTTAAAGTTCATAATATAAAATTTAATATTATACTTTAATAATGTTTTGGCTTATTATGCCTGCATTATTAGATGTGTCTTCAAACACTGTTCTTTTAAAGAACAATGAACACTCGCTAACAATATTTATTATAACTCGAATTAAGATGTTTTTTGTGTGTATACTATATATGTATATACATATACGATAAGTTAACGAAGGATTTTGTTTGTTTGTTTGTTTGTTTGTTTGTTTGTTTGTTTGTTTGTTTGTTTGTTTGTTTGTTTGTTTGTTTGTTTGTTTGTTTGTTTGTTTGTTTGTTTGTTTGTTTGTTTGTTTGTTTGTTTGTTTGTTTGAACGCGCTAATCTCATGAACTACTAATCCGATTTAAGAAAAATATTTTTGTGTTAGATTGTACGTTTATTGAGGAAGGTTATAGGCTATATATCATATAATATATAGTCTATCTATTATATACTAACCGTTCAAACGTACCTAGGGACGCACCCGACCGAAACGAGCGTGAGTCGCTAGTAGTATTTATTTTTAAATTGGTTTTGGAATTTATAAGCGTTAAAATACATTAATCGTTTACACGAATAGTACTTCGAACAAAAAATAACCGTTCGGAGCATATTTTTTATTATGTTCGCGAGTACCTTCATCTTATTCCAAACACATTTAAAAGTATAAGCAGCTTTACTTACGTACGATGCCTTTCTGACTTTCAAAAGGTTCTTATAGTTGTTATAAGAGTAGCAAATTTTAACTTACGTATTTTTTACGTTTCTTTTTATTTATACACGAGCAAAATATCTAATGTCGAATGTTTATTTATTTTATTTTTTATCTTCGCATAATTTCCTTCAAGATTGGATTAATAATATTATTTAACTATGTTTTCTAAATTCTATTTTTTGAAATGAATACTTCTATAGGCAGGTTTGGATGAGTAAATTCATGTAAGTCGTCATCGACATGGTCAAGTGACGTGTTATACCTAGTGCCGATATAAGATCAAACAATTAATTTGAATATCCCAAAAATAACAACTGTTCGTTTATAGTTTTAAGTTTTATCTTCTGTCGGCAGTCCTCATGACTGCTTTTTTTTTAATTACAGGCTATAGAATTGTAAAATTTAATTAAGTCTTATATTAAAATATGCAACTTAAAAGCTAACAATAATTTTCCCCTGTCAACGCTCTAATAAATTCTAAAACGGCCAGCATTGTCCAGTCACTATACAGATAGTCAGTATTATAATATTCCTGTAACATAATATATGAATACAATCTGACCATGTCCATACTAAATTTTCGATATCTGAAACTGAAGTTTCACAGTTACAGCGTGAATGTCCGCAAGAAGGTAATGGTTCTCGAGGGGTCCATTAGAATGATAAATGTGGTAGCAAACGATCTGCCACAAAACAAAGGTGAAATGTACATTAAAATTGATACATGATTAAGTGAGTGGAGATTTTGTTTGGACATTACTTAAGCGATGTGACTAATGCTTTTTTACTATGGATGTTAAATACATTCTTAGATATAATTTTGGGGCGGGCCTGAATCTATGCTTTCACGGTTCCCTTACGACATGCTTCGCATGGTAGTGTAGGCGCAGGCCTACCCTACTGTCTCCTTCAGAGACGGTGGGGTGGCGTTGGTCTTGGGGGAGAGTGACGCTTTTGTCGCAAAGATCCCCAAGGCAAGTTCGGTGTACTATCCTTCACGAGGTTGCCAGCCCTGTTATTGGTCTAGTTCACTAGGAAATAGACGAAACAGAAAACACCGAGCGCTTGCTTTCACTTTTATTTATATATGTATGTTTATGTATGTTTATGTAAGTGTGTCTATGAAATATATATGTACGTATATGTATAGCTTTAGTTTAGAACCCAATCCAAGGTGTTATTCGTACCGTGCCGAGGGATGCGTGGCTGGGGGGGAGCTCAGTCGCTAACGGTGGCTATCCGACACCTGGACGAATCGGATAGTATTTTAAGTCCTCCCATCGACATGCGGGGCTCTGTCGGTGGGCATTTTTATTTCCCTAGCTGCTCGTGGGACCTATATGAGTAAGGACCAAAATAATAAAAGCACCAAAGACGTTACCACGTCACAAACCCTGGACGAATTGTGCCAGGACCTCATGCCGCTGACAATGGGTGCGGATGAAACCGCCCAAATGTCAGCGCAACCAATGGAGGTGACTGCAGGCACCGAAATGGCGATAGGGGCTTCTACAAGCCCTGAATCACCTACTGGTAACCCTGCTGCCATCTCCTCTGATGCTGTCCGACCCAATCGTAAAAGATTGAGTGGGGCAGCCTTAATCCGACTTAAGGCTCTTAGGGGACAGGGAGTGGAGGCTGCAAAAGCCTACGAACTGTCCGCTAAAACCTTTGCGGAACTCAGGGCTATGGGGTATCGATTCGATGCTTCGAAACCCGAATCCGAGCGCTCCGTCAAAAGGACCCGCTCGGAGGAGGAATCACCGCAGGGACAACCAGTGAGGAAGTCCCAAAGGTCGAGCGAAGCACCGTCGGCCCCACCACCTCCAGCTGCCTATAGTGCGGCCTTATCTTCCTCCAAAGTTGGTGTGAGGGACTCCACTCCCATGACTGACGCACAGCTGCAGTCACTTTATAATGCGATCGTGGCCAAAATCACCACTTCGGAGAAGGGTAAGGGACCTGCCTTTGGCGGGCTATCATTCAGGCCAGGCTGGCTGCTTATTACCTGCATCAACCAGCACGCCAGGGAATGGCTTGAAAATTGTATACCCACCCTACAGCCGTGGCCAGGAGCCAAGCTCGCTCTCATTAATGAGAGCGACTTGCCCAAACCAAAGGTTGGGGTAGTATACATCCCGATCCGGAGTCAAAAGACGTCGACCAAGCGCTCTCCTGTCTCCGGATACAAAATGATGGCCTTAATACGGAGCTGTGGAAGGTTCTCAACAAAAAGGCGGAGAAGGGCGGAATCATACTCACCCTCTCCATCGACGACCAATCTGTTGAGACCCTCCAAAAAACCGGCCTGAAAGCCTACTTGGCCTTCAAGTCTGTCCAGTTCCGGATTAAGGGCATCAACCAGCCCACACCCAATCCTGGGACTTCTGCCTCTGGACCTGTGCCGTCTACCTCTCGTTCTGGGGCCGCGGCTACTGGAGCGAGTGCCAACGCTGCTGCGCCTTCACCATCTGGTGCAGCTGCACCTGGCGTGGCTCCTGTGGCCGGGACCAGCGGAACGACTGGAACTCTGCACAGGTTTCCTCATACAGGGGGGCACACCAGGGGTGGACAAACCCCCAGAGGCAAGAGCCAGCGCCCCCATAAACAAAAGGGCCGCAGCAAGGGACGTGACAAGCGCAATGGGGCTCGCCCCCAGTAGCGCTACACACCAAATTGGCGATGCCCACACCAACATACTCCAGGCCAACCTACACCACGCTATCGCTGCCACAGCCGTGGCAGAAAACATCTTTAAAGCACATGGCATGGATATAGCGCTGGTTCAGGAACCATGGCTTAACGCCAAGTCCAAGATTTCGGGCTTAAGTGGAGTAGGTAAGATCCTAGCAAACGAAAATGGCACCAAGCCTAGGGCCTGTATCGTTTTTAAGAAAGGTATTAATTTCTTGCCTGTTACAGAACTTTGCAGTGATGACATGGTCGCTGCAATCACCGTTCTCAGAGGGCGTGGTCAAACTAGAGCACTGGTGTGCTCGGCCTACCTGCCCGGAGAGAAAGCCAACCCCACCGAAGAACTGTCTAAAGTCGTCGACTACGCTCGAAAACACAAGACAGAATTAATTGTTGGCTGCGATGCAAACGCCCATCACACAATCTGGGGCAGTACTGGTACCAACAAAAGAGGTGAGTTACTTTTAGATTTTCTCCTAGCTAACGACCTACAAATACTCAATAAAGGCTGTAATCCAACCTTCGCTACCAAAACTAGGCAGGAAGTTCTGGATATTACTTTTGCTACTGAACAAATCGCTAAACACATAAGTAAATGGCATGTCAGTAATGAAAACTCTTTGTCCGATCACAAACATATTGTCTTTAGCATACAAGGCTCAATAACTACTGAGCCTAAAAGGCTTAGAAATCCCAAAGCCACCTCGTGGGTAGACTTCAAAAACCTGCTCGCTGAGGCAGCTAAGGATTTTCCAAAATCAATCAAGACACCCGACTCCCTTAACATTTTAAACAACTTACTAACGGATGGCATTCTAAATGCCTATGAAAATAGCTGTCCTGTCAGGGAACTCAAGGTTAACAACAATACTCCGTGGTGGAACAAAAAGCTAGAACGACTTAGAGTCTCCACACGTCGCTTATTTAATCAGGCCACTACACCGTATGGGTGGGAACGGTATAAGAAGGCTCTGACTAAATACCACAAAGAGATCAGAAAAGCTAAAAGAGCATCTTGGAAACGATTCTGTGAGAATATCGCCCAAACACATAAAGGAGCGAGAATCCACAAGGTCCTTGCCAAGACACCAAATATCTTTCTCGGCTTCTTAAAAAAGCGAGACAATTCCTTCACGACCACAGAGATGGAGACGCTGGAACTTTTAAGAGCAACCCATTTCCCAGGATCGTACCCTGTCACCGACAGTGAATCAAACCCAAAGGAAAACTACATCCACAGGGCAAATAGTTGCGACTGGAAGATGGCCAATACCATTTTTAGGCCTAACCAGATTAGATGGGCTTTGAAAAAATTCAAACCATTTAAATCAGCAGGGGAAGACGGAATTTTTCCAGCTCTGCTTCAACAGGGCATGGAACTCCTTATCCCGCATCTGGTAAAATTATTTAGAGCAAGCTTTGCTTGGGGCATTATACCAGAACAATGGACTAAGGTCAAGGTTACCTTTATACCGAAGATCGGTAAAAACGACTACTCTCAGCCCAAATCCTTTAGACCTATTAGTCTTACTTCTTTCCTACTAAAAACAATGGAAAAAGTAATCGATCAGCACATTAGAACTAGGTATCTTGTGGCTAGACCACTTTCCTGCAACCAACATGCTTACCAAAAGGGTAAATCCACAGAATCTGCCTTAGTAGCTCTGATCGACAAGGCAGAAAGGTCCCTAGAGGATAAGCAGACAGCTCTATGTGCATTTTTGGACATTGAGGGGGCCTTTGATAACACACCTACGGCAACCATCCTGAAAGGATTAAATGCAAAAGGTGTTGATATCACAACCACCAGATGGGTGGAATATATGCTCTCCAACCGGTGTGCGAAAGTAACGTTAAACGAACACTCGCACAACTTCTACACTACAAGAGGCTGTCCGCAAGGAGGAGTGCTTTCACCCCTATTATGGACACTAGCTGTAGACCTACTACTTGTAATCATGGCAGATCTTGACTACGATACACAGGGCTATGCAGATGACCTTGTTGTAGTAGTAAGAGGTCCCTGCCTGAACACAATTTCCACCAGGTTACAAGGAGCTCTCAATACCATCACAAGATGGTGCAGAGAAAATGAATTATCAATAAACGCTGATAAAACAGTTATTGTACCATTTACCAGGAAAAGGAAGCTTGAAAGGCTGACTGAACTCAGACTCAATGGCAAAACCCTTAACCTATCAAATGAGGTAAAGTACCTTGGAGTCACTATTGATCAAAAGTTGACCTGGAACTCTCACCTCAACAACATTATACAAAAAGCCAAAATGGCCCTCTGGATATGTTGTCGAATGGCTGGAGCCAAGTGGGGCCTCAAACCCAAAATGGCTCTCTGGATGTACACCGCCGTGGTAAGGCCGATCATAACATACGCCTCAGTCGTATGGTGTAACAAAACCAAACAAAAGACAACTATGAGTAAACTAGACAGCATACAACGGATGGCATGTCTAATCATCACGGGAGCCTTCCATTCGGCACCAGGTGACGCTCTAAATGCTTTGTTGGACATAGCTCCGCTATATCTCCACGTGCAAAAAGAAGCTAAATCTTGCCTCTACAGGCTCTGTACACAATCGAATGTAAAGTTGCAATCGCAATATATGAACAAACTCAAAGAGTTGACATTCGAACACAAAACTCTGAAAATGCCAGTCGATGGCATGAGTACAGAGTTTAACTTCGCTAAACAGTACCAAATAGATCTTCCCAACCGGGACATGTGGCTAAAAAACCAAGAGTCTCACAAAAAGGGCAGTCATGTTTGGTTTACAGATGGATCCAAGAAAGGATCTGATGTAGGGTGCGGTATCTATGGCCTTAAGCCTAGATTTGACATGAGTGTCAATCTGGGCAAGGAGGCCACCATCTTCCAAGCCGAGGTCTTCGCCATCAACAAATGTGCTGAAGTCATGCTGGAGAGAAAGCTTAGAAACCAAAATATCTACATCAACTCAGATAGCCAAGCAGCACTTCTGGCTATAGATTCTCTTGAGACCAACTCTAAGTTGGTCAAAGACTGTATGGATAATCTGAATGTCCTGGGCACATCCAACAGAGTTACCCTCAGATGGGTCCCGGGTCACTCAGGCATAGATGGGAATGAAAAGGCTGATGCATTGGCAAGAAGGGGCGCTGAAACCCCTGAATGTGGCCCAGAACCATTTTGTGGTATTGCAAAACAACATGCCTATTCAATTCTCAAAATTCAATGCAATCGCCAAGCACTTCAAGAGTGGCAATCCACTTCTGGACAAATACACTCTAAAGCGCTAATTAAGGGATATCGCAAAAAGTTTACAAAAGAGTTGCTTCAACTCAACAAGTATAAAACCAGTGCAGTAACCAGAATACTTACTGGTCACTGCAAACTCAATAAACATATGTTTACCCTCGGCCTCAGTCGGACCGCAATGTGCAGACTATGCCATGAGACAGAGGAAACTGCTATGCACATCCTCTGCTCGTGCGGCCCACTCATGCACCGCAGAAGTATCTATCTAGGGCAGCATATTATGCAACCGGAAGAGATACAGATGCTCCCCGCGCAGAAAATCTGGAAGTTCCTGGAGTCAACAGGACTAAGCGGAGAACTTTGAACTTACTATAAAGGGAGCTACAATGGACCAAAACTGGTCGACGTAGCTAGGGCCGACCTCGGCACCACACCCAACAAATAATAATAATAATAAATAGATATAATACTTTCTTAGATTTACGCGAATATTTGACATTTTAAATAAAACTATCTTTTCGGATTTTTTCGCGAATTTATTTTGATTTTTGGTTTCTGACGTTTCGAATGCTTTACAGCATCCATGGTCACGGAAGAGACTGATGTAACTGTTTCTCCCGTGACCCGTTTATTGTAAAATAATTGTTACTTCAAAACTTTCAAAATATTTAAAGATAAATGTTTATTTGTTTTAATACGCATAGTTTTTTAAATATATAATTTGATAATTCCCTATTTCTCACACAAAGTTTATAAAGAATGTTGTTTTTAAATATGCTCGTTCAGGAATTCAGGGAACACAAATTATTAAATTAAAAAAATAAACAAAGTTCTCAAATGATGTACATTATAACAAGCTGACGATAATTTAAAAAAAAACTCATTCCTACCCCGAATTTTCTCCAATTTAATCAAATAGAACACTAAACATAAATTTAATTATTCATTAATAGCTTTAACTACAACTTCATATGTACATATAAAGCGTGGTACGAAATACAAAATTTAATTTCAATCTAAATATAGATTTAATTAAAAGTTTCATATTCAATTAAGTACAAATGAAATAGAAATCGCTTATGATACTAATAGTTAGTGTCAGACAAATATGTTCACTTGAAATATAGTGTGTTGTATCTAAGCATACAAAATAGTGGGTCTTCTTATATAGCGATTCCTTTACATAATTTAAAAAAATGAGTGCGTGTAACCTTTACGCGCGGTTGAAATTAAATTTCTCTGGCAAATATCGCTATTAAATTAAAACAAATCAATAGTTAAATAAGGCATATTAGGCTTATTACAATCTATATTTTAGAATATCATATACGAAAAGAATATAATATTATATACTTGTCAGATAATAACAACGGTTACCATGGCAATGTATTCTATCTCATTCTCTCGCCGGCTTAATCCTATATATTTATGTGTTTATCTCTTTTTAGTGTAGCATTTTCGTTTCATCGAGTTTCAAATCACAACGATTCTTAAGAAGTTTCACTTCAAAAATTAAGATCATACTGCCACCTTGAGTCTGGTTGCGCGTCCCACATTTCCCTCCAATCCAATAAGGGAAATTGACCATAGTATATATACCACGACAGTCGAATATTGCTTGGCAGATTTCACAAGTTTTCGAAAATAAATTAGGTTTTATTTAAGTTGGTTTCTTCACGATTTCAAGTAAAGATATTGAAAATAGTTCACATATGAAAAAGTCATACGTGCGAGGTCCGAATTTCTAACCACTTTCTAAGTATCGCTAACCAAAATTTGAATCTGTTTTGTAACGTCATTACAGCACCTATTTTATTTTGTATGATAATTGAATTATGTACATATATTTTGTATTAATACGCTTACGCTTGATTCCCTGGAGTTCACTACTTATATAATAATATGTATATATAATAGATTAATTATAGCTCACCATTAACATACCATGAAGCTACCATGACGATAGCTTGGATGAAAATGAGACGGGGATTGGGTCAAATATATTTAATTGATTTTTGGGTCAAAAATTTACAGTAGCATTACGGATATGAGAAATGGGCGCCTTTATATATTTTAGTATCACGGATAGCACGAAATGCTTTTATTGTTAAACCTGATCTTGGCTGTCTTAGTGCTGTTGTATAGACTAAACTTAGTTATCAAGATCCTCACGAACATAAAACTAGTCTATCCATATCTCTATCAAATTTCCTTATAAAAAATCGCTAAAACTCCCACCATACCCTAAACCGACTACAAATCTGCGCTCCAATTAGTGAAGCTTAACGTTAATCCGTGTGGAACAAGCCGAAAATAACTACAACACGTGAATAAGCAAACAAGGATTATCGCGGGCCCGAATTTGTTTTAATTACAAAAACATTCTGATCGCCGATCAATTCCTACAATTTTAGCGTTTGATTGGTTTTTATTTCCCTTTAGGATTCTTCCTTGTCTATTTGTATCTAGAAAGTTCATTCGTATCTAGAAAGCATTATGAGGCTGCATATCTGAGAGAATCTAGCAAGCTTAAGAAAGATATCCGTCAACACTTTCATTTGGCAGGTGTCGTGGACTATTGGACCGGTATCCTTCGGGAGAATTGTGCCAGTAGAACAAAGAAAAGGAATATATAATATCTGATTTTCTATTTGTAGAATAATGAATATTTAAAAGTTATTACTTAATAGAATAGAAAAATTATAATATTTTTAATAATGTTTCATTTTAGTAGTATTTTCGCCATTTTAATGTAATAGCTTTAAATAATATGGGTGGTCTTTTAACACGACTTCAGCATTCGACTAACTAATATCGCTTTTTTATTATAGCCAAACGAATATAAAACTCACGACTATCTCCGAGCCCAATATAAATATTCTATCCCAGCGGATATCCGCTACAAAAGGAAACTTCAAACACGATGCTAAGTCTATATTTATACTAGACCATTGAACTATAAGTGAATGTTATGATACAATTGTGGGAAGTAAAAGTTGTACATTTAATACTAGATTTTGTCCGCAACTCCACTCATATGGTAAACGGGGCGGAACATCAACGATCTTGCCTAATTTTTCAAATCTGTTCAGCGGTTTAAGCGCATGTAAGGTAACGAACAGACCGATAGAATTATTTTGATAATAAAAATAAAGCTAATTTTTTGGATTTTGTCGCGATTATATTTTGACTTTTTGTGACCGACGCGCGTCGTCTCAAATGATGTACAGTAAATTTTTGAAGTCATTAAAGTCATAGTTGTTACAGATGGTGACGACTTATAAAATTATACAATAATTTGGAAGAATTCAAAATAAAACCGCTATAAAGTCCGAAAAGATATTTTTCCATGTGTTTAACGGACCCCCGGCAAAGACTAAGCTAGCGGGGTCGATGAGTGCGTAGAGTGACTTATTTACTATATAAATAATAAATACTTATGAAAATTCTGCAAAAAGGTCAGAAAATAAATAGAATAATAAAGTATATAAGAGTATATTTTTTCTTTATAATAAAGCAATAACACAAAATAAAAGGAAAACACAATAAAGGAACGTACTCGTATATCTGAGACTGGAGTAGCGGATTATGTATTGCTACGTACAATGAAGTTACAATGTTAGCTTCTTTGCTCGTTGAAAAATATTTTATTGTTTTAGAATTGTAAATAATCATAATATGATAGAAATATATTATAATATATATATATATATTCAGGACTAGTGATTTACCCTTGCTTCACTCGGGTCGTCCGTGGGTACATTTTTAAATAGATAAAAATAGTCATCGTGAGTGACCTTAGGAGATAGACATCTGCTAACACGGAATTTACTCTAGGCCTGTTTAAAACCTACATTTTTTTAGTACATTGTTTTGATGTATCTCAAAAGGTTTACCTAACATCCTAGGCATCCAGGCACGCAATCGGGCCGAACC
Source organism: Brenthis hecate (assembly GCA_951806755.1). Classification (NCBI taxonomy): domain Eukaryota; kingdom Metazoa; phylum Arthropoda; class Insecta; order Lepidoptera; family Nymphalidae; genus Brenthis; species Brenthis hecate. The sequence continues at coordinate 5,730,651 of OX638266.1, forward strand.
GAGTGTAAGTTGCTAGTAAATATATGTATGTATGCATGTAAAACTTTCTTCATTCTTTTATTTACATTAAATTTTTGCAATTTATTGAAATAAATTCTGGCTAACATCTGACATCATATCCATTTTCATCAATCTAAGTTAACCACAGCATCAGCTACCGTTCCTCATTACTTAATGCAACACCTGAACATCGTTACTATCTAGAAATAGATTACTCATTTCTTACTACTACTTTAAAAACAAGTAATGGCTTTTGATCTGGTATCAAATCTAGTTTATTTTCTAATATAGTATCGGGAGAGAAAGGTGCTAAGATAAAAAATGTCTCCGTAACTCTTCGGCTCATAATGTAATTATTGTGATAAATTATCAGTTGATTCGCCATCGGGATTGCGGATCAGTGGGTTCAATTTCCGGATGACGCACTTCTGATATTTTCATGTACGAATCACCGTTAACGTGATTACCACTTGCCTGACGGTAAAAGAAGTAATTTGCATGTCTGAAAGAACCAAGCACAATTTCGAAAGACATGGCAAGTCCACCAGCCCGCATTTGAAATCTTTGATCCCTGTGTTCAGAAATGGGACGTTAAAAAAGTGTAGAATGAGATGTTGATCATTAGCTTTATTGCTATGTGAATGGACTAACTAATGAATCATCAAGTTAAAAAAAAACATTTCATTTTAGCCCGATTAAGATAGAAAATTCCAAAGAGTACCTCCCAGTAAAAAAATACCTTGTTTTGTTTTCTCTCCTTCAATGAAAGCCATGATGCATTAAAACAATATCATTTTAAATTTGAGTAAAAACTTTAAAAATTTGATGAAAATTCTTAAAGCGTACGTACATTTCTACTTATACTTTCCTAGACAAGATTTTAAAATTCCATTTTGATTATTCACCCTCTAAGCCAACCACGTGGCGCTTTACCGCCGTGTTCTCTCATTAGTTAATGGAACGCAACACCTGATGCCAACTATCTTACAACGGATTATTTATTCATAATATTAAGCCGAATTTGGTTCCGTATTAAATCTACGTGGTTTTTGGGATATTTATTTATAGTGTAAATTGGTGATGATTATATATTACCTATCGTGTCAGTTTTGGAAAATAATGGCAGTGATTAAAGTTCAAAAGTAAGATAAATTTTTATTAGTCTGTAGATAATTTTAATCATAAGAATCGTAGGGAATCGTCTCGCAGCCACTCTTCAATAGTAAAAAAAAAAATAGTTGAAACAAAGGTAAAAAGCTACATACTGAATACACGTTATGGTTTTATGCAGGATATCAATTCATACCATCATTAAACAATTCTGTTTTTGTTTTAGCAAATCTATGTACAGGTCTCTACAGGCATTAGCTTAATAGACGGATAGAAAATTTTAGCGAGAGTTACGTTTTTGGAAATGAAAAATAATATTAAAGGTAATGTATTAAGGGAAATGTACTTTAAAATAAATTATTCTACCTTTTGTGGAGTTCTTCTTGATTTAACATAAAAATATTCCTTAACATTATGCATATAACATGGTCCTGAAACCAGTCGCAAATATACACAAGCTTTAACATAATTTTGAATTTCAACTTATAACTGAGCGTAAATATAAAACATTTGAAGATAAAACAAAGTAAAATAACCTCTAAAATGTTATTACGAACAGGAAATTTAAAACAAACATTGTATTACAAAGTGATTTATCTGAATATTTTACATCGATTGTAGCTATTAAGTCTTAGCCGGGCTTTAATAATGTGAAGGCAGCAATAAACAGAGTACACGCGCCATGAATATTTAGAGTGCAAACACCTAGAGGTATTGAACCCCGTTAAGGCCCGTTTACAGCCAGCGTTTATTTTCACGTTTACGATCCAACACGGATGCTTAGATTATTTCTTACGAGCGCTCGAAATTATGGTTAGGCGTAAGTTATAAGTGTCTGTGGAAGATTTTAGTTGAAATTTTATCTTTATTTGAGAAGTATTGTGTCTGTCTGAGTAACTAGGATCGTGAATGATATGCTATTATGATATAAACTAGCGATTCACCCTTGCTGGGGTTCGTCCCTAATTACGTTTTAACGTTTAGTATGGATTTCTCAGAAATGAGATATTTTCCCGCGGTAAAAAGTATCCTATATGTTGACCTGGATAACCAGCTATCATCACAAGAAATTTCATCAAAATCTGTTCAGCGTTTTTCTCGTGATGCGGTCATAGACAGACAGACATACGAAAATTCTAAAAACTATAAATTCGGCCTCTGTATCGTTAATAATGTCTATTCCAATATACATTTTTACACATAATTTTCCAAAAAACATTTAATGTACAGATTCGACTTAGAATTGTGTTATATGTATAGATAATTATTAAGCTATTTTTAGAACTTACTTTAATGGTATATTTAACTGAATTGCCGGTTTTTGTTATTGGTAGTCTTATTATTTTTTTATTTCTCATAGCTACCTTTTGTGTAAGAATTTATTTAAGATCAAAAGTTTATATCTCGAATAAATTTTACCGAGTGCTTTCAACTATATAAAACTAACTCTATATTTCTTATCATTTCTAATAATATGTTTATGGTACTCTATGAAGCTGTAGAGTAAATAATTTTTGAAGTTATACTTATTTTGCACGTTTTGAAAAAAATATGCGAATTACGTTACGTTAATTTTTACTATGCGCGCGCACACCGACAGCCAAAAAGCGACATGATGAAGTTAGCTGCATTCCTTTTACAAACAGAGAGTTGTGACATACAGGATGAAATCTTTAGCTAATTTTGTTCTGTTACGCCAAAGAAGTATAACTTCTTACGTGTGTACATAAGTACATAAACGTTTTTTTTGTTCATCACAGTATCATCTACGAAATTACTAAACGAATTTGAAGAATTCTTTGTGCATTGAACCCATTTATTGAGAAATGCTATTTATTAAATATCAAATATCAAGTTACGTGTGCGAACACGCGGGCAAACATTAAAGCTTATTATTATAAATGTTTATTTTTTAATAACTAACATGTTTGGAAGTAGATCCGGGGGTCTGGGTTCGAGTCCTTAATCGGGCCAAATATAGTCCTTGAGTTATTCTGTCAAGAAATTCTCAGTAACAGCCCGGAGTTTGGAAAACTTTCCTTTCCTCGTCCTGCACCTGATTTCTCACTGATCATGTCGAATTTTTACCGGAGTATGAGAGTTACAGAAATGGAGAGTGCACTTATGCATATTTGTACACTATGATAGAACAATGGTATAATACATATTTTTACATCAGCACAAATATTTTACTGACCAATAAACACTTTAATTTGTTAAAATCGTTATCGCTTATGCCTAGAAGATAGAGTCAGCCAGTAGAGTCATTATAATAGATCTGATTCGGCGATATTAATTTTTACGGTGACAATAAATTCCTACGGAAGCTGATCACCTTTCCTTTCCTGGAACTGAGAAGGCAATAACAAAAGATATATAGCATTTAACGCATAAATTCTGATTTTTCTAACGGGATTGGTTTAACCAATTGTAATGCTGTGTGCAGCATTCACAGTATTTCGTAGCAGGAGGTCGAAAATACGATTCTGCTCTATTAAGACTTATGATATCCTAGTATACAATAAAACTATACGGGTTTCTTGATGGTGCTTGCTTTGTAAATAAGATAAAATTATCAGAATTTCCAACTGTTAAGCGTCCGTCTTTAAAAATTGCATGATATGTTATAGATTTAATAAAACAATATTTTCGGGGGTTTTTCGCAGATTTATTTTGATTTTTGGTTTCTGACGTTTCGAATGCTTTACAGCAATCATGGTCACGAGAGACACTAAGGTTTTAGACGTTTCAAAGGTATTAAATAGTTATTACAGACAGCCTACCCACAAAATAAAAATTGTAATAATTATAATAATAATAGCTAAAATTAAGTAAATAATATTCTATAATATTAAAAATCAAAATAAATCCGCGAAAAAAACCGAAAAGATAGTTTTATTTAAAACTAGCACTGCCCGCGGTTCCGCCCGCGTTCAAATGACCAAAAAGCAAATTCTTAGGTTTTACATATTAGTATACTCTTACAATGCAGTTTTTGTATTATTTCTCAGAAATGAGATATTTTTCCATAAATATAAAATCTGTTCACTGGTTTTCTCGTGATGCGGTAACAGACAGACAGACAAAAATTCTAGAAACTATATATTCGGACTCTGTATCGATAATAATGCCTATTTCAATAAGATTTTCTAAAAAATATTTAATGTACGGATTCGGCTTAGTTACAATTTTATTATATGTATAGATGTCAAATATTCGCGTAAATCTAAGAAAGTACTATGTTATAGATTACGTTAAAAGTTATTTTATATTTTATTTTCTTAACATTTCATACGATTTCTTCAAATTATTCCTAGCAGCTTTTTTCTGTTAACGTAACGTAAATAAATTCTGAATATACTAGTATTACAAGAATTCTCTTAAAAGACAAATTTTCATTTCTCTTTTATATGAGCATTTGAACTCCTTTATCTATTTTCCTTGAATGTATGAACAAACACAAATTTATATGTTAAAGTCTAATCATCACAAAAGAAAAATACCGATTTGACTAAAGTCAATAAGGTTTCTACAAGAAAAACCTTTTTCTCTTATTTTACTAAGCAACTTCGTAAAAGGCTACGCTTTTAAACGTGATGTACCTTCAGTTGAGTCAATTTGAAGGGTTATGAGATTATTCCGAAAGTTTTGCTATCTAAATAGTTCATACTAGTAAAGCTCATAAAGTTTTTGCTGTGAACACTATGAGAAACTTGGTATATGTCCTATTTAACTGCCTTGGTGGTGAAGTGGTTAGCATGTACGGCTGCACCTCTGGAGGTCCTGGGTTCGAGTTCCGTGTCGGGCCAAGTTTCGTTATTGAGTCTTTCTGTTTAGTAAGCCTCAGTAACAGCCCGGAGTTAGGAAGTTGGCGGTGTTTCACCTACGTGCTTCGGCGAGCACGTAAAGCCGTCGGTCCAGCACCTTAACTCTCACCGGTCGTGTCGAGCAGTCGTCCCACCGGAGTATGAGAGTGACAGGAATAGAGAGTGCACCTGTGTTTGCGCGTACACTTGTGCACTATAATATCTCCTGCACAGATGGCTAGTCTCAATGAGATTGGCCGCCGTGGCCAAAGTCGGTTGGGAGGACATTATTATTATTTATGTCCATTTATTTCTAAGAATAACAATTGGCATATCTACATACAATACCCACACTATTTTATATATAAAAACATTAAAGACTCCATCGTAAAACAAATCGAACAAGTGCGAGATTACTGAGACAGACTGACACATCGAGGATTCCGTAGCATGAAACATTAAATTAATGTTTTGTTTTGACATATTAATTTGTATCGTCAAAAGTAAAATAAAATATTTACCCATCCACGATATTTATTTTATTTACGATATAGTATAAATAAGTTTGTATTTTATTAGTATTACTATGAACTAGTAGTAGTGAAGTAGTGATAGTCCAGTGATAATGAGCTCGCTTATGAAACTGAGTGAAGTGGGTTCGAATCCTGGGTCTCGCACCTCTAATATTTTCATGTACAATTTATTTTAGCATGATTACCTGTCTTACAGTGAAGAAAAGTTTGAGAAAATATAGCAATTTTTTTCGACTCATTCGGAGGTTTTCCCATACGCTTTCCCCAGGGAGGACACAATAATTACGACTTTAGAAGCATATAACTTTGCAACTATTGGCTTGGTCAAAAAAGTTACTGAAAAACTAAAACAACTAAGGTAAACTTTCTTAAATATTTTTTACATTTTAAATAAAACTATTTTTTCTGATTTTGACCATGATTTGGTCACCATGATTACTGTAAAGCATCTGAAAAGATAGTTTTATCTACATGCTTATGTTAAATTAAAAAAAAAATACGGTCAAGTGCGAGTCGGAGGGTCCCGTACAAGAGGGTTCCGTACAAGTATGTAGGAAATCTGTTTAATTTTAATTTTCAACTTTTTATTTTTTGGATTTTTTCCTTTTTGTGCTGTAAGACCTTGCGTTTTGCCAAATTTCATGATTCTAGGTAAACGTTTTCGACCCAAAACCTATAGGGTACTTCCGATTGACCTAGAATTGTCAATTTTGGTTAAAAGCTGTCTTACAGCACAAGTAAAGGGAAAACTCCGAATAATAAAATAATAGACTCAGGACCTAGATTTTTATACACCTAATAGTGACTATAGACCTTATTATCTGGTATAAATTTCAACTTGCTAAGGTCCATCCGTTCTTGAGAAAATCGGTGGTGACACACGGACAGACAGACGGACAGACGGACAAAAGAGTGATCTTAGAAAGGTTCCTTTTTTTACCTTTTGAGATACGGAACCCTAAAAAACGCTTCCCCCGGCAGTCACATATGTATATGTATAGAATACACAAATGACCACTCCTATTTTTTATATTTTGTTATTTGACTACAGAATTGCCTTACAGTTTTATATGAAACATCTACTAACATATTTTAGTAATATATCTTTAATAGTCTTCAAATTAAATGGCTGGGACATACGGACAGAATTGAGAAATAACCCATGTAGAGTTAGAGTTTTAGCTATTTAGCTACGGAACCCTAAAAAGACTAACAAATTAATTGTGTAAAATAAAAAAGATATCAATATATATATATATATATATATATATATATATATATATATATATATATATATATATATATATATATATATATATATATATATATATATATATATATATATATATATGCCCGCTAAATAATCTTAGACTTTATTTAAGCGGCAAATAATATTTTAGATTAGTAAAAGAACATTCCAGATGCATTAAATAGCTTTCAGAGAATAGAACGTTTTTAAAATAAAAGTTCAGTCGCTTATCGTATTAATAATCCAATCATCAGTTCCATAACTTATAAGTTCAAACAAACGGTCGTACTTAATTAACTTTCAGTCGATCTTAAAGGTGTGCTATGGAAAAGTTTTTATTACATTTTCAATATATTATCTTAAAATATTCGTTGGTTACATTTTATTAATATTTTTAATGTGTATAAAGAAGTTGTTTTATATTTTTAATAGTCAATTTTTTGTTACTAATATTGTAGTCTCTCCCGTGACCATAATTGCTGAGGAGCATTCGAAAGGTCGGGAACAAAAAATCTAAATAAATCCATTAAAAAATCCGAAAAGATATTTTTTTTAGAACTAGTAGCACTCCCTCGCTTCGCTCGGGTTCGTTTCTAAGAAAACAAAAATAAATTTATCTCACGGGTACTATACAATTTTTCCGCGATAAAAAGTAGCCTATATGCTATTCCAGACTATAATCTATCTCTGTGGCAAATTTCATCCAGATCCGTTCAGCCGTTCTGGCGTGATTGAGTAACAAACATCCATCCAAACATTTAAACATCAAACCATCTAAACTTTCACATTTATAATATTAGTAAGAAGTAAGTAAGATGTCAAATATTCGCGTAAGTCTAAGAAAGTATTACTAATATTTTAACTACAATCGTTATATATTCGATTTATTTTTTTACATGTCAGCAAAAAAAAAAAACAAAAACGAATTGAATATCTACATTTTTCATAAAACATCAACAAAAAAAGTTTACTCTTGTTGAGTTTCTTTCGTTATTTCTTTTCAGGAGTGAAGATTTTTTTCTCGAACTGCTGGGAAAATCTTTTATGAACAATAAGTATGTTTTTAAGATACCAATATAGAATTTTTGACTTAATATTTTTTTTGTTTCTAAGTGGAAATTGCTAATTAACCCAAAATTAGAACAAAAACGAAAAGAAAGAAAACTTACTTAAATATACACAGCTGACAACGAGCTTGTCACTCGATTTTTTACCAAAAGAATATTCTGGATAAATTTATAAAACCTCGTAGCCACCAGGTGTTCCAATATTTACAGAGTAACAACAAGAATCACCGTAATATCATGTTATGCATGTTTGCAGATTGAAAATTGCTTGCAAACTTTTAACAAATTGAAGAATAATCTTTACTTTTAATAATATTATAAATGGGAAAATGAATTAATTTGTATTGTCTGCTATATATTAATGCTTAAATGAGTCGAAAGTCGAGAGATAAATGAAACTAGAGGCTTACCCTTGCTCCGCTTGGGTGCATCTCTACATGCCTTTCGCTTTTGAATATATATATATATATATATATATATATATATATATATATATATATATATATATATACTCGTATATATAAAAGCAGCAAATGCCAATTAAAAAATGTAGGCCATTTTAGCAAATTTTATTACTAAACGTAAAGTATATATTACTTCATGTCATAGTTTATCCGTTTATTAAACATCCAAATCCGTTCAGCCTTTTCAATTTCAATGATAAAAAATACACATACATACATACATACTTTAACATTTTGTTTTCAGGTCAATCAAGCATGCCTGTGGAGTAAATTATACCTTTTACTCCATAGGTATTCCATGATAGACTTAAGTATAATCATTATGATGCCTTATAAAATATATTCTGGGACAGTTATGTTTAAGATGCATAATAGGTATATGTACATACATGAACCATTTAAGGTGGCGAGGCGAAGGTGGTTGCTAGAATTATCCCCACTAGGTGTTTAAGTATGTAGCTAGTAGGACTATATAGAATTTTATAAAGTAATATAAGTAATCTATGCTCTCGATTTGTTAGTTTGTCTTTCACGGAGCAAACCTGGTGAGGGGCTCATCTGCCGGGTGCGAAGCCAAGAAACGCACTGGGCCACCTCGGTGGGCGGTGTACCATGCGGGTTGCTCCTGGTACTTTTCTGATAGCGGAGTGGACCGTTGGAGCAACCCCATGGTTGTTGTGGTCTGCTTCGGCAGACCTGTTGCCGGGGTGTCGTGGATGAGCACGTAAGCAATCCTGCGACGCCCCATTAGAACGGGGTTTTAGATAATAAAACACCTGGTTATGGATTCTTTAAAATAAATAAGTATATTTATAGTAAAAAATTATACTTTTTATTCTACTATCTCAAGTTTATCCAGATATAAGTATATTACGAAATAGCTGCAGAAAGCAGAGCTGGTGAAGAAATATGGAGCAAAATCTTTTCATGATAACAAAATTCATTTATAGGCTATTTATTTTATTTTACTCTTTTGAATCAATATCTCGGCCCAGTTCAGACATTAGTGTATTTAATCAATAATCTGTCAATAATAAATCAATATTAGTGCATTAAATCTAATTATATAGTTTAAAAAAAATGTCTTGTAACCTTTATTTCTTTTTGTTATAAAGATATTATTATATATATGGTTTAATGAAGGAAACGTATGTTTGTACAAAATATATTTATTTTGTTAACATTTTCAATTCTTAAATTAACAAACACAATTTCGCCTTAACAAACCGAATTCTTATCTTCTTGCATACCATCACTATGGTAATGTGCGTATCATTAATACAATGACAACAATGCTAATAATAAACATATTCAAAGTATAACTACGGTTTTATACATAAGTTTCTTTGTAAAGCTCGTTGAAATAAAATTAAAAAGGCAAAATCGTTTGGAGTAATACTTATTGTAGTTGTACAATCAATCAATTTTAAGTAAAGATTTGTTTTGGGTAAAGTAAACTGAAATAATCATAAAAATGAGCTTTCTATGAAATATATTAATTACATTACATATATTATTACTTTTTACCAAAAATTATAAACACATATAGTATAATCTCAAACATATATGTATGTAAGTAATTGAATTCGTTTGTATGAATTACCAAATAACCAACACTAACTAAATCGAGCTTTTGTATAAGCTTTTCTCTTTCAAACTGTGCCAACAACAAGCTTTTCTCTTTCAAACTGTGTCAACAACTTTACTTTGAAAAGCTATCTATCACTGTAGCAGCTTCAAATATTAAATTATCAAAATCCTAATTAATTGTAATAGGTTATAATTTGAAGTAATATAATGTATACAGGAAATTTAAATGGAGATCTTTAAATGGTTATATTAGTGAGATCTGCTTAAGTTTTAGACAAATGTCGTATGGCAGTGTTTTATTATATATATGTACGTTATATATGGTTCAATAATTATACTATTTTTATTTATTTGCCATATAGTTGAGAAGCGCCACATAACGTTGCTATGTCAAGTTTTTATCAAATTTTTCGTTATCATCGTTTGTGCTATTTGACCAGTCATTTTCTTTAATTTTGTACTAAACCAAAAATGTGCGATGAAAGTAGATCGGAGAAAAATAACAAGTCTAAAGACTTAATTATATGTAAGAAATTCGGAAAAATGTGTGTTTTATATTCTCTTTCTTAAATACAAGAGAAAGGCTCGAAGCTATAATAAATATACTGTAAGTTTCAAACCACCTGTAATTAATTAGATAGCTATTTGAATATTTTTTTTATAACGTATATTAATCAAAGTAATATTTTTCGGAGATAATTTTCTTATCGTTTCATAGTTATCTCAATGACAAAAATATTAAAATTACATTATCTTTTTTATTAAAACAAATCTATCCCACGGGAACTGTACTTTTTCTGGAATAAAAGTAGCCTATGTGCTATTCCACACTACAATCTATCTCTGTGCCAAATTTTATCTAGATCCGTTCAGCCGTTCTGGCGTAATTGAGTAACAAACATCCAAACATCTAAACTTTCACATTTATAATACTATTTAGAAAAATAAAGAATGTATTTAAAATTTTGTTATAATATTATCAATGTCGTATTAATGTAGTAAGGAATTTTATTATGAAGATTTTTTATTGCTACCATATTGACTATTAAAATAAAATATTGAGAAACATTTCAATGGTTTGAGAAAATTCGTAATTTGTTATTATTTTCAGAAAACAATAAAGACAATCTTTTTATTATCTTTAGAGGAAAAAAAATGTCTAAATTGATAAAAATTTATATGAAATGACGGAGTCTATTATATTTGAGTCTGTATAATATTATTATTATTATGACTGTATATTATGTATTTTTTTATACATACTGTATAAATGTAGATATTTTTTTATTACAATATGAACATTTATTACAAATATTATTAGATGTTATACTTGTTAGACATGTCTGATAATATTAAATGAGCAGTTCTTGTATATATATACATTTATTTCGTGTATCTCGGTAAGGGCTCTAACGATTTGGATCAGACTTTGTATTTAGATAAGGTTTTGCTTTTTAAATTTATCTATATAGGTGTCCTTTCCGAAAAAAAATTATTTTAGTATCCATGCTGTAAACGCTGAGCGAATCTCGGTCGCCTAGGTACTTTAATTTATATAAAATACTATAATTATGACCATTTTAGGCACAATTTAAACATGAAAAGATAAATACACATACATACATACGTTTTGTTTTCAGGTCAATCAAGCACGCATATGGAGTAAATTATACCTTTGCTCCATAGACATTGCATGATAAATTACACAAAATTACAATCAATATGATGTCATATAAAACATATTCTGGGAAAGCTATTTTAAAACTCGTAGGTAATATACTCGTACATATACCAGTAAAGTTATGACATTATGAATTTAGACAAACAACTTGATAATAATTCTTTGTTTGCAGTATTATGTGGCAGTAATCAAGTTAAAAAAGTGAAGGGAATTCTCATAAAAATTAGTATTCGAACATTGTGACATCAGTTTTCTTCATATTTAAATTACTGTATACATATTATTTCTCCAACACAACTTCTTATAAAAAAGGCAGTGATAATAACCAATAAAAATTAATTCTAACAATACTATATAGTTTTAAAATTAAATTATTATAATAATCTATAAGCTTTGGTAGAGGGTACGCTAACGAAAGAACAGTGGCAGTGAATTTCAATGGGTCTGATTTGAAGCTACTTAATGTATTTTATCTCTAGATATTTACATCTTTTAAACTATATTATGGCGTAGACTCAGAAATATGATGGAATTTTGTATTAGATATTTGATTACGAACCTTTATATTTAGTATAAAATTGATTGTTTTTTCGACGAAATTTTGTGCATTACATATTTTTTAAGCGATTTTTTAGTTAAGTTTTATGAAAGTTAATAATTGTTTCTAAATAAAATACACTTTTAAATTTATTAGAAGAAATATGTATGACATAAAGATAGTTTACAATAACATCTATACTAATACATGAAAAATAACGATTAAACGTCAAATTAAATCAAAATCTTTACTTTGAAGGCGGTTAAGTATGAAATATTATCCAGAAAGTTTTAACACAAACTTTTACAATTTCAACAGAACGCAACCCGAACTTCTTAGTTTGAAGTGAGCGAGTTCACCTGCTTTTTATTGTGCAACTTTGCAAAACCTCATGACCTGTGGTTATTGCATTTCAGTGTCACGATCTTTGAAGTATGCTCTTTAATATTACTTTTTTAATTTCACTCTATATCCCCGATATTTTCAAAATGGCTGGCATTTTTAAATCCACCTATAACCAAATTGGAGTTACGATTGTAAATGATTTTGGGATAGTTATATTATATTAAACTCATATGGCTATTTGCAGGATAAATATATGGAGAACAATTTTATAGCATTTTTGTATATGTTAATATGAGATTTTACTGCTGGATCAAATTTAATGGAGTATCACGCGTGGGGATAGAGGATTGAACGGAAAATTTCTTTAAAATTTTATATTTTGTTTTATGTTTGAGTAAAGTAAGAGAAATGTTAAAAGTAAATTTTCTTTTTACACAAAAATAGTGGATTGAGATACATTTTAGTTCATTTACAGTAGATTTAATTGAACAAAAAAGATTATATGAGATAAAGATTAAAGAGTTTGGTAGTTTAGTTAGTTTATAATTTAAGCCACGGCTATCAGCTTGTTAGGGATATAATATAGATTTTACCAATTTTGCAAAACTTTTCATTTGATGTATCCTTTCATGTTTTTCTTATGCGATTTTTTATTCATTAAATTTTTATGTAACAATTATTATTATCATTTAATGAACATTTTCTTATTATTTTAAATACATTTTCATTTTAAAGTTGGTTATTATTTTTAAACATGATGTTCTGATCACGAAAAATGATTATGAAATTACATCTATAATACTTAGAACTACGACTACTATCACGGTGTTCTAACCTATGATTTGAAGCATTAATATAGGGATGACTACGTATATACAATAATTACAAAACAACATAACATGAGCACTTTGAATCCTTCGCAGAGCCTACTTAAAAATAGAAGAAACGTACTCAAGATTTATATATTCAGTAAAAACTTGCTTAATTTGCATTAACTAAAAATTCTACTGTTTTACATAAAATCTGATGAAAATTTATTATAATTTAATACCTGAATTTTAATTTTAATTTAAACGATGCACATTTAAAGTTTGATATTTCACAGTGATGTATAAAAATCATGCAAAAGATTATCATGTCCTGATTCATATTACTATGACACAAATGAAATGTCTGTCCTTTAGTGATTCATAACAGATTCAAGTGCTCAATAAAGCTGTCAATGCAGACTCCAATCTATAGATAACTCCCTAGATCGTGAATGTAATTGCGGCGCATCGCCGCGGGCCGCGTGTCAGTAGTCCAGAGATTCCTCGTCCGGAGATCGTTTACGGCAGCAAAGACGCCATGCTACTGCTAATGCACAAAAACCTATAACAATTGCTAAAACAACCCCTAATATTGTTGGTAACCAGTCGACACCTCCTCCTGTTCTGCCTGCACACAATTCTGGCGCTTCATCGTGAATTTGCCCCAATGGAATTCCTACATCCAAATAACCAAGACGTCGTAAGTTTTCTTCTGAATAAGCTTCTCTAGCCCTTTTCTCTTCTGCGGTCCAGAATTTTCGTTCACCAGATGTTGTTACGTTTGGACAGTTAATCACACCGTTGCATATGAGTCGTGCTGGTATGCAAAGGGCTTCTTCGCCAGGACATATAAAGTCGCAGTGAGGGTCAGCTTTCGAACTTTCCGTAAGTCGTGATGTCATTAAAGTGCCGTCAGAATTTTTAGGCAAATGGAAAAGACCAGTCCAAGCAATTTTGAAAGAAGCACGCGCAGGTGATGCGCTTCCAATAAATACTATTCTTATTGATCTAGTCTTTTCCTTTTCAATCACTAAAGGATCGTCTAAAGATTCAAAGCCAAGTTCTACGGCTGACAGAGGTGGAAGTTCACGAGCGAAAGATACGTTCTCACCGCAAACAGACAAATATGGTTCAATGCGACCAGGAAGATATATTTGAATATTTCCATCGTCACAGTGTCGTGATGCAAATTTAATACTGTCAAAGTGTAACCAAATATCCCGCTTCTCTTCGATTTCCAAGTCCCAAATGCATTGTATCCGTTTAGGAGGCTCAGTATATCCTAGGGCTTCTAAATGGGGATAAACAATTTCTCCCTCTAAAGCGGCAGCTAAAACTGGCGGTCCACAAAGAGGACCGTGGACGAATTCATATCGAGCTTCAAAAAGTGGCGAAGGATTTTTAAAATAAGACGCTGCGGCATGAGCGTTGTCAACAATCAATTGTAAGTTTAAAGTTTCTCCAGAAGAAACAACTCTGTACGGCCTTGCTCTAGATACAGAGTTTGCATGCTTTGCGCAAAGACACGAGCCTAGAGATCTTTGTACTGCTAAATGTAAGGGTAATGGGGTTGTGGTCATGCCTAAGGTATTGTTTATAGTTTTTCCACCGGGAAACGGTTCCCATATGATAAGTTTGTCAGCTCTGTCTTCGTAGCAGTTTTGACAGGAAACAGGTGTGTATGGGTGTTCCTGAAAAATTATATATTTTCAATAAAAGTATCAAAAATAATAAATATTTTAATGGACAATTATTTAGTTCTTCATATGTTAGCGGGATTTGGACCAAATTTAAGTATGATGTACAGTGTATATGAATTCTATTATAAAAGAATATTATTTCACATTGTTTAAAGATGTTCTTTATACTTGTAAGTACCTCGTTATTTTAATCTTGATCTGATATTTTCTCATTATGAATTCAAAATTTTACGTTCCAGATAAAGTCGCTAGCTCTCTTACCACATAAATGTCTTCATTTATAATGTACAAAATCCGCGAACTTGATGCTATAACAGCCTAGTGTTTCAGGAGGTAAGGTTTATGGGCAATTTAATGGAACATTGGTTTTCACATTCAACGTTTAAAGTGCGAATACAAAATGCAGCTATAACTTTTTATTTCGATTTACATATTAAATAGTTCCCCGTGGTACCTTGTAACGCTCATATTCTCGAATACGTACATAAATTTAATAAATAAACAGCGTTAACTCGACCTTTATACAAAATTAAATTTGTTAACGTTTTCTATAAAATTCATTTACAAATAATTAAATAGACTTTTTATATTATTATTATCATCTTCAGTACAGGCAATTTTAATCAATATCTTCAACAATTCAATTACTACTTAATTGATAATTTCTTTATTCAAGGGAAATAGATATTGGACATATCTTTTGTCCTTGAAATAAGAATTTTAAATCCTAAAATCAGTGATACT
This sequence comes from Brenthis hecate, assembly GCA_951806755.1. NCBI lineage: Eukaryota > Metazoa > Arthropoda > Insecta > Lepidoptera > Nymphalidae > Brenthis > Brenthis hecate. The sequence continues at coordinate 5,746,287 of OX638266.1, forward strand.
AAAACCAACTAAAATTTATTATAGTTTCATCATAACTCACCTTAAAATTGACACTCAAAATCGTCAGAATAACTCTGGCGTAGATCCTTTTGTCTGTAACAAATCTGTATAAGCAATGGACATCTTCACCGGGCAGTGCCTGTTTATATACGAGGGTGTTCAATGGAGATCGAAGCCTTCCAGCTCGCTGTTTCCAAGATGCTATGACTTCATCGCAAGCTGTTCCTGGTACTGGTTCACCAAAACGAGTGTTGTTGAAGAAATCATAATGAGCCCAATAATATAGAGATGATCTGAAAATATATGACTTCTTAATATTTTAATTCCAAACAATTGAAACAAGTCGTATTAATCTATCTATACAATATATCTATATAAATAAAACTGAATGTTCGTGTGTTTGTCATCTATGCGTTTCTAAACAATTGATCCGATTATAATGAAAGAGGGCGGATAAAACCGTATATACACCTGCAAAAGTTTGTGGTGCAAAAAAATCTTTGGATGTTTTTCATTCAAGCTAAAGGGCACACCCAGGCAGGGCGAGGGTAACTCGCTAGTATTTAAAATAAATCATTCAACATTAAATAAATCAAGGTAATCTAAAACCTTTACTATAAATCTAAATAAAACCTACAAAGTCATTTTTTACCTTAATTACTAAAAATATTGTTTAATTTTTAGGGTCACAATTAATTACAGCTTTTAATAAACCTATTACGCCACCATCTTATTTTCATCCAATAATATCAGTACCTTTGATCATTATATTACTAATACGAAATGCCGACGTAACATCCACTTTATTTCCTCAACACTCAGTAATACCAATCAAGCGATTCACCCTTCTCCCTATCAATGTGAAAATCCCACTAATAATGTTACATACGTAATAGTGTAATCATGTTCTGTAATAGCTTTCGCTTTTCTCTGTGGCTTCTAAGCTTTTTCCTCGTAATATTTCGAACACGCATGTGAATTTGACAGCTCTTTATTGGAAACTGAAGGGAGAGTAAATCGATGCGGGATCTACGACGCAATAATTATGGTATAGGTACATACAAATGTACATACATAGTAATTAATTATTATTTATATTAATTTATTATTATTTAATATATATCATTATTTATGGATATTATAAATTGTTTTTGATTATTATTTACATGTCTATTAAATGTATATTTATATGTATGTATATCAAGTTTGAAGAAATTAGGCCTATAATTTTAAACAAGTATCGGTTTTATGACACAGTAAAAGCTAAAGCTATTCAAATAATGAATACCGCGCAATAAGGAAAACAAGGTAAAATCAGAATCTCGCTCAATAAGAACAAAAGTATTCGTTGAAATTAAAATTTAAAGGGAATGAAGTCTTATTATTAACATATTATTATGTATTATATATGGGTTAAAATAAATTATTTGGGTTTTGCGCTTGACGTGTTTGTTTAGCATTTTTTCTGCGTTGGAAGTCCGTTTTATAGTTGTTGAATATATTTAGATAAAATGTGAAACATAAATGTAGAGAAAGTCAATATATATTTGTTCGGCAAATATTTAAAAATAACGGAATAGCTTAATCGTATTAATTTTAAATTCATATAATTAATTTAAATTTCTGTTTCTTTCTTTCTTTTTTAATTTTCTTTCTCTCTAAATTGTTTATTCAAGACAAAATAATTTTATCAAAATAAGCTTACCCACTATAACTGCCAGTTTTACTTTCAAATCTTACAAACATAGCGTTCCCAGTAGATACAAAGTCATGTTTCTCCATAGGTCTACTGAATGTATCACAGAATGTCTTGATAATCTTCGCATCATCAGGTCTTGGAGCATCATATAAAGTCAAGGACTCTCCACAGTCACCGGTAAACGGCGATATTGGTGACTCTATGCGATTTATTCGAAAACTGCGTAAACAAATATTGAAAGTGAGTGTTAATTATTTATTACAGAGGTATTGTTAAAATAAAATTTGGAATTGTAAATAATGTCAATTTCAGAACTTTTAGAAGCTGTAAGACAATAAAATATTGGTAGCTTCAAGATTTTTACTTATTCTATATACTTAAGAAGAAATATATTTTGTCCAACATATAATAAGTGTTTATTGTAAATTTGACGCTTTGAAAATTTGATAATTTTAATAATTTATAGCAATAAAATGACGCTTTTCTACAAATAAAGTTTACTCTTAGTATGAAGTTTACTCCGACTTTCATAACTAAAGCAAAATTAATTTCTAACTACAACAGAGTATACAGTTATTTTTTTAAATAATAATGGTATATACAAAGTCAATACAAAATTTTCTTTTTATTACAGAAAATAAAAAAATAACATACTTACCTAGGAAAATATAATCTGACTACTTGACCAGGGAATCCCTGCATCAGATAAGTGCACGACGTATGAGGTGGATACCAATGTGCAACAGATAAAAATATCCCTTCAGTGTCTCCGGACTTTTTTAAAGATTCTGCTGTGAGGAGCCAGTCACAATTTCCAATTTTAGAGCCGGGTGCTTCAACGTGACCAGGCCAGTTACCCACGTTGAAATGAAAACCGGTATTTAGAAGTGGCCCTGGACAAAATTATATTATGATTACAACTTTTTTAATATGAGATTTGTGGCTGCTAAGAATATTATTAAAGAAATACTTTGCAGTAAAGTATAAAACAAATCTATATGAAATACAGCTAAAAGCTTTAATGGTCACCGACATTATTTTAAACGCAAAATTTGATCTCAATCAAAATCATTACTTTATTTACTTTAATTTTTCTTAAGCGTATAGCAACAATTAAATCGATAAAATGAAATTCTTGAAAGGGAATATATAATAATTTGAAACGTATAACATATAAGGAATATTCTAGAACTTCTACAATGCTTCCAAATTATTCGACAATCTGTCATAATAGCTCAAATTGGCAAACTAGGAACAGTTAGTTCATACCCGCAGGTGAGCTGACGAACTCCACAAATAGGTCCTGGGACGTTCCGATAATAGAATAGGGAAACTTTCCCATGCCACAGAAAGTTCCGATCACAGATGCCGATTCGTCTTTGCCATCATATATCCTTATATAGTCATATGGACAATTTTCTGAACCTAGAAAATAAATTTAAATGTAAACAGATTTTTTAGCTAATATAATTGAATTTTTAACTTTGAATATAAGATTATAATTTTAACGGTTAGTATGGAATAGATAGACTATATATTATAAATACATAGGTGTGATGAGCTGTTCTGGGTTGCATTACAAACCAACCCTCCAACTATCTCCATATAAAAAATCAGGCCAATTCATCACTGTTTCGACGTGAAAGAAGGACAAACAAACAAACACACAAAAAAACACACTTTCACATTTATAATATTAGGATGGATTTGATAATATTACTGTTTAAATTAAGGATGGTGTAATAAAGGAGAAATATCAAATTTATTCATATTTTTGAAATATTTGAGAGGAAATGTAATATTAGGAAATAGGCTCCTTAAGCCGAGCCAAGTATCTAATAATTTTTCTATCGTTACTGCGAAAGGTGAGCCTGTAATTTATTACGATCATAAATAACGGACAACCAATAATAGACATAAAATCTGGACGGCTTTCCAAAACTTTCTACCAATATTACATTCTTCGCAACTGTCAAAACTTGGATACCCTCGTTATTTTGTTAGGGATGCCTTTTTATCATTTTCATATACTTGATTAATTTTTTTTTTATTTGGTTTTATATAATTTTGTAATTAATATTAAAGGCATATATATAATAAAGTTTGTTTGTAATGACTTTCTTAATTAAAGCCAACTTGTTTTCTAATCACAACAGAATTTAAAGTTATGTTTTAAAGAAAATACTAATGTTTTGTAAAAAACTGAGTGCATACAAAATTTTCTTTTTATTATAGAAAATGTCTTCAAATATTCCATTTACGACCATTGTGGTTAACTTTGACTCACAACTGGAACTATTCTTATAAATGTTATAGTGACTTTTCCCGAGCTTTTATATTACTCAAAACTTTTTCATGTCTACCAATATACATATATATATATATATATATATATATATATATATATATATATATATATATATATATATATTAAATCAAGCCTTTTACAGTTATCTTATTATTTATATAAATTATATGATTATAAATTGATTTCTTTCACAATTTTCAATACAATTTTTAATTTGAAATTATAGTTTAGTTGATAACTTTTTCAGGTAAATATCTAGTCCGTTTAGTCTAAAATTAGTAAAATTTACTCTTCTTTCTGTTAAGTTGGTTCACTGAAATTTGAAATTTCTGAATGTTCACATATATGTAGATATAATAATGAAAGTGACTATATCCACATACTGTACGACTATTATATAATTATTAGTCCAGCTACTGTATTTTGTTTTTTTTTTATTTTTAATTTTGAGCATCTGGATAAAATATTATTTATTTGTAAGATTTAATTTTTGATTATGTGTCAGACCCGATTTGGCTAACATAGGTTGAGAAAATCATAGGTTCTCGTCAGGTCTTTTTTTATTTTAAACCCAAAACCTCCAATATCATAATTACTTTATGTTATTTAAGATTAAAAATATATATTTTTTAATAATCAATAGTCGGACTGATAAAAATAATATTAGTCATACAGTTAATAGTAACAGACAGTTACTGTATCAATAGCGTCAGTATATAATAATATGATTTTAACTTATTTTGTATTAATTCTCTACAAAGATCTTAGATTTTAACGTTTTAACCGTAATATGAAAACAAACTCCGATTAAGTATGACGTATGTATGTATGAGTTAATATTGGCTATTATCTTGCAGGTACATATTATTTCATTTGTAAGATCCAGTTCTAAATAAAACTATCTTTTCGGATTATATAGCTGATTTATTTGGATTTTTAGTTCCCGACGTTTTGAATGCTTTACAGAAATCATATAATACTTATTAAAAAAAATTAAAATGTTTAGAATTAAAATCAACAAATATTGTACGACACTTTGGTGCCATTTTTGATTTTTTTAAACCATTTTTGTAAAATTGTGGGAAAGCACTTTCTGTAACAAGTAGGTATATAACACCTTTGAAACGTCTAAAACCTTAGTCTCTCCCGCGACCAAGATTGCTATAAAACATTCCAAACGTCGGGAACCAAAAATCAAAATAAATCCGCCAAATAATCCGAAAAGATAGTTTTATTTTAAATATCAAAAAGACGTAACTGTAAGAAAATATTAAGATCCAGTTCCTTAAAATCTTACCACACGCAATAAAAACCAAATTAAATGAACAAAATCAACTTTATTTACAGTGAGTCACTGTTTTACCTTCCATATATACTAATATAGTTTATTTACCACAATATTTATGTAATATAAGCAAACGAAAGTATGATAAATGATGCAAAATGATTTATTAGACTAACCTGAAGTGATGGGCCGCATGGGACATGTCATAATATTCTCACAGCGTTGCCCGTCTATGTTGAACTCTTCATTCTCTATGTATAGCTTGATGTAGGGCAACCGCGTATTCAAATGGTATCTATAAGAAATATAAATGGATTATTTTACTATCTGTTTAATATTTTTCAGGTAGATATTATAAATATTTATTTGCATTAAAAACGTTTTGTTTTAAATCACTTATACATAATGTTATTATGCTGTCAAGCATTGAATTATTTTGGAACATACTCGTAAATGAAGTTTAGAGTATTTTCCTATTCTAAACTAAAAATAACTTAAACTAATCTAAATAATATGTGTATAAAATATCAGTACTGTGCAATTTTTTTGCAAATTCTATGGTTTTTGAATGAGAAAATTTCGTTAATTTCCAGTTTTTAATTATCTCAACATAAAACATCATTAAAGAGTATCTATTTATATCTAAGGAAATTGATCAGAATAGCTGTTTAATGGTCATTTTATTTTGAAACTTCAATTTTGTGAACGATTTGTGTATTTTCGTTACTATTACATATTTACATTTTTATTTTTAGAGAAATCTCAGTGGAAAAATGATCTAAAAATACATGCACTCAAATTTTCATCATTAAAATTTGCCAAAAACAAACAATAAATATGAAATTATGATCCCCTAATTACTAGAATGACTAAAATAATATGTAAAATATATATTAACTAACGTTTTCCTGCAGCTCCGCCTGCATAGTACAGTAATCACCAACATATCATATACGAAAACTTTCTCTGAAACACGCTGCATCTTACAGTATGAGTATTATTCGGATCGGTTCAGTAGTTATCGTAGTATAATCGAACAAAAAAATCGGCTCTCCATTTATTAGTATAGATTGGGTATGTAATTATACCACGTGGTTAATAAATATCTCAATGTTTACCAAAAAATATTGACAAAGTGTAAACAAAACTTTAGATAACTGTCTAGAAAACTGTTGATTTGTAAGTGTAATTTTCTTCCTCACATGGATCGAATGTTCTATGACTAATGATATTCATGAAGCCGGCTTCACAAGGTGTTATTTGAGTGCTATAACTCCTTTAGATTATTGCCAAAGTTATATGATACGAAAGTAAAGGCAGATTTACACTGGGTCAGTAGCTGTCGTCAGTACTGGCGCCGAAAACTGACTCATATTATTTACACGCAGTCATACATTTCGTCAGTAGTAGAGGATATTTCTTTTGGTGTACACACGTTCGTAAAGTTAATGAGAAAAAATGTAATGCGTCAGTAAGTTTGACAGATTGTATTGATATTAATCGCCAGTGTCAATTTTGGTGATACATTTACGTAAACGGAAGTAAAGCCGTACACAAGATGTTTCAGCGGAGAATTACAAATGAAGTGGCATTACATAGAAATAATTTAGAATAGCCTACAAGGTATAAATGAATATTGAGATTATTATTTCGTGTAGCTTATATGTTATGTTTGTATACATATTATTATGATTATATTATACTAGCGACTCACCCTCGCTTCGCTCGGGTTCGTTCCTAGGTTGCTTCTCCATACAAATTTTCATACCTATTTTCAATACCTTAAGGGATAATTTCCTGGATAAAAGCTCAAACAATCTTCTTACCAAATTTCATCTAAATTGGTTTAGTAGTTTCGCAGCTTATTCGGTACAAACAAACAAACGAAAAAATCTTTCCTCTTTATAATATTAAGTATAGATAACTAAGAAAGCCTGACGGGAGAAATAGATAAGGGGGTGGTACCCATCCAGTCGGACTACTCAGGCTTGACAGAGGCCTACCACCGGTAAAAGATACTTAAATACGCTTTTACAACATAAAGAATCCAAAATATTTATGCACTAGCGTTTTGAATTAATATTATATATAAAAAGAAAATTTAAGTTTATTCATAGGTAGATATTTTCTTTGTAAAATTTAGTACCTGCAATGTAAGTTCCTTGGGTACACTCCGGGGTAAGCGGCCGACTGCACGTAGCAGGTTTGCAACCGGCAGTCTCGAAACACTCGCTCGCAGTACGACCTATAAAAACTTTTGATGAACAGTTGTTTCATAATGAATCCAACTCCACTTTAACTTTTATAACAACCATATATTGTTGGGAAGTTCAAATGAATTTGTGGTTTAATTTATAAATGCTTAAAGATTTTTTTTGGTTGGAAAATTTTTGTGGAATAAATCATATTCTTTATATACGGGTATTTGCATTGATTATTTGATTCGTTGGTATAGTGACTGGCATACGACTGTACATCCGAAGGTCCCGGGTTTGAGTCCTGAAGCTGGCCTAGTATATAGATTGAGTTTTTTGATAAAAAATCTCACTAAAAGCCGGGGTTGGGAAATCGCCGGTGTACATGATTATTCACTATACCAACGTAAAAATAAAATAGAGATATATTTCTGACATAACAAAGGAACGATAGATTGACCTACTATTTACTGGCCGAAGACATCATTGTATATTTTAAATACTTATAAGTAAATATAAATATGTTAAATATGTTGGGACATTAACACACAGCACTATCTAGTTCCATGGTAAAATACGAGGCTTATGTTATGGATACCAGATAGTTGCTACACTACACATATATATACATAGATATTATAAAATATATAAACACCCATGACTGGACTACAAACAAATGCCTCCAGCGGGACTCAAACCCGCCACCGCTAGTACAGCAAATAACGTCACTACAAACTGAGCCGAACGTGTCGTCGCGATAAGTGAAGTGGTCTCTTATTTATATAATATAATAGCAGAACCGGCCATGCTTTGCTGCGGCGCACATAGGAAAATTGTTAAATTTTCAATAAAAAAAGGAAATAATCGGGATAAAAACTATCCTATCTTTTAAATTGAAATAAATCACGCATTTAGAAAAAATACGTTGAGATCGGATAAGTAGATTCGGAGTTCATCCCGGACACGGGAATTTTATATATAAAATAATTATAATTAAGATATAGTTTTACAACAATATATGGAAGTCTGCCCAATTCGTTGACATTTATGATTACTGCTCCGCTCTCTTGGATAATAGTATAGCCATGATGATAATAATATATCCATAGCCTTCAAAAAAGTTTTTTTAAGTCAGATTACTAGTTCCTGAGATTAATTCATAGAAACAAACAAACAAACTCTGCCTCTTTATATATTAGTCTAGATTAGTATAGATTATTATGGAATAACTAATAATAAAAGAAGAAGAAGTAAAGAAAAAAAAAACAATAAACTTTTTAATCTTAATAACTAAGTTTCTACGCTTATGTAAGTAAGTTATTTTGAGTCGAAACCAACAGAACTTCCCTGTTTCCGTCGGTAGGATTTTTTGTGAAAAAGTTTTATCTAATGATGCTTGGTATGGAGAAGACATGACTAAGATTGACCGGTAAAGAGGAGATAAAATAATTACTTTTTAATTAAATGGTACCGTTGAAAACCGTTCAATAATTTCTCGAAATTTATTAACCCCATATAAATCTCTTATATACTTGAGTTTTGATTTATTAATTTAAAAAAAAGTCATAAAAATTGGTTAACAGATGGTGAAGGCATTATGGAATATTCGTCTTTTAAAATTAGTATATATAAATCCAATTTGACGAAATCCGAAGTTTCGAAGTTGCGATAAAATATCAAAAATAAGATTTTCTAAAAAAAAACTGTTAAGACAATGATATTACTTGTCTATTTTTTACACACGTTTCGTAGTTCCTAAATACAACGTATTTAAAATGGCATGTTCAAAATTTGTTTTGTACATAATGTACTTGAAAAAAAATTCTGACCAACGCGACTTTAGGAACCGTTATATTAAGACCTAACGGCAAACCCTCGCTTCGCTCAAGTTCGTTCTAAGATGCTTATCTGTAATGTGTCATAATCTGTCTGGGTAATAAAAATTCTCGTGATGCTTCTGATGATGAATTCTGACCAACCGTTTTGGCGTGGAGGAGTGACAAATATGTAACATATTTTATATACGTTGTTTCCCCATACAAACTTTCATCCCCATTTTCACCTCTTTAAGGGATGATTTCCGGGATAAAAACTATCCTGTCCTTTCCAGTGTCTTAGCTCTCAAGCTATCTTCTTACCAAATTTCATCTGAATCGGTCCACTACTTTCGGAGCTTATTCGATACAAACAAACAAAAAAAATATTTTCCTCTTTGTAATATTAGTATAGACAAACAAAATTTCGCAATTATAATAACCCTCCCATAGTAGATAATTTTTTTTAAACGTTCTTGGATACACATATTTTCTGTTAAAATCTGTACTTTAATAAAATAGGCATTACACATTGATGATCGCGATTTATTTTCTCATTATGACACGTTCGTGTAATCACACGTTGACGACAGTTGAATGAGTATAACAAAACAATCAGTATTAAATATAATTTTGCTTTAATATAATTTATTTATAATAGTGGAAGCTTACTGGTAATACATTTGGAACACCAGGTGATGTGAATTCAAAGCAGAGTCTCGCATATCTCAAATTTCTATATGCGACAACTAATACGGCAATGGAAAATATTGTAAGGAAACCTGCATGACTGAGCGAAGCTAGCTTGTAAAAGTATGGAGTCTACCAATCTGAACATGACCAGCGTGGTCGACTGTGGCTTAATCCCTTTTAAATTAAGGCCCGTCACCAGCAGTAGGCTATTAATAGGTGTAAATCATTATTTATAGTATAGCTTCTTATAAATAATACTATGTTAAAATATAGAGAAGATATCAGGTTGAACTTCAGTATGAGCAATATAGAACTTCACAAGTATGAATATTAATATGGACTGAGTGAATTAGATGAGAAATCTAAGTGAAATAACAACTAAATTCATACTTGTTACTTGATTCTACTATTGAATATAGTATCATTTAAATAAGTACTACCACTAATATAACTGACAATATGGATATTTTTCAGAATGAGAAAAATGTTGCTCTGGGAACCAAACAATTATATTATCTAAATAGGTTTATATTATTATTAGTCATATTATATTTAGTTTATAACTAAAGGTAGAGAAGAGAAGTCTTACTAAACATTGGTAAGAAACATATTATATACTAGCGACTCACCCTCGTTTCGCTCGGCTTTGTCCCTAGCTTGCTTCCCAATAAAAACCTTCATTCCCATTTCCACCCCCTTAGCGGATGATTTCCGGATAAAAAGTATTTTATATCCTTCCCAGGGTCTCAAACTACCTTCTTACTAAATTTCATCTAAATGGATTCAGTAGATCCAGAGATTACCCCCTATAACGTCACAAACTTTATAATATTAACCTCTTTATAATATTAGTATAGACTAGCGAATTATCCTCGCTTTGCTCGGGGGCATCCCTAGGTTTGCATTTGTCTATGAAAATGAGAAATTTTACCGCACTAAACTGTTAAATATGTTAATTGTTGCCCTGCTATTAATAATAAGTTTTGTGTAATAAACTATTTTTGTATGAAGTATATTGTGTTTTTCGGAATTTTAAATAAAACTATCTTTTCGGATTTGTCACGGTTGGTCACGGAAGAGACTAAGATTTTAGACGTCTCAAAGGTCATTATATATGTAGTTGTTACAGACATCATCTACTCACAAAATTATAAAATGATTTCAAAATCGATGATGATCGTTGTCGAATTGACTATATTTAAAAATATACGTAGAAAAACAGTCTTACATAATAATCCTTGGAGGCGATTCTGGCATTTGATTAAAATACATAAATCTTAGAATGCAATAATAGGCCGAGTTAGAGCCAGTCGCGCTTTAATTATCATTTAGGTCACGTACTGTCCGGACGCTTTTAGAGGGTGTAAAATTGTGGCGACTCTTGATCTTTTGAACTTAAAACTTTATTAATAAATCGGTAATGTGGGTCAAAAGATTTTCTCAGCTTACTCAGCATTTTAAGCCTAAGAAGATGCTCTACATTTGTTCTTATATCCTACTATAGCTTCTACGACTTCGAAAATATCTGATTAGGTATCTATTCTAAATCAAAATCCCCGTTTAGTTATTTTTCACATTTTAGTGCCTGGAAGTCGGTTTTTTTAAGTTTTATTTTTACATTCTTAGTGTAGACGTAAAAAGCATGTAATTTGTAAGAACGTTTTTTAATAACATATTCGATGAAAGAATTTACTTTAAAAAAATATATTGTTGATTCTTTAAAAAAACCGCTCGACCGTTTTCAATAAAATTTATATGGGACCACCTGGCAAGTACACCCTTTGAAACAAAAAAAATATATTTCGAAATCGGTTCAGGTGTCTTCGAGTAATCGGTGAACATACATACAAAAAAAAGATTCCGACGAATTGAGAACCTCCTCCTTTTTGGAAGTCGGTTAAAAAGACATACTAAAGAAAACTTAAAGTAATTTGAACAACAATTATTGTTACTCGTTCTCATGATTATAGATATAAATCAGACTGCAATAGGCCGAACTAGCGCTACTTCGCGATTTATTCGCTATTACGGTCACGTACTGGCCTTAGTGGCGGCCATTTGCAGACTTGAAAATGGTTGTGGTGACATTACAGGCCCTTGTAATTATTGGTTGATGTATAATGTAATATTATGGTTTCGTAAATTCATTAAGATGCTGGGAAATTTTTTTTATGGGCTCTCGTTTCAATCATTTGCAATTTTTAAACAATTGTGTAAATGTTAAACTCTAAGTCACTTTTATATTTGATAGTAATTCTTATTCTGTATAGCTTATATCTAAGAAAATATTCTTGTACTTATATCTAATATATTTAAACGAGCAATTCTTGTATATTTATTTATTTATATTGGCGATCTCGGAAACGGCTCTAACGATTTCGCTGTTTGGTATGTGGCGGTTTTCGGGGCCGAAAAATTGATCTAGGTTAGTCTTATTTCTCGGAAAACGGCGTGTTTTCGAGTTTTCATGCGGTTTTCTTTCGTATTTTTCCACGTAAAATAGGTACTAATTTCGTACGCTCGGGCATAAGCATCGTGGTCAAGTGGCCAAGGCGCAATATTGACAATCACAGGTGTCCGAGTTCGAATCCCGATCGGATACAAAATTAAAAACTTTTGTTGTTTTTTTGTATTTATTCCAGTTTTTAGTTTTCTTTTATACAAAAAATACGATATAACAAAAAAGAACTCCGAACGAAGCTCGGTCGCCCAGGTACTTATGAATTATAATGAAAATTTTCTTTTGTAAAATAAAGAAAATATTATACACAGCCCTTAGTAAAAATTAACGTAGAGTGTATTATATCATACTAGTTGGCAATCGGGTTCTTTTTGGTAGTTGAAGGTTCTCATTACAAAAAACTTTTTCTTAATTATAAGTTTTATATAGAAAGCTGTTAAGAAAATATAAGATTATAATAAAATATAAGGTAGTATTTTTTATACTCGTCCTTTGAGGAGTAAATACAATTATGGTACTAATTACATTACGCTGCCTTTGAAGTATGAAACTAATACATAATGCATATTATAATTAGGTATTAATCACTTGCTTATTAATGTTGATAACAAAATTAGCAAAAGTTAGACATGCCTTCTTTCTAAAAGAATTGGCTCTTGAAATATGGAGTAAAAGCAAATATAATATCTGACTCATCATTTATAAAAAAATAATAATGAAAACCCCACATATCTTAATTCACATAAATTCGCATATTGCGCCAAAGTCTAAAGTTTGTCGGTGGTAGTACTCTGTCAAGCCAGAGGGATCAGGTTAAAAATGGGGATGAAAATTTGTATGGGGAATCAAGCTAGGGACGAACCCGCCCCCCCAACGTGCGTTCACCTTGTCGTGGTGGGGGGGGGGGGGGGGGCTCAGTAGTGCCCGGCAACCCAACCGGGCGCGAAGCCAAGAAACGCACAGGGAGGTGGCCCACTCCGGTGGGCGGTGGGAGGTGGCCCTCTTCGGAGGGCGGTGTACCGGGTTGCTCCTGGTACTTCTCTGATAGCAGAGTGGACCTTGGAGCAACCCCGTGGTTGTTGTGGTCTGCTTCGACAGACCTGCCGTCGGGGCGTCGTAGTTGAATGCGTAAGCGATCCTGCGACGCCCCATTAAGACGGGGGAAGGCTTTGTTGGGTTTTAGTGGGTAGTACTGGCTTTGCCGGTGAGTCCCACACCTCGTGCGTAAATGCATTTCCCAACGTTAAAAAAAAAAAAAAAACAAGGGACGAACCCGAGCGAAGCGAGGGTGAGTCGCTAGTATTAATATAAGGGGATATTTTTCAGTAAAATCCTGTGTCACGATGTTGGTCCGCAATTAATTCCGAAAATACTTATCAGATCTTAATGTATCTTTTTCAACCGACTTCAAGAAGGAGGAGGTTCTCAATTCGACTGTATGTTTTTTTTTTTTTATGTTTGTTACCTCAGAACTCCGTCATTTATTAACCGATTTGGACAATTTTTGTTTTGTTTGAAAGGGTATACTTCCAGATTGGTCCCATTTAAATTTCAAAAAAAAATACCACCCCTAAGGGTGGAAAAACAACTAATGATGAATTTAACCTACTTCTAATTGTCATATTGACTTGAAACTTTGCAAGTATTTCTATTTCCGTTGATAGTACAATGGTTCGGTGTTGTTGACCTGATCTGATGGCAAGGCCAGAAGGTGGATAGGTGGAACTCTTCAACGGCTAATAGTAGATACTTTGAGTTTGGGCTTATTTTGTTTGATTTGACAAGCCTAACACGTTAGAATCCTTATTTTGCTACTACTGTCTACACTAAAAAGGGAAAAATAAAAACTTTTTAACAAAAAAATAAAAACCGATTTCAAACAAAAGCACTAAAAAGTGAAAAATAACTGATTGGTAGTTTTTATTTACTATACATACCTAATCAAATATTTTCGAAGTCGGTGTGCTTTGGCTAAGTAATTAAAGCCTACCTATTAAATACATACCTAATCAAATATTTTTGAAATCGGTCCCAGCCCATACAAAGCAAAGCAAGAAGTTATTTATGATCAGATTTACTTGACACTTGATATTTATGCTCTTCAATACAATTAAAGAAATACGTATTTTTGGCATTTTTTGAAATTCATTCCATAAGGGGGTAAAATAGGGGACGAAAGTTTTTATGAAACCTACCTTCTTAGAGATTTTTTGTAGTTTTAGCGCAAGCAAAGCCGTGGGTTCTGATAATAAATAATAATTAAATAACGAAGTTATAAGTATACACAGCAACGCGTGGCCGGGTCTGCTTGTTGTATGTGTCAAAATGTGAATAGTATTCTAATTCATATTTATAACTTAATATTAATAAATTATGCAGTATCTAAAATTAAATGACAGTCTCGAAACGTCTCAAAGTCAAAGCAGTTACTTCACAGAATTCACAACGAAATGTTTAAACAAAACTACCTTTATAACTATACGACTCACGTATTGTACGTATTCAAATTGCTAACCAAATTGCAGGGGAACATCAAAGCGTGGGTACTCATTGAACATTTTGCAATGAAACGCTTGCTAGGACAAAGATGTTGGAAGTAGACAGAAGTGGCATTACTCTTAAAGTTTATATTGGTCATAATATATATTAATCATAATTTTAATATTCGAATTTGTGGGTAAGAATTGTTATTTTAATTGAATTTAAAAATATTAACTACATATATTTTTATTAAGTTTAAAGTATGTGTATTCGGGTGAACTTTAGTTATTATAAAGAAAATTATGCACAGACGGATAGGACGGTTTGCTTTTTTGTTATATAACTAAAAAAACTATACTACGGGTAAAATGTTGATTTTATAGTTGCTGTGCTTATATATATTAGTGGAGACTTTTTACAATATATGAATACCCCACGGGAGCTACTTCGCGTAAAGAAACAAATAGCACGCTATGGAGCTTCCCGGTCATAAACTATCTCTTTCCGAAAAAAGCACTTAAATTCATAGTTTTGTTTTTGCAAAAAAGATCGCCAAAGAGACACTCTTATTTATACGTATTTGTTACGTTTTAACGTTTAGTGTAAATTTCTCAGATAGAAGATACTTTCCCGCAGTAAAAAGTAGCGTATATGTTGACCTGGATAATCTGCTATCATCATACTGAATTTCATAAAAATCTGTCCAGAGGTTTTCTCGTGATGCGGTCACAGACAGACAGACAGGCAAAAAATATAAAAACTATTAGATTCGGCCTCTATATCGATAATAATGACTATTTCAATAAGATTTTCCAAAAAAATATTTATTGTACAGATTCGATCCAGAAGTTTATTATATATATATAT
Source organism: Brenthis hecate (assembly GCA_951806755.1). Taxonomy (NCBI): domain Eukaryota; kingdom Metazoa; phylum Arthropoda; class Insecta; order Lepidoptera; family Nymphalidae; genus Brenthis; species Brenthis hecate. Next base: position 5,762,090 of record OX638266.1, read on the forward strand.
ATATATATATATATATATATATATATATATATATATATATATATATATATATAGATATAGTAGCTTTTAAACTAATTATATGCCAAGCACGTGCCCAACAGTGGGATGTTAATAAGGTCTGAAAACAAATATAATAAAAAAAATCGAAGCCACTCCCAATACACTATATATCGATTGGTACGTTTGGAAACTGTTTTTCTATAGTGGAGTAGGAACGTAATCTAATCTAACTCCAATATTGGAAAACGTATATGGATTAGGAGCCGTATTATTGAACGATAATGAATTGAAATTGCTGTTCTGTGATTATCTAACTGAGATACCACGAGATTTGTAGGGTTGAAATCTATCAGTAGATAGATACATATTTTTATTCTCATTTCGTTATATAGTTTTATACATTACTGTAGCGTATGAAGAATAATAATATATTATTGTATATATGGACCGACGACTTGGTCAAGGTCGCTGGAGCCCATTAGATGCGGATGACATAAGACCGGTTATCGTGGACATCTTTGGGGGAGGCCTATTTCCAACAGTGGACGTGTTTGGGCTGAGACAAGAAAAGTATGAAGTTGCAAATTAAGTTATGCACAGTATAGTTAGCTATAGCCACTACTGGCGACTTACCATCACTTCGCTCGGGTGCGTTCGTAGCTACATTTTAATTTTTTTGAGCGGAATCTTAATTCATTTTCTAAAATAAAAGTAGCCAAGTTGCTCCTTATTACATCAGCTATCTACCAGTGAAAATGCCGTCCAAATAAATTTAGCTGTTTTGGAGATTATCTGGATCAAGCAGACGAACAGACAGACAAAAAATTTAAAAATTGTGTTTTTCATATAAATACCGTATATTATTTAGTAAAAAGTTGTTATTTGGACATTACAAACAGACGCTTCAATTTTATTTATCTGTATAGATTAATTTAGATAGGTATATGCATGACTAGTGTTGTGTAGTGTTAATCAAGGTCACATTCTATTTGTGGGCTAAACGTCCAAATCAGTTGAGTAGTTTGTAAATAAGTAACGTACGTATGTACACAAACACACATACAAAGTTTCGTATTTTTTATTAGTAGTCCGCTCAAATTTATAAATTTTATATTAGCAATTGACAATATCGATTGTAAAACTTGCCTAATAATAGCCAGCGAAGCGGCAGATCTCACTATGTGTCATCTTTTTCTTTTGAAGGCAATATTTATTTAATTGACGTAAAAACATATAAAGCACTAGCGGCTAACCTTCGCTTGGTCTCACCTCTAGAAAAACTAAAACAAATCTATCCCATGGGAACCGTCCTTTTTCTGGGATAGAAAGTGCTTATCCAGACTATAATCTATCTCAGTGCCAAATTTCATCCAGATCCGTTCAGCCGTCTTGGCGTGATTGAGTAACAATTACTCGTATATAAAAAATAATAAAAACTATCCAAACATCTAAATTTACACATTTATAATATTAGTAAGATAAACAACTAACAGTTTTCAACTAGTACTTAATGGTAAATATAATAATTTGCTTCAAATTCGATTCGAACCCGCGTCCTTAGTAAAGATAAGCTTAAGTCATAACTAATCTATATTTTAGTACTCATAAAAACACTAGATATAAATAAATTCAAAGGTAACAACCCTAAGTCATCTAATGTATTGTTTGATTAAAATAGAAAATGATCATTGTAATGGTTTAATAGCAGTGCGATAACGACTGATAAGCTTCGAACAGATAGCATACACCTAATGATTTACGAGAGTATTCTATACAATCCATTTGTGTTTTTAGGAAATGTATGAAAATATTGAGGCTGCTTATAATAATAATGTTTTCATATAATAAAATTAAATATAAATAAATAAATATGTTGGGACATTAACATGCAACACCATCTAGTCCCATGGTAAGCTACGAGGCTTGTGTTATGGATATCAGGTAGTTGATAGAGTACACATATTTAACTTTTAATTCATACAAATTGTAAATATAAACACCCATGACTGGAATAAAAGCATTCGTGATCATCGATGAATGCCCCAGCGGGACTCGAACCCGTGCCGCTGACCCAGCAAGTAGGGTTACTACAAACTGAGCCAAACATGTCGTCAAATATACATAGTTTTAAGGAAAAGCGGAGATTTCAAAATTTGTATAGACTCACCCAGCGACAACTTCTCCACGTCTGTTGGGATACAGCTCCGGATGTTGGCCATATCGCAGATATACCTCGAACTGCTGTTCTGCCCTGCAAATAAATAATGTGTTACTTATTTCACAAAAAACTTACTTATAGACCAGCAAATTGCATTAAATTTATTATATTTAGAGCACTCTCACTCGCACGTACTCTCCGGCACACTGTCGATATGATTAATTAATTATTATTGAACTAAAAAAGGTCGGTGTGAAAAAACTAGGTATGAATAAAAAAAAATAGTTTAAATTCTTATTCCGCCTGTCGAAGTCCTTTTTTTTTTAATTATACTGCATATAAGTCCGGGATCCCTGGTATATTTTTACAATTGATTAGTATCAAGCTAATTTTCCGTGAGAAGCTTCATTTTGACGAGACGCCTAACTTTTTCTCTGACAAAAATTCTCGATTATGGTAGCTAACAGGGGTATCAGGGATAAAATATGTTGATTTGACGATTCTCATATATTTATTACTAACTTTAGGTTTTTTTTGCTAAATCTCAAGATAATTATTTAAATTATTAGAATATTCGTCCTACAAAATGTATGGTTTGATCAGATAATGACGGTATGAATTATTATTTGAAAATGGATATAAATAAAAAAAATTAAAATAAAGAAATAAAAAAATCATAGGGTATGATCCTTCCAATTTACCACAACCAAAACAAAAATCGATTCACAGTTGGTGATTTGATTAATTTCTTCTTTCTTTTAAAGTCGGTCAACAAGAAAGAAACATACTTTAAGTACTTATGTACGAAAATAACGGAATTGTATATCAAAGACTCTTTTACAGACAGTTTAGAGGATGCTAAGAATACAATAAGAGCTAAAAATCAATTACAATCTGTTTGTGAACAGGAAAAATTGAAAATTGAAGCGAAAACGTATTTAAATTTGTTCTGTAGACAAGAGCAATTTATTTGTTTAATATTTCGTAGGTAAACATAAATAACACTACGAACTGGTAATATATATACTAAAATTTTATGTTTGTTTGTTACGACTAATTTGGATGAAATTTATTATATTCTTTATTGCACTTAGAAAAAAAAACAAAAACTAAACTTAGTTAACGAAGATGGACTTATTTCTGAAAGAGATCTCTTCCAGTCATTCCTTGGATGTGGTAGATGTCAGCGGGTAATATAGTGCAAGAAATGAATGTATAAGAAATAAAAATAATAAACATACATACATATGAAATTCTTAACATAAGCATTCTATTTATATATAACATAATATTGTCTATATGTGTGAAAGTAAATAGTTTTTAATTTGAATTTAAATATATATATATATATAGGTACATAGGCTCTTGTGGATGATTTTGAGCCGTTTGTTCCAAAGTACTGCGGCATGGACGGAAAAGAATTTGGTCGAAATTTGGTGTTGCTCTTAGGAATGTCAAGCATAGAAGGAATGACTTCAATGCAACCTTATGGAACTTGTTGGGATTGGTAAAAAGTCAAAACGGGAACGAAGGCTTAGTATATACTCGTAGATAGACTTAGAATCAGATTATTATTAGAACTAAAATTTGACAAAAGATGGCGATGATATCACATTAAAATGACATATATATACTTTAACATAAAGAGAAATCGAAGTTTTTATCCAAAGTCATAAAAGTTAAAAAGTAGTTACAAAAAACTTTTGTTTCTATTGAAAATAATAAAACAGTAAATAAAGTTATTATAACTTGTAATTCATAGTCAAATTTAATCTACAAAGCAGTCAAACTATTCCACAAATTACTCAACCATTTAAAATTCTTCGCTCTCCTTTGACGATTTCTGTATAAATTCTTATTATATGTGAGTTCTATTTAATTAAATTTTACGAATCAAAGGCGAATATGAAAACAATCATTTATTAAACTAAATAATTTAACAACCGATTAAGTAAAAGAGGTGGTTTAATTAAAAAACTTTTTAACAAAAAAATAAAAACCGACTTCAAACAAAAGCATTAAAAAGTAAAAAATAACTGATTGGTAGTTTTCATTTACTATACATACCTAATCAAATACGTTCGAAGTCGGTGTGCTTTGCTTTGTATGGGCTGGCACAGATTTCGCAAAATATTTGATTAGGTATGTATTTAATAGGTAGGCTTTAATTACTTAGCCAAATATGTATAGTTGTTACAGACAGCCTACCCACAATTAACAAAATGAAAATTGCACCAATTACATTACAATATTTTTTAACTTTAAATATTTTTATAATTTTATAATTTTAATTATAATTGAATATATGGAAAATTATTTATTTAATCAAACATACAAACTTTGCCTCTTTATAATATTAGTACCTATAGACTAGTGTTCGCTCAGAGATCAAAATTAGATCATATTCTTTATTAAAAACATAATATATGAATAGAATTTACCTATTTATATAAAAAAAACTGTTTCCAATTTTTTTATTGATAACACAAAAGCTCTTTAAAAGCTCTTCATACAAAACAAAAAAGAGAAAATCGATTGACAAACAGTAGATAAAGGTAAAAAATTAAAAAGGTTTTTTAATAGTAAAGGATTTATTATGATACTAGCTTTGCCGGCGGCTCCGCCCCCGTCCAGGTGACCAAAAACCAAATTCTTAGGTTTTACATATTAGTATACTCTTACATTACAGTTTTTGTATTTTTTTTCAGAAATGAGATATTTTTTTTGCGGTAAAAAGTATCCTATATGTTGACCCAAATAACCAGCTGCCTTCATACCAAATTTCATTAAAATCCCTCCAGTGGTTTTTCCGTGAAGTGGCAGACAGACAAAAATTCTAAAAACTATAGATTCGGCCTCTGTATCGATAATAATGTCTATTGCAATAAGATTCGCCTTCGTTAGAATTTTATTATATGTACGAGTATAGATATAAACACTTACCTCGAATCGAAGCTAAAGTACGTTTGGTCGGTGAAATTATCTGCATGAAAAACTATCTTTACGAAGTTAGTCTCTGATATAAAGGTTTGCGGTTGCTCTATCTCCCCGCAAAAGAGTCCCGGCTCCTTTCTATTGGATACGTCGGTTTTTGCGTTTCCGTCCACTATCTGAAAGGGGTTTATTATGTAAGAATATATTTCAAAAGGATTCTTTATTAAATAAAACGTATTCTATTTGTGTAAATAATACACATTTACGTGTAATTTCAATTTGTATGTGTGTCTGTTACAGCTAATTAATAGTAATGGGGAAGTGGTCGCTTGGGAAACCGAGTGAAGCGGGTTCAAATCCTGGTTCTCGCACTTCTGATAAGTTATTTGTGAATCATTTTCAACATGATTACCACTTGTCTTACAGTGAAGAAAAACATCATGAGAAAACCTGAGAGCATTACCAAAAGATCCATCAATCCGCACTTGGCCAGTGTGGTGAACCTTGGCCCGGTTCCCCTCGTATTGAAGGGAGGCCCGTGCTCACCAGGGGGATGTTAAAAAGAGCTGAATACACCATAAAGGAGTAATAACCATACGTACATACATACTTTATGTCAAAACCGTCATGACGATGTGATATAACGAAAAATAAAACCGACTTCCAGGCACTAAAATATAAAAAATAACTAAACGGGGGTTTTCATTTAGGATAGATACCTAACCAGATAATTTCGAAGTCGGTGCCAGCCGACGCATAGGAAATCTAATATATTTTGATACGTTAAATACATATTTACCTATTACATATTCATATCTTAAAATATTGTCCGCTGCCACCGACTTCGAAAATATCTGATTAGGTATCTATTCTAAATGAAAACCCCCGTTTAGTTATTTTTTATATTTTAGTGCCTGGAAGTCGGTTTTATTTTTTGTTAAAAAGTTTTTATTTTTATATTGTAGGAAGAAACTTTTTAATAACATATTCGATTAAACAATTTGTTTAAAAAAATATTTATTGTTGATTTTTTTAAAAACCGCTCGAGCGATTTCGTTAAAATTTATATGAGACCACTTGGAAAGTATACCCTTTCAAACAAAACAAAAATTTTCCAAATGGGTTCAGGCGTCTTCGAGTAATCGGTGAACATACATAAAAAAAAGATTCCGACGAATTGAGAACCTCCTCGTTTTCGGAAGTCGGTTAATAAAACAACACAAAAAAAGGCTTTTTAATAAAAATATTAGTGCGAAAGTTTCTAAAATACATTTATTTTGTAAACGTATAAAAATATTTGTGTACTAATGAAATGAATTCTACTTTAAATATTTTAACAGGCTTATTGTCAAAATAGATAAGATAATGTACTTCATATTGAAATTACTGAATAAAGATATATTTATAGACTAACGGCTCATCCTCGCTCCACTCTGATTCCTCTCTAGGTACGTTTTAACAGTTAGTATAGATTTCTCAGAGATGATATTATAGATTATTGATATGATATTTTTCCGCACTAAAAATTATCCTAAATATTGACCAGGACAATCAGCTATCACCATACCAAATTTCATAAAAATCCATCTAGTGGTTTTCTCGTGATGCGTTCCTAGATAAACAGACGAAAATTCTAAAAACTATACTCGTAGATTCGGCCTCTGTATTGATAATAATAACTATTTCAATAAGATTTTCCAAAAAAAATATTTAATGTACAGATTCGACTCGGTTAGAATTTTATTATATGTATAGATAAAGATTTTGCGTGCCTGTAGGCGTTATTTGATAGCTGCGTTCTGCCGCCGTAAATAAATTTTACTTTGTCCGAATAAATATATCTGAAATAACATGGCGTTCTCTTTATCGAATCTAAATTTATGATATATGAAAATTTATTCCAAACACTGTAACAATAAAGCCACAATATTTTTGGCTATTTATCAATTGTGATAGATGCGCTAACTTATTGTTGTACGTTTTAACCATTAACGGGAGTGTAGGATGTCTAAACTGTCCATTTGTCTGTCTATAGATCTAGCTCTTAAATGCTAATGCTTACTAAAACAAATTATTAAAAAATCAATGATAACTTGTTTTTTTTTAATTTTTAAAGAATTTAAGCGTTTAGTTTTAAGCAGAATTTTGTTTTAATTTTTATTTAATCTTAACTAATGCGATTTCATTAACATTATAATAATAAGATTAAGAAAATTACAACTAGTTACATAGTTTGTAATATTTTAACACACTGCTTTACTACGAAGATTTTACGGAGGTATTTACACACATATATTCCTCATAATATGTACGACATATTTTACGTAAAAATAACCAATATTATTTATTTATATATAACAAAAGATAGCTGGTTAAATATTTCATTGTCACTGTACATAACCAATAGCAGATATAAATTAAAAAAATACCAACTTTAAACAAAACGATACATCATTCATTTCCGGCATACCAAATAATTCTATAAAGGCAAACTTTACTTTCGAATTTCCGGAATCACGACAGGGGAATGATCGAATAATTATCCATCCGAATTGATTCTCAGAGTTGGGAGTTCTTTTAGTTTGCGAAGTTCAAAAATTAATTAGTTGAATTGGTAAAGCGCTCGCCAACTCAATTACTTCTTCGTGCCTGCTGATTTTCGTCTTATGGACTTTGGCTTTCTGTTTTACTTAGCATAATTTCATTCTTGACATGTTTTTGCTTCACCTTTAGAATGTTAATTGGGAACAATTTAAGCCCTTTTGATAATGAAGTCAGTCATATTAAAAAAATGAAAAAAAAATGAAAAAAAAAATGAAAAAATATTTGTTGTCTTATACAATATGCATTAAAAATAGTTGCAAGTGCAATGCCAAAATTAAATTAAATAACATTTACGATATGTGTGTGTGTGTGCGCGTGTGCGCGTGTGTGCATGTGTGTGCATATATGAGTGTGTGTGTGTCATGTAAACTAGATAATAATATATAGGTACTATACATATGTAATATGTATGTATAGGCATGATCTTACAAAAGACTTTTTTAAATTTCATTTCAAGGATATTATCAAAATTTATATCTTAAGGAATTGCTCAGTTTTATCATAGTTCACTTTAAGTAAAATTTATGTCAATAAATGCTTCAATTTGGTCTAAGTCAAAACATGAATGCTAAAACCAAGGAGTACTTATCAGGTATAACCTGTCATAATCTGCTTGATAACAGATTGTTAGTATTATTTATCTTAATTGTATAGATTTAGAACTGCCGAAAATCGATTAAAACTGTTTACTATTTTGCTATGAAATGAATTTATTTTCTTCTGAGGAGGCTGACACTATTTATTATTTCTATAAGTTATGGTGTTCAAGTTTCCGGAAAGACCTAATAAAATAAAGAATTCCCGCACATTTCAACGTGTGAAATGTAAAATTTTAATATTATATTGTAGAATATACAATTTAATGTTTTTTTTTTTTTAATTGTAATGAAATTTTATGACATAATCTTTATGAAAGATTCGACATATAAAAGATTTAATTATTTAAGTAAATAACAGTATCTTTCATAAATATAATGAATTTTATGATATATATGATATATATATGTATGATAAGAAACTTAAATCTAAAATAAAAAAAAAATTATTTTTGACTATTATTCCAAATAAAATAATGAAATATCAATAAAAATAAAAAAATCTTATTTTGAAAATCAAGCATTGTAGTTGAGGTTACGAGAAAAGCTAATTTAATACGAAAACATTTTTTCGAAATAAAAGAACGTAACTTGTAATATTCATAGAGACAGGCAGAAAGTATGTGTAACTAAATATAATATGTAAATAAATAGCGACTAACACTCGCTCCGCTCGGTTCGTCTTTAGTTACGTTTCCACGTTAGTATAGATTTCTCAGAGATGAGATATTTTCCTGCAGTAAAAAGTATTCTATATGTTGACCCAGATAACCAGCTATCATAATACTAAATTTCATCAAAATCTGTTCAGTGGGTTTCTTGTGATGCGTTCCCAGGCAGACAGACACAAAAAATCTGAAAACTATAGATTCGGCCTCTGTATCAATAATAATGACTACTTCAAAAAAAAAATTCCAAAAAAATATTTAATGTACAGATTCGACTCAGTTAGAATTTTATTATACGTATAGATTACGTACAGAGGTCGCTGATTTAAAGTTTTTTCCAGTGGTGAAAATCATAATCGGAATGAGATTAAGACCATTTTTTGCTTACTAACGATATTTTGACTTCGAAATCGCCTATAAGTAAATTACGCTTACCACGTTATTCCTTACACGTATCGATAGATGTTTTTGAATATATAAAATTTATTCCAATATAATGGATTTCCCTTTGAGCAAAATGAAATATATTATTTAAAAAATAAAAGAAAGTTATAAGAACACTATAGGAAACGGAAAAGAACACTTATCATTATGTGAACCAATTATTTTTACTTGAATGCATTGAATTGTAGCTTTAAAGTAATAAAATCAAATAAGTGGAGCTTGAAAGTTAAACAAACTCGATAAAGTACATATTATGTAGTATATAAAAAAAAAATTCAACGCATTTTATTGAGCTTTTTTATAATTTCATGGAAATACAAACAAATTCTACAACAGTGTTGAATGCAATAAAAATTTCAACGTAACATGAAACATCTAGGTCACCCTATAATTGGTTAGAGTCTGCGATAGTCAATACATTGCTTTCCCTAGATTCTTTTGAAAGACTCTATACATATGTAAATATTGTTCAAACTAGGTTACATAGTAATTAATATAAATATAAATAAATATGTTGGGACAATAACAGCAAACACCATCTAGTTCCATGGTAAGCTACGAGGCTTGTGTTATGGATACCAGATAGTTGATACACTACACATATATAACTTTAAATACATTATATATTATAAGTATAAACCCATGACTGGAGTACACACATTCGTGCTCATCACACAAATGAATGCCCTCAGCGGGACTGGAACCCGCGACAGCTGGCACAGCAAGTAGGGTCACTACAAACTGAGCCAAATGTGTCGTCATTTTACATTAAAAAAGCTGTTATTACAATTTATAAAAGATACTAAAAAACCTTTATACTAAGATTTTGAGTTGGCCTCTAAAATATTGATCAGAATTTGAAATTTATAGGTATTTTATACGCAATATAATAATCTCAATGACACAAAACTTTGATTAAAGAATCCATCAAATTTAACTTCGTCGATTTCTTTATCTAAGGTAGAAAAATCAGTGCGTAAAAACACTTTTAAACAAGAATCTTTAAATAAATGTTAACCTATTTTCTTTTTTTTTTCTTTTAGGATATTTTGCGCCATACATTCATATATTAGACAAAAAATATATTTGTATGGAAATGGCACTTCTAAACTACGTCTGTGCTTAGTCATATCCATATTATGATGTGATGTTCTCAGAATAATAAGCCATTTCCATATATTCTATAGTATTCTGTTAACAATTGCAGAAAGTCTTTTATCAAAGGAAATACAACTCGTAATATTAAACTGTTTTCCCACTTTTTTTACTGACGTTTCGAATATGTACAGCAAACATGGTCATGGGAGACACTAAGGACATTGTCGTCTAAAAAGTTTTTATATATTATGTAGTTATTACAAATTATCAAGTTGCTATTTTTATAATCTATGTACAATTTTAAGATGTTTCTAAAAATATTATTATTGATTCATTTAATCCATACTTTAATATTATTAATGTGAAAGTGTGTTTGTTTGTTTGTCCTTCTTTCACGTCAGCAGAGTGACGGATTAGCGTGATTTTTTGTGTGAAAATAGTTGGAGGGCTGGAGAGTGACATAGGCTACATTTTACCACGGAAGATTATTTTATTCCCACGGGAAAACACGTTATAATACAAACCAAAAAAAATATTTCAGAATTACTTGAAACTTGGTATTAATACTCTTCAGTACAAATTAATAAATACAAGTTTTAGCATTTTTCGAAATTCATCCTATAAGGGGGTAAAATAGAGAATGAAAGTTTGTATGAAATCTACCTTTTTAGAGACATGTTTGTAGTTTTAGCGCGAGCAAAGCCGGGGGTTCTGCTAGTATTTATATAATTTGCCCAAAATAAAATCAATATACTATATTCCCATTTATAAGGTTTCTATTAACGATAACAAATGTAGAAATTCTCTATCTAAAGGAATAGAGTAGATTCCAAGCAAATGATTTTCAAACCATCCTTATCTTACCGACATGCATATTTGAATACCAAATTCAATGGAACTTACAGTTTGACATCTCCTAGTCGTCTAATTAATCGAAACGGTTTGAATAACACTTGGCCTGTTCACCTTCTATTTAATTTCACAAAAGAATATCTGAATATATGAAAGTTGAATGTTTGCTTATAACTTCAACTTTTTATAGATTAGAGGATGTTAAGTTCAGCTATTAGAATACTTTTTTAATATTTCTTATATAGCACACTAGCGTTTTCCTACAGCTCTGCCCGCATAGGGCATACATCACTAACATATCATATACTAAAACTCTCTCTCCAAAACACGCTGCATCTTATGGTATGAGTTTTATTCCGATCGGTTCAGTAGTTATCGCAGTATAACCGAACAAAAAAAACGGATCTCCATTTATTAGTATAGATATTTATTAATGTACTAGCGATTTACCCTCACTTCGCTCGGGTGCGTCTCTAGGTACGGGTATATCCGTTATACATAGTTTTCATAATATAACTCTATTAGTATACACGGCACACCCCAGTAAAGCTCCCAGTCGGCATGATATTTTTATACAAAACCTAAATGAATTATATACCTAAGCCGTTCGTATGAATCCATCCGTCCATTAGTGAAAATTATATGAAAATTTGTTCGGTGGTTTTTGAGTTTATTGCATTCAGACAGACAGACGCGGTGATTGGGCAGCTATGTAAATAAGTAGGGAATTTCATTTTCGGAAATTCTACTTCAAAACGGGGTTAAAATGGTGTTAAAAGTTTGTATGAAAGTCTATTATTTTTAAACTACGAGGGCAGAATCGCTTGCACATGTTAGTTTTAATGTAATCCATAGGTTATCCGGGTCAATATATAGGATAATTTTTACTGCTGAAAAATATATCATCTCTGAGAAATCTTGACTAAACCTTAAAACGTAACTAGGTACGAATCCGAGCAGAGCGAGGGTGAGTCGCTAGTTTTATTATAATTATTATTTAAAGTAATAATTTTTATTCTTGTCGTACGTAGTAAGTACCTACGTAATGGCTAAACAAACAACTGTAAAGTCATTTCTGTGGTCATTACACGCTCTTTAACTATACTTTCTAAAGATCCTGTTAATGAGACGACGGTGTTAGAAACCGCTTCTGTCCTACATTTAGCGAGATGTAAAGGATGCTGTGAACACTACTTGTACATTTACTGAAAGTATAACTTAAAGATGACTGTTTTTATGGGAAATGTTACTTATATTTAATGACCGTGTATCGTAGTACTCTGTGTATTTTTTACTTGTCTAAGGTCACGAGTTCGAGTCCCGCTCGAAACCGATATATACATTTATCGCGGTCTGGATGCATCTATTAGCTTTCTTTATATTTTACAGACACAGTACAGATAGTAGTAAATGCAAAGTAGCATTGGGACGTTAAAAAGGTCTAAATACATACATACAAAATGAACTTATCTCTCTCTTAGAATTAGTATTATAAAAAATATTTTTTCAGACACATAGATAGAAAATAACTAAAAAAATATTTATTTCTTCCCTATTACACTCTAAAAATCAAGTAGAAAATTTTCCTTCACATATTAAAACTTACTATTTATGGAAGAGCCAAATTCTCTGACACAGGTATTGTTACTTAAAGAGGATTTTAACCTAGTATACTATCATTAATTGTTGTTAAATGAAATAAATTTATTATTATTATAAATACAGTTCTAGTTACCTGCATATATCCTTTATGACACGTGGTCCCATTTATAAGAGTACCAACTTTGAATTTCTTAAAGCGAATCCTCAGAATCCAGTCCTTAGGCGACCCTCTGAATGCTCTAAACCTAAACAAGGAAAAAAATGAAAGTTTATTAAAACATAAATCCAAAATATATTTTAAGCAATTTGATTTTTAGACTGTAGTGTGTATTTAAAATTAGGAGTGTATAGGACATACAATGCGGGGATGACCTGATGATGCAACCAGAAATTTAATTATCAGTATATTGAAACTTCAATGTCTCCTAATGAAACCTCCATTTTAGTTTATTACATCGTTGTAACACTATAGTACTTAAAAACGAAGTTTTAATTTAAAAAAAGTATAATTAATTATAATTCGATCATAATCATTATTGAAAAATTGAGCAAAACGTATGAATAGAATTTACATATCAGTATAAATGAATGTTTCCAATTTTTTTTAAATTAATAACACTAAAGCTTGTCAATAGCTATTAAATAAATAAACAAAGAAAAATTAATTGACAAACAGAGGAGAAAGAGGCACTGAACTATTTCTCAATACGAAAATAAATATTTTTTTAATTTACTTATTACTCTATAAATATCTTTAATACAAATGAAATATTTCTATTAACCAATTTTGTGTGCGGTTTTACCCTATCTAAATCCCTCTTGATGAATGCCTCTAAGAAGGTGACGTAACGTAGCCTTTCGTTAGCCGAAGCTTAATTTCTGACAATTACATTGCTATTCCTGCCTCTATTTTGTTGATATAGGTGAAGTGTAAAAACAATGATAAGAACATACATATATATAAAGAACATATACATACATATATATATATATATATATATATATATATATATATAATCTCAAGCGTTATTCGTTTGTTATTCTATAACCTATTTTAATCGGGCAAAGTACTAGACGATATCCAGTTTATTGAGCTATTTTTCCATTGTCTTTTAAGAGCTAGATGACGTAGGTTCATCTTCACTAAAAAGAAAAAATAGGGGGTGGGGGTTGAGGGTGAAGGATTTTTGTCATTATTTTACTAATATAACAGTAGAAAGGTTTGTATGAACCTTGGCATATATAAGTCATGTCTTGGACTGCCTTTAGGATACTATTTATTCAGAGACGTTTTTTACATACGCAAATCCGAGTATAGTGACCAGTTTTTTTGTAAATTAATAGAATTAGTAATATAAAATAATAATAATGTCAATTTTCATTTATAGTGTATTCAAAAAAAAACCGGTCAAGTGCGAGTCGAACTCGCCTAGGAAAGGATCTGTAATATCCTACAAGATATATACACTATGTACTAATCGTTTTTTTATATTTGCCAGGCTGCCATTTTGAAATTCGTCATCTTATTTTATTATTTGTTGTTATAACGGTAATAGAAACACTCGCCCTGTGAAAATTTCAATTTTCAGTTCGGCAGACAGACGGACGGACAGCGAATGGTTAGTAATAGGGTCCCGTTGAGACCTTCTAGTGCGAAACCCTAAAAATATTGACGGCCTGTTAGGAACTCCAATTCAAAGAATCAAAGAATAAAATCATTAAATATGTAATTTACGAGCAAAGAAAGGTAAACGCTACTATTTCAAAGTATTCCTAACCTATATGTACAAGTGAGAGGTCGGCCGAAGTTCTCTGGCGTCACCGGCGGCGACGACACATCCTCATATATTTCCACAGTCTTGTTACAGTGGTCTCGTTTTGAATCTGAAACAAAAACACACAGATTTATTATACTTATTTCACATTAACAATATTTAAGTTTAGAAAAACATTGTATTATACCACCTAATTCTCTTTTAGATCTTTTTAATGTCCTACTGCTTGGGAAATACCTTTTTCGTCTTAAGAATACGAAGCCTGATCTCTCAATAATTCAGCACGCTGGCCAATTGCGGGTTGGCGGACTTTTGACATGTCTGTCGAAAACTTGCTAAGTTCTCTCAAACATGTAGGTTTCCTCACGATGTTTTCCTTCACCGTAAGGCAATAGTGGTGATCAAGTTGGAAATGATTCGCTCATGAGAATATCAGAGGTGCGAGACGTAGGGTTTGAACCTGCTTCACTCGGTTTCCCAAGTAAACGCGCTACCACAGGGCTATCAATGCCTATATATATATATATATATATATATATATTTATATTTATAATATTAGTACACATTAATTATTACTTTTAGTAACCTTATCTGACTGGATTTTTCCAGGTATATATTGGAGATGATGTACTCAATTGTACTCTTTTTTGAAGTCGGACTATACATATATTAGACAAAAATAACTAATTTCATTAAGATTTTCCAAAAAATATTTAATGTACCTACAGGTTCGACTCAGAATTTTATTATATGTACCTAATACCTATAGATTTATTTATACTTCGCATTTATTGATCGATGTTATATAAATAAAAAAGTAAATTAGAATGATATTTTTAATACAACTAAATAAAACTTAAACTTAATAAAACTTTAATAGCTTTTAAGTAGAAGCTTATAATCAGAATTGATTTTTAAGTTACACAGTATAATTTTGTACATCGATAAGCCTTAGATAGGATAAGCTCTAGTTCGCAACTTTCAACTATACACGAGAGGGATATGCTATCGAAATTAGGTAAAGTTTTAAAGCATGGTTTGATAGCACTTGAATTTTGCATACATGTTCAGTGTGCGTGAAATTAATATTCTGAAGCTTTAATGTTGGGTTGTTTCACTTTAAAAACTTTTTAGCCTATTTTTCTAAATGAGATCATCATACATTCACTAGCGACTTACCCTCGCTTCGCTTGGGTTCGTCCCTATGTTGCTCTGTATTGGGATAAAAACTATCGTATATATTTCTCAGGGTCTCAAACTATCTTCTTACAAAATTTCATCTAAATCGGTGTAGTAGTTTCGGAGCTTATTCGGTACAAATAAACAAACAATCAAATTTTTCCTCTTTATTATATTAGTATAGATAATTTTGATATAACATTTGGCTTAATCTTATACATCTTGCAAAATACTCTATATTTACCGGTAGAGAGGTAGAGCGGTTCATGTAAACATCAAAAACAGTGAATAGAAAATTGAATCGAGTGAAAGCGAGCTATAAAATACGAAACAAAAAACATTTACAGTTTAATTCCTTTGAGACTATTGTAAGCAAAATATTCTGAAAATTGTAATGGAGGAAAAAAGTTATTTGGCTTATTCGTCTAGCCGCTGGGATTTCACAATATATCATGACTAATGTGTGTTCTTTATGATATTATTAAGTTTACTAGCTTTGCCCGCGGCTCCGCCCGCATTCAGATGACCAAAAACCAAATTCTTAGGTTTTACATATTAGTGTACGCTTACATTGCAGTTATTGTATTTTTTCTCAAAAATGAGATATTTTCCCGCAATAAAAAGTATTTTATATATTGACCCAGATAACCAGCTACCATCGTACCAAATTTCATTAAAATCCATCCTCTGGTTTTTCCGTGATGCGGTAACAGACAGACAGACAGACAGACACAAATTCTAAAACTATAGATCCGGCCTCTGTATCGAAAATAAAGTTTATTTCAATAAGATTTCCTAAAAATTATTTAATGTACAGATTCGGCTTAGTTACAATTTTATTATATTATGTATAGATGTATAGATTAGATTTGCGTGTGGATACAATATGGAATCATGATGGATGATGGCATCTTGCTCTTGCTTTAGTACTAGAAACGTTACTGTCTGTGATTCCACTCTTACATTTTTTTAAAGTTTGCAGTCATTAAAAACTTCTACTTCTTATAGGGTCATGCAGGTTGAGGAATTATATATATATATATATATATATATATATATATATATATATATATATATATATATATATATTATATATATATATATATATATAGATGCGTAAGTGTTGCTGCGTCAGTTCATTATGACGTGCAAGTCATATTGGGTTTTAGTGGGTAGTATTTGCTTTTATGGCCCGTGAGTCCCATATAACCACCTGTATACAGGTGGTTATATGGGATTATAGTGGTTATATGGGGTAACTACAATATTCAGGTGATATACGTAACGTAAATACATTACTCAATGGTAAACAAACTAAATAACATATATTATTTGACTAAAATGAATTGTAAATGTAAATTATACTAACAAACATACAAAAAATCTTAAAATATGTATCATTAATTTATACCGTACACTCCCCTTAATGCAATCCGAAGTAGGGCACGCTGCCCATATGTGGCTTGGCAAACTACATGTCTATCTCGATAGAACCATATGTATTCCTTCATATTAGCAAGTGGTAATGATTTTGATAATGAGATCACATCTCATAGTGAAAACCAAAGATTTAACTCGCTTAATTCTATTTCCGAAACGTTTTTACTGTAGAAAATTTAATGATCCCATTATATTGTAAAAACAATATCTTCAGATAAACAATAGAATAAATATATTTACGGTTAAAAAATACAGGCATTTTATAATCTGTGACAAATCAAAGCACTTAACGAGGTTTCTATAGGAACTAACGATGACGGCGATGCAACTTCCGTTTGTGAAATTGCACTTCGATTTTTAACGAGTTTCAACTGAAACAAAATTGTGAAGCACTTATTGGTCTCTGAGTCATTGTATGGAATATCAGAGAATTTTATTTGAATAACAGATTCAAAGTGGCTTTTTCAGTTATAAACAGTTTGTTTTAAAAGGTGTTTAGAATTTTGATTCTCCTTGACGTTATTTCGCGTGAGATTGTATATTCTAATATATTTTACAAACACGTATTGTATATTAGGTACAGTAAACTAAATTTCGATTTTAATACTAATTCAATCCTTTCCAACAATAAACAATCTTATGATTTTATATTTCATATTACATAAAATTATATTGAAATTAGATCGCTTTATTACATGATGCATGCCGCATGCGATTATTGCAGGATTCAAACTATAAAATACATCCAATAAACGTTTTATACGTAATAAAATCCGTGCAATAAATATAGAAAATAATTTAATATACAAGTTTAGACCAATTCATTCAAATTAGTTTTCAGACTGTGTTAACCTTATTTTCTATTGTTTGTCAGTTGTTCTTGCTGCATTTTGGGATAGTGGTAGCTGTTGTGCGTTAAATTTTATCCAAATCTGTTTAGCGGCTTAGGAGTGAAAAGGTAACAGCAGAGTTACTTTCACATCTAAACAGATAAATCGAAGTGTTGGTTTGTAATGTCAAAATAACAGCTTCTAACTAAATGCATATGAAAGTATACGGTACTTATAAGAAAAACGGTTTTTAAAAAAAAATTGTCTATCTGTCTGTCTGTTTGTTCCGGTTAATCTCCGAAACGGCTGGACTGATTTTGATGGAACATTCACTATCAGAGAGCTGGTGTTATAAAGAGTAACTTAGGCTACTTTTATTTTAGAAAAAGTATCAGTGTCCCGAGCATAAAAATGAAAACCGATGAAATTGTGAACAAATTCCGCGTATTATATTATATAGTATGGATTATAATGACAGACGAAACTATAGTTTGGTAAAGGTAAATTTTTGGTACATTAAGAGCAATGGTTACGTTAAAAAAGAATTTAAGTTTTCCATGACTTTTAGCCCGGTAACACGTCCGCTTGGGAAATCGAGTGAAACGGGTTCAAATCCCGGGTCTCGCACCTCTGATATTTTCATGTGCAAATCATTTCCAACATGATTACCACTTGTCTTACGGTGAAGGAAAACATTTTGAAAAAACCTGCATATCTGAGAGAACCTAGAAAGTTGTCGAAAGACATAAATTCCTCTAACCCGCACTTGACCAACGTGGAGGATTATTATAACGTGATCCCCCTCATATTGTAGATAGGCCTGTGCCCAGTAGTAGGATATTTAAAAAGGACTGAAAAAAATCAGAATCGAATTTGCACTATAATTTGTAGTGACAAAAGCTCTTTTAAGTCAATGAATACATCAATAAGCGGTAATTAACAAATAAACTGACATAATGCAGGCGTAACATAATATGCTATAATGAACCAGTGGTTTGGATAAATCAGATGTCCGATGTGTTTAATTAAAGTAGAAACAAAATAATGTTATTTCATTAATGGATTATTTTTAGTGGCATTGAACTCAGTGTTAGTTTTTTTTGAAATCTCTTTCTAATTTGTAAATGGACGTAATAGTACATGTACTTAAATTCATAATTATAAAAGGCAATTAAAATTCAAAGGCCTGAAACGTAGCAAAAGTCAAGATTCTCTAGTAGCGAATAACTCATTAGGTGTACTGATTCCACTAATATTGTTAGTATCGTATTCAAACCTTTTTAACATCCCACTGCTGGGTACGGGCGTCCCCTTAATGGGTCTTTCGAAAGCTAGCCAGGTTTTTTCAGAAATGCAAGTGTTCTCACGATATTTTCCTTTGCTAAATGGCTATTGGTAATTATGTTTAAAATGATACACATAAATATATTTTAGAGATGCGAGCTTCGGAGTTTGAACCCGATTCACATAATTTCCAAGCGAGCGCATTACCACTAGGTTACCACTGTCTTTATTACTAGCATATTAATATATTTTAAGCACTAATGTACTTTATAATTTTAGCACTATATATGATTTAACATTTATATGTTACTAGCATTGCCCGCGGCTCCGCCCGCGTACAGATGACCAAAAATCAAATTCTTAGGTTTTACATATTAGTTTACTCTTACAATTCAGTTTGTATTTTTTCTCAGAAATGAGACATTTTCCCGCGATAAAAAGTATCATATATGTTGACCCGGATAACCAGCTATCATTATACCAAATTTCATCAAAATCCCTCCAGTGATTTTTCCGTGATGCGGTAACAGACAGACAGACAGAAATTCTAAAAACTATAGATTCGGAATCTGTAACGATAATAATGTCTATTTCAATAAGATTTTCCAAAAAAATATTAATTACAATTTTATTATATGTATAGATTGTATATTCTTTGAAAGAATAAAATAAAAGTACACACTAATACAAAACTTTCCTGTCCTAGGGCAAAGTTAGTGTGAACTGACAAAGTTTTACTTCCTCCAAACTTCTAACAAAAAGATCGTTTCGCCTGAGTGTAACTTTTATTTACTGTTTTAGATAAGCGTGCTTTCCTTGACAGTTGGCCTGCTAATATATTATGATATTGTTCTGAAATTTTTGCGACCCGGCTTCTTATGATGCATTGGTACAAAACTTTTAAGCCATTATGACTTCGAAAATATCTGATTAGGTATCTATTCTAAAGGAAAACCTCCATTTAGTTATTTTTTACATTTTAGTGCCTGGAAGTCGGTTTTTTTTAGTTTTTGTTATCATTCGTTTAACTTGCCGTGAAGTTATGGGCTAGTTGATAATTATTATGAAATACTAGTGGCTCACCCTCGTTTCGCTCGGGTTTGTCTCTAGAATAATAAACACAAATCTACTCCACGGAAACCGTACATTTTTTCGGGATGAAAAACCTATGTGCTATTACAAATTATAATCTATCTCTGTGCCAAATTTCATCTAGATCCGTTCAGCTAATTCCATTGATACAATGCAACCGCGCTGGAGGTATTATAGTGTGCAAGTACATATGTGCGAAGATACAAGTGTACTATTTATTCCTGTCACCCTCAAACTGGGATGGGATGATAATTCAACACGAGCAGTAAAACAATATCAATGCCAATTATAAGTCGGTTTGTATAGATTTTTTTAATGAAATAAGATTCACTGAATTAAGGTGGCCTCGAAAAATATATAGAAAAAATATTATTTTTTTGAACTGCACCAGTTTAATAAATAAAGAAAATGTATTTATTTGTAATTTAGAATAAACTTAAATAAAATTAAGTCCGATTAAAACTTATATATCAAAAATTAAGTTTTATACCAATATAGTATAAGTAGAGCATACAAAAGACACGTCTCTACCACGACGTTCAATTACAAGGAAGTGAAAAGTTGCTGACGTCGCAATGAGTGTTTTCGGTGCTATTGAAACTAAAATTTTATTGCGCGGTAAATATAGAATATAGTGTCTGAAAAGAAGAAGTTTTTAGAAGTATTATACTTTTGTTCCGTATTTCTAGTGTCGTCCAGGGAGAAAAGTTTCGAGGATAAATGAGTTAAGCGTACGGGCCGATATTCTTTCAACGTTCGCGTTCACTTTAAATATTACAAGACTCTATCTAATACAGACACATAAAATTTAAAATTTTGTAAAGTGAAAATTGTCAAGATTAATATTTTTAAGTGAAATTCATATTTTCAATAGATTTAATAATTATGTAAATACAAGATTCGTATAAAAGTTTAATAAGCTTTTTATTGTTTGTGTAAGAATGGCTTTACATTGCTTATAATATTTTGTATTTCAATACTAGTTGGCTTTTACCGTTAATCTCCGTAAGTTTCGAACCTTGATTTTTAATTTGAACAAATGTTATGACCGTTTAAGGTAAATTTTCAATTTTTTTTACCAACTATTATTATTGCTATAATTCTTGAGATATACTGGTGTAATCAGACAAACATGTTATACTTTTAAAGGAAGGTTTTATAAGAACTTGTACAAAACGGTGACGAAAAACTGATAGATTAATAAATTATTTTTATTTTAATAAATATCGGTCTTTTTCTTAAAAAATACACTTTGTAGGTGAAGCTGTAAACGGTGAGTTTTAAAAATTTTTATAAATTGATTTTGATGAACTTTTTATTAAAAAATTTAATTCTGTGATTTCAAATCAACAACTTCAATTTCATTTCAAATCAATGAATTTTGTGTTTCAAATATTTTAACAAAAGTATTTATATTCTTTATATACTGTATTTGCACTGCATTTGCAGATAATACTGTTTTGTAAATACACTAAAAGATTTTCATCAGAAAAAAAATTACTGAGTGCGGATTTCGTATTCTAGCTACAAGTTTTTAGTTAAACCTCGCTTCGTTCGGGTGCGTCCGTAGTACCCAGATTTTGTTCGCAATTTGAAGGATTTTTATTTTTTTGCACGGAACCCTAATTCTTTGTTCAAAATAAAAGTAGCGTTAGATACTCTTTATAACATCAGCTATCTGCGAGTGAAAGTCCCGTCAAAATTAGTCCATCCATCTCAGAGATTAGCTGGAACAAACAGACAGATAAACGAAAATTCTAAAAATGTTTTTTTCTTCTTATAAGTACTGTACCGTATATACTGTCAAATATATAAAAAGGCTGTTATTTTGAATGAATGTTATTTATCTGTATAGATTTTACCATTAACCTTATATTCTGTTTAATCTGAGTTTAGTTTTCTATAGTCGGATAAAAATATGTAGATTTTATTTATATAACCAGATACATATATGTATATAGATATGTATAATAAAAAAATAGCATTTTACTTTTTAAATACATTTAATATTTACACGTAATCTATACTGATATTATAAAGAGGTAAAGTTTGTGATTTGTGAGTGTGTGACGTTGTAGGGGATAATCTCGGGATCTACTGAACCGATTTAGATGAAATTTGATATTTTTTATCCCGGAAATCATCCCTTAAGGAGGCGAACAAGGTAGGGACGAACCCAAACGAAGCAAGGGTGAGTCGCTAGTGTTTAAATACACTTAATACAAACCTAAATTAGTTTTACATCTAGTTGGTACGTCGATTATATACAAATGACTCAAGTATAGGTTTTTTCTCGTATTTAAGTGGATCGAATTAAAATTGATATCATCGTCATCTTCGTAGTCGAAATCAGTAAGCTTTTGTCCACTGCTGGACAATAAAACTGGACTGTATAATCTACTACTACTACTTACTAGTAGTAATACTATACTTAGTATTATATGATAGTTGCCTTGTGAAATCCAGTACTTAGATACCATTGTATATTCCATTAATATATAATAAAAATTATTTTTTAAAGATTAAAAAAATATTAAGCTAATTTAATTAAATAAAGTGATTTTGTTGATTCTGTTATTGAATTATTTTAATTGGCAATTGATTGTCTCGGGTAGCTTATAAAAATGTGACACTGTCCTAATATTGCTCAGTTCTTAATAAACATTTGTGAAATTAGGAAAAAGAAAAAGTGATTGCAAATTAAAGTGAGTGTTGGATCGTGAAAGTAAAATAGATCGTGAAAGTAAAGTGTTTTATTACAAATCGCCAACCCTGAAGTTTAGTGCTAAACATTATTGTTTGATTTTATGTAATTTATGTGTTGAAATAAAATGATCTTTATTATTATTACAATGGAATAATATTCCAAAGTATATAAATGTGGTATAAAATAAAATAAAAATAAGTACACATACTAATTATAATTTTTGCATTTATATTTTTATGTGACTTAGAAAATATTTTTATAAATTTATTGTCATCAGATTGTAGGATACTGTGATAAAAGTATTTTATGTTATTGTACTGTACAAATAACACAATTCGTTCAGTTATTTCGTCAAATATCGATATATTTTTCGACATTGTCAAGCACTAGTCGATGTCAAATGGACTCACTCGACAGTTTAGTCATTTGTTCTGAATGGTATAATCCAGGGATTTTATGATGGTTGTCAGATGTCAACAATACATAGAAATATCGACTATATTTAACATAGTTGGATAATATGACATTTTATTTTACAATTTTATTAAATTGTGTGATAAATAACAATAAATGTAATAAAATAATGTATTTACAAGTGAAAAGAAACAGTGCTGCTTCCGCCGCTATAGTTTTTACACCATTTAACAGAACATTTAGTCATTTTTGGCAGATTGTTTGTTGACAAGTAAATGCTTGAGACTGACGCAAAAAACAAACGACAAAGGCTGAAATTTCCTGGCTATTAATAAGACAGATAAAGGTACGTCCGCTTATATGTCTGGTCCAGTGACTTATTCGTTCATGTTAGATACATTTTTTATCTCGTAAAATGATAAGATATAAAACATTTTATCTAAAACTCAGTAACTTCACGAAGAAGAAAGCAGTTAAAGCCTTTCATATAAAATAATTCAGGAAAACTCCTAATTTAAACCAAATTACTACCTTTCATCTAATTTTCTTGGCAAGAACGTTCGCACTAACACTATCCTAATGTGCCTTTAAGCTTTTATTGAATAAAAATAGACTTTATGTCATACGATTTAAAGTCGATATTCGATTAATAACAGCACTTTAATCAGCTGATTGCTAGCAGCTAACTTTTATTCCGTTGTAAAGAACAATTCGTGCACTTCGAAATTCGAATCCTGTATAAGAAGCAAACCTATATATGGAAGAGATGAGGCAATGAAGTTTAATACAAATATCGATTATTTTGATATAGATATCGCTTATTTTACTTAATGTAGTATCTAAATACGAAATATGTTTATTTTATTACTTTTCATTTTTATACGCAGCAACAGATGACTCTCATCAAACGATGAATTTCATCAAAATCCCTCCAGTGGTTTTTCTGTGATGCGGTAACAGAGAGACAGACAGACAAAAATTCTAAAAATTATAGATTCGGCCTCTGTATCGATAATAATATCTATTTCAATTAGATTTTCCAAAAAATATTTAATGTACAGATTCGACTTAGTTACAATTTTATTATATGTATAGATATAAGCCCGATTTCTACGCATAATATTTTTCTGTTTATATCGTAAAATAAACTTTCACAAATCACATTTATTTGCATTTTTCAATGTGATTTTAGAAATTTTCTTTAAAGACATATCCATGAAAATTAAATTAAAACGCCACCTCTGCACATTCTAAGTAAATCGAAGTTCTACGCTCAGACAGAATTACATTTCGCAGGTTAGCTTAACTCCTCTACTGCGAACTACATATATTCTCCTCACTATAGATTTAAATGTCTTGTGGTTCTCAATTTCATTGGATTTTGTGCTCTAAAATTTTCCGAATATATAATTTTTAAATTCTTACTACTAATACAGAATAAATTAAATGAAGATAAATAATGTTATTTCTTAGATTTACGCGAATATTTGACATTCTGAATAAAAGTACTTTTTCGGATTTTATCGCGGATTTATTTTGATTTTTGGTTCCCGACGTTTTGAATGCCTTACAGCAATCATGGTCACGGGAGTGTGAAAAAATCTGAAAAGATAGTTTTATTTGAAGTATTTTTATTTCTTTTTATGTAACCAATGTAAAATCGATAGGATTTTTTAAATACGTACTTTAAGAAAAAGTAACAATTGGTTATCTACATATTAATACTTTCTTTCTTTGTTATCTATATATAAAACTTTGAACCCCTTTTTAAGCATATTGACTAACATACATATAATTTAATAACATACATATAATCATACTGAGGAGGATGAGCTTTGGAATAGTTTATTTAGAGAAGGACGGTAGAAAGCCAAAATGTACTGACTTTCTTTTACCCGCGAATCTGTTCGCGAATTCTATTTATATATAATTGCTAAGAGATCTAACATGATATTAGATAACCTTCATCAATATTATACGAGTACTTACATAATATAAAGATGTAAAGTTTGTTTGTCTGTACGTGCAAATCTTTGATTCTATGGACCCGTTTCAAAATTCTTTTGGATGTTATAGGCTAAGGATAAGTCTATTATTTATTCCACACTATGCCACAATTATCGTACGTGCAAATCTTTGATTCTATGGACCCGTTTCAAAATTCTTTTGGATGTTATAGGCTAAGGATAAGTCTATTATTTATTCCACACTATGCCACAATTATCGTCATTTGCCTGCTTTTGTTATAAGATTTAATTAAATAAGTAAGTGTAAAAATGAAATAAAATTTTAACATTTCACTGAGCGTAATAAAAATTAGACAAAAGGCTGTCTTAGAAGGGCGACGCGGCCCGTAACAAATGAATTTTTGAAGATTCAATGGAAAGATCAGAACAATGAAAAATGGAGTTGCCAGATTAGAGATAAAATAGATCCTTTATAAGCGGACATAATTAAGTCCGTCGAGACATTTTCACTGTAAATGTAATAAGTACAAGTAGGTTAGTCCGGAACTTTACACGTGTTTCTGTTTGTGTCATGTTAGGAATGTAAGATTTGAAATAAATTGTATACGGCGGTGATAGCTAGCTTAATACTTTGTATTATAAGCAAAAAGTAACTGAGTAAGTAGTTCAAATGAATAATATCTTTAAGCGGCACGAGAATAAGAGAGTAGGAAACTAAGAACAGACATTCTCCATTTGTTCTTTATATGTATACATAACTCAAGCTATAATAAAAAAAATATTAATTACTAGCAGCTTACCGTAGCTTCGCCCGGGTTCGCCTCTAGAAAAAAATCAAACCTATCCCACGGGAACCATACATTTTTCTGGAATAAAAAGTATCCCATGTGTTATTCCAGACTATAATCTATCTCTGTGACAAATTTCATCCAGATCCGTTCAGCCGTTCTGAAGTGAAAGAGTAACAAACATCCATACATACTCACAAACTTTCACATTTATAATATTTATACAGATTTGAACTACAAAACAAATACTTACGTCAAACTAAAGATCAAAAAGAAATGAAGTATTTAATTATGATTAAGTCCAAATATAAGGACCCTCTAACCAGCAGCGATGAAGATACAATTGACAATGGAATACGCAAATGATAATACTCAAGCATCTGATGTTCAATATCCTTTATTATAGCTCTGTTAAAATTACTATATTGATATACTGCAATCTAATTTAGACTTTATTACTTTACAATAAAGTTTAAAATATTTATTCGTAGTTTAGAGTAGTTTTGTTTTAAACAAATTGTTATGACAAACAAACGATAAGTATAAAATTTTAGCTTATTTAATATAATAGTTTCATAACTTTAAAGACATGAACTTTTTTATATGAAATATAAACAATTAAGAGAAGATTCTTGAGAAGAGATGAGAAGAGTTAGAGAATGTAGTTTTTAGTAATAGTTATTAGAAAGCAAAATTGGTTAAAAGATTTAGAAGCGGTTAAGTGAGCTGTCAATAACATAGAATAATGTGTAACCTCAAATGTGGTTCGAAGTCTGAATTCGAAGGTATGAATATCAAAAATATTTGATATTCATACCTTCGAATTCAGACAATCCAATTCACTTCAATTGGAGCTACCTTCTGAACTCAATGAGCAATACATAACACATATTATGTTATATATTAAGACATGTTTATAAAATTTAATGATATCATATTATGTGCACGGAAAATATTAAAAAAATATATGAATTTACTATAATAGCCTGTAGGAAGACTGTCCTGTGAAATGAACCATAAGTACAAAAAAATGATCAAAATCAGTAAAGCCATAGGAGAACTATCTTCGAAGTTGATTGTATTTGTGAAATATAATAGTTTAAAAATCTTGATATTATCGAGCAGATCTGATGATGGAGGCAGAAGGTGGACGGTGGGACTCTTCTAAGGCTTTTTAGTCACTCAGACTAAGTAGGCAGTATGTATAACATAAATGATCTACACAAATATTATTTTATCTGTATAACAACTAAATTTTGTAAAATTTCATGTTAATTGCAAAACTCAAGCTCTACAAAACAAATAAACTAATAACTAAAGTTATATTAAGCTATGCTCTCGTTGATCCATATTTATGACACAAAAAAGTAGTAATGGTTGAAGTCCATTGTCCTTAATAAAGCCGTCGGGCTTCACTTGACACAACAATCGCACTTAACCGCGCGCCCCCATTCTACTGTTTATTCATGTTATATGTGAAAATACACCTCCGAGTTTAAAATCTATATATATATATATATATATATATATATATATATATATATATATATATATATATATATAAACTTATATATATTTAAGTTTATGAGTTTGTGATTTCTGAATTTGTGACGTTGTAGGGGGTAATCTTTGGATCTACTGAACCGATTTAGATTAAATTTGGTAAGAAGATAGTTTGAGACACTTGACATAGATTACTTTTTATTCCAGAAATCATCCCTTGAGGGGGTGAGAATGGGGATGAAAATTTGTATTGGGAAGCAAGCTAGGGACGAACCCGAGCGAAGCGAAGGTGAGTCGCTTGTATCTATATAAAACGTAATTAGTAAGTAGTAGGCTAGTAATATATAGAACCTATTGTAAATTAAGGCGATTAGTACCCTCAAGGGCTAGCAAAGAGCTACTTTCTAAAGCGTACTTCTCGTTTATGGCTAGACCGAAATGCTTGAAAAAAATATATGTGAATCATCAACTCTTAAACAATATTTTCATGAGAAATTTTTTTTCGTGGGACGAAAATATCTATTACTTTTTTATTTTAAAGAAATGGTATTTTTTTGACTTGCCTTTCGTACTGTTTCTAAACGGCTAAGAATTTTGGAATCATTTAAATACTAAAAAATAATATATCTATTTTACTTTATGCCTATCAGAAAAAATTGTAAATCAATTACTATTTTCCTATTGTAAAAGTCGAAAATGCTATTTACAAGCCTAGAAGCTATAGAGGTGCTCTGCGCTTATATTAAACGTAAAATGATAATTTCTAACAAAATCTCATTTCACTTAATTATTCAAATTGTCCTTCAAATGTATGAATTTTAAATTTTAATATCAACCAGCCTCGAAAAGTCGAGGCTGGTTGATATTAAAATTTAAAATTCAAGTTAAAGACCTGGCTATGGTTTTTTTAATTTGACGAATATCATTTCTTAAGGGCCAAAATACGTGTTTCATGTTTCATATTAAACGAAAACTAATTTATTATTAGTGCTCTGTTAGCCTCAAGTAGGTAATTTTAAATTTTCTTATCATAATCATTTTTTTCTATCAAATTAGTGTACAATTTTACGGGTAGATGCCGTCTATAATCTATACATATTATGAAATTCTGAGGCAAAACTGTACATTAAATATTTTTTGGAAATTTGGAATTTGGAATTTTTTATTATCGATACAGAGAACTTATGTCTGTCTGTGACCGCATCACGAAAAAACCACTGGATATTGATGAAAAGAAAAATTGAAACACCGTCGACTTACGTAACTAAACTTGGCCCAACTCGGGCCTCGAATCCTGGACCTCTCGATGTGCAGCCGTACTTGCTAGCCACTGCACCACCGAGGTAATTTTAGAGATTATTCTACATATAAACAAACCCGCAAAATAATGCTCTTAAGACAAGGTAATAACAATGCAATATATCAGTGTTTAAATGGAGAAAACCACCGCCCATTGCACTTAGATACAGCGAGAATAATAGCTTTATTTGATACAGAGAACGGGACTTGGTCAAATAATGTTTGTACAAACGTGCTCTATCTAGATTTGACCCAAATCTGGATATGATAGATTTGCTTAGATTATATTGCTTCAATCAGTGCTAATTTTAACCGACAAAAAAGAGGAGGTTCTCAATTCCACACGTATATTTTTTTATGTTTGACCACGCATAATTTTTTACATGTAGTCCGATTTCGATGACACTTTTCCTGGAAAATATCTGATTAGGTATCTATAGTAAATGAAAACTACCAATCAGTTATTTTTTACTTTTTAGTGTTTTTCCGAAGTCGGTTTTTATTCATTTTTTTAATGTTTTTATTTGTTTATTTATTTCTTTAAAATAATAATATATTTATAACACTCAGTCATTAGAAGTTAACAGTAGGTAAGAAGAAGAATGCCTTTGGCGGTCTTGAGTCATCTGACACTAAAATATTAATCTTTATTTCTTATAAAAACTATAAATAATATATTAAAATTTTCATATTTCTACCTAGACAAAAGGTGAAACTTTCGTCCCACATACATTCGCCATTACATCACCCCGATCATGTTTTATTTTTGCCACAATATATATCCTATGTCTTTCAATAATTTCCAAGCTATACATAAAGCGATTTAGGCACGAAAATGAAGAAACAAACGAAAAGACAAAGTAAATTTTTCATTTATAATATTAGTTTGGTTATTTTAAAATACGTTATAAATTTTATACTTATACTGCAAGGACGAATATTTTAGATATTACTAACATAATATAGGTAAAAACTATTTAAATTAACAAAGAAAAGGGTTAAAGTACAGTTCTGAGCTCTTTTTCAGGTAAATGCTGTTACGATAAATTATACCGGAAACTAGCATAGAGCCTTTATTAACATAAGCAACACTAACATTACGTACTAATTGGAATTATTTCTACACTATTTCAGAGAAATATACGATAACATCTATTTTTTCAAATATCTTACATATTTATTATATGGTATTTGTAGGTACTAACTGCTTTTCATTTCTAAAAACTTGCTCAAGAAAACGTTCCTACGTTGAACTCGGTTGTAAAAATATGAAAAAAAGCATGTAATTTCTGCAACTAAATTTACTAAATATGCTACAAAATTACCTTTCCCAATGATTCTACGATACAAAGTATTTATTTTCTAACTCAAAGCCAAGTCTACTACAGTAAAGCAGAGTTCGAAGTTCCTTTCATGACAAGTAATCGCGACACGGCAAGTTTTTTTTCTAATAGAAAACTCTCGCTTCGTTTGAGTGCTTCTGTCAAGCCATGTCAGCGTGAATGAGTAATTCCTATTTTGTAGGCAGTGCATCAGTGGTAGCCCAGTGGTAACGCGCTCGCTTGGAAAACCGAGTCAAGCGGGTTCAAATCCCGGGTCTCGCACCTCTGATATTTTCATGTGCGAATCATTTTTAATATGATTACCACTTGCCTTACGGTGAAGGAAAACATCCTGAGGAAACCTGCATGTCTGAGAAAACCTTGCAAGTTTTCGAAAGACATGTGAAGTCCGCCAATCCGCACTTGGCCAGCGTGGTGGACTATGGCCTGATCCCCCTCGTATGAAGGGAGGCCCGTGCCCAGCAATGGGACGTTAAAAGGGCTGAATACAGACAGTGCATGTTGACTGTTTCAACGTGAATTTTTTCTATAATTTACAGAATATAATTCATAACAGAAAAATGTGTTAGATAAATGTATTTTTAACGTTAAAATCATTTCGCCTGCTTTCATTCATTTTTTAAATTTTTTCGCGGATTTATTTTGATTTTTGGTTCCCGACGTTTCGAATGCTTTGCAGCAATCATGGTCACGGGACGACAGGCTCGTGGTAAAGATAGTTTTATTTAAAACTAGCATTGCCCGCGGCTCCGCTCCCGTTCAGATGACCAAAAACCAAATTCTTAGGTTTTAGATATTAGTATACTCTTACAATACAGTTTTTGTATTTTTTCTCAGAAATGAGATATTTTCTCGCAGCAAAAAGTATCCTATATGTTTACCCGGATAACCAGCTATCATCATACCAAATTTCGTCATAATTTGTCCAGTGGTTTTCTCGTGATGCGGTAACAGACAGACAGACAAAAATTCTAAAAACTATAGATTCGGACTCTGTATCGATAATTATGTCTATTTCAATAAGATTTCCCAAAAAATATTTAATGTCCAGATTCGGCTTAGTTACAATTTTATTATATGTATAGATGTCAAATATTCGCGTAAATCTAAGAAAGTATTATTGATATTAGTTGTGAAGTTTGTCAGTTGAGTACCTACTACTTTTGTCAAAGTCACGTGAAATTGAGAACTGCCCATTGTTATGTCCAAGTTTTAATTTTTTACTAGTTTAAATAAAAGAAATTTATTCGGTCACAGTTAGTAAACCAGCTATTTAAAAATCTATAAAACTAATACAAATATTCATTCAAAGACTTGAACTTCAAACATCCATAACTATAGTCTGAGTGAGACACAAGCGCCATTATGCTACAAAAATCATCCTTACTGTATCTAGAGTATAACAATAGGTACACTATAAAAACAAACACATATCGAAATAAAAGTACGCCTTCATTATACGAGAAAAAAATTCAATTCAATGAAAATGAATACATACTATTGACTTTATTCTGTAGATGCTTAATAATACAACTCCCTGTTCTCGTTAGTCGTTCATTAACCACTAAAACCATTTCATATCCGTTGGGAGAACGAATTTCTTCGCTGAGTGCTGCTTCAATATAACAAATTACTCTAATGAATACTAGAATGGCTCAGGTAATCTTATTATAAGCCTGTATATCTACATAAAAATAATATTGTAAGAAAAAATCAACCGACTTCAAAATATGAGAAAGGTTCTTTTTTGTAAAAATCAAAATGGTTGTTTGTATTACCGATTTTAAAATGAGAATCGTATCTATATATACATAAATAGGTAAAGACAAAACAGTTCAGTACCCTTTTCTCCTCTGTTGGTTAACCGATTTTCTTTTTTTTTGATTTAGTAGCTATTGACGAGCTTTAGTGTTATCAATAAAAAAATTTGAAAACAGTTTTTTTTAATATTTATAGGTAAATTCCATTCATATATGGTTTTTCTCAAATTTTCAATAGGTAATAATTTTTATAGGCGGATGTCGATTACTGTGCGAACAATAGTATTAATAAATGTTAAATATTCACGTTCATGGAACAGGTGCTTGCGTTTTGTTATCATATCTTGCTTAATTGTTCACAAAGTTTCAAGCCCATTACAGCCATCGTGGTCTCCGGACGGACTATTTGTATGTGTAAAACACGTCAAAAATAGTCCGTCCGGACTTTAGACTTTTTAGTCTATTTATTACAAGCAGTACCTACTAAACTGTCAAAAATCCGAAATAATCATTTTAAAATGAGACATAATAATGTACAAAACCCGCGTTATGCCCACTTTACTCTATTTCTAACGGTTATATTACCAAAGGGCTACACTGCTTATACATAGTATTATTAATTTGATTTTATTACAAGAAGGCATGAGCAATTTCCCCATATTTCATACATATATACGGCCAATAACTATTGGGGTTCAAGCAGCCAATACCTGCTTTCAATTATTTTACTGACCGACATCAAAGAAAAGAGAGTAATTCAATTCATACTTATGTTTGTTATTTGTTACCTGACATCATCGCTACTTGTAAACCACAATTATAGAAATGATTCTTGTTAAATAAATAGATAAAGTAAGTGAAGAAAAAATGTACCTCTGTGGGTGGAGTATTTAATTTATAAAATAATTTAGACGTTTGTAACTTTATTATTTAAAAAAAAGAAGTTTTTATTAAATCTAATAGAAATTTATTCAATTCAATTCTCTTGTTGTTAATTGGCTTCAAAGCGTGCCAATTGAGCACAGATTACTTCTCCAATGTCGTAGAGTTAAGAAGATAAAAAAATTGGTCCGCAAAATCTATACATATAATAAAATTGTAACTAAGTCAAATCTGTACATTAAATATTTTTTGGAAAATCTAATTGAAATATACATTATTATCGATATAGAGTCCAAATCTATAGTTTTTAGAATTTTTCTCTGTCTGTCTGTTACCGCATCACAGAAAAACCACTGGAGGGATTTTGATGAAATTTGATATGGTGGTATCTGGTTATCCGGGTCAACATATAGGATTTACTTTTGACTGCGGGAAAATATCTCATTGCTGAAAAAAAAAAATACAAAAACTGCATTTGAAAGCGGGCGGAGCCGCGGGCAGTGCCTAGTAGTTTGTAAAATAAAGTTCAAGTAAGACAGTGACTTAGAAAATTCCTATGATTACATTTTCCAAACGTATGCACCAATTTTTCCCAAAGGAATGTATATATTACAGAAGCGCACGGGAGATCATAAAGTATCCACTATTCGTAATTTATACGTGGTCTGGATACCTTATGAGAGCTCCAGAGTTATTTATTCCGACCAACCAAGAAAATAACGACGTAACGTAAGAGATGAAAATCCAAATCTATATTAGACTAGCATTGCCCGCGGCTCCGCCCGCGTTCAGATGACCAAAACTAAATTCTTAGGTTTTGCATATTAGTATACTCTTACAATGCAGTTTTTGTATTTTTTCTCAGAAATGAGATATTTTCCCGCGGTTAAAAGTATCCTATATGTTGACCCAGATAACCAGCTATCATCATACCAAATTTCATCAAAATCTATCCAGTGGCTTTCTCGTGATGCGGTAACAGACAGACAGACAGACAAAAAATCTAAAAACTATAGATTCGGACTCTGTATCGATAATGTCTATTTTAATTAGATTTTCCAAAAAATATTTAATGTACAGATTCAACTTAGTTACAGTTTTATTATATGTATAGATAATTTAGTTATTTCACGTTCGTGCTAATATATTAAATTTTAATTAAAAAGCATACCGAATTCAAAATAAATTTTAAAATAATATACTTATTAAAGTTATACTTTAGTATTCCAATTGAGTATTTCCCATTCGATAAATTGAAGTGGTAAATATAGCAACAAATAGATTTTTTTTCTAAAAACATTTTTTTGTAATCAATAAATATGGGATTGTAAGTTCGATTCCTGGTAAAAATACGGATATTTTTTGTGTATGTCACGTGACACGAAATAATTATATTAAGTGATTTCGAAGTCATTGTACAATTTTTTAGTAATAGGCAATTTGCACAAAAAGAAGACAAAGAAGGTAAGACACATAAGGGGAATTTAAGGGCTTAATGGGTTTTCTCGTTGATACTGAAACTTATATAGAGACTAGTGAGAAATAATAACTTCAATTTAACGAAACATATTATGTAAGTGCGAGTAAAATACAGTTAAAATATAAAACTAACCACTTATATAAATGTGCATATAATAAAATTCTGAGTCGAATCTGTACATTAAAATTTTTTTGGAAAATCTTATTGAAATAGACATTATTATCGATACAGAGGCCGAATCAAAAGCTTTTAGAATGTTTGTCTGTCTGTCAGTCTGTTTATCTGTCATTCTATCTGTGTATCTGAGAACGCATCACGAGAAAACCACTGCATAGATTGTGATGAAATTTGATATGATGTTAGCTGGTTATCCGGTATATAACAGATAGGTACTTTTTACTGCGGGAAAATATCTCGTCTCTGAGAAATCTATACTAACCGTTATAACGTAATTAGGGACGAACACGAGTGGGGCGAGGGTAAGTTGCTAGTATGTACACTAAAACTAAGAAATATGGGGTTTCATATTTATAAAATCAAAACTCCCAGTCTAAGCGTTGCTATAGTAACATCAATAATTCTGATGACAAGATTAATCGATCGTCTTCTGCAAAAGGCGGTTGGAGGGTCCTAAAATTAGTCATTTGGGATTACAGGCACATTATGTCAGTCTTTTAACGACCTTAGTATCCGAACAATAACGTCCAATTTCGCTTAACTGCCATCTTTCAATAAGGCAAAGTAGAACTCGATCGCAATAAGTATAGTGTTTACTGATTTAATTTATGTGGATAGGTTTGCGAGAAATGGCACTGTCATTGCCAGAAGTTCCGATATTTGATTGTTTCCCGCTTTTTATATAGAAATGTTGGTCGGATTCATTTTAATTCTAATAAATATTTTTATATCTGAATCTTATTTGTTTTAGCAATATAAAAAACCTTAACAAAAATCCTTTGTCTTTTTACATACTACCTACTACGAAGGGAAATTTGAGTCTGATTAATTCACGGGTTAAAATTTTAAAGAAGTGACAGTAATAAATATTATGATATAAAAAAAACATAATTTACTAAAAAACTTTAATGTCCATATATTTTTATTTGATATATTAAGTCAAACAAATCAAAACAAGTTCGAATGTTTTCTAGAAGGGTTTGATTCACTATTTCAAGGTCAGCTCAGTAATATCAATTTTCTATATATAACAATATTCTATTCCGTAACTCATAAAGTTTATAATCGATACGAAACGTAAAAGTAGGTTGAAATCCACTTGTATTATTTCATAATTACAAATGAAGTTAATAAAAGCTGTTAAAACACATAAATCTGCTACTCACTGACTTCAAAGCCTGAAGGTACCGCAGTGGTAACGTACTTGCTTGTGAAACCAAGTAAAGCGGATTCAAATCCCAGGCCTCGATCCTCTGATATTCTTATGTGCAAATAATTTTCAAAATGATTAGCATTTACCTTACGGTAAAAGAAAACATCGTGCGGCAAACTGTATGTCAACAGGACTTACTCGTAGCAAAATTTCGAAATACATGTAAAGTCCCACATTTGGCTAGCGCGGTTTTGTCCCCCACGTATTGAAGGAAGGCACGTGCCCAGCAAGGGGACGTTAAAAATGTCTGAAAATATATATAATTACATTACTATTCATATCAGTTATCAGTTTCTTTATATACTGAAGGACTTAAGTGTACCCAATAACTTGTCAAGAACTTGTTAAAATGTTCAATTACAGATAATGAACAATGATTTGATCGAATATTGGTAACTTGTAAATTGTTAATTGGTACAAAGGAGTAGAACGATGAACGACGATGGAGAAACAAATTAATAAAGACAAGACCTGTCTAATTAAGAAAAGAGTGTTGCCATACTTATTCGTTTCTTTCAATCTTCAACTTAATTAATATCACCTTTTATCGAAACGTTAAGAAATGTTGGCTTTTTTATTTTATTTTAAAATTTCTTCGGGGCTTTTGAATTTTTCTTTTAACTTTAATGTAAAGTCAGTAAATTTAGTTGCTTAAATCATATTTTGTTATTTAACTCAAAAATAATTTAATATGACCGATGTAATGTTAAGATTTGATTTGTTTGCTATAACGATTGTAAGTACAAAGAATGTAATTTGTCTAAATCTATTTGCAATAGATGTATAATGTATAAAATTTTTGCCTCAGCGGTGTAGTGGCTAGCATGTACAGTTGCACATCCGGAGGTCCTGGTTCGAGTCACGGGTCAAACCAAGTTTCGTTATTGATTCCTTCTATTAAGAAAGTATTAAGTAACTCGGAATGCACGTCAAGCCGTCGCTCCTGCACCTTATCTTTCACTGGTCATATCGAATTATCGTCCCATCGGAATTTCACAGTGTAAAGAATAGAGTGTGCACTAGTGTCTGCACATGCCCTGGCGCTCTATAACATCTTCTCTGCGCAGTTGCCTATTCTCAGTGGAATTGGCGGCCGCGGTAGAAATCGGTCAGGTGGGCATAATATACTTTTTTAATACCTTCAAAATGCGTGAGGTACCTACTTAATTCTTCTGATTTTGTAGGTATTTTACTCGATATTTTTGCCCAGTATTATATTCATGATTCTTTTTATAATAACAAGGTACGTTTTGACGGTTAGTATGAAATATAAATCTTTGAATTTCTCGGCTTTTCTGTACTATAATATGCATGTATTATACATATAACCACCTTCCTCTTGAATCACTCTATCTATTGCTGAAAACTGCATTAAAATCCGTTAAGTAATTTAAAAGATCTAAACGAACAGACAGCGGATACGACTTCATTTTATACTATGTAAAAAAATAAGTTTAACTTCAAATATGGTCTCATATAATATAGAAAAAAAAAAACTTGCTTCATGGTGGAATTTTTACTTTTAACGTCATTTAGTTGTCAGTTTATTTATTTGTTGAGAATTCTCAAACGTCTACTATTATATATTTATTTTTAAGTTTCTTGCATATATTAAAAGTCTTAAATATACACACTCAATTTCAGGCCTAAAATCAATAAGAAATCATAATATTTTAAAAGATTATTATATATTTATATAAATTTACCCGCGTCAATTAGAATTGCGATCAACGTTCACATCCGCGTGACGAGCGGATGATCTTATTTCCTCAATCTATCCTCTTGATTGTTGCGCGGAATGCTGTTGCCTTTCCGATATGAGATTTTTATATTTGTCATAACTTTGATTTATTGGATTATCTTTATACATACAATATGGTTTATTTTTGTTATTTATTTGTGACCGTCAGAAAAAATTGTTTCAATTGATTTGGTCTATAAATAAATATAATATTTCTTTTTGAAGTTATACTTCTTTTGGGACGTTTGGAAAAAAATATGAGAGTAAAATTTTTACGATGCGCGCGCATATCGACAGCCATAAAGCGACATGATGATGTTTGCTGCATTCCTTTTACAAACAGAGACTTGTGACATATGGAATAAAATCTTTAGCTATTTTTTTCTGTTACATGAGGGTTTCCTAACGATGTTTCTTTTCACAAGTGGTAATTATGTTGGAAATGATTTGCACATGAAAATATCAGAGGTGCGAGATCCGGGATTTGAACTCTCTTCACTCGGTTCCCCAAGCGAGCATGTTACATTGGGCTACCATTGCCTTTATAATTTATTAATACAATACAAAACAATAATAATTTTATTCCATTGCTTTCTATATATACTAAAATATTTGTCATAAAATGAGAATTTGTTGAAACATTATATTTTAAAAGCTGCCAGTCTTCCTTTTACTGAACTTTCAGGATGAGACCTCCGGGGAGTTTCTGAGTCTTGAGCGTAATAAAAAGATGGCAAAAATATACAGTAAACGTAATACGCCTACGTGTTAGAAATATAATCAATATTTTATTTACATAAGATGTATGTACATAGATATGTATTTATTATTGTAATGAATCTCAAGTCCACGAGGCGAGTCAGATATGCATTTCGCCAGCTAAAGTTCTAATTAAACTTGTAATTATGTACTATCATTTTAACGTCTTTTTTTATTATAGAAATCCTTTTTTTAATTTTTACACTTTTTTAAATTATTTATAGAATATCTACAACTAAAACACATATTCTGTAACAATATCAACCAGGTTATTTACATTGAACATTACTTATCGGCAAGTGGTAGAATTTACCTACTTCAACTCATATTCATTTATATACGTCATTATAAATTAGTGTGTATAATTTATAAATGTCTAGATCGAAGTATCCAGAATGATAAAGTTACAACAATTATATTATAATCACAACTTCAAGTGTTCGCTGACTGGTCGAAATGGGAAACACACTATAATCTAATGTGCCCAATTTCATCCAGATCCGTTAAGCCGTTCTAGCGTGAAAGAGTAACAAACATCCATACCCACAAACCTTCACATTTATAATATTAGTATAGATATTTAGTGAATTTTAAGACCGTTTTAAAATCTTTTAGACCTAATGCGGGCTTGACAGTTTTTGAGATAGATATAGGTTCCGTAATGCAAAAAGAACGCTGACCGACAGTGGAGGGGTTGTATCTGCACACGGGTGTAGTCACGTCCTTAAGTACCTACTAGGTTGTTGTTTTATAATATAAGCGTATTTTTTTTATTGTAGAATTAAAATGGGTACTCCCCCGTAGCGCCCCCATCATACCACCAATTTTATCGATAAATCGCTCAGTGCGAAGATAAACAGCCAGAGTTCTTTTTACGTAATGGGAACTATATACAGTAATCAATGCAAAGTCACTATATAATTACCGCATACCATGTTACGGGATATAGCGTTCCTTTTTAACCAACTTCCATAAAGGAGGAGGTTCTTAATGCGTCGGAATCTTTTTTTTTATGTATGTTCACTGATTACTCGAAGACGCCTGAAACGATTTCAATTTTTTTTTGTTTCAAAGGGTATACGTACTTCCCAGGTGGTAACGTATAAATTTTATCGAAATCGGTCGAGCGGTTTTTTTGAAAAATGAACAATAAATATATTTTTTAAATAAATTCTTTAATCGAATATGTTATTAAAAAACTTTCTTCTTACAAATTACCTGCTTATTACGTCTACACTAAAAATGGGAAAAGAAAAAAAAACATTTTAGTGCCTGGAACTCGTTTTTTTTTAAAGTTTTAAAATCTTTCTAGGTCGTTTATCAATGAATGCCCTTTGAATTTAATTATGGTCAAAATTTTACTTGGCAAAATGGTTTTACACGTGTTATGTTTCTCACTGTAAAATAACGTTTAGAGTTCAAATTACGACTACGTTTATTGTAACAATAACAAGAGTTTTCATCTCGACGTCATACGCCAGTGGTATCATTCAAGCTGCATTTTGCGTGAAATATACGCTATATTCATATTAAACTCAAGTGGCGCCTGTCACTTCCACCATACGATGGCTGCAATTTTGCGCGAGCACGTCCTTAAGAACAAGGCTTTGTTTGTATCCAGCGAGCGCTATTCTAATCCTTATTACTTTTGCTTAGGAAGGATTTTTGTTTAACCGCTATGTCAAGTAATTTGGTATTAAGTGTTCGAACACATTGACTGATAAAGCTAGTTTATTATGCAGCTCACGTCAGCTTTGAAGAGTATGAAAGTATTAAGAAATTTAGCAGATTTAGACAAGATTTCTTTTTTGAAGGACTAACTGTTGTCGAGGGTGTTATTTAAGAAATGTAAAAAAATCTCCTATAAAAGTGAAATAATTTATTATTTACTTCATATTTTTACATTTATGCAACCCCTGGCTCCGCTCGGGTTCATCCCTAGGTACACTTTAATGGTTAGTTTAGATTTCTCAGAGACGGGATCTTTTCCTGTAGTAAAAAGTATCCTATATGTTAACCTGGATAACCAACTATCATCATGCCAAATTTCATCAAGATCTGTCCTGAAGTTTTCTCGTGATGCGTTCCCAGACAGACAGATAAAAAATTTAAAAACTATAGATTCGGTCTCTATATAGATATATACTATTTCAATAAAACTTTTCAAAATAATATTTAATGTACAGATTTGACTCAGTTACAATTTTATTATATGTATAGATTAGAAAGCTTTGTAAGATACCTATGTATAATATTATTGTATTTTTTCTATGTAGCTTAAGACGTGAATGTAAATACAAATTAAGTATCTTTTATGAGCAAATTTACTAAATTAATAGCATTTTAATAGCAATAGTGATTATGCACAGTCGCTGGCTAGTTATAAATTATTCTTGAAAGTTATCCTGCAACTTCCTGAACTTCATTTTATAATTTAAACTTTGTTCAGAAGGTTAATTTCAGTAGAAAGTTTAGTTTTTTTTTAATGTACAACTAGAATGCTATGGCAATATTTATATGGAGGACTGGTTTGAGAAAAATATTTCATGAATACCGGTTGAATGAAAATAAAAAACATCCGATTATTGACTTTTTTGTGTATTGAAGTCGATCGAAATTAACATTTTATTTATTCTAAAGATTTTTATCCAATATTTCATTTCCAAAGTCGATGTTATTAATTCCTAGAGCCCTAAACTACAAAATATTTAATAGAAAATTAAAAAAAAAATACGTAACGTAGAAAGGATAACATGTTATTAACATATTATTTGATTTTCTATTTTCTATTTTCTATTGCTATTGTAGAAAGTTGACTTCTCTAAGGCTTTTTCTATTTTCACGTATCTTCTTTCTATAAGTAGAGAAAATATGCCGCGCCCCAGCGATAATACAACAATAGGTATCTGTGACAAACGCTTTCCACTTTAAAGTAAAAATGAAAGTCCTAAAAAATTAAGTAAAATTTGTAATTTTAATATACTAAAAATATAAGTTTCTTTGTTTTTCTCAAATTAATGATCATTTCTTACATAAATTAAATATGTTCTTACAATAAATATTAACTTTTTAAATAAAACTATCTTTTCGGATTATTTGGCGGATTTATTTTGATTTTTGGTTCCCGACGTTTCGAATGTTTTATAGCAATCTTGGTCGCGGTAGAGACTAAGGTTATACATCTCAAACACATACTTCTTACAGATAGTGCCTACCTACTATTTTACAAAAATGATTTCAAAAATTCAAAAATTGCAATAAAGCACCTTACAATATTTGTTGATTTTATTTCCAAACATTTTTTAAAATTTATTGATTATTTTAAAATCAAAATAAATCCGCGAAATAATGCGAAAAGCTAGTTTCATTTGAAATGTCAAATATTCGCGTAAATCTAAGAAAATATTAAATATTAACTTTCTAATACATATAACAAATCAAATTCAAAAACAATATTCAAGTCAAAACATTCACAATAGCTGTTCAACATATAACTTATAGAGTAAGTAAAATCCTGTGATATCGTGTAACACGAAACCTGTCAGTGTGACGGGTTCCCAGGAACATTTATGGAGAGTGTCAAACTTAATAGCGCCATTAGCTTCATTTCGCTTCATTTCAGCGTTTAATATTTCAGTATGTGGCATATGAGTTTTAAAACGTCTGCTTGAGTGCAATGTATTAATTTAAACCTTTTGTACTTACTTGATCACTTTTACTTTATGCGACAGCTAATATGTGGTCTATTAAAATTCATAATTATGATTAATTAACTATCACGTGTCTTTTGCATTTATAATATTAGCATACTGGCTTCTCTTAATCTTTATTATAAAATATCACTTTTTATTTTATATAAGTCAGAATAATAATAAATATGTTAGGACATTAACACACAGCACTATATGGTTCTATGGTAAGCTACGATACTTGTGTTATGGATACCAGATAGTTGATACACTACATATATTATGTATATAACTTTAAACTGCCTCGGTGGTGTAGTGGCTAGCGTGTACGGCTGCACACCCGGAGGTCCTGGGTTCGAGTCCCGGGTCGGGCCAAGTTTAGTTATTGAGTCTTTCTATATATTAAGCCTCAGTAACAGCCCGGAGTTGGGAAGTTGGCGGTGTTTTACCCCCGTGCCTCGGAGAGCACGTAAAGCCGTCGGTCCTGCGCCTTAACTCTCACTGGTCGTGTCGAGTGGTCGTCCCACCAGAGTATGAGAGTGACAGGAATAGAGAGTGCGCTTGTGTCTGCGCGTACACTTGTGCACTATAATATCTCCTGCGCAGTTGGCTAGTCTCAATGAGATTGGCCGCCGTGGCCGGAATCGGCTAGGAGAACATCATCATATAACTTTAAATACATACATATAAATATAAACATACTATAACTGAATACAAACATTCGTGTTCATCACACAAATGAATGCCAGGGCGACTCGAACCGCGACCGCTGGCACAGCAAGTAGGGTCACATACTGAGCCAAACGTGTCGTCAAAACAAAACTCACCTAATCGAATATATAAATCATTTTTATATCTCTAACGGCAAAAACATAGGACTTTCATAATTTCATTTCACCCCCTTTCAAATATTTGAATAATATAATTTAAATTGTGTGTTAGGCTATATTTTTGTCGCGAAAATAATATTATTTTCGCGACAATCCCATCTATCTCTATACCTATCAAAATTCATAAAGATTGGTTCAACGGTTTAGTTTATTAAAAATATAGTTTTATTTAAAATGTCAGATATTCATAAATCTAAGAGTGTATTCGAGCATTATTAAGCATATATTTATTACTAACAGAACCCGCAGCTCCGTTCGAGCTAAAACTACAAAAAAATCTCTGAAAAGGTAGGTTTCATACAAACTTTCATCCCCTATTCAACCCTCTTATGGGATGAATTTCGAAAAATGCTAAAAGACATATTTATTTAATTATATTGAAGAGCATCAATACCAAGCTTCAAGTAATTCTGATCATAAATATTTTTTTGTTTGTATTATAACGTGTCTTCCCGTGGGAATAAAATAATCTTCCTCGGTAAAAATTAGCCTATGTCACTCTCCAGCCCTCCAACTATCTTCACACAAAAAATCACGCCAATCCGTCACTCTGTTTTGACGTGAAAGAAGAACAAACAAACAAATAAACAAACACACTTTCACATTTATAATATTAAGTATGGATATTAGTATGGATATATATCACTAGATGTTATTTTCAACAAAAACAAATCTCTCATTTAAAAAGCTTCTAGTAACAGTTGCGTTACTTTAATCCGCCAGGACTATACATTAGTTTGTTATCCAGAATTTATTTTGTATTCGAAACAGTCCCAAAGTTCTCAAATGCGAAATCTAGTTGCGCGCGTAATTTTAAAGTTTTCGTCCTGAAAGTTTCGTAAAAAGTATACCACTTGAATAGCTTTTAACGAATTTTGAGTTGTAGTGTTTAAATTAGATTCGTTACTTTTAACTTTGATTTAATGCTTTTTTTCTACATTTTAATATGTTAATCGTTTTGTAATTTGCACTCCCATGGAGAGTTGACGTCAGGCAGGCGGCTGGTCGTAAAACTTTTGCCAAATTCTATCAGCAGTACAAAAGATGTACTGCGCCGACCCCAATTGATTGGGAAATGGGCAAGGAGCGGAAGAAGAATCGTTTTGTAAATTGTTTGAAATAATACCGAATAGTTTATGGTAACAATGTTTTTTTTAAATTGGAAAAAAAACATATATCTATACATATAATAAAATTCTAAGCTGAATCTGTACATTAAATATTTTTTGGAAAATCTTATTGAAATAGACATTATTATCGATACAGAGGCCGAATCTATAGTTTTTAGAATTTTTGTCTGTCTGTTACCGCATCACGGAAAAAGCACTGGAGGGATTTCAATGAAATTTGGTATGGTGATAGCTGGTTATCCGGGTCAACATAGGATACTTTTTACCGCAGGAAAATGTCTCATTTCTGAGAAAAAATACAAAAACTGCACCTAATAATTTGGGTTTTGGTCACCTAAACGCGGGTGGAGCCGCGGGCAATGCTAGTAATAAATAAATCTCAGATATTTTCCATACATTGTACTTTACATATGATCCATTTACTTCACAAACTTAAT
Organism: Brenthis hecate; assembly: GCA_951806755.1. Classification (NCBI taxonomy): domain Eukaryota; kingdom Metazoa; phylum Arthropoda; class Insecta; order Lepidoptera; family Nymphalidae; genus Brenthis; species Brenthis hecate. The sequence goes on from OX638266.1 coordinate 5,806,825, forward strand.
TAGGTTTCTTTCTAGGCATCATTGACAAGTGATTGAAGATAATATGCAAAGTAAAAACTTATTCATAAATGGATCCACTCATATGGTATGAACAAAAAAAATCCGATATACTATCTCGCTTAGTTTTTTATAGCTAATTTCATAAAACTTTAAATGTTATGCGATAATTTTTAAACCTTTTTTAAATTGTTAAGAGGTAATCGTACGAATATTATAAATGCTAAAGTTTGTGAGGATGAATGGAAGTATAAAATATGAATGGATGGATATATTTTGTTACTCTTTCACGCAAAAACTACTGAACGGTTTTAGATGAAATTTTACAGTTATATAGCTTATACATACATTAGAGTAATATATATGCTTTATATATATAGTTATACGTAATCGAACTATACGTGCGTAGCCACGGGAAAACACTAGTTATCATAACAGCCTACAAAACAGTCGTTTTACGACAATAAGATCAAATATACCTCTCTTTAACCGTCTTCAAAAAAGGAGGAGGTTCTCAACTCGACTGTATATTATTTTTCATCATCAACACTGCGTGTGAATGTAATAAAAGTATTTTACAAACCAATTTATCATATAAAATGCATAATTAAACAACTAAAGAGTAATCTGTCGTAGTGGTTAATAACTTTCATCGTATTTAATGTATTGACATTTATGTGGAAAGCTTTTACACTAACAAGCCATTTCCGATAGCCATTCATTTTTTCATAATGATTTTCAGCTTAAAATTCCTTGACTTTAACACATGATGATTTATGTAGCGTCCCATTAAGATAGGGGAGCTCCCGTTGGGTTTTAGTGAGTAGTACTTGCTTCTCCAGTCAGTGAGTCCCACATACTCGTAACTACCGGTAAGTTTGCAGGTGATATACGTAAATGCATTTTCAAATGTTAAAAAAAGTGTTCCAAGTTCGACCACAATTACTATTGAAAATTTTAGAAAAACATCCATTTGTGTAAAATTTACTTATTTATATACTGAAATAGTCATTTTTGTATTTTATTATCGATACAGAGGTCGAATCTATAGTTTTTAGAATTTTTGTCGGTCTGTCTGGAAACGCATCACGAGAAAACCACTTGACAGATTTTGATGAAATATGATGATAGCTGGTTATCCGAGTCAACATATAGGATACTTTTTACTCCGCGAAAATATGTCATCTCTGAGTAATCTATACAATAGGTATAGTATTTATTTCTGGTTTTCAATAGTATTTAGTTATAATATTTATGTATCAATAATATAATATATACTTTTTGAGCTACAGAAATGTCACTTAGTGGTTACTAAAATATCTATGGCGGATTATATTTATCAGGGAAAATTTGTACAATTTACACAATTACATTATTTCTCATAATAGTTACCACATATTTTGAGATATATTTGCAAACTTAAATTCTATCTAGAGATCTCTGATAGCAGAATAATTACGTATAAATATTTTTATTGTATTCTCACGCAGCACTCGAGACCTGGAGGCTGGATAGATTAAATGGACCTTTTTATATTAAAAAAGGTAATAAATATTCTGAATTCTAAAGACAGCTTGAGCTTTCTATTATTCGCGCCCCTATTCAAAACAAGGGTCATATTTAATGAATAAAGTGAGTATATCTAATAACACAACAAAATAAAAAATCGCACACTGAGGGTTCCGTAGCATGCAATATTAAATTTATGTTATGTTTAGCATATTTACATCATTTATTAAATTTAAAGAAAAATAAAATTACATCTACAATACTTGTTTTATCGACTATAAAATAAAATTGTATTTCATACTACATAATTCAATGAAAAAATTCAGTTAAATACCTACAATAGTCTTTAAGATAAATAGCTGTGACAGACAGACATGACGAAATATATAAGGATTCGTATAAGTTTTTGCTTTTAAGTTGCGAAACTCTAAAAACAATATATCCACACATTCACATAACATCACTAGACGGTATAATTTCGAATAAAGAACCAATAAAACCACAGTCGATAACAAACAAATCGTTCCAAGCGACTGATTCAAATCAAAACATCAATATAGCATTGCGAATACCAATTCCTTTACAAAACCCTTCTGAATGATTAACGCGGGAATCATTCAACGTCAGCGCACATTAACCGTTCGTTTGCTGCTTATTTGTTCATTCGTTCCCTCGTTCATTTAGTAGGTCGTTAGCAACCGCAAATTTAGGGGAAAAATATATATTTTGTATGTACTTTTGTCTGATTTCAAAAATAAGGCAATCGATTTGTTTGTTTTCTATAAGAATGTTTCGTGATGTTATCAGCAATAATTATGAATCGATTCTCATTGTTTTTTTTTAATGAACGGGGCATAAATGGGGCATAAGTATATCAAGGGTTATCTCATATACACAATATTATTATATATTAAAAAAATATTGTGTAACTTTTTATTACAAAATAATTATAAAATTATAAGTAGGTATGTGTTATGTTTGGATGTTATATAAGCAATTACATTTAGAGTCACATAAAACATCGTGCTAAATTTGCGTTTGGATGATGTTTCGAGTATTAGTGGATGAGTTAAATTTTTTTTTAATTTTTGAGTCTACCTATCTATATAATTAGATATTACTTGACGATGGTTTTCATAGAAACTTCTTTTTTTTAAGAAAAACTTATATGTGTATTCAGTCTTTTTTAACGTCCCACAGCTGGGCACGGGCCGAGCCTCCCTTCAATCGGAGGGGGATCAGGCCATAGTCCACCACGCTGGCCAAGAGCGGGTTGGCGGACTTCACATGTCTTACGAAAACTTGCTAGGTTCTCTCAGACATGCAGGTTTCCTCACGATGTTTTCCTTCACCGTAAGGCAAGTGGTAATCATACTAGAAATGATTCGCACATGAATATATCAAAGGTGCGAGACCCGGGATTTGAACTCGCTTCACTCGGTTTCCCAAGCGAGCGCGTTACCACTGGGCTACCACTGCCTCTTAAACTTATACAAAGTAAAAACTTATATAAAATAATGAATTCTTACTTAATATACAATATTTTTTACAAAAACTCTGTTGCTGTAATATATGAACAATGTACAAATATATTTAAACTCTAAATATGTGTAAAACACGACCTGACTGATCATCACGCTCGCTCGCTAAAAAAAGGAAATAAGGTTGAAATGTTGACACCCTATTTATAACATAGATGAGCGCTAAGTAAGAGTGTTTTAAAATTCTGGCTTTAAACGGCTGAAAACGGAAAATTAAAAATGTAATAAAATTATTTTTAAAAATGATGATTGTAATATGTTAAAAACACATGAAATCAAACTTATGACCTACATCTTGATGTTTAACAACTGCCTCTATATCAAATACTTGTTACTATAAAATGTATGTGTTGTGTATTCCTATATATTTTGTAATGACCTATTTTTGGTAACGCCTTTTCAATACAAGGGAGATCAGGATATAGTCTGCACGTTGGCAAATGATCACATGTCTATCGAAGAATTGCTAAGTTCTCCCAGACATGTAGGTTTTCTTACGATATTTTCCTTCACCGTAAGACAAGTGATAATCTTGTTGAAATTATTCGCACATGAAAATAACCAAGGTGCGAGACTGGAATTTGAATCGGCTTCACTCGGTTTGCCAAGCGAGTACGCTATGGGCCACCAATGCCCCACTACTATTAAAAATATATACCATACACACATTCATACATAATATGTATAACATAATCCACATAATAAACGAAAACACATGAAATGTGTGCCAGTTATAGTAAAATTTAACGTATATTATTTTTTATGGGTAGAAAATTGCATTTTTCATACAAGCCGCTCAGCTGTGACAAAGCTACGCAGTGCGGAAAAATCGCAGTTTATTTATAACTTTCAGATGACGCCGTGTAGTGTACGTATTGACTGTACTAACATAAAATGAGCTTTAAATATGATTCTAAAGACTTTTTCTAAGCATTTTATTAACTTATAAATTTAAGCTTTACGTATTAGAAACTTTAATAAAAAATCTCTTTGATTTGTATCTTTGTACTTGCAATTAATTATTAAGTATTAATTAATTAACATCTATTGTAATATGAAAGTTATATCTTTCTTTTTATGTTACTCGCGTTGAAAATATATATAGCTTATTATATTACTACAATAATTCTAGGTTTATTTTATAATTTGACGACACGTTTGGTTTAGTTTGTAGTGACCCGACTTGCTGTGCCAGCGGTCGCGGGTTCGAGTCCCGCTGGGGGAATTCATTTGAGTGATGAGCGCGAACGTTTATACTCCAGTCATGGGTGTTGATATTTATAATATGTATGTATTTAAAGTTGTATATGTATAATGTATCAACTACCTGGTATCTATAACACTAGCTTCGTAGCTTACCTTCGTAGCTAAATGTTTATTTATTTATTTGTAATCTTGCAGTGTTACAAAAGTAATAAAATACAGTTTGAGCACAAAGTTATTAACAAATATGGGCAAAATTAAATTACTCTATTATGACACCTTATGTTATGGGAACAGAGTACAAATGTTGCTGTTAGTGTCCCAATATATTTTTATATAATAAAAATAAAAACCCATAGTAAATATAAAAGATATAAAACACATAATTATAGAATTGTTGGGGTAGAGTCAAGAAAACTATTATAACGACAATCAAGCTTAAATTTTATTGCGACAATTTCGGATACATTTTTGTTGTTCAATACTTTATTATGTGATTGCATTAAAAAGTCATTAAAATACTTTATGATAAGCGTAAGTAATGATCATGAACGAATAAGTCACTGGACCAGACATATAAGCGGACGTACCTTTATCTGTCTTATTAGTAGCCAGGAAATTTCAGCCTTTGTCGTTTGTTTTTTGCGTCAGTCTCAAGCATTTACTTGTCAACAAACAATCTGCCAAAAATGACTAAATGTTCTGTTAAATGGTGTAAAAACTATAGCGGCGAAAGCAGCACTGTTTCTTTTCACTTGTAAATACATTATTTTGTTACATTTATTGTTATTTATCACACAATTTAATAAAATTGTAAAATAAAATGTCATATTATCCAACTATGTTAAATATAGTCGATATTTCTATGTATTGTTGACATCTGACAACCATCATAAAATCCCTGGATTATACCATTCAGAACAAATGACTAAACTGTCGAGTGAGTCCATTTGACATCGACTAGTGCTTGACAATGTCGAAAAATATATCGATATTTGACGAAATAACTGAACGAATTGTGTTATTTGTACAGTACAATAACATAAAATACTTTTATCACAGTATCCTACAATCTGATGACAATAAATTTATAAAAATATTTTCTAAGTCACATAAAAATATAAATGCAAAAATTATAATTAGTATGTGTACTTAATTTTTTATTTTATTTTATACCACATTTATATACTTTGGAATATTATTCCATTGTAATAATAATAAAGATCATTTTATTTCAACACATAAATTACACAAAATCAAACAATAATGTTTTAGCACTAAACTTCTGGGTTGGCGATTTGTAATAAAACACTTTACTTTCACGATCTATTTTACTTTCACGATCCAACACTCACTTTAATTTGCAATCACTTTTTCTTTTTCCTAATTTCACAAATGTTTATTAAGAACTGAGCAATATTAGGACAGTGTCACATTTTTATAAGCTACCCGAGACAATCAATTGCCAATTAAAATAATTCAATAACAGAATCAACAAAATCACTTTATTTAATTAAATTAGCTTAATATTTTTTTAATCTTTAAAAAATAATTTTTATTATATATTAATGGAATATACACCCGATATTCATTTGTTCATTAACATTATTATAGGCCAACAGAATGCTGCCATCAATGCCATCGTATTTATATAAATCAAATTAAAAAATAATTATAATTTGACACATTATTATTGCCTCTTTAATTCATTTATTTTAATTTATTATAATAAATACAGATATTTTAAATTAAAAGATGTAAAATATGATGACTATGCTAACCAATGTCTAAAATGTCATTAATTGGTTCATCGATATATGTATTTTATCGATTACGTTCAAGCACTAGAAATATTGTATTGTGTACCTGTGTGTATAATAATGTAATAAAATCTTTGTGTGCGTTATGCGTCTTTTGGTTGAACGAGTTTTCATACATTTGTATTTTATGTCTCGTCCAGTGGTTTATTCGTTCATGGTAATGATGTATAAAATACCTGAAATATCTAAATCGGTAATCAGGTAGTGTAAAAAATATTACTCTTGTTCCTCCTGACATATAACCAGTAGGTAGGTATAGTACGCTCACTTGGAAAACTAAGTGAATCGGTTTGATACTATCATGTGTAAAATTACAAATTTATCATCTTCACCCTACGGTGGAGGAAAAAATCGTGAGAAAACCTGCGTGTAGAGCACTCAAAAAGTTTTTGAAAGACATGTGTAGTCTGCTTATCACTTGGCCAGCGTGGTGGACTATGAACTGATCACCGTCGTATCAAAGATAGGCCCGTGTCTAGTAGAGCGATAAGTTAAGAACGACTTATGAAAAATAAATAAAACATAACCCAATTTAAAATCAATAAATCCTAAAATCTAAACCATTCATCAGCTATTAACTAAAGCATATATTTTCAACAAAAACATAGCGCCTATATGAATGATATTTGCGATACTTGCCACAATAGGTAGTGTCAGTCATATATAAAACTATTTTGCTAACAATTTTTATCTATGTGATAGATTTATTTGGGCTTTAAAAGTCAACACTTTATGGCTTTAAAAGTCAACACTTTTTGGCTTCAAAAGGAGAATTTTGTGCAAATATATTCCTTTCGTGGCGTTGTTCAGGAACTATGAATTTCATTACAAACTACTAAGCAAGTGTTATAGCCCATGAAACGTCTAGTAATGTCTGTTAATTTACGAGAGCATTAAACGTGAAAATAACAACAATAAATGTAGCAATAAAAGGGGTGAAAAACTCGGACAATGGTTAGCAGCTATAAAAACGTCTCCTAGACTACTGTTACTATCGATTTAGATGTTTTACAAAATATCTGTATTGATAAATATCAAGCTTTTATTTATTATATGGACATTTGGTTGTTATTACATTATTTTTACATAGAAAATATAAATAAGAAATAATGTCAAGTACGCAATATTTGAAAGTGCCACAAAGTACTTAGTTATATAAAAAAGAGGCTCTTAAAAATATTTATATAAAGATTATCTTAAACATCATAAAATACAATAATAATCAACACTTAATAATAAGTAAATACATACTATGAGGGATGGTAGAGCCATTACGGGTATCCCCTTGACCACTGAGAGATGTGAGAGATGTGATACGAACTTATTACAAGCGTAATTAGAGATACTTTCTTTTCGATTAGTGTTAACTATATTATATTTAAAATATTGAATTCGCTGACTAATTTTAATTCACGCCATAGTACCTGGGCCACTGAGCTACGCTCGGAGTTTTTGGTCAAAACAAAAACCACATGAAAATTCAAAAACACGCATTTTCCTAGACATAAAACTAATCTAGATCGAATTATCGCTCCCGAAACCCCTTGTGTACTAAATTTCATGAAAATCGTTGGAGCCGTTTCTGAGATTCAGATTATGTATATATATATATATATATATATATATATATATATATATATATATATATATATATATATAAGAATTGCTCGTTTTAATACAATTAATTACTTGCATATACCTACTTATAATACATAAAAAGCATTCTGTTTTATTCTGTAAAATCTCAAATAATATATTTTAATATCTCAATCTTTTATATATAATACTGAACTGTAGAAAAAAGTACTATTTAAATATTTTTATCACGAACATAAATTATTTTCATCCTTTTTTTCAGGGGTCTATTATGCCCAAAGAGTAAACTTCGAATAATTTTCTTCCCGTTTAGACAATATAAAAACGACTTATGTATCATAAAAATCTTATCAAGTGGTAAATGGGTACCTATTTCGCATAATATGAATATGAACATTTAAACAAACGATATTACGAACATAAAAATATATGTGTACTGTTATTATACATTGTCTTGACTTTTATTATTATTTTTGAGACTCAACTGATCTTTACATCAAAAACATTGGGAAAGCCTTCTTCTATGTACATTATATTTATCCTGGTATTTTCCGTATATAGATTTATACAGACATACAAACGTAATTTATAGATTGTTCTGAATATCTATCATCACGTTGTAATATCATCACTTCTGAACAAGCATTTGTACACCTACAGCCAATTAACGTCTTACAATGGCTTCAGTCGTGGAGTTTTGTAATTTGATACTATCTGGAAATAGGTTATGAAATGTGCTTAATTAACTGTATAATATGATTATGTACGTATATATATTAATGTCATTCTGATTGATTTCAGCCATGGCGGCCAATCTCACTGAGATTAATCAACTGCATGGGAGATATTATAGTATACAAGCGCACTCTCTATTCATTTTACTCTCAAACTCCGATTGAAAGAGACTTCGACACGACTGGTGAAAAAAGCGAAGAGGCAACAGCTTTACGTGTTCTTCTAAGCTCAAAAGTAAAGCACCGCCAATTTCTAGATTCCGGTCTGGTACTGGAAAATAAACTTAGCATAAGCAAGACTCGAACCCAGGACCTCCGGATATGCTAGCAACTATACGGTCGAGGCAATTATTTATATAATAAGCTTATAAGAATGTCATTGTTTTCGCTAGTTTTCTAAATATTTTCTATATAAATGACCTATCGATCCTTTACTATAGTTTGGTAAGAGCAGCTTAGTATATAATGCGATTATTAATATCAGCTCGGCTCAGGAACGTGCCGGTATTTGTTAAATATTCATACCCTAAACACATTACGGTATCCGGGCTTATGTAACAGTTTAAGCTATGGACTTTTGACTGCTACATTTTAGAACTCTTTAAACGTTTCATGATATAAAATGATAGTCTAATAATAATGTATGGCGATTTTTTAATATTTTCATTAGCAAACGCACATCGGTACATTGTTTGGACCACTGAGCGAACACCCATCATATTCAGCCTACTTTTGTCCACTGTTGGACATAGGCCTCTCCTAGCACGCCACTGAGCTCTATCTTCAGTTCTACGCATCATACCGCTGCCAGCCACTTAGCATATATCGTTGCTCCGCCTAGCTGGTCGCTTTCCTATACTACGATTGCCGAGCCATGGTCTCCACTCCAGAACCCGTCTACTCCATCGATTATCAAATCTGCGTCAAATGCGACCAGCCCACTGATAATTCACCTAATTCTTTGGGCTATGTCGATAACTTTGGTTTTCAGTCGGATCTTTTCATTTCGAATCTAATCTTCAAGAGAAACTCGGAGCATAGCCTTAAGTTGGTGTGCTAATCGCACCGTCAGTGTCAGTGGCTTCGTATGTCAAAACAGGTATGACGCACTCGTTAAAGACCTTTGTCTTAAGCTTTGCGGTATTGGCGACGAAAAAACTCGACGAAGTTTATTGAAAAAATGAGCACTAATTATGTTAAAACGTTTATATATCGTTTGGTGGTAAAAAACTCTCTATTTTAGAATTGACTATTTTACTCTTTCATAGCTATAATTTCTCTCGTGACTTTGACCATAGGCTTTTTTACCTAACCTTGGCCTATTTGCCAAATGTTTACCTGGGTTGGGTCTAATACGTGGAAACTGAGGATCTTTTAGATGAATTAATTATGGATCAACTCGCCAACGATAAATTTGTTTGAAAAATTATGTTAATACAAACGTTTTAAGTTAAAATATTACAAATTATTTCAAAAAATATATTTAAATTTATTACAAATATACTAAAGTAGACGTTCATATAAACCCTTTTATTAAAAATGTACTTTTTACCTTTTAAGTCGTAGTCCGTGCGGTATAGAGGTAAGAATGCTACATGCATTCTTTTATTGAATCGCATTGCCAATTTTTTGAACGAAAAACTGAGCTTGAGTGTGAGCTATACCTAATACGAAGTGGTTTTTCGTTCGGGAAAGTTTTTAGCTCTATTAATGCTTTAATATTGATTATAAATTTTTCATAGTCTTTTCTGCAATTAATTCTTTTCTCCATCAAAATCTAAATGTATGTACTAACCCAAGTTCGCAATAAAGTGTTTGATTTGATTTGATTTAATTTGATTTCATTTGATTTCCATTCTACGCGATATTCGTGCTTCGCTGGTATGCCTAAAAGCTATAAAAATAGAACAGTACTTTAAGTATTATATTTTTATTATTACTACACTACTTTTCTTGATTCTGATTTTTAGAAATAAAATGCCAGTTTCCAAAAATTATATTATTTTGTCATACTGGTAATAAATATTAAAGATATGTTTTTATTAAAAACAAGTTATTATTAAGAAAAATCTAACTATTTTTAGATAATCATAATCTATATCCATATAAATCGGCAAATACAAACCAGTTCAGTACCTTTGTCTCGTTTGTTTGTCAACAAATTTTATTTTTTTGGTTTAGTAGCTATTAGCTATGAGCTTTGGTGTTACCAATAAAAAAAATGAAATAGCTAGGTTTTTTAAGTGAAACCATAGAATCGTTGTGCTCGATGAAATTGAAAAGCGACACTAAAAAGAATCAAACAGGATTAAGCCGGCGAGAGAATGAGATAGAATACATTACACAGGAAGTGAAAAATAATAATAATAATACTGATTAATATTTAATGTAATATATGTTAAATAAAATGTAAAATATCTTTTAAACTTGATAAAAAAAACTACTTATTACTTATAAAAATGAATAATTATTACTGTGAGATGAATGTGCAAAATTTAAATAAAAGCTATTATGACTAATTGTTGCCATGGTAACCGTTGTTGTTGTCTGACAAATATATAATATTATATTCTTTCCGTATATGATATTCTATAAATATATGATTGTAATATGTCTAATATGCCTTATTTAATTAAAGGCCTTATTTAATTAAGGGCGCAAAAGTTACACGCACCCATTTTTTTTATATTCAGATAAGTAAATACAACAATTATTTATAAAATTTCAATATAATTATGATCGAATTTCAACCACTAGTTTCCGTTAAAACTCTAAGCATTGTTAAAAATCTAGGTGAAGATTTGGGTACTGTTTCTAATTTTCTATCATGATTAGTTAATGTTTGATCTTCTACAGTTATCAAATCCACCTCTTATCAATATGATATGCGTCTAAGAATTAATTACCAGAGATCTTGAAAATCTCGTCAGCCTTCAAGAGCCTACTTGCTTAGGGGTCGAGGTCAAAACCCAAATGACCCCTTAGAGCGACCCTTTTTAATGAAAGCATCAAACAACGCTCTCGTTTCGGTATTTTTGTTTGAGAGCTGAAAGCTGAGTCACTCAGTCATCACTTGGATGGTCTGTTTCGACGTTCGTGACATTTTTAAATTTAGAAGTGGGATATGAAGTGGTTGGGTAGGAATGGTTTGAAAGAGCTTTTTTTTCGCTTTTTTTTACAGGAAATGGAAGACTTGTTAGTGAAATACAAATGAAATAAGCTAATTATCTTAGAAATTAAATAAGTATTTTTAGTAATTATGTCAATTGTGAGTAAAAATAAATATTCATTGCCTATATAAATATTGAAGTTCAGTATAGTTCATTTTGCTTTAAATAATGTTATTTTATTTGTACTACAAGTTTTTATTTAACTTGCCGCGTTAGTATAAAAGCTTAGGTTAAATCTTGCAACTGAATTTTAAAGCAGTTATCCTCAACCGATTGAGCTGAAATTTTGATTTTTGGATAAAAAATTTGAAATTGTTGATGACAATGCATGGTTAACTAAGTGATGTCATTCTAAACTCAATATGGCAGACTACGTGTTTTTTATGCACCCCCATGATATGGATATCTAATGAAAGGGTTTGCTGAGAAGAATACGAGTAACAAAAAAATAAAAAATAATATTAAAAAAAAAAACTTTTTTTAAACAAGTTTTTAATTATTTTTTAGCTTTAAATGCTTAAGCACATAATGATATCTGAGAGATAATGAAATTATATACTTTTTTCTTTACTATTTGTAGAGAAAAATAATGATAAGTTTGAAAGTTCTTTCTCAAAAAAAATGAAGACTTTTAATTAGATACTTGTTAGAAGCTCATATTTATAATCTGTGATTAAAGTTAAGATGAAGATATTGTAGCACTCTGATTTCGAGATAGAAAGCACGTAATGATTAAAAATTACAACGTCCTGAGCGAAAAACTAAACTATTTATATAAAAATGGCACAATACAATATTTAATAATAGCAGCAGGTACTTAACATAATAATAATCCATACATATAATAATCATGCCTATTGTATGCAAGAAATCATTTTAATTTTCACATAAATCAAACAAAATACGTTTATTGTAATACTAAAAAAAACCAATTCAACATCCAAACGAACGGTGCGTTGAGCGAACATATTCTGACTTTTAATATCGACATTAAAAATATTTTTAGTTTCTATTACAATATGCACAAGAGCTAAAATATATTGAAAATATTTCATATAAATGTTGTATTGTGATTGCGTCTTTACTATTGAAGCATGAGCCATTGTATGGAGTCAACGTAATCAGCTCGATATAGATTGTTATCGTGCCTATTTGGTGATACGTTTTCTCTACATGTATCATATTTGAAAATAATTAAAATGAATATGTGTTACGGTTAGAGTAATAAATGCGTTTAATATCAATAAATACTAATATTATAAATGTGAAAGTATGCTTGTTTGTTGTTTGTTTGTTTGTTTGTTTGTTTGTTTGTTTGTTTGTTTGTCCTTTTTTTTAAGTTGAAACGGAGTGACGGATTGACGTAATTTTTGTATGAAGATAGTTGGAGGGCTGGAGAGTGACATAGGCTACTTTTTACCGCGGGAGATTATTTCTTTTCTACGGAAAAACACGTTATAGTACAATCCAAAAAAAATATTTATGATTAGAATTACTTGAAACTTGGTACTAATTAATGTTCTTCAATAAAATTAAATAAATATGTGTTTCAGTATTTTTCTAAATTCATCCTATAAGGGAGTAAAATAGGGGATAAAAATTTGTATGAAACTACCTTTTTAATGATTTTTTTGTAGTTTTAGCGCGAGCGAAGCCGCGGGCTTTGCTAGTTATTATTAATAACTAAAATAATTACTTGGTTAATCTAATAATTATTCTTATTCACTGACACCGAAAATTTATTGATTATGTTGGACTAGCGACTCAGCTTCGCCCCTCTCGGGTACGTTCTTAACAATGTTTTAATGTTTAGTATAAATTTATCAGAGATGAGATATTTTCCCGCAGTTAAAAGTATCCTATATGTTGACCCGGATAACCAGCTATCGTCATACCAAATTTCATCTAAATCTCTCCAGTGGGTTTTCCGAGATGTGGTCACAGACATACAGATAAAAGTTTACCGTAGTAATGTTTATTTTTTAACACCATCAGAAAGTAGAAATTTCTACGAATAAAAATCCCACCGACTTTTTTAAAAAAGCAGATGTTCTGACGCGAGAATTTTTGAATTTTTCACATGAGTCTTGAGATTAAGTGAAAAAGTGTAAATACAAAAGTTCTAAAAAAATCTTTTTATTACCTACAACTTTGCTTTTTATTTTTTTTCCATAGGACTTGTAGTTTTGCCGGAAATCGAGATATGCCGTTTTTTACCCTTAAAGACTCACCCATTCCCACTTTCCGACCTCAGATCACCCGTAAATTATTTTTCCTTCCATTTTTGTTATATTCTCATCCTTTTACAATGGGTACTATTTTTTTTTCACTTTTTACCATTTTCAAAGGCTTCAGCCCTAGTCTATAGCTTTGTGCATAATACTTGTATGTTATCTATACATCTTCTATACAGATAAATAAAATTGAAGTGTCTGTCAAATGAATGTGTATTGTCAAGAAAAACAGCGTTTTACTAAGTGCACATAAAATTATATACGGTACTTATAAGAAAAACATTTTTTTTATTTTTGTCTATCTGTCTGTATGTCTATTTGTTCTGGATAATCTCTGAAACAGCGGGAATGATTTTAACGGGACTTTTACTGGAAGCTAGCTGATGTTATAGGGAGTAACATAGATTACTTTTATTTTAGAAAAAGAATTAGGGTTCCGCTTAAAGAAATTAAAACGTACCTAAGGACGAACCCGAGCGAAGCGAGGGTGAATCGCTTGTCATTCACAAAATTATTACTTAAGTTGCTTTATTTTGCCTTTTTTTCTATAATTTATCATTTATTGGCAACACAAATGTATTCAGCATAATATTTCAAACTAATCATGACAAGAATATCTACCTATGATCATTCGTTGTCTGACATGAATGGGAGGATTATACCAAATAATTTTCCATTTCGAAGGTCACTTACTATTCGTAGATTTATAATGCGTTGCGTCAACAAATATGAAAGAAGGCAAGAATATTTTTACCGTCATCAAAATGGAGGCACTGAATTCGATTCTTCTTTTTGTTTCGTGAACTGATTTTCATTATTCATTAATATCTATATTAGTTAAGGAGATAAGTCAAGTGAATTAATAGAATTTGCCAAAAAGTGGTGTTACCTGTAAATCTATACATAGTATAAAACAAAGTCGCTCCCGCTGTTTGTACGCTTAGATCTTTTAAACTACGGAACGGATTTTAATGCAATTTCAGCAATAGATAAAATGATTCAAGAGGAAGGTTTATATGTATAATAAATGCATATTATATTCATACTAACTGTTAAAACGTACCTAGGATCGAACCCGAGCGAAACGAGGGTGAGTCGCTAGTAGTTATAAATACAAAAGGCACTTAGGGACGCACCTAAGCAAAAGCTAATCGATAGTAATATACTATAATCATAATTATAATTCAATAATATATAATCAGTATGATTTCTTTAGTGTAGTTTTTATTTAGAAAATGAATAAAAGTGATTGATTTATCTGCGATACTAGAATCCGAGTGAGACTGAGTTACCAAGTAGCTAGTTCTCTCGTGATCAATTTATTACAATAATTAATATTCTTCAAGTTAGAAAGACCTTTATAAACCTTTTCAACGTACATAATACAAGCAAAAAAGTTAGTTTCCAACGGGCATTGAACCCGTGACCTCTGAAACGGTGGACACTTCCATTACTATAGAAAGTCACATTCTTGTTATTTATTACCACTACGTTATTAGTTCTAATCTTAAATTGAATCACGCAGATACATAAGTTTTAATGAATATAGCGCGCGTGTAACCACCTTGTATAAAGAAAAAAAGTTACTTAAGTAAATTTTAAAAAATAACCAATTGTGTTTTATCAGATACGAATACATATAAATAGTTAATACTTTTTAAAGTACAATAGTGGAGATTTTCGCCTTTCATACTTACTAGGAAGCTAGAATTCAAAAAAATTATTATACTTTGAACGAAGTATGTCTAGAAAATATAAAATACAAGTAACAATTCTAGCTCAAGAAATAAGCCTCTTGAACTATACGTTCACACTGTACGAGTACATTTACCACTAAATGGATATTTCGAAACCTTATAGGTATCTAAACTTCAGTGGTTTCTTCAATTTTTACGGTATTTCAACTTTATATTAAGACACATTTTTTTCAGGTTTCTACTTTGGTTATAATATTTCTCTAAAAGACCAGTTTGTTAAGAAATATTTCAAGTTCGAAAATATCTTTAGATTTTAGGAACTAGATGGCGTTGTGTGTTAAAGTTCCAACATACTTAAATTTATTTATTTAATACAAATAATAAAGGTAAGCTGTTTTACATCTAAACCTATATGGAGTAAAACATTCTATATCATTCATTATTCCTTATTTAGTTGGACACGGGCCAAGCGATCTAGTTTTTTTCTAAATAAGAAAATTTCCATTTCCTTGACATTAGGTAACAAATGTAGCAATATTTTAGGCGTGTTTTGTTTTATATTACGAAAACCCTAATAATCTTTTACGTTAATGTAAAGGTAGTCAGTTCTATTATCGTTTGGTGAACTTTATTGTTAACTAAAACCTGTCAGTGGCTTTGCTTGCTTACTTGCTTTACTTTACTTTGCTTGCATACTTTTATCTATTAAATGCAATAATCATACTAATATTAATTAACTAAAGTTTGTGAAGATGTATAGATGTATGGATGTTTGTTACTCTTTCACGCATAAACTACTGAATAGATTTTAATGGAACTTTACAATAATATAGCTCATACATCAGAATAGTACATAGGCTACTTTTTATTTCGGAAAAATGTATGATTCCCGTGGTATGGTATGGTATGGTATGGTATAGAACGGGCTTGTTTCCGCAACTCGACGTCTGCGCGCCTATTTTGCGTGTGTGGGAAATTTTTCCAAATGTTTTTATTCTTGCCAGCCCAGTTCCTCCAAGAATTTCAGCAGTCTCTTCGTCCTGCCGAAGACCTCCGGGAGTGTACTAGGGATGCCAAGATGTTGAGCCCGGTACGCCGCTACACCTGGACAATGTAAGATTACATGTGCAGCCGTTTCATCTGCCCTCATGCAGGCTCTGCAGAGTGGGCTGTCAGTTATACCTAAGTTGAATAGGTGTTTGTTGTAGGGTCCGTGGCCTGTTAGGGCCGCGGTTATCTGTCTGAGCTGGGATCTTTTGAGATTAATCAGACGGTTAGTCGTTTTAGTGTTAATGATAGGAAGCGATTCCTTCGCTTGCCTGCAGTCTGTGACTTCACGCCATATGTTTTCGTGTAGTCGTCTCGTGCGTTGTCGTATTTGACCTTTGAGCCAGCAAGAAGGTAACGCCACGATGGGCTCAGGACCTATCGCATTCAGGTCTGATCCTCTTCTTGCTAGCTCGTCGGCCCTATCGTTACCCCACGAGTTGCTGTGGCCTTTGACCCATTGTACTGAGACCTTGTTTTGGTCACTTACCTGTGTCAAAGCGTTATGACATTCATAGATCATACCTGAAGTGGTAGAATTGCTATTTAATGCCTGTAGTACTGACATGCTGTCTGATAGTATGCGGATAGAGAAGTCCTTGACGTCTTTATTCGCAATTGTTCTGGCTGCCTCAAGGATACCTAGACATTCGGCTTGAAACACGGTGTTGTAGGTACCTAGGGGTATTGAAGTTTTAATGTTTAGATCATCAGAGAAGATCCCGCAACCTGTCCCTGATTTAGTTTTTGAGCCATCAGTGTATATTCTAAGGTCCTTGCTGTCGTGACCTTCGTGTTTGTCTACCTCTAGCTCTATTTTGTATTTTTTGTCAAAAATGTATTTGATTTGAATCCCGTCATTCGGTGCTTCCATGAGCGGGATGTCTTTGGCTACGTCTATCAAAATTTTTGTATGTGGCGTGCCTGTTTTTCGTAGCAACCCGTGGTATAAATTTGTTTTTGGTTTTTTAGTAAGAAAATATGATATCGCTTTGTGTTTGAAATCGCGTTATATGAGAAATTCTAACACAATATACAAAGATGTACCTACCAACTCAAAATTAAAAACTTTCTTCTTAGATGGTGATAGATATACAGATATTGAGTGAGTTGCCAGTTGTTGCAGAGTTGGAGTCACTTTTGTTTGTCAAATAAAATCATTCCTTAATATATAAAGGCGAAAATAAATATTTACATAACTCATGTAATAATCGAACCTGCGACTTTCGCTTAAACCAAACACGCTTACGCTTCTGCAATTGTAACATATTGTATATTCCAAAAGTTATTACACTAAATTGATAAGCTAAGCTAAAACATGAAGTAGGTCGCCTTCCACCGCTATAGAGTTTTGGGAGTGCGCCAAGCGTTTCGAATTAGAAATAGCACTTCGTTAGGTAAATTGATAAGGTGAGAACTTTTTAATTTGTTTGTCTGTATTGTAAGTTCATTTGCTATGTTAGATTTGTGGACCGATTTAAAAAAAAGGAGGTCATTTTGATGTGTGTATGTATTTTGTTATCTTTGTCTGTATATTACGCGACACCTTGTCGATCGGTAAAATGATATTGATAATTCATTTTTTAATAAATAGGCACCTCAAAGGCAGTTACATAAAATTTGTATAAAAGCAATTATTACTCTTTACTGTAAAATATTTACTTTTAAAGTCGGTGCATATTATTTTGTGTATGAAAATATTTATATTATTACTAGCAGAACCCGCGGCTTCGCTCGCGCTAAAACTACAAAAAATCTCTAAAAAGGTACTTTCATACAATCTTTTATCAACTATTTTAGCCCCTTATAAAATGAATTTTGAAAAATGTTAAAACATGTACATATTTAATTTTATTTCAAGTAATTCTGATCATAAATATTTCTTTTGATTGTATTATAACGTGTTTTCCCGTGGGAATTAGATATTTTCCCGTAGGAATTAGAAATAGTTAAAAAGTAGCCTATGTCACTCTCCAGCCCTCCAACTATTTCCACACAAAAATCACGCCAATCCGTTGTTTTTTTTTATTTTTTATTTCAAACGCTTTTTCAAGTACTCGAAGTTTCTGGAATAAGCTATGACTAAACTATGCTATAAATCTATACATCCATTTATCCTAACTTTAAATATTATTTTTTGAACCGTAATATGTAGCCACTTCATATTTTAAAAGTCTTTACTGATAACCTAAGGCATAATGCCATCAGATCAGTTCATAATACCGGACCATGATTGCTGTAAAGCATTCGAAACGTCGGGAACCAAAAATCAAAATAAATCCGCGAAAAAAATCCGAAAAGATAGTTTTATTTAAAACCTCCTTGATCATTGTATATAAGCGCTACCTTTTTGTAATATTATTAGAAACACTTTAATATAAAAATACGATTCTTTGTTTATTTATTATTATATATATATATATATATATATATATATATATATATATATATATATATATATATATATATATATATATATATATATATATATATATATATATATATATATATATATGGAAATCATCCAAACCCTGGGGGAGCGCACGCTAATCCAAATTTCATTTAGAGCTTAACAAACAAACGCGTTGAATTTCCACACATTGTTTACATTATTTTAGCTTATGGTTCCATACTGAATATACTTTAATATTATATCCATTTAGTTATTTTTGACTTTAAAAGATTACATCAGATGAAAACAGATGAATTTATATGTAAAATAATATATTTTAAATAGTTATTATTTTTTCTTGAAATATTTTCTTTATATAAAGAATAATTTATTTATAATACTTTAAAGCTATATATGTATTCGTAAGAACATTTTCTGCCACACCAGCTGTAATTTATACATCCATACTAATATTATAAATGTGAAAGTGTGTTTGTTTGCCCTTCTTTCACGTCGAAACGGAGTTCGAAACTGAGACGGATTGGCGTGATTTTTTGTGTGGAGATAGTTGGAGGGCTGGAGAATGACATATGCTACTTTTACCACGGGAGATTCTCTTTCCTACGGGGAAACACGTTATAATACAATTCAAAAAAATATTTATGATCAGAATTACCTGAAACTTAGTATTAATGCTCTTCAATAAAATTAAATCAATATATGTTTTAGCATTTTTCGAAATTCATCCTATAAGGGGGTAAAATAGGGGATGAAAGTTTGTATGAAACTACCTTTTTAGAATTTTTTTGTAGTTTTAGCGCAAGCGAAGCCGCGGTTTTTGCTAGTATAATATAATTCTAAATGAGTCTAATCTGTACATTAAAAATTTTTTTGGAAATAGTCATTATATATTAATACAGAGGCCGAATCTATAGTTTTTAAATTTTTGTTTGTCTGTCTGTCTATGTGGTTACATCACGAGAAAACCACCGGACAGATTTTGATGAAATATAGTATAGTGATAGCTGGTTATCCGGGTGAACATATAGGATAGTTTTTACTGCGGGAAAATATCTCATCTCTGAGAAATCTATACTAAATGTTAAAACATAACTAGGGACGAACCCGAGGGAAGCGAGGGTGAGTAAGCGAATAATAGTACTACAATCGATATATTCGATTTTAAAGTAAAAAAAAGATGTTTGAATGGCATTTTTAACTTTAAACACATTATTATCGTATAAGATAAGAAAACAAAAACTGCGAAAGTTTTTTTTTTTTTAATATTAATAGATATTCCCTGGATGATATATAAATTTAAAAGAAGGTCCTAGTATAATAAGTCTTATAATTTTTTGCCAACAAAAAAGTGAGCTATTTAAATAACCTCAATAAAAATACAGTACACATATTGGTGGTGTATTCTACACGGTCGGATAATCGGGGTGGGTTCAAAACATTCTGTCAAGATATTGGCCCCGCTCCAAATTAACAGGAGGACTTGTAATAGCAATAATTTATGATTTTAGCTTGCTTAAGTACTATTTTTTTCTTGTAATGTTTTCCTATACATACACTTTCTTTGTAGCTTCATGGCATTTTCGCAAGTAAAGAAAAAATATGATAAGGTTCTAAATATTCTATTTTTTTGAAATTGTATTAGGCACATATTATCTTATTATCTTGGATTTACACGAATATTTCACATTTTAAATAAAACTGTCTTTTCGGATTTATTCGTGATTCGTTTTAATTTCAATTTAATTTGGTTTTTGATTCCCGACGTTTCGAATGCTTTACAGCAATCATGGTCACGGGAGAGACTGATGGCCAAAAATCAAAATAAATCCGCGAAAAAGTCCGGATTTTTTTTATTTGTATTACATATTTTAAATTATACTTCTTATTATTTCCATTATTGATAGAAAAAGTTTCCTTTTAAATAGCGAATGTATGTTTACATATAACTATATACACCTTACATAAGACTCTACATGCTGTGCTAGCGGTCGCGGGTTCGAGTCCCGCTGAGGGGCATTCATTTGTGTGATGAGCACAAACGTTTGTATTCCAGTCATGGGTGTTTATATTTATAATATGTATTTAAAGTTATATATGGTAGTGTATCAACTATCTGGTATTCATAACACAAGCCTCGTAGCTTACCATGGAACTAGATTGTGCTGAGTGTTAATGTCCCAACATATTTAATTATTTACAGTTTATCTAAAAATGTATGTACTCGCACATATATAAGGTAATAAACAAATCAGGAGAATATTTTATCTCTATATGTTTTCACATGGTCTCTGCCCTGAGGCGTCCGTGACCGGAATGCGGCCAAGGATTAAATATACAACGTTTTCACTACGCAATTTAATATGGTACGAGTATATTATGAAGCTAAAAATTAGATTTTTTGAATCTTTTTACGTGAATGTCAATGTTGATATCTATACATATAATAAAATTCTAACCGAGTCGAATTTGTAGATTAAATATTTTTTAAAAATTCTTATTGAATTAATCATTATTATCGATACAGAGGCTGAATCTATAGTTTATAGATTTTTTGTCTGTCTATCTGTCTGGGAAAGCATGGTGAGAAAATCATTGGACAAATTTTGATGAAATTTGTATGATGACAGCTGGTTATTCGGGTCAACATATAGGATACTTTTTCCTGCGGGAAAATATCACATCTTTGAGAAATCTATACTAACCATATATATGTATATCGGAACAAACCCGAACGGAGCGTTAATACTTATATTACTTATAGTATAATTTTAAAATATGTAGTACAAATAAAACAATGTTATCGGATTTTTTTGTGGATTTATTTAGATTTTTGGTTCCCGACATTTCGAATGCTTTAAATCAATCATGGTCACGGGAGAGATATAAAGTATTAAGTGAAGGATGATTTTGAATTAATTATATTAAATTATTATATAGATTATAAAATTTATACATATAATAAAATTCTAACTGAGTCGAATCTGTACATTAAATATTTTATGGAAACCCTTATTGAAGTAGTTATTATTATCTATATATTATTACCATTTATAGAATAATAACATATAGCGTGAGTAAAAATTGACGACATAGTATAATCGTTTAAAAGATGAAAGTAAGGCATCAAAAAGCTCTAAGTATGAGTTCTCGAGTAAGCCAATAGCTTTTTCTCAAGAACAGCTTAGTAGTGTAACGAAGACAGGAAGTTGGCGATGTCACACCCCCTTGTCTTGTAGAGCAGGTAAAACCGTCAGTTCTGAGCTCCGCGATTAACGACCTACTAAATCCATACTAATATTATAAATGCAATAGTAACTCTGTTCGTTTATTTGTTTATTTGTTCGCTTATTTGTTACCTTTTCACGACTAAACAGATGAATCGATTTAGATAAAAATTGGTATGGAGATAGTTTGAGATCCTGGGAAGGAGATAAGATAGTTTTTATCCGGAAAAGAGAGGTGAAAGTTTGAATGAGGTATCAACCATTTCTCAAGTAAGGGATGTAAAACTCATAATACCTTTGTATATACATATATAGTCTATCTATTCCAAACTAATCGTCAAAACGTACATAGAAACAAACCCAAAAGAAGTGAGAGTGAGTCGCTGGTAACCAATAAAAATGTGAAGAATTTAGTAAATAAAGTTTTATAAGTTTGTAAAATACAACAAAAAAAAGTAAAAAGTATCCTATATGTGTACTCGGGGAAGCAGCTGTTATCAATATAACAAATGTCATCCACATATTTCCAGTAATTTTCTCGTGATTCGTTTCCAGACGGATAGACAGACACAAAAATTCTCAAAACTATAGATTCGGCCTCTGCATCGATATGAATATTTCAATAAGATTTTTCAAAAAATATTTAATGTACAGATTCGACTCAAAATTTTATTATATGTATAGATTTATCATCTCAATATTTCTAGAACGTTAAAATGGTGCTTGTGTTCAAACAGATTCTTTCACGTGGGATGAAATAGTCATTTATAACTGTTTACCAGTTAAAATTAACCTTTAAAGTGTTTCTGACATTGTTATAAATGGTTTGCGCGGCGAAGTACGCTTGAAATAAACTACTACCTTTCATACTATTATGGGATTATTATTATAAATGTGAAAGTTTATGTTTGTATGTTTGTTTTTCTTCATTTTTGTAGTTTGATTTTAGTACAGTTTTAATCATTAGACGGACTGATTCATGAGGAAGGTTTCAATGTATAATTCATTACGGCTTTGTTATTAGGCTTTGTTATTAGATGAAATATGATGATAGATGTCGAATATATCGGAAAAGTTATCCTGAATGGGAGCTGTACTGAGTGAGCTCGATAAACCAATGATTATGTGAAAAAAATCTATTATTTGTATTTAAAGACGCACTCAAGTGAAGCGAAAGTAAGTCGCTAGTCTATACTAATATTATAAATGTGAAAGTTTGTGAGTATGTATGGATGTTTGTTACTTTTTCACGCCAGAACGGCTGAACGGATCTGGATAAAATTTGGCACAGAGATAGATTATAGTCTGGAATAATACATAGGCTATTTTTATCCCGGAAAAATGTAAAGTTCCCATGGGATAGTTTTGGTTAAGTTTCCCTAGAGGTGAACCCGAGCTAGTTTATAATATTAATAAAAAGTAGGAACAAAAACTAAATTCCACAATATTGTTGCAATTTATAAACAACAAAAGCATTTAGTAATCCAAACAGAGATATCGTAAAAGCAATCCATGCCCACGTTCTCGTATCACAAAGCGCTAAACGGACGTCAAGTGCGCTCAAATTGTCTAGGGTCACATTTGCAGCGCGTTATTCTGTGATAAATTGATTGTTTGTGCCATTCCAAACGGGATGCGTGTTAGAATGACAGTTACGTTATAATTGGATATTATAATTTGTTCAATATGCTGAATATAGGTGTATACTTCTTTTCTAGCTTAGTTAGCTAAAATAAAAGATCTTGTTCTGCCCTAATTTCAAAATGACGACACGTTTGGCTCTGCTAATAGTTACTTGCTGTGCCAGCGGTCGTGGGTTCGAGTCCCGCTGGGGGCATTAATTTGTGTGATGAACTTGTGATGTTGATGTTTGTACTCCAGTCATGCGTGTTTATATTTATTATATGTATGTATTTAAAGTTATATATGTGTAGTGTATCAACTATCTGGTATACATAGACCTCGTAGTTTACCAAGAAAGTAGATGGTGTTGTGTGTTAATGTCCCAACATATTTATTTATTTAATACACACTCTCAATTTTTTTTTCAATTTTATGAACAATTTTTCAATCTTTTGCTAAAAACCTTATTTTTACAATTACGAACATTTATAAAAATTCCCAAGTCTTCCAGCTAGATGCCTTTTCCAACATTTTTTTATTATTATACTGACACGTAACATTGACGCTACATATGTACTACGTCAAAGGCCAAAACTTAAGATTTTTTTTTATTAATCGTACAAATATTGATCCCGATACGGATAAAATGTGGATTTGAATACTGCTCTGAGATAATGAACGCCAGCGTTATGCATTTGTTCCAGTTTTTTTAATGCTAACAAAATCTCAGTAAACTCGATAAAATTAATAAAATATTTGCCTTACGTCCAGATAAATAATTTTACATAACTTAAAAATATCTAAATGATTCCAAACCGTTACTTCTAATTAATATTTCAATAGGTCTTTAAAAATTCAAGCTTTGAAGTAAAATATTGAAAAATGTGTCGATGTGATTTATACATTTAAAAATAACAACTTTAAAATTAAAAAAGTAATTTAGGCATGAGCAAAGCTAGCTTGAGTAGCTTTTTAAAAATTGTCAAAGAATATTTTTTCGTAGATGTGTTACAGTTTTTACTTTTTAACGCAGTTTTTTTACGTAGGTTATGAAAAAATAACAATACCCTTTCTAACTGTATAATGTATATGTATTGGTTTTTTTTACCTATTAGAATATAAAAATACTAGTGACTCACCCCCGCTCCGCTCGGGTTCGTCCTTAGATACGTTTTAACGTTTAGTGTATATTTCTCAGAGTTGAGATATTTTCCCACAGTAAAAAGTATCCTATATATTAAACCGGATACCCAGCTATCATCATACCAAATTTCATCAAAATCCATCCAGTGATTTTTTCGTGATGAGTTCTCAGACGTACAAAAATTCTATAAACTATAGATTCGGCATCTATATCGTTAATAATGACTATTTCAGTAAAATTTTCCAAAAAATATTTAATGTACAGATTCGACTCAGAATTTTTTTATATG
Source organism: Brenthis hecate (assembly GCA_951806755.1). Lineage (NCBI taxonomy): Eukaryota > Metazoa > Arthropoda > Insecta > Lepidoptera > Nymphalidae > Brenthis > Brenthis hecate. Next base: position 5,832,066 of record OX638266.1, read on the forward strand.
TAGGTACAGATTAAAATATATCACTTAAACTATTATTGGGTGTTATAACAAACATTTGTGCACATCCAAAATTATAGCCGGAGCTGTTAGCGTGAGAATACCTTGTTTAAAGCAGGTTCGTCATTATTTAATTATATACATGTAAAACCATAGGTAAAGGTAGTATCGAATAACAGGAGTATTAAGTTTTTTTTGAATTGTGCCTGATTACATAATACCATTTTATTTTATTTAGTAATAAATTGTTCGCGCAATTTGTAACGATACGTGCACGCGAATTCCTTACACGCGATAAATTGATCACTTTGAGATAACTATAACTTCGCGAAAAACTTTAAATGTACGCTAAAAGCTTTTATCTATAGTTTTGTTTAAATATCTAAGTATTTTAATACTAACAATACATACATATAATATTCTATAAATAAATATGATATAACTATATATGATTGAAATGAATATTTATAGGTACCATTGAATTTCTTTCAGCCAAGAAAAATTTATTTCATAAAAAACTGATTTTAAATTATAAATACGATAAAATTTAAACGTACCACCACTTTTGATTTAATTAACCTTTTTATTATACCCATAGCATCTATCTCCTCTTTATATTTAAACGTTGGAAAATTGTGACAATCTTAATTTGATTGACTCTCCTACGAAAACACCAATGTTAGAAAAAAAAATTAAATAAAAGTTCATATATGTATTTTTTTGCCGTGTTTCTAACAAAAACACATTACACTTTAACATGTTAACAGAGTCCTGCCAAATTAAAAAAGGACTATATGTCATAAGTTAAAAATATTCTTTAGCACCGAGGGAATTATAGGTTTCTATTAGTGAAAGAATTTTCTGAATCGGATCATTACTTTCAGAGATTACACCCTACATACAAACTGTTAAACTCTTTATAATATTTGTATAGATTAAAAATACTCGACTGGGAATCGAACATGCTACCTCTTTGTAACTCCATCATTACAAATACGATATCACTCGTAGTTTAAAAAAGGGACGCTTCCTAAATATCGTACAGACAGTTTAAGAATTTCCATTGTCCTGTGATAAATTGTTAGAGCCATTTGTAACCAGTCGTGTACGCGTATTTTGTACAGCATACACCGTATTGATTGATTACTTTAAGCTGATTTTCATGTTTTTTAATATTAAAACGATTAAATATTAACAGAAAGTCTATAATATAATCGTGTACTTTAAAAAAATATTTTTCAATGTTTAACTTTTATTTGTTAAGTGTAAGTTGTCTTAAATATTTCATCTCTTTGCTTAATAAATTACACTGTGTTCATCGCTTAAGATAATATGCGGTTAGTGGTTACTTAACGTTAATCTAACAGAACTGAGATAATCATTCACGAAGTTTAAAAAAAGGAGTTATCTACTCAATTTGGTTGTATGTACATTTTTTTCAAATTTAAATCATAAAAAGATTTCATCAATATTAGTTACATATTATAAGTTAAAAAAAATAAGTTTATGGATAGGATAATTAATTTATTGTTATTATTAATTTATTTATTATTATTAATTTATTTATTATTATTAATTTATTTATTATTATTAATTTATTTATTATTAAAGCGTGTGTTGGATCTGTTGATTTTATAATATAGTTAGTTATTCTGCAAACTCGCTCACTAGCGAGCTTTATGATTACATCACGTTAAATGTGTTTTGCAATGCAATTATTAGATACAAGCAATTTCTTGTCTTCACATACACAGAAGACACATTAGATAGGAGTGATGTGAAGGGTAAAAGATATCTTCTATATTCCCATATTATATATATATATATATATATATATATATATATATATATATATATATATATATATATATATATATATATATATATATATATATATATATATACACACATATGCCTATATATAAAACAAAGTATAGACTTCTTTTATTTTTTTGGTTATTATTGTTCGTTTCTATGTTACGTCATATGTGTTAATATTTGAAAAAAAAGGATTTAAATATTTTTTTACAAATATATAATATTATATTCTTTCCGTATATGATATTCTATTAATATATGATTGTAATATGGCTAATACGCCTTATTTAATTATTGATTCATTTTAATTTAATTGCGATGTTTGCCAAAGAAACTTTGCTTCAATCGCGCGTAAAGATTACTAGCACCCATTTTTATTTATTAAATTATTAATAACTAAAAAGTATACCAGCTGAGCACAGATTGCTTCGCCAATACCACGTAGAATGGAGAAGACACGAAAAAAAATTGTCGATAATATAGGATTATTATAAATTGTATGTATTTCTAACTAAATCCTATCCATATACGAGTACCATCAAGAGTAAATCCGAAACACCTGATGCCATTTCTAATATTTTCAACTCTATGCACCTCTTCAACGTGACTAATATATTACTCGCTCGAGTTTCATGAAAAGTTTAAGCGAATTTGTACGCCGTAGTTGTTTTTAACCTCTGCTAATTAGAGAGGTTGGAAAATATTTTCTTTTTTTTTTAACCTTTAATATCTAATGTAGATTTTAGGTTTAATGATTCTTGAAACGTAATATTAACTTGATGCTAATTAAATAACATTTTTTTAGGTTATTTATTAAACAAATAAAATATTTACTTTATATATATATATATATATATATATATATATATATATATATATATATATAATATATATATATATATATATATATATACGTAAGTCGTAAAAACTTATAGAGGTGCATGTGATGTGGTGGGAACTTTTTGAAGGCAATAAATAAATTAATAATTATATATAAATATATAATTTTTATGATCTTCATAAGAGGTTTTATATATTATATTTTATCTTTTCAGTTTCAATTTTCTGTTTTTTTGATTTAAGTATGATGACGATTTTAAAACTATAGGCCATATATATGTTTATAACTTATTTTTTTCTATATTTAAATACGTATTATAAAGTATTACTTTTAAGAATTGGTTGCTGGCTTTGATATATTAATGTAAAGTTTTTGTTCTAACCTATTTTAAATGTAATGTTAGCGTGTATACGTTCTCATAACTAAGATGAATCTTATGATACTACACGTTATGTCAATATCCATCAAACCTTTAGATTATAGAACATAACAAGGATATTATAACAATATACAAACATGTGTGTATATGTATATATGTGTACAGTTTCATTACCCTCCTTCTGAAAAAGTCGGGAAATAAAGAATAATAAAAGCACAAGTGTCCATTAATTTGAGCGATATATTATTAAAATGGAACGAAGTGTGCAATTACGTTGACGCAATTAATCACTTCGCAGCAATTACTCGGGAATATATCACTAGCGTTATGTTATGATGTGTGATGTTCTATTGCTATTGCTATTGTAACGTGGTGGTGTAGTGGCTAACAAGTACGGATGCACACCCAAAGGTCCCGGATTCGAGTCTCGGGTTGAGCAAAGTTCATTTATTGAGTCTGTTAAGAAAGTCCCTGAAATAGCCCGGAGTTGGGAAATTGGCGGTGTGTCAACCCCGTATCTCGGAGAACACGTAGACGCGTTCGGTCCTGCGCCTTAAATCTCCATCGGTCTTTGAGTGAAAGTGCATTATAATATCTCCTACATAGACAGTTAGTCAATTTCAGTGAGATTAGTCGCCGTGGCCGAAATCACTCATAACAAATTGTTATCCTCTAAATACAATATAAGAAACTATAACAGAGAAGTAAAATAATGATGTACAATTTCTGATTTGTTTTTAATGTTTTAGTGATGCACTCACTTGGTAACTTTTATAAAGCCTAATAATATATAAATACAAGTAGAAAATAAAGACTTAGTAGATTTCCTGGTTCTAAGTATACTTTATAGAACTATATAACTATAGATATTATTTTAGTATCAATAAGGTACGGTATTAGCGTATTTCCAGTGGATCAGTAGTATGGGCCAATATAGGAATATTTATCAACATTATTGATTATAAGCGAAATTTTGTAAATATACATAAAGAAATAAATATGTTGAAACATTAACACACATCACCATCTAGTTCCATGGTAAGTTACAAGGCCTGTGTTATGGAAACCAGATAGCCTGTACTATGATACGCTACAAATATATTTACCTATAACTTTAAATACATTCATATTATGAATATCAACACCCAAGAACTGGGTATAAGCATTCGTGCTCATCACACAAATGAATGCCCTCAGCGGGACTTGAACCCGTGACCGCTTACACAGCAGTAAGGTCACTACAAACTGAACCAAACGTGTCTTCATACATTTTTATTCATATTTCAACTGTAAAAAATTCTCAAAGTTTTTATTTTTACTAAATTGAATAAAACAACTTTGCTTAATCTATACGTACACGTTTGAATGAAAGGGGAAACTTTAATATAAATACTTTTTCTATATTTAATTCACTGTTCTTTAAAAAAAATATATTTTTATCCAAAATATTCCGCCGACCCGCATTTGGCCAGGGTGGTGGACTATGGCCTGATCCCCTCGTATTGATGTGAGACCCGTGCTCAGCAATGGGATGTTAAAAAGAGCTGAGTTCATTCAAAAATATTAAGTTTATCTAAGAGTTTAAATTATAATCATTTCAAACAATCTTTGTTTAAAATATTTCAAAGTAAACAGTGAACAAATTGTTGTATTTTAGTAAACAAAAAACGAAGTTTTAACAGATTTCGAACTCCGTGTAATACAAAGGATTGCTTTAACATGCAGCGGACATAGATTAGAATGAGTTTAGTAAAGAGATTTATAATATACTAGCATTGCCCGCGGCTCCGCCCGAGTTCAGATGATGAAAAACCAAATCCTTAGGTTTTACATATTAGTATACTCTTACATTGCAGTTTTTGTATTTTTTCTCAGAAATGAGATATTTTCCTGCGGTAAAAAGTATTCTATATGGTGACTCGGATAACCAGCTATCATCATACCAAATTTCATCAAAATCTGTCCAGTGGTTTTCTCGTGATGCGGTAACAGACAGACAGACAGACAGAAAGACAGACAAAAAAACTATAGATTCGGACTCTGTATCGATAATAATGTCTATTTCAATTAGATTTTCCAAAAAATATTTAATGTACAGATTCGACTTAGTTACAATTTTATTATAATATGTATAGATGATAATATAAACTGGAAAATCTTTTAAAGCTTAGAACTTATGTAGAGTATATTATAACATTTTGTATTTCAATATAAAATTAATGTTATTTTCTATGAATATGGCAACTGTTTAAATCGTTATCTGAATAATTACGACTAAGAAAATCAATTTGTCACTGTACACCACTCTTAGAAAAAATGTGCTTTCGCCCAAAGTCCAAACGTATAGAACTTTTCATAATAAACACAAATTCAAAGAGATTCATACGTACGACAGTGTTATAATATCCACCCGCTAGCTTCATCAGATTAGCTTGATGATACCAAAATACTACAGTCAAAACTACTTTAGACTAAAGAGGTTGGCCAAAAGTAGTATTGACTGCAGGCCTTGGTCAGTAGCAGTTACTTACTGTGCCCAGGGGCGGTGCTAAGACTGAATCCGACACTAGTGATATCGGAAAAACTCTTAAAAAGTTAAGGTAATGTAGGTTGAAGGTTACTCGGAAGAACTCTTTCTTCCTTTCTAAGTTAGGTTAGGTTAGAACATTGACCACAACGCCACGATTAGAAATTTTAGAAAAAAAAATACTTGCAGTCAAAACTACTTTTGACCAACCTTCTTAGTCAAAAGTAGTTTCGACTGTAACATATACAAATATACCTCGATATAACATAATAAATATTCATAAAACTAGGTTAAGATCGTTTAGTTTGTGACGTAGGTTTAGTTTAACATTTTAAAGCTAATTAAAGAATCGAATGCATTAATCTCATGCCATAGTATTTCATCGATATTATTCTTAGATATATTATTAAATCATTTGATAATAATTATTAAAAAAGTTAAAATGTTTAGAATTAAAATTAACAAATACCTATTTTAAGGTACTTATGTGTCATTTTTAACGGACTTCCAAAAAGGAGGAGGTTCTCAATTCGCCGGAATATTTTTTTTATGTATGTTCACCGATTACTCGAAGACACCTGAACCGATTTAGATTTTTTTTTTGTTTCAAAGGGTATACTTCCCAGGTGGTCCCATATAAATTTTATCGAAATCGGTCGAGCGGTTTTTTAAAAAATCAACAATAAATATTTTTTTAAAATAAATAGTTTAATCGCATATGTTATTAAAAACGTTCTTCTTACAAATTACCTGTATATTACGTCTACACTAAAAATGGAAAAATAAAAACTTAAAAAAATCCAAGTTCCAGGCACTAAAATGTAAAAAATAACTAAACAGAGTATTTCATTTAGAATAGATACCTAATCAGATATTTTCGAAGTCGGAACCCAAAATCTAAATAAATCCGCGGAATAGTCCGAAAAGATAGTTTTATTAGAATGTCAAATATTCGCATAAATCTAAGAAAGTATTATGATATTCTTGTTCTTCTGGATTGGCACAAAATGTTTCCTTCTTCCATTTTCCTATTGCAAACACTCTTCACGCACATACCTTTTTTCACATACACACATATTCTCTTTCAGACAGTCCATCCATCTTCTTCGGTCTACCTGTGCTTCTTAATTCTAATATTTCAATGAAATAATTTCTTTAAAAATATTTTACATATATTAGTAACGAATTAAAGTCTCCTTTAGTAGGTTGACAGAAAAAATACCTACACCGAGAATAGAAGCCGTTATCCTCCGCCTATATTATTATCATTATTTTAGCCATAATTTTAAATGTCTTATATTGATTTTTATTTTTTACTACATCCTATTAAGTTAATAACTATTTGATAGCTTCTGGGGTGCCTTTAATAATTTTGGGTTTTGTTTACATTTAGATTGGAGAATGAACCCTTTCGAGGGTCGGTTTCGGGTTTTGATATCCCGCAGGAAAAATTAAAATTTGCTCACTACTAAGTCAATAAAAGTTCAAAAATATTGAATGTTAATTATGTTATATTTACCTATAAGCAAAATTAAACTGTTTTTGGTAGGAAATGAAAATTATTTGTTGCTGCGATCTTAGATTTCGCTCGCGTTCTCGTGAAATTTATATACAAAATTAAGGGATTTTATAGTAATTTATTCACAGTTTTACTTTATTATATTTTATATTTATATTATATACTAGCGACTCACCCTCGCTTCTCTCGGGTGACATAACTTTTTTTTTTATGAATCGATTGAAATAAAATAAATACTAAATGTCAAGCGAAGCCTACCACAATATATTAGTGAAAACCACACCCTAATCGGTAAAGCCGTTTCTGAATTTAGCATGCACAAGCGCACAGACAAACAGACAAAAATTCTTAAAATTATTGTTTTGAGTGCTATTGCTTTAAAGACAAATCATAGTCTATCTTTATCTTCCATGTACAGACAGCGATCAGTTACACTTTTATTATATGTACATATAGATTACGTATATAATATACTAATTAGTAAAAGAATAAATTAAAATCTTGTTTACAATAATTAAATATTCCCAAAACATTTGAATATCACGTACTGATAACAAACAATAAACATGGCTAGATTGAACTTTATATGAAAATTTTCCCTTTTTATTACGCTGTTGTATATCCACGTCAAAGAAGCCTAGATGTATCTAGACCTTACGCTATTTACATGAATAAAAATTAACTTAGTAACAATAATAACTAAAACAACTAAAAATTTAATTAATATTAAATCAAAGAACATTAAATTCAATACTATCTATACTAATATTATAAAGAGGAAAAATTGTTTTTGTTTGTTACTAAACGAAACTACTGAACCGATTTAGATGTTTAATAAGATGATAGTTTGAGACCCTGGAAAAGACCTACGATAGTCTTAATCCCGGAAACCATCATTTTTTTTGTATGGAGAAGCAACCTAGGGACGAACCCAAGAGAATCGAGGGTGAGTCGCTAGTGTAATATAAAGGTATAATATGCACAATATATATATATATATATATATATATATATATATATATATATATAGAATATACGAATATATTAATACAGCTTTTGCAGAGACACAACCTGTATAGTATTATTTGAGCAAAAACTGCGAACACTTTTTGAAATGTATACATCGAAAAAATCAAATATACGTAATGTTGCATGTTCTATCAAAAAAAAACTGTACTTTCTGTTATAAAATCCGTTTCACGACTAAGTTATTGTTGAAATTACGCACAGAATCAGAAAAAAAGATATCTGTCTCATTAGTAAAATGAAATGCTACAGTCATGTCGAATAATAAAGCTCCCGCCTTATTTAACGTTTACAATATGTTGTTCGAGCTTTCAATGAAATATTTATATTCATACATTCATTTCAATATTAAAAAGCTCGCTATTAATTAACAACTACTGACTCAAAAATTCATCCGACTGACGGAGAAAATTAAAATAATCAAATGCTTTTTTCTAACATGTTATCTTACTCGTTGAATTTATTTAATGAAATTATTATTAGAAGTTATTTATTGTAATAGTTATTTCGCAAATATAATGTAATTTAAGTAGGCGTTTTAAAAATATATTTCTGAAACACGAGCAATATTTGAATAAAGTCATAAAGTAATTCAGAGATACAAACACAATTTTTATCTAAAAACATTTATTATAGTTACAGGTATTTAGTTGTTATTTACTACATGACGCATGACTGATTTTTCGATGAATGTTTTTGATTGTAATTGCACATATTTTTTATTATATATAAGTAAAAAGTATGTTTTTATTTGGCATTCAATGGTAAGTTATTATTTTTTTATTTCACAGAAAAAAATCAATGGAAAAAAAACAAAATAAGCTAAATATGCCTTATAATATATTCTAGTGATCATCTACAACAACCTTAATCATAAAAACCTTAGGCAAAGAACGTTTAACTAAAAAGGTATTCCTTGAACATGAATGATGTATAAGATGACTTAGTACTAAAAAGTTACTCGATTATTGGAGAAATTAGAACAATTACTACTGCTTTGAAAATAAAGATGTTATTTCATTGTTATTTAGAATTAATTTTTAAATTTAAAATGTACATGCAAAAATGAGAATAATGTTAATAGGTATTCCAAAAGAAATTTTATTCTTTGAACACAAATGACGTGTAAGCTATATATTTTAGTTTAAAATACAAGATTGATGAGCTCTACCATACAAGTAGAGCGTTTGAAAATCAAGTCAATACAAAGATATGTATGTATTACGCTCACAAGATTGATGTTAAAACTAGTAAATTAAATGATTCATTTTAGTTTCAATAAAATATTTTTATATGAAAAATCACCTGACTTTTACATAGCTTAGGTATTTCAGTACGTTTTGTGAAATAAAATTAATGTTGTATAAATCACGAAAGCACAATTAAATTAAAATTAATTATTGAACAGCATATATTTAATCTTTTATTTTTTCCCTCAACATACATTTGTAAACATTCAAATGCATTTATCATACACACATTAAATTAACCAAAAAATATATAAAAACACCGAAACTCTACATCCAAATCAAACGTCTTTGTTATGAGTAGGGTTTAAAAAATCTAAATACTAACCTATTTTGGCTGGATTACTTAAAACAGCTAGAAACAGCGTACAGAATATTATTATAGACGCTTTCCAATCCATTATTGCACTTAAAAAAATCACTTTTCAAATGAATGTCACGCGTCTCATTCTACGAGCGGGTCTCGTAGAGCTACGGCGTAGACGACCGTCCGACGCAACGGCGCCCAGACTACTGAGCTACATTGGTTACATTTGGTTGTTATTGATTCTTTTAAATGTTATTTTTGATGATTTAACACTCGAATATTGTTTTATATTTATTATTTTATACATAAAATACTTTATTATATATTTATATTAGTTGTATATTTAAATGAGGACACGTATGGCTGAGTTTGTAGTGACCCTATTTGCTGTGCCAGCGGTCATGGATTCGAGTCCCGCTGAGGGCATTCATTTCTGTGATGAGCATGAATGTTTGTACTCCAGCCATGGGTATTTATATTTATATTATGTACATATATTGTTTATATTTAAAGTTATAAATATGTAGTTTATAGCACCATAGCTAACCACAGAACTAGAAGGTGCTGTGTGTTAATGTAAAAAAAAACGACTTAAAGATTTAGTAGCTTTAAACATAAGCAATTTCTTATACATTAATTTATTACTGCATAGATAACTCACTTGATAAATAATATTAATGACTTTTGTGATGTGATTTGGTAAAACCACTGCTTTTATTGAAATTCTTATCTGGCTAACGTTTATAAAATATCTTGTTTTGTTTTCTGATTAACTTATTTATTTCCATACACAGAAGTTGCTATATTGTATTTTAATTTATTTATTTATGAAACTTTATTGCACACAAAAATGGTACATTAAAAAATAAAATCAAAAAGATGTGCAAAGGCGGCCTTATCACTGAAAGCGATCTCTTACAAGAAACCAACAGAAAAGAAAAAGGTGCATAAAGTGCAAGTGTTTTACATGTAAATATTTACTATTAATATAGTATAATGCACGATATTTGATGGAGTCTCAATATGCTTAACAATGTAACACAGGTATCACTAAATGCAGGATTATACGAAGAATATTTACATAAAAGATTATACTATATTATACAGTAATATAATCTATATAACATCAAAAAATATAAGTAAATAATAATCAGTGTGTAAACACTGTGGAGAATGTCGCTTTGAACTCTTTAAAGCAAAGAAAAATCTGTTAAGATGACAGTAAATTTTAGAAGGCACAGTGACTCAACAATTCACTATTGAAGTATCTGACATCATCTAATGTCACTTATCCATCTGGGGTTTTCCTTAAGATAGGACGTAAGTTTCGTGCAAATTATGTCAAATTCCTATCTCTAGTAATAAAATATACAGATAGATAGGTTATTGGGAACCGTACTGAGCCATCCAATTCTGTAGACATTTTTATTTTTTTGGTTAAGTGAGCAAAGAGGACATACTAAATTAGCATACTGCGGATAGTTCTTTAGTCCACGTATGTTGTTTGTAATCTGATACTTGATTATCATAGTGTAAGTGCTTGCATTCATAATTTAATAAAAACCCTGATAATCTATTGTTTTATTAAAAGTGTAGTTTGAAGGTTGTGATATACAAAAACAATGAAGTAAATAGTCAATCACTATAGTGAAGTTAGCTGATTTCGAATTATAATATTTTAATATAGATTTAAAACATACGTATGTATAATGATAATTGTTTTTCTTAATCATAATAGTCATATTATAATATGTAAGTATATATTGTAATATTTAACAAAAGTATTATCATTAATATCAAACAATAAGTATCAACTTGTATAAAGGTATAAATCATATTTTTTATTATTTAAAGATAACTAAGAACATATGAAAACTAAATATTTAATTTCGTTGGCATGATTTGATATACTTTACAATTTATAAAGTTTTAGTTTCCTTACTCTATCATTTTCTAATTATATTTTTTACTAGCGACTCCTCGGGTAACGTTTTAATATTTAGTATAGATTTCTCAAAGATGAGAATTCACAGTAAAAAGTATTCTATATGTTGATCCGGATAACCAGCTATCATCATACCAAATTTTATCATAATCCATCCAGTGGGTTTTTTGTCATGCGGTCACAGACATACAGAAAAAAATCTAAAAACTATAGATTCGGCCTCTGTATCGATAATATTTAATGTACAGATTCAGCTTAGTTAATATTTTATTATATGTATAGATTTTACCAGATTTTTTTATCTATTTACTTTGCCGTGTCAAATGTTTTAGGTTTGATGCCTGTAGATGGCGACTGTTTGTATTGAATAGGCATATATTTGTTTTCCTTATTTGAAGACTGAAGACATTAGGGAGCGAGAGAAACTAAGTTCGATTTGAATATCCCACAAGGGAAAATGTAGTGTGAAACTATAGGAATATTTTCTAATATAAGCTCTCGAATCCCTTGCTATTAATTATTATCATATTTGCGTACGTCGCAAGTTTATTATTTATTAAATTAAGCTTATTTTGAAAACAAGCGAGTCGCTCTCGCTTCGCCCGGATTCGTCCCTAAGTAGATGAGTCTTTAAAATGACCTAACTTTTTTATTTTTCAGGTGATTGAAATAAAATAAATACTAAATGTTGATTTAAATTGTTAAAGCTTACCACAAGACATTAGTGAAAACCACGCCCAAATAGGTTAAGCTGTTTCTGAGATTAGCGCGAACAAAGAAATGGTCAAAAAATCTAAAAATCATTGTTCTGTTGCGTGAATAAAGACCCCCAATAATAGTTTTTGTCAAATATCTTCCATTTACAGACAGCGATCAGTTACAATTTTATTGTATGGTTTAATTGAAGTACATAATATATACAGTAAAAAATAGTTTAATATATATATATATATATATATATATATATATATATATATATATATATATATATATATATATATATATATATATATAAAATGTATAAATCACGTTTCAGTAAATTTATAACAACCAGTTTTGTATTCAGCCCTTCTTAACGTCCCACTGCTGAGCACGGGCCTCCCTTCAATATGAGGGGGATCAGACCATAGTCCACCACGCTGGCCAAGTGCGGGTTGGCGGACTTCACATGTCTTTCGAAAACTTGCTAGGATCTCTCAGACATGCAGGTTTCCTCACGATGTTTTCCTTCACCGTAAGGCAAGTGGTAATCATGTTGAAAATGATTCGCACATGAAAATATCAGAGGTGCGAGACCCGGGATTTGAACCCGCTTCTCTCGGTTACCCAAGCGAGCGCGTCGCCACTGGGCTACCACTGCCTTCACAACAACCAGTTTTACATAATATATTTTCAACGAACAAAGGATAAAATGAAATACTTTAAATCTGTTGAATTTAAAACTTTTCTTTAACAATGTAACAGTTCGATTTTACTATAAAATTTTAATTAAAATTGTAAAGTAAGTTTAAGAGTTTATCCCTAGTAGAGTTAAGAGGACATACCACTCTTTTGTCCACTTTGACACCTGAGAATTTTTTCATTTTAGATTTTTCATTCGAAATAAACAAATGATATCATAATACTTATTTATGCGAATATTTGACATTTTAAAATAAAACTATATTTTCGAATTTTTAGGGGATTTATTTTGATTTTTGGTTTCCGACATTTCGAATGTTTTACAGCCATCATGGTCACGGGAGAGACTAAGGTTTTAGATGTCTCAAAGGTCACTATATACTTGTTACAGACAGCTCCTACTCACAATTTCACAAAATGATTTTCAAAAAATCAAAAATGGCACCAAAGTACCTTATAGTATTAGTAATAAAGTATATTTTCAAAATATAATTATAAATGTTATTGATTAAATAACAAATTAAATAAAAATTTAATAACAATTTACGAATCATAATAAATAATTTCAATATTTATAATTTACAGTCCATATAAATTGTGATAATAATCAAAGTAATGGCGATTAAAAAGTAACACATTCACATTGATGATTTAAATCACAGATTCTGTATACATAATATATATATCGAGGGTATTCTGGGAGAACCAGATAAGTAGCGATACAGTTATATTGAGATACAGGCATTTAAAGTTTTGGATGATCATAAGTCAACGACGAAGCATAATTACAGAAAATTTTTACTACTCGTACTTAGATGCATTATCTAAGATTGTTTTGATATATTAATTTATGCAATAATTGTCATAAAAAGTTAAAAAAAGGGGAAAGTTGGCGTGAAGGTATTGCAGTTATATTGTTTTACCTGAAATACATAAATAAGCTGTAAATCTCTTAAAAGTACATTAATCTTTACCTACTATTTTAGGAACAGTTCACTGTCCCGTATTAAATAAGTTTATGTTAAAATTAATTGAAATAATATTTCAATTAAGGCGGTAGAATAATTTTTTTCTCAGTTATCGGTTTCTACCTGTGTTTTTTTTGGGAATAACTGCATTAAAAAACAAATAGGCGATATTTATTTTATTTATTGCCAGCTTTCTTAAATTTAAACAGTTTAATCCTGTAGATAAAATAGAAAAGATATTATTAAAAAAAATACGAGTAAAGGAAATTACGTAATAGTTTCTTCCCAAGATACCTCATCCTCTTCTTCAGCCTCTTCAGGAACTCTAACCGTCTTCAGATTTTTATACCAAGGCAATTACCAATTCTTCTGGTATTATATATTTCTTTAACTACATTTAGTAAATCCTTTTTTTTGTGCTTCGGATATAGGTAATGATTTTTTATACATTTTTCTTAAATTTGTTGGTAATTCATCCTGTTCCATTCTTTTTGTTCGTGTTGCTCTAGTTTTTCCTTCTTTACCGGTAACGTCAATGTAATTAAAAGTCTCACTCATGTCATAATTGAAGTAAATTCTTTTCTCCCCCTTTACAAACCTCAGACATTTGATTTTAAGCCAATGATTTTAAGCAATTTCCTTCCTTGTCCTTATCTTTGTTATGAATAACAAGCCAGGTCTTTCAAATCATAAAATCAATGGTATTTAAACTCTTTTATTTTGTATGGCTCTTTGACTATCTTCTTCTGTTGAACAGTATGTGCTTTCCTACGCCTTGCACGTTCGCATATTAAAATCCAGTCTTGCATTGAACATACTGATGTTTCTTTCTTTTGTGATATAATAGCGCTATGCATAGAATCGGCCTCCATGTAAGTATGTCCGGATTCTAAAAATTTTGACTCTATAATCTATAAATCCTAAATTATATTCTGAACAGCCCACAAAATTTTTGCTGCCATATATTGATTCCTATTTTGACCAGAGCAAGTATCAGAAAAAGGTTTATTTTAGTTACATATGCTGGAATACAATTAGTTAAATGTTAAATGTAATAAAATCGTTCCAATTCCGCAGCTACCTTTTTTACCGTCCAGTTATAACCATAGAAAACAGTATGCATTATTGGGCAGACCTGCTTCATAAAAGTGAGATTAAACACCCACAGCTCGAGAATAATACAACAGGCTCACTTTTCAGTAAGGGATCTGAAGTACAGCCTGCAGGTCGAACGAAAACGAAAGAAACTTATGTACTTTGTTAGCTCTTTCCTTCTCTTTTTCCTTTTCTGCATTACAAACATTTTACTTCTGGATATGCCCTTTTTGAAATTTCGACGAAATAAGTGCGCACGCGACGACTTTTAACTGACACTAATATACAAAAAGTTATCAAGCAAAACAGACTAAGTAAGCCATATATCTCTAGAGAAGAGATCAAATTGCATTACTTGTATTATGCAAAACAAAACTAACTCGCTTATTCTGTTCTGCCTGTCAATAAAACAAAGAACTCAGTTCGTTTTAACAATGAGAAACAAAATATATGATCCGATATTTTGTTTTAATTGATAATATAAAATACAATTATCTATAACTGTTTTTGTAGGTAAAGAAAGTAAATTGTTTTATTCCGTTGTCACTGTAATAAACTTTTTATTTTGTTTTTTAAGAGTCCATATCACTTTTTGCTTTTAAATATATAGAAAAAAAATGCTAGTTATTTTTTTTACTCAGAGGAAAAAACCGTTGTTAAAGCTTCGGCAGTTATATGGTTTTGCCAGATAAAAAATGCGTCGAAAACTAAGTATCCTATGTTTATAACTATTTTTTTTAAATTTTTGCACTTATTTGGTTCTGCCAGAATACCCTCGATATATATATATATATATATATATATATATATATATATATATATATATATATATATATATATATATATATATATATATATATATATATATATATATATATATATATATATATATATATATATGCTTTATACGAAGTAAATTATATACGTTAAAAGAGCTGAATTTTATTTATCAAAAATAAGTAAAGGACCGATTTAAATATACAAAATAAATTTTTCATTCTTCGCCTATTTTTCGACCGTTTTGCTGCCGATGCTTAACGCTGTATACTGTGTGGCTAACCGGATCCGAATGACAAATATGTATGAACAGTGTAAATATTTTTTCTAGCCCTCATAATGACTGGTAAAATAAAATATACAGTTTAATTCATATTTTCATTAACTTACCTTTATAATTTGTCCCTTATATGAGGGTATATGGGACCCCTTGGGTCTTTTCTCTGTCTTTATAGAAATATATGTGTATGTGAACCTTTTTTTAACGTCCCATTGCTGGGCACAGGCTTCCCTTCAGTACGATCAGGCCGTAGTCCACTACGCTGGGCAAGTGCGGATTGGCGGACTTCACATGTCTTTCAAAAGTTTGCTAGGTTCTCTCAAACATGCAGGTTACCTCACGATGTTTTCCTTCACCGTAAGACAAGTTAATCATGTTGGAAATGATTTGCACTTAAAAAAAATAGGAATATATAGCGTCTTTTAAAACTATATATATTCGAAGCCTTTGATTTAAGAAATAATATGAACGATATGTATGATAAGATATCAAATAATATTCGATTTATTCAGAAAATGATGCTGGATATTCTGATAAAATTCTGAACTTACCAACTTATTGGATCGAACATTAAATTTGTATGTATATTATGTCTGTCTGTCTGTCTGTCTGTCTGTCTGTTACCGCATCACGAGAAAACCACGGGACAGATTTTGATGAAATTTGGTATGATGATATCTCTATTTCTAATGCTTCTTTCACCCTTGTTAAATCCAAGGCTGTAATTTAAAATGTTTATAAAAATTGAAAAATCGCTACAGAAACTAATTACGAGTATATCCATATTTATACAGATAAATGAAATTAAGTTTGTGTGTTTTGTGTATGACAAAATAAAAACTTTTTACTAAATGCATATTAAGCTTAAGAAATTATATGCCGTAGGTACTTATAAGAAACACACAATTTTTAAAATTTTGTCTGTCAGTCTGTCTGTTTGTTCCCGCTAATCTCCAAAATGACTAGATTGATTTGCTAATGTTATAAGGAGTAACTTAGACTATTTTCCATTTAGAAAAAGAATTAAGGTTCCGCTCAAAATTTACCGGACTCACCCGAACAAAGCAAGGGTAAATCGCTAGTTGATAATAAAACCCTGATAGTATAAAGCTTAGCTGGCTTTGTACTGTAATATAAAACCACAGAATTCTGATATTTTTTCTCATACACGCCCAGAACTTGATTCCATTACATTTTATCTATACTTAACCTGGAGCATATGGTACATACATCTCACTATAGCATAATCTAATATCGCTTATGTTTGTACGTGGGGCATAAAGGCATTTTTATATTCTAAGCCAGGGGTTGTAAGATGTTAGAGAATAATTTTTAATATTATTATTTACTAGCATTGCCCGCGGCTCCGCCCGCGTTCAGGTGACTAAAAACCAAATTCTTAGGTTTTACATATTAGTATACTCTTACATTGCAGTTTTTGTATTTTTTCTCAGAAATGAGATATTTTTCCGCAATAAAAACTATCCTATATGTTGACCTGGATAACCAGCTATCATCATACCAAATTTCATCAAAATCTGTCCCGTGGTTTTCTCGTGATGCGGTAACAGACAGACAGACAGACAGACAGACAGACAGACAGACAAAAATTCTAAAAACTATAGATTCGGACTCTCAATTATTGTTTTACGCGACAGGTAAGGTTTTATTGGGCGAGGACCGACTCTGATTTTTTTTTAATTAAATAAATTAAATACATGGTTTTTGTTGGTGTCAGTATGATATTAAATGATAATTAATTTATTGATGTAATTCAAGTTTATATTTGTTTTATTGTCTAAAGTAATATAGTTCAGTATGTACTTTTTTTTGTGTGTTTTTACCAACTGGTTTTATATTGTTTGTTTAGTAGCGCTATCAATAAAAAAATTGAAAATAGTTAATAGTAATCATGAAGCAACCTTTTACTATGAGTGAAGTCAGCCAACCCGCACTTGGCTAGCACGGTGGACTATAGTCTGATTCCCCTCGTTCTGAAGGGAAGCCCGTGCCTAGCAGTGGGACGTTAAAAAGGGCTGAATACAATACAAACTTTCACTATGGGACGATAAGTGGATCTTATGAGATATTTTGTTGCGAACCTTCATCTTCAGGACAGGAAACGAGAGCAGACACTAATCCATATATCTATACTTATACCTATTATAAATTGAAAGTAAGTCTGTCTGTTACCTTTCACGCATAACCCGCTGAACAGATTACGATAAAATTTGGCAAGTACATAGATTCATCTTGGGATCGACATAGGCTACCCTTGAACCTCGCCCTGCTTTACGCGTAAACCCGCGGGGAAAACTAGTAAGCTATAAGCTATTTAAATTAAGCACATTCGTTAAATTACGTTCATTTTGTAATAATTAATTTACTACGAGTAACTATACTGTGTTCGTACGTAGCAATATTTCTATTACAATCTAAATATAAATTATATTTTTTTTTCTCTCAGTTTACCACCCCTGTTCCCCAGAATGAATGTAAAGGCTCTTCACGGGGGTGCTAAAATTTTATGTCGACGGAGTTACTTTGGATTGAGTTAGACAATAATCTGTTAGTGACGTATTTTGTGATTACACTTGCGAATGTTGTTAGTCGAGAATTGTATTGTATTTAGAAATAGAAACTATATATATATATATATATATATATATATATATATATATATATATATATATATATACATATATAGATACATAGGCATAGGCAGTGGTAGCCCAGGGGTTAACGCGCTCGCTTGGGTAACCGAGTGAAGCGGGTTCAAATCCCGGGTCTCGCATCTCTGATATTTTCATGTGCAAATCATTTCTAACATGATTACCACTTATATACATATTTAACGATGCAAAGCATTCAAATTATATTTTATTTCCTATTCTAAACGTATGTTGGATATTTTTTTTGTTTGTGTTACTCAATCACGCCAGAACGTAAATAAATAGCATATAGACTTTTTATCCCGGAAAAATGGATAGTTCCCGAGGAATAGTATTGTTTTTTTCTAGAGAGGAACCCGAGCGAAGAGATGGTGGGCCGCCGTCATCTATAATACGACTGAGCATTTCTGCAATAGTTCACCTCTTATAACGCTATTATATTTAAAAAAATGTATATAGGTACTTTCTGATTACAAATTATTATTCTGACTTTAGTAAATTGATACATTTATACCTTTTTATACCTTTGCATTATAAGAAAATTGAACTAAATTATATGAAAACACATCTTCAATTCGAAAAGTTTGCGATACTTAAATATCATTTTCAGTCAAAACATAATATAAAATACGATAATATGAAATTACCTTACGCTTGTGACTCGTCTTGCGTGGTGTATCGATAAAATTTAACCCATAAAACTCATAGATATAGAATATTTTTACTAGGGGATGAAATTTTAGATTTATTTTCTACTACAGAGTGAGTATTTTAAGATATAAAATATATTAACGGTTAATATGGAATAGATAGCATATATATATATATATATATATATATATATATATATATATATATATATATATATATATATATATATATATATATATATATATATAGCTACAGAAAGTAGATAAGTACTTTAAAGAAATTTGAAATCATCCTGTATCTTTTCTTGATTGGTTATAAATGCCGAAATATTCTTTATTTCTTATCAAAATTATACGATATAATGATTTTTCCCCTTGAACTTGAGAAATAATTTGTTCCCAATATAAACTTTCAACCCCTATTAAGCCCTTTTTAGGTTTATTTTTCGCGACAATGTATCCTATGTCCTTCTCCAAGGCCCCATTCTTCTTTATTCAAAAATGGTACAGTGGTTTAGGCGGAAAAACGTAACAGACAGACACAGTTACTTCCGCAATTTTAATATTAGTATGGAATATGTTGTTATAAACGAATTTATTATATAGCGATATCTTCTCCATAAAATAATTAAAATCCCTATCTATTTCTAGGCCTTAAAAATATTATGTGACTTAGATATTTCAAATACACAGATAAAATGATCAGAATAATTAAACCCACGATCATGGTCATACTATAAAATAGAACTTCAAAATAACATATCGTAATAATAATAATATTCTCCTGACCAAATTCAGCCACGGTGGCCAATCCTATTGAGACTAGCTAACTGCGCGGGAGATACTATAGTGCACGAGTGTACGCTCAGACACAACGTGCACTCTCTATTCCTGTCACTCTCATACTCCGATTGGAAGACTACTCGACATGACCGGTGAGAGTTGAGGCGCAGGGCTGACAGCTTTACGTGCTCTCCGAGGCACGGGGGTGAAACACCGCCAACTTCCCAACTCCGGGCTATTACTGAGACTTACTTAACAGAAAGACTCAATAACTTAACTTGGCCCGACCCGGGACTCGAACCCAGAGCCCCCGGATTTGTAGCAGTACATGGTAGGTTACACTTCGTAATACTACATAATAATTACATTTCAGACATTGAATAATAATGTACATAGTGGCTATAACTAAGGTATTTAGATCAAGGACCAATCAATAGTCTAAGTAAGATAGTTCATACAAGGGTATTGGTTATTGACCCAACAGAGTTGTCGCTAACAAACCTTTCTACGTCCACCGGTCACTTATCAAATTAGTGTGTTTAACGAACTGAGAAACAAGATGGGCAGCTGTGTAGGTACTGATGTAATATAAGAAAAATATATACTAGAAAATTACTAGTTATGTGCACTGACTTTGCTCATGTGCTTTCAAATTTGTTTTTCAAATATATTGAATTTGATTTTTAAATAAAACTATCTTTTCGGATTTTTTTGCAGATTTATTATACAGATAAAAGTTCTAATAAATTATAAATTCGGCCTCTGTATCGATAATAATGTGTTCAATAAGATTTTCCAAAAAATATTTAATGTTACTGGACTCAGAAATTTATTATATGTATAGATAAAACAAATACATATTATAAATTTCAGTTCAAAAAAAGCAAAGTTCAAAATAAATAATTATACGCTAAAGTTTAGTAACCATCTTTTTAAAGTCGGTCAAAAGTACGGTTACATGTTCTTTCTTTCTCCCATATGGGAAAACAGAGGTCAATATTTTCTTCGTAGTGACTTAGAATAGAGATCAATTTTACTGCCATACACACACGGGCCTGAGGCGTTAGGGAATAGTTAATCAACAAAGAATTATGCTGATTGGCTTGATTTGATAATATTCAAAGAGAAATTCATACAGAAAATATGGTGGTAAAATTTGATTAGTTATCTGTAACGTCAATTAGAAAAAAATAGTATATATAATATTTTTATGTTTGTTTGCTATATTTGCATTAAAAGTAATATAAAATATCTATACTAATATTATAAAGAGGTAAAGTTTGTGAATTGTGAGTTTGTGACGTTGTAGGGGGTAATCTCTGGATTTACTGAACCGATTTGGATGAAATTTGTTAAGAAGATAGTTTGAGGGCCTGGAAAGGAGATAGAATACTTTTTATCCAGGAAATCATCCCTTATGGGGATGTAAGTTTGTTTGGCGAATCAACCTAGGGGCGAACCCGAGCGAAGCGAGAGTGAGTCGCTATTATAAATACTCGTATATACATTTTTGTATTTATAATTTAGATAGCAGTATTATCTATCGAAACTTTATTTATAGCCTTATTAGTTGTTTCAGATGAGTTTTGCCATTTTTCTTTACTAAATTCAAGCTGTCGTTTCGCTGACACTAAAGAACTACGTGGAATATATTATTTATAATGGAAATACAAGTGCACTGTCTATTTATTCTCATAGTCCGGTGGGAGAGCAATCCGACGTGATTAGATAGAATTCTGCTAAAATTCGTAGCTGAAAACACCAAGCAGTTTTGAATTGACCAACTGAGTTTGGGGACTAAAATCTCTTGGTCTGCAGCCGTATGTATTAGATGCTAGTCTTTAAAAAAGCAGAAGATGTCTATTAATTATAGCCATTCATAATGTACACAGCAGTAGGACGTATAAAAGGGGCTGAATGCATCTATTCAGCATTTTTTAACATCCACTGCTGGGGG
Source organism: Brenthis hecate (assembly GCA_951806755.1). Taxonomy (NCBI): domain Eukaryota; kingdom Metazoa; phylum Arthropoda; class Insecta; order Lepidoptera; family Nymphalidae; genus Brenthis; species Brenthis hecate. Next base: position 5,854,255 of record OX638266.1, read on the forward strand.
TGGGCCTCCCTTCAATACGAGGGGGATCAGGCCATAATAATCCAAGCTGGCCAAGTGCGGGTTGGCGGACTGAGCATGTCTTTCATAACCTTACTAGGTTCTCTCAGACATGCGGATTCTTCATGATGTTAACATTTATCGTTAGGCAAGTAGTAATCACGAAGGAAATGATTTGTACATTAAAATATCACAGACCCGGGATTTGAACTCGCTTCATTCGGTTTCCCAAGCGACTGCACTACCACTGGGCTATCACTGCGTAATAATACATGTAATGTTAAAATATATACCAACTATAGAATATTCTTACTTGATTTTCACACGACGACGAAGGAATATAATATATTTTTATTGCGTTATAACTTTCAGCGTATCAAAGAGATGCAGATATTTACGACTGCGGGGCATTCTCATATGTATTAATTTTCTTATAAAATTATAGGTAAAGACACACATTTTACATATTATCTATGTTTATGCATTACTTTCGTTTTCCAAACCCATCATTTATTTATCTGTACATATATTAAAATAGTAACAAAGCGAAATTTGTACGTGAAATATTTTTTAAACAATAGCTGTTACGTATTGTGTAGTTATTATTTTTTTGTCTGTTTGTCTGTGTGCTTTTCACGTAAAAAAGTACTGAACCTATTTTAATTAAATTTAGTGTAGTGATAATTTATTGATCGGGTCAATAATTAGGATACCTTTTACTACAGGAAAATCTTTCATTCCCACAAGAAAACACAATTACTTGTTCTGTTAAGTCGTCCTTAGTTTACAACCAGTGTTAGTCACACTGATTAAACCTTAAGACATATCAAAACAATGTGCTAAAAAAATAAGTTTTAAAAAGGCCTACAGAAAAGTTAGCAATAAGCTAAGGTACACTTGCAATAACTATTTTTATTTATTTAAAACGTAAATAAGGACACGCCCGAGCGAAGTGAGGGTAAATCGCAATCCCAATACAAACTTTCATCCCCATTTTCACCCTACTTAAGGGGTGATTTCTGGGATAAAAAGTATTCTATGTCCTTTCCAGGGTCTCAAACTATCTTCTTACTAAATTTCACCTAAATCGGTTCTGTAGATCCAGTGATTACCCCCTACAATGTCACAAACTCACAATTCACAAACTCACAAACTACCTCTTTATAGTATGAATATTAATTAGTGTAGATTGTAGAATTTTAAACACAGCTTGCCAGATTATATTACATATATATTACATAATAATATTTTTAGATACACACTGAATTAGCAGGCAAATTAAATTATAATTCTAATTTGAAAATACTTAGAGGAATCGTAAAAAACATCCGTTACTACATTAATCATTTCGAAATTTACTTACACGAGTGCTCAATTAGTGCCAAAAGTAGGATAGAAAGAAGAAAAGCTGAAAATGAATTTAAAAATCAGTCAAGTGTGAGTCGAATTCACACACGAAGGGTTCTGTACCATCTTACATGGATTTTTTATTAATTTGACTTTTATTCTATGTATGTAGTATATTAACTTCGATGTTCGATTACGAACGTTAAAATTTTTTTCTTATAATTTTATATATTTTTATTATTTTTTATTATACCGAAAACAGAAATACATACTCTGTGAAAATTTCAACTCTCTACCTATTACGGTGCATGAGATACAGGCCTCTGAGAAACGGACGGACGCATGAACGGACGAACAGCGGAGGCTAAAGTAATAAATAAGGTTCCATTATTACCCTTCGGGAACCCTAAAAAAAATAAGTTAATATCGAGTAACAGAAAGTTAAATTTGACTTCCAAGATATACTTAGCGTGTTAACATATTTAACATAGCGTGTTAATAATTTAATATATTTAAAGCTTTTCAATTTGTAATTATGTAATGGAACATATAATAGGATCTTAAACTCATAAGTAAGCTCTTAATGTATAGAGCTTAAATTTATTAGATAGACTCTAATATTACAACCCTAATCTAAATACAAATAAATACACTGAGAATCTTTAGATAATAAAATATATTCTTACCAAAGTTATTTGCTACAATATATATGAAATGGGTTTTTTAATTTATTTACACATCACTGTTCTGATTTTACAAGTTTTAGCGTAATTATAGTCTTTCTAGATTTCTAAATTGTTCTAGAGATTGGCACGTTTATACAAACATAAAAGCAAAAAAATCTCTTCAGTTTTATGGTATCAGTAGATGTGTAAACTGTAAAGATTACTAGCGGATCATCCTTGCTTTGCTCGGGTTCGTCCCTGGGTACGTTTTAGCAGTTAAAATGGAATAGATAGACTATATATATATATATATATATATATATATATATATATATATATATATATATATATATATATATATATATAGGTATGATGAGTTGTTGTGCGTTGTTAACGTGTTTTCCCGTGGGAATGCGATAAACTCTGTTTTAGTTTAAAAGAAGGACAAACAAACAAACACTATTTCACTTTTATAATATTATTATAGATGTAAAAAATGAGGATATCGGTTTTCATTTACACGTAAATTTCTTTACATTTAGTTAACTAATCCGTACTTGAGGTTTTCCCAAAAAGTATACACTTATTTATATTTCGACAAATAAAACATTATTTACGATACTCGCAAGGTTTATGATCGTCATATATATTTAAGTGGCTAGATTTACTGCCAGCGATTGCTGAAGGTTACTAAATGAAGCGTTGAGCAAGTTTTTACTGCTTTCCCTAATAGGTATTTTACTATTTGCAACAGTTTGTTGGATACTTTTGTACATGTATGTATAATAATTTTTCAGAATCAGAACGTGTGTGTTAATTACTGAAGAATTTAGTTGATGCTTTAAACTATATATAAAAAGCTGGCAATTAGTGATTTATATGTAGATGTGTCAATGAAAAATAACCATAAAGTCAAATACCATGGAATGAAGATGGAGTCCTATATGAAGTTGCAAGACATGCACGCGAAAATCTATATATAGACAACACAATATATCTTTTATTTATATTAATGTCAACGTTAATTTTTTAGCAAAACCAATCATACTCATTTTTTTTATTTTAATTTCCGGAAGCCACTTTTTTCATTTCTTTATATCCAACTAGCCATTCACGCTCGCTTCGCTCGGGTTATTTCCCAGGTTGATTCTCCGTACAAACTTTCATCCCCATTTTCACCCCCTTAAGGGATGATTTACGGGATAAAAACTATTCTATGTACTTTCCAGGGTCTAAAACTATTTTTCAACTGACTTCAAAAAGGAGGAGGTTCTCAATTCGACTGTATTTTTTTTTTATGTTTGTTACCTCAGAACTCCGTCATTTATTAGCTGATTTGTGTTGTTTAAAAGTGTATACTTCCAGATTGGTCCCATTTAAATTTAAAAGAAAAATATCATCCCTAAGGGTGGAAAAATAGCTCATGATTAATTTAACCTACTTCTAATTGTCATATTGACTTGAAACTTTGCAAATGTTTCTATTTCCGTTGATAGTATAGTGGTTCGGTATTGTTGACCTGATCTGATAGTAAGGCCAGAAGGTGGATAGGTAGAACTCTTCAACGGCTAATAGTAGATACTTTGAGTTTGGTCTTATTTTGTTTGATTTGACAAGCCTAACACGTTAGAATTCTTACTTTGCTACTACTGTCTACACTAAAAAAGGAAAAATAAAAACTTTTTAACAAAAAATAAAAACCGACTTCAAACAAAAGCACTAAAAAGTAAAAAATAACTGATTGGTAGTTTTCATTTACTATATATACCTAATCAAATATTTTCGAAGTCGGTGTGCTTTGGCTAAGTAATTAAAGCCTACCTATTAAATACATACCTAGTCAAATATTTTCGAAATCGGTGCCAGCCCATACAAAGCAAAGCATAGTAAATGAAAACTACCAATCAGTTATTTTTTACTTTTAGTGCTTTTGTTTGAAGTCGGTTTTTATTTTTTTGTTTAGAACTATTTTTTACCTAATTTAATCTAAATCGGTTCAGTAGTTTCGGAGCTTATTGGTACCAAGAAACAAACAATCAAACAAAAAAAACATAAAACAAAAAGTCACTCCCGTGACCATGGTTGCTGTAAAGCATTCGAAACGTCATGAAACAAAAATCAAAATAAATCTGCGAAGTAATCCGAAAAGATAGTTTTATATAAAAATGTCAAATATTCGCGTAAGTCTAAGAAAGTACTAAAACTCAAAAAAAAACTCAAAATATTTTATTCAGCATTAAATTATTAGAATTCTTTACTGAACGTCATGAGTCTACTACAACATTATGAAAACCTTTCCTCTTTATAATATTAGTATAGATACAAATATTTAATGTAACCCAAACTATAAAAACTATTACAGCATAATAAACATAATACGATCCATTTTATGGTACACTCTTACACACTTATACCTTACATTACTAAAGCACTCTACACTATTATTTAACAAAATTTGTCTCAAAACATACAACTCCATAAATACAGCTTTGACACTTAGGTTTTTTGCTGGAACAAAAACAAACCTACGACAGGCTACAATAACTCATCAAGCTGGCTTCCAGCCAGCTGTCGATGCAAATCCGACTCTGAGGCCAGTCGGCAGACATACAATACTTAAATAGAACCATTTGACATTTCTATATACATAGGTACAAGCAGAAAGGTTCTTATGATGTTTTTGGCTTTACTTGCATTTTTATGTATAACTATCATTGCCCGCGGCTCCGCCCGCGTTCAGATGACCAAAAACCAAATTCTTAGGTTTTACATATTAGTATATTCTTACATTACAGTTTTTGTATTTTTTCTCAGAAATGAGATATTTTTCCGCGGTAAAAAGTATCCTATATGTTGACCTGGATAATCAGCTATGACCATACCAAATTTCATCAAAATCCGTCTAGTAGTTTTTCTGTGATGCGGTAACAGACAGACAGACAGACAGACAGACAGACAGACAGACAGATAGATAGACAGACAGACAGACAGACAGACAGACAGACAAAAATTCTAAAAACTATAAATTCGGCCTCTGTATCGATAATAATGTCTATTTCTATAAGATTTTCCAAAAAATATTTAATGAACAGATTTGACTTAGTTAGAATTTTATTATATGTATGTATAGATGAAAGCTCTTTTAGGGTTCCGTAAGGAAGGGTGCCAACGGAACACTATTACCATGCCTCCGCTGTCCGTTCGTCTGTCTGTCAAAGGGCTACATAAAGCTCATGAACCGTAATAGAGTATGTATTTCTATTGCCGCTATAACAACAAATAATAAAAATAAATAAAAATGAAAATACAAGAAACATTTTTTCAACCAAAGCTCTACGTTTGCGAATTCGAGTCGCACTTGACCGATTTTTATTTAATATCTTCATATGCTTTTGAATTCTTAGTTTAAAAAATCCTTAGAAGGAGTCCATAAGCACTTTTCTGCAAAAAAAATATTTTTACGTTATTACAACCAAATATTACAAACATGCTTTTTCAGAGCGACTTACCCCTATAAAAGTATGAGGGTTTGAGAGGTTTTGCATAAACTGACGCTCTGAAATCCTACATCTTTCAGTAGGTATACTTAAAGGTATAATGTTTTTAGGGAATAAATTGGAAAAGTTCTTCGATAAAATGGAAAATTCGAGAAAATCTGAAAGTTTTTACTAATAGATTTTCAGGATTCTTTTTTATGAATGAACTTATTTATTAAAGAAAATAAAAAAAAAAATAATATGTAAAAATTGCTCTCTTAACGTGATTTTGAAATCGATAGTAAGTTTCAATTAAATCAAGTAGATTTAAACATACATACATACATATGTACGTACTTATATACATACATACATATTTCTACTTCTTATTACTGTATTTCCATAAAATGCAGAGATCTTATTCAGTGGTTATGGTAACTCAATGGAAAGTCACTAACAAACAAACCTGGAAGCTATGTTTAATATAAACATATTAAAATACAAAATATATTTATATATATAATAAAATTCTAACTACGTCGAATCTGTATATTAAATATTTTTTGGAAAAATTGAAATAGTCATTACTATAGATACAGAGGCCGAATCTATAGTTTTTAGAATATTTGTCTGTTTGTCTGGGAACGCATCACGAGAAAACCACTGGTCAGATTTTGATGAAATTTAGTATGATTATAGCTGGTTATCCGGGTCAACATATACTTTTTACAGCGAGAAAATATCTCATCTCTGAGAAATCTATATTCACCATCAAATTTATATCTTCATAATCGTCATAATATAACATTTTTGCATAACCACAAGAAGAATTTAATTTTAGAAGCTTCTAACTTTATCGGAGTATTTCTTTTATCTTTACATTGGAATTCAATAGATTGAAGGGTGCGTCAGTCAAGTCATATTTTATTTCCCTACATATTTATTCCAATCACTCGTGTTTCTTTGTCGATATACAAATGAGACCCTCGTTCGACATCAAAGAGATCGGTCAAGCAAACTCTGCGCGCCCTTCACATTATAGCAGTTATGGTTTGGTTTACCATGTCTGGTTATAAAATATTTTCCTTTACATTCACTGTATGAGATGTTATTTGAAATTCTATAGCTGTTCTATATAGACATTTGAAGTTTGTATTTTATATGTATTTTGAATCGAACGTATTGTTACGTCCTATGAGTTAGAGGATGGAAAATTAATTACGTTTTTTGCATTATAGATGTTTTATTGCTTTAAGTTCAGGAGAGTCACTTATGGCGGGTCACGAACACACGCTCACAGTTTTGGCTTAACTTAGTCTCTGAGGACTATTTTCTAACACTAATAAATATAATAGTATAATTTTATTATTTACTAGCGTAAATATTCTATGTGCTTTCCTGGGTCACAAACTATCTTCTTACCAAATGTCATCTAAATCGGTTCAGTAGATTCAGAGATTACCCCCTACAACGTCACAAACTCACAAACTCATGATATCACAAACTCACAAACTTTACCTCTTTATAATATTAGTATATATTAGGAGGACTCTCCCTAGGATTTTACATATAACGTGGCTCGATGGATTTCAATTGACTTTTATTGTTCTGCTAATAGTCTTACTGATAAGTCAGTTGAGCTTGTACCTATAACTCTACACTTGACTTGCGTCATGAATATTATTAAATTAAATAAAAATACCTAAGTGTGTGTGAAAACCGAGACTCTAATCTCTATTCACTATTACATATTACCTATACCTTCTTAAATTATTTCTTCTCATCTTCTTTTTATTCTTATTTTCAAAAACACCCGTGTTATTATTTGAAGCTTCTTCTGGAAGAGATTGAGATAAAAAAAAAATATAAATTTAATAATTATAATTTACTTATAATACAGATGATATAATACATTACAAAGCAGTCGAAATATTATTTACAGTCGTTTTTACTTTTGTTGTTTTTTATATACCTATTACCTACATAAGATGTACATATAAATGTATATTATATAAATGCAAAATTCTCTTGTAGGCAAAAGAATTTTTGACTAGAATAATTCGTCGATATCACTTTTGACTGATATCGATTATTTTAAAAATAGCCTTACCTAGGACTTCATGTAAATATTTAACATTATAACCCATTACATATACATGACTCGAGACTCGAACCTAGGACCTCTGGGTTCTGCTGTTCATAATAGACAAGGAGTAAATATAAACTAGGTAAAAGTAAGATTCTGCTATATCCAATAATAATATAACTCTTTGAAATACGATCGTTATAAAACCACCCCCAACTGTTTCGCTCGGCGTGAATCAATATTTATGATGTAATAAGTAAGTTTATTTATTATAAAGACTAGCAGCTCACCCTCGCTTCGCTCGGGTTTGTCGCTAGGTACGTTTTAAATAGATATAAATAGTTGCCAGCGTTAGCCATATAAATTTTATTTTGTTAATAATATTGACAAATATTGACATTAATATTTATACGATACTAACGTCACTCAATTGTTTTGCCTTCCCGGAACATTATGTATGGTATTAAAGTTCAAATTGACTTTTAAGTATTATTACGAATCTTTTGTATGGGAGTATAGAAAAGTGTTGTTTTTAGAATTTTTCAGGCATTTTTTAAATTTTTCTCTCCGTAAGAACCATCCTCGTACTTCAAGGAATATTTTAAAAAAAGAATTAGCGAAATCGGTTCAGCTGCTCTCGAGATTTGCGCTTAGCAACACATTCAGCGATTCTATTTTATATTATAGATATTATAAGTCCTACTAATATTATAAACGCGAAAGTTTATGAGATGGATGGATGTATATATGTATGTATGGATGGATGGATGTATGAATGAATGGATGGATGTTAGTTACTCTTTCACATGAAATATACTTAACAGATTTTGATGAAACTTTACGGTAATATAGCATATATATCAGTAATATGACAATGACGGGAGGATCCATGGGAAAATGGTAGTATATCAAAAAGGATTATTTTCATTCAACTCCTTTATGAGTCTAAATGGCTAGATGAGTATATCTAACATAAAATGAGCTGTCCTTAGATTAATTTTATTAGGTATTAATTTTATTCTAATAATAGTTTACATAGAATCAAGGTTTACTAAAAAAATATTTTAGAAAAAATTAAAAAAATTAAAAAAATATTTTTTTAAAAAAATATTTTTTCACTTTGTGTGTCCTCCATCCATTCATATCCGTTTCATAATGCTCTGATATTCAAAAAAAAGGCTAATGTAATCTTCATTATTCGTATAAATAAAGGGAGTACAGCCCAAAAAGAGGAGTGTGTGTAATGTATACAGCCCTTTTTAACGTCCAACTGCTGGGGACAGGCCTGAAGGCCTACTATTGATTTTATATTACTTGGAGGCGTATTGGAATACGAGAGGGATCAGGCCATAGTCCACCACGCTAGATAAGTGCGGGTTGGCGGACTTCACATATCTTTCAAAAACTTGCTAGGTTTACTCAGACATGCAAGCTCTCTTACGATCTTTTCCTTCACCGTAAGATATGTGGTAATTCATGTTGGAAATGATTCACACATGAAAATATCAAACATGCGAGACTCGGGATTTGAACCCGCTTCATTCGGTTTCCTAAACGAGCGCGTAACCACTGGACCACCACTGCCTCTCTACTTTGACTAATTCAAATATCATTGAAAAGTAAAAAAAAATACATTTCATCAAAATTTTCCTCACAACCAAGGAGGAATAACCAGGTAATTTAAAATAAGATTTCCCAGTAGACAAAACGCATCGGACTTTCTTATTACAGATAAAACTTGGTCCTCTATATAAACTAATATATTTCTGAAACAAACAAAAGAAAAAGTTTGAAAATGGGGTTTTTGTACTTCGCTGAAGGAAACTTAAAAGAACTTTGTAAGTCATTCGTCATTTTCCCATTTTTATTGAAATCTAGGTAGGAAATGGATGCAGGGCTCTTTTTACGACGGACGCTCGTAATATTGAATGATTTATTTATTTATTTGCTCTGTACTAAATATTAGGTATTAAGGAAAATATAACTAGGTCAGGTACAGGCTTTATCGATAGGTATTTGGTTATATTACACATACGAGTATGTTACACAATAAGATTGTAACAAAGTCCAAGTTGAAATTAAAAATTTTCAAATATTAGAGAAAGATAAGAGTGAAATTCAGCACCTGCAAGGAACAAAATTGTAACTTAGTATTACAACAATTTTGAATTTTGGCTTGGGCAATTTTGGATGTGAAACTGGTGGCTTACCTTCGCTGTTATCGAATGCGCGTGTGCTAAAAACACGATTTTTATTTAACGTCGTATTCACAACTCAATTCATAAATATCACCATAATGGCAAATTTGCATAAAATCTTTATTAATTAAATTTCGTCCTTAGTTATGCTTTAACGTTTACTATAGATTTCTCAGAGATGAAATATTTTCCCGCAGTAAAAAGCACCCTATATGTTGACCCGGATAACCAGCTATTATCATATCAAATTTCATCAAAACCTGTCGAATGGTTTTCTTTTGATACCTTCACAGACAGACAGACAGACAAAAATTCTAAAAACTATAGATTTGGCCTCTGTATCGATAATAGTAATTACTATTCCAATAAGATTTTCCGAAAAAATATTTTATGTACAGATTCGACTCAAAATTTTATTATAAATATGCATAGATATCGCTAACTAAATACAAAGAACACATACTCCACCTCAGTTTTCAAAGTTCTAAGAAAGTTAAAAAATCTTTCTCTCGTACGTACATAATACATAAATACTATATACATATACGTTTTATAGTAAAATATAGTTTGGAGGGATCAAAGCGGACACTTCAAGGGTTCGTTCTATCGGTGCCGGGGTGACTTGTAATTTGCTATTTGATCCGTAGATATGAGTGAGATTGCCTTTCTGATATCTCACATATTTTTGTCTTTATTCCCATCTTCTTCATACATCATAAATTTTTATAAATGCTTTCTACACATATAATAAATTTGTAGCAGTACCTAACATTTTTATATAAGTAATTGTATAAGTGTATTTTGAAAAATGTATCCCTTAGGAATCTTTAGAATTTAGTATATACATATTATAATAAAATTGTAACTAAGCCGAATCTGTAGATTAGACATTTTTTGGAAAATCTTTTTGAAATAAACATTATTATCGATACCGTGGCCGAATCTATAGTTTTTAGAATTTTTGTCTTTCTGTCTGTCTGTCTGTTAGCGCATCACAGAAAAACCACTGGATAGATTCTGATGAAATTTAGTATGGTGATAGCTGGTTATCCGGATCAACATATAGGATACATTTTACTGCGGGAAAATATCTCATTTTTGAGAAAAAAATACAAAAACTGCTATGTAAGAGTATACTAATATGTAAAGCCTAAGGATTTGGATTTTGGTCACCTGAACACGGGCGGAGCCGCAGGCAATGCTATTTAATATTAAGAGCATTTAATAGAAGTTTTAAATCATACATGATGTGAATTGTTTTAAGTTGTTTAGGTGTGGTATGGAGAAAATGTTCGTACTACACGAGGGGTAGTAGGTTCGAATCTCGTTTAAATGTCATGTTAAAGTTTGGTTTGTTCGATAATATGACTATGGTAGGTAGTATTGATACTTGTTAATTCTTCAAAAGAATAGAGAAAATGATTGTACTAAACTATCTCCTAGACTAAATAAAATAAGGAAGCTATAGCATAGTTCGTTACTTCATAATTATTTCAGTAGATTTGAAGCTTTAATATTGTATTTTTTTTTCAAAAGAGAATAGGACTTTATCACTACTTTAACAATATATTTTAAATAAAAGTATCTTTTAGATTTTTTCGGATCTATTTTGATTCCCCGTGATTTTTCTACCGTGACCATTGCATTGCTATAAAGCATTCGAAACGTCGGGGGCTAAAAATCAAAATACTCGTAAATCCGTCAAAAAGTCCGAAAAGATAGTTTTTTTTAAATTTTATTACAATTATAAGAAACTATGTAAGCACCACACAGTATTGTTATGGCACTCCTACATATACACCTTATATATAACACCTCATATTATGGTAAAACCCAATAAGTAACAAAGCTTATTAAAGGGAAATGTGAATGTATACACTTATAACACATTACCCTCTTTCTCGAGCAATCGAGTAAAACCTCCTTTTGTATAAAAAAAAATCTCTAGTGTTTTCAAACTTTAGTATTGTGAAGCAAAGCGATATATCTATGTTATTGAGATGTTATGTTAAAGCGTTTGAGCCCTGATAGAGATTGTAGATTGTTTCCTTACTGGGACTATCCAGGCTTATATGTTACCTTCACTAATCTTACCGTATACAACACCTTGAGCGAAACACTTTGAGATATATCCGTTTTAACAGCATCTGAAAATCTTCTTGCTAGATTCTAAATTCTAGATTATAAATTTAGATACATTCTAAATTCTAAACTCTTTTAGGCAAACGTATAATATATGTCATTAAAATTCAAACGAAACAATTTCTACACAAATACTTTGCCTTAAATTGTTAATTGTTACTATATTTTATGTTACATGTTTCATTCAGGTTTTTATTACTCTATATTATATTTTGTTAAATGAATTATAAACGCAGTGGTAGCTCAGTAGTAACGAAAGGCAGTGGTAGCCCAGTGGTAACGCGCTAGCTTGGGAAACCGAGTGAAGCGGGTTCAAATTCAGAGCCTCGCACATCTGATATTTCCATGTGAGAATCATTTCTAACATGATTACCACTTGCCTTACGGTGAAGGAAAACATCGTGAGGAAACCTGCATGTCTGACGGAACCAGCAAGTTTTCGAAAGACATGCTCAGTCCGCCCGCACTTGGCCAGCGTGGTGGACTATGGCCTGGTTCCCCTCGTAGTAAAGGGAGGCCCGTGCCCAGCAATGGGGCGTTAAAAAAAGGGCTGAATACTAAATGAATTATCATATATCATCCATCATACTAATATCCTACTAATATTATAAATGCGAAAGTTTGTGAGGATGTCTGGAGGTATAGATGTATGTATGTTTGTTACTCTTTCACACAAAAACTACAGAATGGATTTTAATGAAACTTTACAATAATATAGCTCATACATCAGAATAACATAGGCTACTTTTTATACCGCAAAATCTACGGTTCCCGTGGGATAGATTTGTTTTTGTTTTTCTAGAGGCGAACCCAAACGAAGCGATGGTGAGACGCTAGTTTAAGATTAAGATGTCATTATTTATTCAGACAGGAACTACCTATAATAGGCGTACATTTATATAATAGATAATTTTTGTACTATAATATTTTGTAAATGTTGCATTATATGTGTACTGCTGTTTCTATTCAATATAAAATACATACAGACGAACATAGAACAAAACGGTTAAAAAAGGAGTTAACTTAAATTATTTGCTAATTATATTAGGTTTCTGTTGCCAAAAGGCCAAAATTATATAATTTCGTCATGTACGTCTGTCCATATCATAATCATTATACTCAGAGATTATTGGTAATATAGTTGAAATTTACTTTAATTACTTTTTTATAAAAAAATAATTTCCGCCCCCGGGTGGATTCGAACCACCAACCTTTTGGTTAACAGCCGAACGCGCTAACCATTGCGCCACGGAGGCACTTGCTCAGTTTCTATATACAATAAACCACTTCCCTAAATAAAATCTTACTTAATATTTACCCATATAAATTATTCTAAGCTAATCGTATATCAAAATTACGTTATAAAATTGTAACCAATAATAATTTGTATACTACATTTTTTTATATTGTATGCATCTCAGTCATTATTGCATTCACAGACACATATACACACACACACATACACATACACACACAAACACATACACTCACACATACATCATAATCATCTTATTGTTTTTTAGTTTTTATAAAATAGTTTAAATATTGTACGGAGGCGGGCGTTGATATCTGCAACGCAGTTTATACTTTTGCAGTATCATCGTAGCCATTGTTGCTTACTGTATACTTATAGGAATTTGATACTAAATAAATAAATTTCATTTCAAAATTTCATTATGTACTTTATTCGTCTATAACACAAGTGTCGTGATTATTAAATAAATAGATCTACTTCACATATAACTTATGAAGTCATGACATAATACACGCATACTTCGTAAGCTACGTATATTAATATTAACACTAGCCCTCGCCTAGTCAGAGTCTATTGCCTAGAATAATGTATGGGTTCTAGTCAAGGTTCTGGGTTCGAGTCCTGGGTCGGGTCAAATGTAACTATTGAGTTATTCTGTTTAAAACGTACCAGTAACAGCTCGGAGTTGACGGTATTTCACTCTCGTGTCTCAGAGAGTATGTAACGCCGTCGGTCCTGTGTCCCACCGGATTATGCGAGTTACAGAAATAGAGAGTGCACTTGTATCTATCTGCACGTACATATGTCCTGCACAGTTGGCTAGTCTCAATGAGAGAGATTAACTGCCTGTGGCTGAAGATGGTCCTTAGGACATATTTTGGACATTATTGATATATTAATTACATTCTGTGGCGTAAAAATACTAAAAACACAGATTTAAATAAAAAATCATTAACAATATATATTTTATTTAAGGAGAATCCCAAAAACCCGCACAATGTAGCGTATGTTTAAACAAGACGAAAACGCGAACAGGGGTTTATACATATACTAGCGGACCCGACAGACGTTGTCCTGTCTACACGTCTTTAATTTGAAAATTTCAAACTTTTTGGACAAAATTGTGAATCTAAACCATTCCCAAATCCCCTTGAACACACACAAAAAATTTCATCAAAATCGGTCCAGTCGTTTGAGAGAAGTTCAGTGACATACACACTCACAGAAGAATTATATATATACATAATATATATATATATATATATATATATATATATATATATATATATATATATATATATATTATATATATATATATATATATGTAGAAATGCCTTATTCAATGTACAGTGTCAGGTGTAGCGTGTGTCGAGTACTCTTATCAAGTTTTGAGACAATGAGCTTCATTTCACTGTTTGATTAATACTAATATCGATCTGTAATGTAAAACCATGACGAGTTTCCTCAGATACTAATATTATAGGAATTTATTACTTTCTAAGTAAAGTACCTGGGCTACCGAGCTTCGCTAGGAGTTTTTGGCCTAAAGTACAATTTTCTTTTTTTTTTAAAACTAAAAACTTGAATAAATATTTAAAAAAAATACAAAAGTAAAAACTTTGTATGCGACCGAGATACGAACCTGGACACCTGTGGTAGTTGATCTTGCACCTTGGCCGCTTGACAACGATGCTTATGTCCGAGTGTACAAATTACCGACCATATTTGCGTAGAATAATGCAAAAGAAAACTGCATGAAAACTCAAAAACACGCGTTTTTTCAGACATAAAACTAATCTAGATTGATTTATCGCCCCTGAAACCCACTATTTACTAAATTTTATGAAAATCGTTGGAGCCGTTTCGGAGATTCAGATTATATATTCATATTTTTAAGTGGAAACTTCGCTGGTTTATGTATTATTTATATCTGATTAATTCTAAGTATTATTGTACTGTATGTTTCCCAAATATTTAAAAAAAAATATATATACAAGAATTGCTCGTTTAAAGACATAAGATAAAAAAATTCTTAAACAAGTTAACTTTTTTTTAGCCCATTAAAATGAAAGCTCGTAAAGTTAGATTAATTATTATAAACAACAAGCGTTTACAAGTCTGGTGCACTATTTAAGTCAACTGAATCATAAAATTGAATGCGTATACAAAATTTATTGTTTTTGCCGTTGACCGTTGAGGAGATCTGCCATCACATTTTGAGCCAACCCTGAACGCAGCATCTAATTTATGGTAGATCTTAGAACGGGCTGTAATAAAAATATGTACTGAAGACCTTTGAGAAGTTGCTTCGTTTGGAGCATCAGGTCATAATTATCCAGAAAGCACAGGCAAATCGTTCCTCGGACAGCACGTAAAACTGTCGATTCTGTGCCTTATCTCGCATTGACCGTGTCGAGTAGTTGTCCCACTGGAGTATGAGAGTGACAGGAATAGAGAGTGCACTTGTGTCAGCGCGAACACTTGTGTTCTATAATATCTCCTGAAATCGTTCAGGAGGACATCAATATAAATATTACATTTGAAATTAAAAGATACGCTTACTTGAAAATATACATATCGCAATTCATAAAAACAGGCCATTCTATATATGATAGTTTTATTTTTTTATACTCGTAGGTTAACATGACAATTTGAAGAAGTGAACCAATCGAATTGTTAGTTTTTATTTAAACATCCGGCTTCACATTAGTTACAGTTTGTTGGGGATTTGCATTGCAAAAATACAGCGACAAAAACTTTTGTTAAAAATCAAACATTTTATTAAAAATATATACGCATATTATATAAACAAAAAGCATAGCAAGTTCATAAAAACAGATACAAAATCATTATAAGTATGTATATTGTACATACTCGTATATTCCAAAAATTGTAATCCATACTAATATTATAAATGTGAAAGTGTTTTTGTTTGTTTGTTTGTCCTTCTATCACGATGAAACGGAGAGACGGATTGGTGTAATTTTTTGTGAGGAGATGGTTGAAGCGCTGGAGAGTCACATAGACTACTTTTTACCGCGGAAGTTTATGTAATTCTCACGGGATAACAGGTTATAATACAATTCAAAAAATATTTAGGATCAGAATTTCTTGAAACTTGGTATTAATGCTCTTCAATAAAATTAAATATGTATTTTAGTATTTTTCGAAATTCATCCTATAAGGGGGTAAAATGGGGGATGAAAGTTTGTATGAAACTACCTTTTTACATATTTTTTTGTAATTTCAGCGCGAGCGAAGCCGCGGGTTCTGCTAGTAGGTATATATTTTATACATAAAAAATTGAAGTGTACTAGTAACATTAATTTTGTACAGGCATAGGTACATTGGAAAACAACAAAAAGCTCTTTGCAAATTGCCATAGACTATTGATTTTCTGATCTATTTTTGCATTCTGCCTACGATACTGCTCGCTAAAATTACTTTAACCATACACATAGTGGATGCAACAAATGTTTTAACAAAATTATTATATGAAGTGCTGTTTTATTTAGTTTGTGTTTATCATTCAATTTAGGTATAAGAATGCACAATAGCAAAATGAAGACTAAATGAAACGGGTTCGAATCCCAGGTCATACAATATCGTAAGGAAACGTGTAAGTCTAATAGAACCTTATGCTCTTGCAGTGGGACTTTAAAGAGGGATTAATAAGGTTTTATACATATCAAAACAGTAGAATTCTTTATATTTTGCTGATTTATTTATGATTAAGTAATAGTCTGAACAGCTGATATTATAAAAGCAAGTGTCTTTGTGGCTCTTCGTTTCATGAAACAAAGGAGAATTTTATTGATATATTATTGCATAAAAATAGTTTATAAGTCACAGTGGATTGTTTGTTATTTCTAAATTTCATGTGGATTCCGTGAGACATAATGAGTTTTTGCAAAAAGCTTGGTCATAATTTTTTTAGGATACTGCTATTTTTAAACACAAATAAATTACAAAATTATAACATCCATTTAATAAGACTTAATTTTTTAAAACTACCATTATTAATGTAGCATAAATGAGAGAGAGATAAAACATATTAGATAAAAAATAATACGCCAAATTGGTTTTCGTCATTTTCATCAGATACCATTGTTTTTCTAAACATTGCACCATTGTACGGTTCTACTTTCTGTCGCTCAGTTGAAGATGTTTCTGAAAATATATATCATTATTATTATTATTTAATTGAAATCGTACTATAATTATAAATGAGAATGTTTCTATGTATGTATGTTTGTTACTCCTTTCCGCTGAAATGGCTGGACGGGTTTGAATGAAACTTTATATACAAATAAACTATGAGCTGGAATAACACTATAGGCTATAAAAGAAATTGCCAAAATATGTATGGCGGTGCATGTATATAATATTATAAGTACAACACCTAGGGATGAATTGACCTGAATGAAGCGAAAGGTGATTTGTTAGTAAATTATTGCTATGCGCCGCTAGTTTAGTCGAAGGCATCGAGCGCCTTGATACAACCTCTGTGGTGTTCGTCTACGCAGATGCCAGGCAGGCAGGAAAAGTATGACGACGAATATATTTGACGTTTGGGCGGGACGTATGATTTTCTCTCTTTTTTTGTATAATGGCTTATAGTTGCGTTAACAGACGCAATCTATTCTGCCAGTGTCACGTTTTATGAGGAAGACACGAATGATTTTCTCTTGTGTATTAATTTATTAAGTACTGACAATATAACGATTAATACAGCAGTGTTTAATTGTTTTACATTATATAAGTTACTATGCTCATTGTTGTGGATCTAATTCTTGTGTAAATCAAGTGATAAGAATATTTGTATTAAAGCCATGAACTTCACTCCGAATGGTACAACCATACTAGTGCAGTCTAGGTGGATTGGTCTGTGAAGGATCGCAAAGATTCTGAGTTGAATCTGTACATTAAATATTTTTTTGAAAATCTTATTGAAATAGTCATTATTATCTATACAGAGGTCGAACCTATAGTTTTTAGAATATTTGCCTGTCTGTCAGTCTGTCTGTTTATCTGTTTATCTGTCTGGGAACGCATCACGAGAAAACCACTGGACTTTGATAAACAAGAAATGACAGATTTTGATAAAATTTGGTATGATGATAGCTGGTTGTTCGTGTCAACACACAGGATACTTTTTTCTGGAGGAAAATATCTCATCTCTAGTATCTGAGAAAAAACGTAACTAGAGATGAACATGAGCGGAGCGAGGGTGAGTCGCTATTAAATAATAAATTTAAAAAATGTGTGGGAATGACATGTAATGATATTTAATGTAATGATTAAATTTTTTATTTCAAATAATAAAAAATCTGTTCTTAGATGATTTTACTAAGATTACATTTGGTTTAAGTCCACACAAAATACTTGAAGGTAAAAAATAAGTTGGTATAAAAATAGTTTTTGATCCCATTATTCTGGACTTTCCACTTCTTTAGTATATACAAAAGATCGAAAGAAACGATAAAGAAGATAGAATTAGTATATATAAAGGATCTAAAAGGAAAATGAGATATCAAATAAGTTGCTTTTAAATAAACTTACTCATTTCTCGCATGTTCTTTATAATTTGAACAAGGCTTGGCCTTTCAAAGAATCTCCAATCAAACCTGTGCGTCCATTGAGGTTGATAAAATATTGGAATGGTTGGTCTTACATTTGATATTTCAGTAGACGCGTCATTATCTATAAATGTTTCTTTAGAATACGTAGTACTTTCTGTTGTAGCTGGAGTGGTTTCCTTTTTAATTTTCCCTGAAAACAATCAAGAACATATATCGATTCAGAAAAAATATTTGTATTTACTAAATTATTATTGTAAAATAAAATAAATATGCTGGGATATTAACACACATCACCACCTAGTTCCATGGTAAGCTACGTGGCTTGTGTTATGGATACCAGATAGTTGATACAATACACATATATAACTTTAAATACATACATATTATAAATATAAGCACTCATGCCTGTCGTACTCACATTCATGTTCATCAAACAAATGAATACCCCCTGCGGGACTCGATCGCTGGCACAGCAAGTAGGGTCAGTACCAACTGAGCTTAACGTATCATCACCAAATATTGTGTTATAAATATCCTCGAACATTTAAATTATCTCAAAAAAAATTATACAAGTATGTTGGTTTATATAATGACGTCATCTATTATGCGATTGACTCATATCGACTATTTTATCGATAAACGAAAATTGAATTCTTGCTAGCAGCAATTACTTTTGGAAGAGATACAAGAATTTATAACAGCTGTAAAATTGGCCTTAAAATTACTTCCTCAAAGGAAAGACTTTAAGGTCAATTAAGGTCACTTTGTCTTTCCTTTGAAGGAGCATAGGAGGATAGAATCATGACACCAATTTTAGGGAAAAAATGAGGTTTTTGAGGGAATGGTAAATTAAAAGAAATATTTAGAATTATTTTAGGGACCAAAATCGTGAGCAACATGAATTATAGCTTCTAAATATTAAGTTGCAAGTATTTTTTTTTATTATTTAACTTTTGTAGCATCTTTTTTATGACATTAATGTTTTTTATGACAATATAATAATAAAATAACTTTATTTATGTGTATAAAGATTTGTAAAGTTAGTAATCAAATACTTACATTGCCGCTTTCTAAGCCTTGTCGGCGTTTTCAAAGCCTTTACGACATCACTCCACGCGTTACTAACAGTTTCCTGCGAAATAATGACCCGACTTTTAGTATTTTTTCCTTTGAATTGTCAAAAAATAACATATAAAATTTATAGATTCCAGCGAAATTGAAGAATATAGCTAGGGTTATATAAAAGATAAGGATATTTTTTTTTATATATGATTAATAGTATGTCAAGTGTCAATCTGCACTTGGCCAGCGTGGTGGAGTATGGCTTGATTCCCCTCGTACTGAAGGGAGGCCCACCCCCAGCAGTGGGACGTAAAAAAGGGCTGAATACATACATACAATATAATAAATAATAAATAAATATGTTGGGACATTAACACACAGCGCCATCTAGTTCCATGATAAGTTACGATGCTTGTGCTATGGATACCAGATAGTTGATACACTACACATATATAACTTTAAATACATACATATTATAAATATAAACACCCATGACTGGAGTACAAACATTCGTCATTACACAAATGAATGCCCCCAGGCGGGACTCGAACCCGCGACCGCTGGCACAGCAAGTAGGGTCACTATAAACTGAGCCAAACGTGTCGTCAATATATAATTAATTATTATAATTTTATCTTATAAAAACTACTAAGATATAAGACGTTTACTATTCTATAAACGCTCACTTACCCCAACTGCTGTCGGCAGGCTGATGATAAATTCTTGAATACTACATTTTATTTTATTAAAGGTACTTAATAAGAAAATAATACATATTAAACTGTAAGCTATTTTCATTTCTAAGCACTGCTACCTGAATAGGGTCACACAGAACAATGACAATCTACGGCAACTCATAAAAGATTATCTAAATATTATTATACGTTGTCTTTGAATAGCATTGTTTTAAATAAAAATATTTTATTCATATATCTCTCTCTACATGGCTTACTTAGAATTTATCATTTACAACAGTACTTACCTGCTGAATTGTATTCAGGTTTTTTTTAACTTCCCACTGCTGGAGACGGGTCTCCTAGAGCGAGAGGGCTCAAGCCATAGTCCACGACGTTGGCCAATTTGACAGACTTCACATGTCTTTCGAAAACTTGTGAACTTCTCTCAGACATGCAGGTTTCCTCACAAAGTTTTCCGTTACCGTAAAACAAGTGGTAATCATGTCAAAAGTGATTGGTACATAAAAATATCAGAGGTGCGAGACCCGGGACTTCAGTCGGTTTCCCAAGCGAGCGCGTTACTACTAGGCCTCCATTGCCTTTTGGTTACGTAATAAAAACTATAAAAAATCTCCAAAAATGTAGTTTCATACAAACTTTCATCCCCTATTTTACCCTTATAAGATGAATTTCGAAAAATATGTCTCACTCAAATATCTAGTCTTAATAATAATAGGTAAAAAGATAGCATTTATCATTGTTTAATTCGGTTCTTTATACTAATTAATTTTACTTTAAACTAAACTCCAAAAAAAACTATACATATGTACATATAATTAAATTCTGAGTCGAATCTGTACATTAAATATTTTTAGGAAAATCTTATTGGTATAGTCAGTATTATCGATACAGAGGCTGAATCTATAATTTTTAGAATTTTTACCTGTCTGTGTCTGTCTGTCTGGAAACGCATCACGAGAAAACCACATGACAGATTTTGATGAAATTTGGTATGATGTTAGCTGGTTATCCGGGTCAACATATAGGATAGGACTTTTTACTGCGGGAACATTATGTCTCATCTCTGATATATCTATACTAATCATTAAAACGTACCTAGGGACGAACCCCAGCGGAGTGAGGGTGAGTCGCTTGTGTGATAATAAAATGCAACAATCGACATATTAATACTTAGACTAAAATGTGTTCTGTAAATAATTCTATGTGTTCATATTAAACAACTGTGCAAGAACATGAATTTACATACTCAAATTTGAATTTTCTTTCGGTATACTTTATCCAGTAATAGAGAAACAACTGTAGCGGAAAATGGAAATTTAAAATTTTAACACAGTGAAAATATCTAAAATGCCGTGAAGTTTTAAACTTACATTAAAATATTTGAACTCATATATTGCGTTTTGGTATTGTAAAGAATAGGTTCTATTATTTTTTTTTATTTTATGTCTCTTATATCTTATTATTACATATTAATTTGCTCGTAATTTGTATAGAAATTACAGAAATCTATGCATAACTTTCAGTATATACTAAGAAAATTTTCAATTTTTTGTTCACTTTTAATTCTAGGATGAAATATTTTATAGGATGGAAATGGTTATAATATTCTAGCTAAATCTGTGCCTTTCTAACAATACAATATGCAATATAGTAGTTATGTGCGTTGCTTAGAAATAACCATAGATAATTCTAATATCAGAGATTATCGTATATAATAAACCAGCGACTCACCCTCGCTTCGCTCGGGTTCGTCCCTAGGTACGTTTTAATTTTTTTGAGCGGAACCCTAATTCTTTTTCTAAAATAAAAGTAGCCAAAGTTACTTCTTATAACATGAGCTATCTGCCAGTAAAAGTTTCGTCAAAATCAGTCCAGCCGTTTTCGAGATTAGCCGGAAGAGACAGACAAAAAAATTATAAATTGTGCTTTTCTTTTAAGTACCGTATATAAGTTTATATTTAGTAAAACGCTGTTATTTTGATTGATATTACAAAAGGACACTTTAATTTTATTTATCTGTATAGATTACTTTTGAGTACTTAAAAAGATTATAAAATTCAAGATTCTACTTATATTAAATTTAATTCTCTACTTTCATTCTATTTATTATTTGGATTCAACATATTCACTTGTTGATTTTTTTTAAATCTTCCACCAAAAAATATGCTATTCAGGCATTTTTTTGGAAAATAATCCATCTTTTCACGCGAAAATTTATTATATTTGATATAAAATTTATTATATTTTGTAAACCTATTTGATATATACGATCACAAACCTATGTATTCCTAGATATGGACATCAAATTGCAAAATTCATTAAACTGTATCATAACTGTCTGACTCCTAAATACATATTCATATCTGAACTGATAACGTTGGTACTAAATATGCTATACAATATCAAATTATATATTACACCGACCTCGTTATGGAAATCACACGCTTGTTAAGATCAATTGCAGATACTGTTGCCTATTGGAAGATAATTACATATTGTATGTTAGAGGTTTCATGATTAATAATAATTATATAAAACTAGCTATTCACCCTTGCTTCGCTCGGGTTCGACTATAGTGACAAACAAAAACAAATCTATCCCACGGGAACCGTACATTTTTCCGGGATAAAAAGTAACCTATGTGCTATTCCAGATAATAACCTATCTCTGCGCGAAGTTTCATCTAAATCCGTTTAACCGTTCCGGCGTAATTGAGTAACAAAGATCCATCTAAACTTTCGCATTTATGGGATAACATAATTCAAACAGTTTCTGCTTATCATACAATTTCTTAACTATTTTTTGGGATAAACTATTGCTTCGATTTTTACTGATTATTGTTTTGTCTTACGAATAGGTTTAACAAAATTACTATACCTATACATAAAGTACTGGAAAATATACAACAAGAAACTTTGACTAGCTTAAAAGTAACTTGTTAAATTAATCTAAGCAAAAAATGACAAAATAGCCAAATGTCAATTTAATGGCACATAACTAAAAAATCTAATGTTCATATTTTTTTTTATTTATATTATCTATACATTTCATTTATATTATACAAATAAGTCAAATTTTTTATTACTTAGTGTTATTTTTACCAAAATAATCATTATAAGACAGTATTGTTATCGCCCTTAATACTTCACCGGATCTTCCATCACATTACAGGACCCCCCACGAATGCACACTGACCCTTTTTGATCACTTGCGTCAGATAAAAGATGAAAATCTTCAAGACTTCCCCTAAATCTCGGAAATCCATGTCGTTAATCTAAGTTGAAGGGAGCATATGTATTGAACGATGAATCCAGAAAGATTTGGATTCATGTATTTGTAAAGGTATAGCTTTTACAATTTTAAGGAACTTGTTATTTCATTAAAGTTAGAAATTAGTTAAATTAATAAGTTGGTTTCAGTAATTCTGACGTCCCTTTTATATGATAACATTTTATTACTAATTTTTTTGTACCGAATATTTATATGATTGTAAGGTTGCATTTTTATATTTGAGCGTTTTAATAAAAAAATAATAAATTTGATTAATTTGTAATGATTTTATTGTTATGTATAAGACATTTAGTTATGTGATTTTGACCGATAGGAACGTATTTAAAAAAAAGGACGCGGATATTCATTTGTTTTCCCGCGCTTTTTAACAGAGATGTCGGTACCTCGACCTACCAATTATAGTGACTAATCATGAATTATTTGTAATAATGTAAATTATTATTATAAATCATATATCTAACTTATTATTTAACAGAGTAACTGTGGAGTTTCTCGTCAGCTCTTCTCAGCAGAAATGCTTTCCGAGCCGGTGGTAGCTTCCACATGGACAGACGTACTGGCGATTTTAAAAGAATTAATTAATAATGAGTTGATGTACCAAAAGTACTGAATATAAGAATATATGCAAGGAATATCTTGAAGTTTTGTTAGTATCATCTTATACTATGAGTAAGGTCAGTACATAAGTAAATAATGCCATCTAATAAGAAAAAACCCATTAGATAGCTATTTGTCAAGGATCTACGAAGCTAAGAACATTTACAGACAGACAGTAAAAAATATAACCAACTTAAATATTGTCCTCAAAGAAACTTGAACCCATGTCTTGTGATGTTAGTTTTAGTTTTAATAAAAGTTTTTATTATGTAAGTAACTGTTATTATAATCTGCAAGAAACGAACCTTATTTTTGAACATTACTAACATATTTCTAAAGTGCCTTTACATCATAAATTTTCCCTTACATATTATATATTGGACAAAATATTTTAAGCATTTATATGGAAGGGTAAACTGTTTGATAGGTTTCAAACTTAGAAGTCAAACTCCTTTCTTAGAACCTTTTTCAGTCAAGAGCTTTCCTTTAGAACTGAAAGTCACCGCCCAAGTGGTTAGAGGGTTATTTAAGTTGAATATACAATGAGTGCAAAATTTAGCAATTCGTTCTATGAAACCTATTAGGCATCGTCCAAAATCGAAAGAAATAGATGTTCTGAGTAAGTATGTGGTTTCTCTCAAGCTCTCTTTAGAGTTGTTTTAATAACTATATACCTGTTATATTGATCTTTTTAATAATTTTGACGGCTATTTTGTGGCTGTCTCAAAGCAATCTGGCGTCTATCTGACTTATTCGCTACAGTAGGCCACTAGATCCCAAATTAAAAAAAAAACAAAAATAATTTATTATTTTCTTAACCAATCTGAAACTAGCCAAATGTGCAACGCCAACAAATTTTCAACATGGATTGCTGAATATACTGAATGTATTTCATGACGATAATCTAGTAATTATTTTGACTTAACGGGGATCCAAACCCAGAACCTAAAGATTTGCATTGGTACTAGACACCAGACGTACAAGGCAGTTATATAATATATTTGGGCTATGTGTGCCACTAGACGCATGACTTAGCAGTCAACTTTCGAAGCAACGCTGGAATGACTTTCAAAATCCAAAAATGACCGCGACCTTTTTACTTCTAAATAAATGGTTTGCTTCCTTTTATTCACAAAAGACGGCGTTTTGTGCGTGACTTTATAACGCACCAATAATTATTTATAATCTGTTATGCTCTTGTATAGTTGTTGTTTTAATTAGAAGTTTATTATACTTAAAACGTGAACGATATTCAATTTTATTTATTATCTAATCAACTATTTTCATGAAATCATTATAAAAAGTATACAGTTAAATGGATTTCAATGATTTTTTTGTCATTTAAGGGTAAAAAATTTAATTACAAACAATAAAAAATAGATGAATATTATTTTGAAAGATTGAGGGCTTTTACGCGCTATAAAAAGATTTTTATAAATGCTTGATATCACAGAAATAACTAACATATGTGAGAAATGTGCTGTTTATTTTTATTTATTGCATTTCATTTCTAAGATAACATATTGACAATAGAACACTTTTAGAGAGTTCAATAATTTATATTTCTTAGTTTGACATTCCGTGGATGACTGGGATTTAGTTTATTTAGTGATTCCGTTTTATATTGTCTACATAAATCATTACCTTTACTTAACTCAAGTTTAACTGTCTCGGTGGTATCATATACGGTTGCAGATCCGGAGGTCCTAGGTTTGAGTCCCGAGTCAGGCCAAGTATATATGGAATCAGCTTGGATTTGGTAATTTGGCGGTGGTTCACTTCCGTGCCACGAAGAGCACGTAAAGCAGTCGGGTTTGCGTCTTAACTCTCACCTGTCGCTATTAATTATATATCATTCCCCTGGAGTATGAGAGTGACTGGAATATAATGGACTTATTACTGCACGCATGCTTGTACACAATTATACCTCCTAATAGCCAATGAAAAATAGATATTTTTAACATTACTTTCTTATATAATATTACATAATCAAAATACATCGTTGATCTATACGGATACGGCTATACTTCAAGAGGTTTTGTGATTGAATCCACGGTCAGATTCAAAATAATTATAAAGGTTTATCTAACAACGCCAAACTTCGCTTTGGTTATCGTGGAAGTTGCTGATGTTTGTGCCTTTGTGCATCGGGGAACACATAATGCCTTTACTCTTCAGTCTTCCTCTTAAACTCTTACTTTGTGGAATTGTTATTTTATGAGATATTGAGAGTAAAAGAAGAAAAAAGAGAAGTAGAGAACTCTAATACAAGTGCATTTTAAGCAAACACCTCCAGCGCTGTTGAGAAGTCTTGATGGCATTTGGCCGCCGTTGCCAAAATTGGTCAAAATAACATTCAAATATAGCATTCAAATATTTCCCTACCAAAAATGCAATAATTAATTACCCTTAAAATGGTAGTATGATATTAACTTCATTTAAATAAAAGATCGCCGTACTTGCGAAGTCTTCATGTTCCAACGTATAGCGTGAAGATACAACATTGCACAAACATACAACAATGCATTTCCACCCTCAAAATACAATAATCATCCCTCCAGTTATTCACAGTCCGGTAACAAATTAAACAAGAATAAAATATTCAACTCCCTAAAAGCGTTCCTCTGTAGTTGTCATGTCACAATGCCTCTCGCCTCTTGGACAAGTTTGATTGGCAATGATATTTCTAAGCTCGAACTTCGTAAGCATTACAATTCAATAAAACTTTGGCTTTATTAATCTTAATTACTCCTAACGTTGGAAGATTTCCATTTTCTAATTTTATAATAAGATTTACGTAAGTTTATATCTTTGTTTATTTAATGAATTAAAATATTATGCTGGTTTGATTCCTGGAAATCAATACCTTTAAGGCGATAAATTTTCATAAATCATTCCACTCTTTCTTTGTATAAGGAACTCTTTATACATATTACTTCACGACTAGACCCAATGGTAAAAACTGTGTATTGTTTAACTATATATATATATATATATATATATATATATATATATATATATAATATATATATATATATATATATATATATATATATAAATGAATTAATTTTAAAAAGTTCTTCAGTGTTTATTAGAATCAAAGAAAGCTAACGAGCTTTTATCTAAAGAGACAGTGCAAAATATAATTAGCAAAGCAGTTGTCATGTTTTTTCATAGACCAGACAATAACTACAAATTTCATATTGAATAGCTTTTGCTAGATTTTTTTAATTGTGGACAATAGTACTATGCTTACTGGACTAATTTACCGTACAATTCACGAGACATTCTCTATACAGATAAATAAAATTGAAGTGTCTGTTTGTAATGTCAAAAAACAGCGTTTTACTAAATGCATATAAAATTATATTCGGTACTTATAAGAAACACAACTTTTTAAAATTTTGTCTGTCTGTCTATTTGTTCTGGATAATCTCTGAAACGGCTGGACTGATATTGATGGGAGTTTCATTGGAAGATAGCTGATGTTATGGGGAGTAACAAAGACTATTTTAATTTTAAAAACAAAATTGGAGTTCCGCTCAAAAACATTAAAACGTACTTAGGGACGGATCCGAGCGAAACGAGGGTCGCTTTATTATAATATATAATCTATTTATTCCATACTAACCGGCAAAACGTACCGTTATAATATCAGCAAGCATTTTAAATGAAATATGTATTTTTAAAATATCACAGTGATATCCAAAACATAAAAAAAACCTTTATTTAATAGTATTAGATAAATAACAGTACATGTAATAAATAGTGGTAAAAATGGACTACACTATAGTTTGAAAAAAAAAAACTCACTTTAGCTAAAACTGACAAATATAATGCATTTATGTGTAAAATAAATGTAGGGGATACAAAAACCTCGTCACTGACACCTGTCGTTGATTTATCTGTGGGATAGAATTTGTGGGGAAACAAAAACTGAGGGGGCCCCTGTGTAAAGGTCTCCCAATGCTATTAGGAAAAATAGTAATGGTATAACGTAATCTATACTTAATATTATAAAGAGGTAATGTTTGTGAGTTTGTGAATTGTGAGTTTGTATGTTTGTGACGTTGTAGGGGTAATCTCTGGATCTACAGTATCGATTTAGATGAAATTTGGTAAAAAGATAGTTTGAGACCCTGGGAAGGACATAGAGTATTTCTTATTTCGGAAATCATCTCTTAAAGAGGTGCAAATCGGGATAAAAGTTTGCATGGGGAATCAACCTAGGGACAAATCCAAGCGAAGCGAGGGTGAGTCCCTAGTCTATATATAAATAGGCAAAGACAATATTTTAGGTTAATACCTTTTTATCCTCTGTTTGTCAGTCGATTTTCATTTTTTTGTTTAGTTGCTATCGACGAGCTTCAGTGTTAACAATAAAAAAAATTTGGAAACGGTTTTTTTTATGTATTTGGGTAATTTTTGTAAAAATCGTTCTAACATCCATGTTCTTACATAATTAAGGAAGTTTTACGCATATGACAAAGGATTTAACTTATACATTTTATGGCTAGTTATTAGTGTCCATTTTGAAACATAACAAAAACATAAAAGTCAATACTTTAGATACAAAATAACATTACTTTTCAGAAAATAAAATGCCTATACATCTTACCACTTGTCTTTAAATAATTTGCTACTTAAGCCTTAGGAGCTCTGATATAATATTTTTTGAAGCTCAGAAAGGGATTTTTTCGTCTTCGATCGAAACCCAAATCTATAATACAAAAATACTAATTGAATAAAATAAAATTTATTTTGAGTGAGAAATCATTAAAATTATTCAGGATTAATTAAGTTTCTAAGTTTACATTAATAGTTGTAAACAATGTTATTAGAAAACTTAAGTTTTAATTTTCAGACGAACTTAGAATATACTAAGTAAATACCTTGTGAAATTATAATTACTTTTAACAGTTAACAAATGTTGTTGTTCTCAGTTTAACAACGTCTTTATCCTATTATTAGAAAAGTTCCAAGGTTGAATTCGATACACCATCATTAACGATGATACTAACAATTTATTTTAGTCCATAAAATATATTGTGGGTAGGTACTGTCTATTTTAATCCATATTTATATTGTTTTGTATATATTATAAATGACTTGTGATAATAATAATATTTATTATTGTAAATCACATAAAATGTAAGCCATCTTCTTTACTATTCGACCCATACCTGATACTGATGTCAAATATCACGCCTATCCTAATGGTCTTGCTAGTGACAAATAAAAGAAGCAACCAAGCCATGAAGTATATTTTTGTATTTATAATATTACAAGTAAGCTTTTGCTTAATTTTCTGTTTGAATTTGCGCCTCGTTAGTCCAATAGCACAGTAAAATGGCTACAGGTCATAAGTTACCTCTTAGCCAAAAGTTAGCAGTGTTACACCACCGTGCTTTAGAGAGTAGGTATGTACGTAAGGGCATTACTCCTAACCTTTTAAAATTCTCTTTTGTGGAAAAATTATGTATTGAAAACTATAAATATTATATAAATGGTTTATCTATTTTAAATGTATGTACCTAGGAATGGATCCGAGCGAAGCAAGCATAACTCGCTAGTACGAGTTAAAAATATTCTGTAAAACATGGGAGTACCTAAGTGTAGTCTATTCTATACATTTAATAATATTGTAACTAAGCTGAATTTATACATTAGATATTTTTTTTTTTGGAAATTTTATTGAAATAAACATTATTATCGATACAGAGGCTGAATCTATAGTTTTTAGAATTTTTGTCTGTCTGTCTGTCTGTCTGTTACCGCATGAAAAATTACTGGATGGATTTTGATGAAATTTGGTATAGCTGGTTATCCGGGTCAACATATAGGATACTTTTACCGCGGGAAAATATCTTTCTGAGAAACAATACGAAAACTGTAATGTAAGAGTATACTAATATGTAAAACCTAAGAATTTGGTTTTTGGTCATCTCAACGCGGGCGGAGCCGCGGGCAATGCTAGTATTTTATAATATTCCGTTCAGTAGTTATATTGTAGGTAGCTAAATTCTTAGACAATTTTATATATCATATTATATTTTGTAGTACGCCAATAATATAGAGTTACGGATAATCCGATTTGTAACCTTACTCTGATTGACATCAACTAGTGGCAATTGAAGTGAGAGATTGACATTGACTGTAGGCCATTGCTCTGAAGATAGAAAGCAGTATTACGGTATTAAATGACGTTTGATGTATGTAAATCAGATATTGAGCGATTAACTCGTTGGTCCTTTATTGCTTGATAGCTGCTTAAGATACTGATCTTTCTGAACAATAAGTTATAATAAACTACAGTAGATTATTAGAATACTTTCCATTTTATTTAACTAATTTAGTTAAACCTTTCATATGTATGCAGATGTTTGTATGGGATTCACCGGTCAAAATATCCAGCTCCTACTAAAAACCAATGGGAACCTATCCCGTCTTTTTGAGGCATCGCAGGAATATTTACGCATCTAACAACGATGGCAGACTTGCTCCCATGATCTACTCGACCATCAAAGAAGTACCAAAAGCAACCCGCATGGTACGCCACCCATTGAAGTGGGCCGCCTTTCTGTGTGTCTGTTGGCTTTGAGCTTGGCTGTGTTGCCACTAATGAACCATCACGACAAGGGAACATACATTGGTGATGAATACAATAAAATTTAGTAAACAGCTATACATACGTACATAATATTTAAAAGATCAATAGCTACTGTTAATAAAAAAATTCTGTGTGTATGTGGAAAAATGACTTAAATTAAATTGAAATGAAAGGTGTTTTTAAAAACTGGGCTTTATAAATTAGTTCTATATACACACACATTTTATTTAACATGCGTCGAAATAGACGATCAATAAAAACTAAAACATTTTGCCCTCTACTACATTACCATGTCCCATATCGGGCATCAAAAAATCAATAATAATAATTCAGCATCGTATTTCATAGCCATACATCAGTCTCGAGATTACTGATCGAGCATGTTTGTGCGTAGCAACATCAACTAACTGACTGAGCCAATGGATACGTTGATCTTGTTTCACACAGTTTAATGCCACACTGCCTTGGCTTATCTCATTATATGTGTAACCGTATAATTCGAGAAAGATATAAATGTTATTAATATAAAAAAAATTACTCAGTAATATATTTTATTATAAAATAATTGAGTAGTTGACGCCATTAAGAAATAATTTTAAGACACAATTTCGTTTTAAGATAAATTATTTTTTGAAATCAATAAATAGTTCGTCAATTGACCTCGAAAATAAATGTAGGTTTCTACTGCTATTTAAATTCTACCGGGTTTCACATTTTGACAGCTCATAAAAAGTGTATCAATTGATTAGTGATATCAACCATCCAAATCCAGCAATTCGACTTTTTTCGATTTTGCGTAAATAAACCTCTAATAATGGCTATAATTTCTGAAACCATTTAGTGTAAAAAATTGTCTGAATAAATATCACTCCTCGACTCATAAACTGTATCTATGTACTATTATGAAAAATTATCCCGATAGACAGCTTTTATTGGATCAATGTTATACTTAATCTTATGATACATATATTCCAATGATTGCGAGAATACTCATAGCTTAAATTAATTCTTCCTTATGTTTTAGGTTGCGTCACCGTTATGTTATATATCATTGTATTTATGTATATGTATGTATGTATGTATGTATGTATGTATGTATGTATGTATGTATGTATGTATGTATGTATGTATGTATGTATGTATGTATGTATGTATGTATGTATGTATGTATATATTTAGGATATGCAATTGTGTGTAGTAAGTACATCGCCTATCATTTCATATAATTTCTCCTGCGCTCTAAGGTTGTCGGTGTGCTTTGCTTTGTATCAGCTGGCACCGACTTCGAAATTATTTGATTAGGTATGTATAGTAAATGAAAACTACCAATCAGTTATTTTTTATGTTTTAGTGCTTTTGTTTGAAGTCGGTTTTTATTTTTTTGTTCAAAAGTTTTTATTTTTCCTTTTTTAGTGTAAACCGTAGTAGCAAAGTAAGAATTCTAACGTGTTAGGCTGGTCAAATCAAACAAAATAAGCCCAAACTCAAAGTATTTACTATTAGCCGTTGAAGAGTTCCACCTATCCACCTTCTGGCCTTACCATCAGATCAGGTCAACAATACCGAACCACTGTACTATCAACGGAAATAGAAACACTTGCAAAATTTCAAGTCAATATGACAATTAGAAGTAGGTTAAATTCATCATTAGCTATTTTTCCACCCTTAATGGTGTTTTTTTTTTTGAAATCTAAATGGGACTAATGTAGAAGTATACCCTTTCAAACAAAACAAAAATTGTCCAAATCGGTTAATAAATGACGGAGTTCGGAGGGAAAACAAATAAAAAAAATACAGCCGAATTGAGAACCTCTTCTTTTTTAGGAAGTCGGTTTGAAAAAAACGCCAATCCGTCGCTCCGTTTCAACATGAAAGAAAGACAAACAAACAAACAAATATACTTTCACATTTATAATATTAGTATGGATTGTACTAGCTACTGCAATTGTAAATGCAATATCTAGTTTGCGGCTTCACCTCCAAGGTTAATTTCCGTCGTTGTGGTTAATTTGAATTACGTAATATCATAAATGATTATCCTGACTAATATCTATAATCTATAAATATAATAAAATTGTAACTAAGCCGAATCTGTACATTAAATATTTTTTGGAAAATCTTATTGAAATAAACAGTATTATCGATACAGAGGCCAAATCTATAGTTTTTAGAATATTTGTATGTTTGTCTGTCTGTCTGTTATCGCATCACAGAAAAACCACTGGAGGGATTATGATGAAATTTGGTATGGTGATAGCTGGTTTTCCGGGTCAGCATATAGGATATTTTTTACCGCGACAAAATAACTTATTTCTGAGAAAAAATACAAAAACTGCAATGTAGTAGTATACTAATATGTAAAACCTAAGAATTTGGTTTTTGGTCGTCTGAACGCGGGCGGAGCCGCGGGCAATGCAATCTATAAATTTAGTATTTATATGTTCGTAAACGGGATCCGAAGTCGAGACCAAGCGCTAGTGTAGCACTAATATTTTACATGACTTCGCTCGTATTTATTAATTATATACAGTTTGTTCGCTCCTAACGGTCAGCTTTAGTATCGAGCCTGGTATCCATAACGCAAGCCTCGTAACTTACTATGAACTAGATGGTGCTGTGTGTTAATGTCCCAACATGTTTAATATTTATTATGTATTTATTTATTTATAATATTAAAAAACATTAAAATATTTTAATCTAGAGCTTGATTTTATTCCATAAGTAAGTAAAAACAATTTAAAATTCAAAAACAAACTTTTAACAAAGTAAACACTCCCTTGTTAATGTAAATTCTGTACATGACTATGTAACCAACGAGACCAATTTAACAAATACAAATTTACCAAATTCCAACCCTAACAATTTACGTTTAAAGAATTATCTATATAAATAGGAGTTCTATTAAGTCATTCTATTAAACTGATAACTGATTGTATTGTAAAATATATGAGATTTTTTTTTGTATTTGTGATACATATTTTAGACAGATAGCGCCATCCTTCGGCAAATTTTATTACTAAACCTAACCTATACCTTCTTCAGGTCACACACACAAATACTACTAAACACAATACATACACACAAATATACACAGGCACATACGCACAGATAAATTCAAACACTTTCACAAACGCATGTAGTGCGATAATAATAAGTTTTTTTTATCGTCTTTTACGCAACAACATATACTGTGCCAATGTTGTTTTGTGTCCCAATAGATTATATTTTAAGTGTCAATTTCATATGTTGTTGTTTAACTAGCTTTAACTTTTATCCCTTAGTTGTACCTCCTATATTAATTAAAAAACTTCTTCACCTACATAAAAATTCAAAGAAATTCTGCAAAAATCGCTAAAAAAAACAGGGATGTCGAATCGAAATTCTGATTCTTTTTATACATTTTTTTAATTTTTATAATAATTATAAAATTCGATGATATCGTTGAAATAATAAACTTTGAATTATATTTGTATCAATATAAAACAATTTATGAATGCATTACGAATACTGACATTAAATAGCTAACATATTGACTTGCGTCAAAGCTATTACTATTGACTTAGAACAGTGTTAGTTCGCTGGCCTTTGACATGACGCGTTTATCGCTTTAAGTAAATACCCAAATCAAATAATAATGATACTAAAGGGAATTTGAATGTAAGCCAAGTGTGATAGAGTAGAAGATACAAAACTTCATAAAATATTAGTCGATATGTACATTTATTTTGAAAATAAGCTTTTCTTAGAACTTACAATTTTACGAAACTAGCGACTCACTTTCACTTCGCTCGGGTTCATCCCTATGCAAGTTTTAACGGTTAGTACGGAATAGATAGATTATATATTATATATACATAAGTACAAAATAAACAGTTCTCAACTTTTCGATTTTCCAGCTCTCTGATTTTTTTTTACATTTAAACTAACCCCGACCCCGATTTAAATAATTTTTTTTTTGTTAAGAATATTCCCAACAAAACAAAAAGTATTATTCAAATCGGTCCAGCCGTTTTTGAGTTTTAGCAAGACTAACGAACGGCATTTGATTTTTATATATAGAAGATAAGTGTTATCAAAATTTGTTAAAAATATTCAATCAACAACTATGAAGTGCAATACAAGGGTCATTTTAAAAAGGAAATTCAGTCACGTTCGAATTCGTCTGTCGAGCAATTTAATACCTGTACCAGTAAAATATTTTAAGTTTTCAATTTTAATTATACAAAAATTAACCCCTCCATAACCGCGATTTCTTAATTTCTTAAAAATTTACCTGGAGGTGGTAATAATTTATTAGATACGTATATATTTGACATTCGAAATAACACTATTTTTGGAGATTTTATTTTTGTTTTTATTTTTGTTCCCAATCACTTAACTCAATTGTGTAGTTGAGTAACCAAAAAAAAAATAGTTTTATTTAAGCCGTAAAAGCATATAAATGTCTGCAAATTTGGTGCTGACGTTCTAGACAATTAAATTAATATCCTTTAGATTTTTTCCCTTGCAGGTATATATTTATAATAGAATAAATATAAACCTGCAAGTATATTTTTATATGCAAATATATTTTAAATAGAAACAAAAAAACAAAAACAACATAAAAATGGAAAAGCAAATAAAAAATCCAAAATGAGTTGCCTCTGTGTTTCCTGTTAACTGTTAAAGATGTGAGATACTCAACAAAGGTACCATTCGGTCCTTTGAATTAAAGATTCAAAGGAGATGGTGATGGTATTTCATTCTGTGAAATATGTGCCACATAAATTGAGCTGAAATGGCGCCCGAAATGGCGCCAATTTTTTTATTCTTCGAGCTAACTTTTAACTTAATATATTTAGCTACTTGCTTTCAATTCTTGCTTAACTTTAGAAATAATTGAAAATAAACTTTATATTTATTTTGT
Organism: Brenthis hecate; assembly: GCA_951806755.1. Taxonomy (NCBI): domain Eukaryota; kingdom Metazoa; phylum Arthropoda; class Insecta; order Lepidoptera; family Nymphalidae; genus Brenthis; species Brenthis hecate. The sequence continues at coordinate 5,890,167 of OX638266.1, forward strand.
AACTTTTACGAATAAATTGGAAATTTAAACACGTCTAATCCAGTCTATGGCTCCAATTATGGCGTAGATCCTAAACATACAATCCCAAGCACATATTTAGATTAAAATTTGACGGATTGTAAAAATAATATCCTATGCTAACGTTTTGAAAGCCAAAATAAATGTATTATTTTCAAATATGTTTTTTTTTTAAGTTTTATTAATATTTTATTGCTTGAGAATATAAAATTACAGGTAAGTACGATTAGATATACACATACTAATTACATAGTTGATATAAAATTCTAGATATGATTCTTTTGCCGTTTTATAAGATCTTGATTCTTATTATAAAACACAAATTTTCTTTGTCCGTATGTGGCTTTGTTACTTTTTTTATTAATATTATCTATGTTTTGCATTAACTGTCCAGATTTTATATAAAAACTAGCATTCTTTCAAAATCCCTCCAGTGGTTTTTCTGTGATGCGGTAACAGACAGACAGACAAAAATTCTAAAAACCATACATTCGGCTTAGTTACAATTTTATTACCTATTAGTATAGATATTTAGAATAGAGAAGTTCATATTAGCAATAACTATAACTAACAAATCTGTTTTATTTATTAAAACCTATCTAAGATAAACCTAGCAAGTTTCGAAAGACATGACCCCCCTCGTTTTGAAGGGAGGCCCGTGCCCAACAGTGGGATGTTAAAAAGGGATGAATACAATAACAAATAACAATAATCGCAACACAGCGTAGTTTTATAAATTTTCAAGTGCATTTATTATTTTTTTCTAAATGTAACACCTATATTAATAAAATTTGCTAAATATCTTGAAAAAAATAACCATTTGACAAGAAATCTAAATGAATACTAGTTTTTCTTATTTCTTAAGCATTATTACACTCACCATACGTTACAAATGACCCCTATAAATACTGATTGAGATGTGAGAGCGTTTCCTTGTACACCCCTCATGTATGTGAGACGGGTGGAGATTATGTTTCAAATTCCGACTGACAGCTATTGTTTACCATGGAAATGATTAAAATCTAAATGCTTCACCAGACCTATCATTTATATCAATACTTATGTTAGTTATAATCAATGGGGTTATAAAGTATAACGTCATTGGTTATAATATATTATATAAAAAAAAATTGTTTTATATATATTGACAAAATTCTATTGTTTGTGGATAATAACAGAGTAAATAATAGCTTTTGTTTTTAATGTGTGCAGTATTTCAAAATGGCTACCCGGATGTAATTTTTTTTTTAAACTTGCTTATTTGTTTCCTAACTTCAGAGCAGCACAAACAAAATGGTGCAATTTTCATTTTGTTAATTGTGGGTAGGCTGTCTGTAACAACTATACCTTCAAGACATGTAACACCTCAGTCTCTCCCGTGACCATGGATGCTGTAAAGCATTCGAAACGTCGGGAACCAAAAATCAAAATGAATCCGCGAAATAATCCAAAAAGGTAGTTTTATTTAAAAAATGTCAAACATTCGTGTAAATCTAAGAAAGTATTAAGCAGCACCAAGATTCAGTTCAGCCAGTATTAAATGAAACAGAAATTTAAAACTGTGAGCTTAATAAAAGAACTCTTGGAAAGAAAAGTGCTTAAGGTTTTATTTAATAGAGCGCCCATCTCCTTATAACGGTACATTACAAGTTTTAATAAAACGAATGGAATTAAAACGAACAAACATCGTAAAGGTAAAAGCCTTTCTTTGTCGCAAGCAATAAGAGAAGTGCATCGAGGTGTAACTGTTTCGATAATAAGAGCCCTTTGGAACTGAAATTAAAACTACTTATTTTCTTATAGTTTTTCTTCTCTATGCAATAATGTGTTTAATATTTAGACAGACATACAAAAATTCTAAAAGTTATAGATTTGGCATCTGTATCGATAATAATGACTATTTAAATAAGATTTTCCAAAAATATTTAATTCGACTCAGAATTTTATTATACATATGCATAGATTTAAATATTTCTATGGGGTAAAGCAGTATTCAGGAAATAACTAAATATGGTATTATCTGTACATATAATAAAATTGGAAAATCTTATTGAAATAGACAATATTATCGATACTGAGGCCGAATCTATAGTTTTTAGAATTATTGTCTGTCTGTCTGTTACCGTATCACAGAAAAACCACTGGAGAGATCTTGGTGAAATTTGGTATGGTGATAGCTGGTTATCCGGGTCAACATATAGAATACTTTTTAGAACAGAAAAATATCTCATTTTTGAGAAAAATAAAAAAACTGCAATGTAAGAGTATACTAATATGTAAAACCTAAGAATTTGTTTTTTGGTCATCTGAACGCGGGCGGAGCCGCGGGCAAAGCTAGTAATGTATAATAGCCGGTTTATTTTATAAAAAGGATACAAAATATATTTTATATTCTTTACATATTGTCATTAAATATTTGAACAAACACGAACTATTTGCTTTTTAAGAGAGCACCGAGCTTTTGGCGCTAAATGATTTTAGTAGGACTAAAGAGGGCAGAGGGGAAGTGTGGCTAAGGTAGACGGAACGCGTGCGAATTTAGGTATTTCCTTCGTATTACTAAAACAAATACACATTTTGAAAATGTAAAGTGTAAACGATATAGAAAACGTATAGTTTTATTATTATTAAAAAACTTATGAACTTCCTTGAATTAATTACGCCGCACTAAGGGTTTATTTTGTTTTTTAGAGATCATTTTGGTATTTTTTCTATCAAAGAAACTACAAGTAATCTGTTTTCTAAAGTGAACGATTTATCGAATAAATCCTTAAATATCCTACATATTATTTGCATAATTAAAATTTAGTAATAAAAATACAGCAAGGGATCAAACGATCGCAATCATTTCGCTGCCTCGGTGCGCCCTTGAGGGCCACGTTTTAGTCTAGTTCTCTCGGTATCGGAGATTTTCTGCAATTAAATCATAATAAGAGATAGACGTTACTAAGTGGGCGACGTTTCAGCCTCGTGAATAGAAGTCTCCGTGACGTAAGCCACGTGATCAAAATCGATCAGATGGAAATGAACACTTTCAAAATTAAAATTACCTACTATAAAAAAAGTGAAGGCAGGAATCAAGTCAAAGAAAGATGTACGCGTGGAATAATGGCAAGAACGGTAACTGCATTCCGCCGGAAATGCCGATATATTATATTAAAATTAGTTACAATTATTTTTTTCGGGGCAAATGTACAAAATATATTATAAATAAAAGAAAATATTATATTTTATTATTAACTAGCGCTCAGATTCGTCCCTAGCTTGATTTCCCATGCAAACTTTCATCCCAATTTTCGCCTCTTTAAGGGACGATTTCCGGGATAAAAAGTATCCTATTTACTTCCCAGAGTCTCAAACTATCTTCTTACCAAATTTCATCTAAATCGGTTCAGATCCAGAGATTACACCCTACAACGTCACAAACTCACAATCTCACAAACTTTACCTCTTTATAATATTAGTATAGATAAGCTAAGTATTTACTTAACGATGATTTCAGTTTTAGTAAAATCATATTTTACTTTAAAAACAGTTCTTGAGAAATGAGGTCTTGGGCCGTAATCTGAAGTAAACGGCCATAGAGTCTATAAATTTGTATATACATATATTTAAAATAAAGAAGTATTGGACGTGAAAAAGTTACAAATTTACCGGCGTTTGAGAAACCTGTAAATCCGAATCTTGAAGGTGCCATATTGTAGCGCTTAGGAAAGGCCTTGAGGGGAAGATTGTTCTACAACTTGCACGTACAAGTCAGCTTATAATATAAACCATACAAAATATCTACATACATATAGTTCGTGCTCGGTCATGACAAAAACATACCAAAAATCGACATTTGTTAGCAAAACAAACAAAGAATTCGGAATAGAAAAGATATATATATTTTTTAATTTATTTATACTCTATTATAAAAAATTTATTTATTGATTATTTCATTAAAAACTTTTTTGTTTACGATAAAATAAATACACTCAAAAAGGACACGAAAGAAATAAGCTGTATTGAAGCCATAAACTGTTTAGAATTTCCAATTTACGATTTACCAATTTTCTAAATGTCATAAAAAGACGATAAAATAAATTAAATTCGCTCGTATTTTTAATGGCTTGCTAAAGATTATGCATTAGTTGTGAATGGATATGGAAGGATACGTTGTGCTATTGCTAGGTGAGTATCTTGATTAATTTTTTTTATTAGTCTTTTACATTGTTTTACTTAGAATTAAAAAAAACATAAATGGCCAATATTTTAACGTGTTTTTATTATCTTACTTTGTACTAAATCTTATATAGATTTGAAATTATTTTAACCTACTTCTGACTGTTGAATCGATTTAAAACTGTGTGTCGATTAGAATTGTGTGAAACGATAGAATGAGATAGAATTAGAAGTGTGTGATCGATTTAAAAAGCAACACAAAAATTGGATTTTCTCAACCTCATCTGATAATGCAACCAGGAGGTAAGGAATTCTTGTTATCTATTCCTTATTACACAAACAGTTAAAAAGAAAAAATAAATATACAGAAAGTGACGTGGACAAAGCTATTATCTCTATAGGAGATCTCCAGTCAACCCATGCATGTGGGAAATAGTGTCTTCAACGATTACTAGTAAAAACTTCGAGTTTGGGCTCACTTGAAACGCTGTCACGAATCCTATCCTTTGCAGCTTATCGTAACCGTAGTTATTTTTTTTTACTATTTTGACCCATATGGTTTATTATTTTACATGACATAATTTTAACAGAGTATGTAGTCAAGAGAAAAGCTTTGGTGAAACATAAATTCAAACAAATTTATAACTGATTTCTAATTGAGAAAATATTAATTCTACCCTATTACAAAATATTAATTCTTATCAATAAATTATTACCCTTAGTATTATGCAAACAGATAGTTCACAATTGGCTATTTGCATAATACAAAACGATTCCTAAAATATGATTAAAAAATAATATTAGTCCGTCTCTCTGACTATTTGTATCTTTGTAATAATCTCCGAAACGTCTTAACCGATTTTAACGAAACTCACACTAGTAAATAGAGGTTTAGGTACTACAGTGGTGGTACAGTTCTTGGAGAGTCAAACCCTCGTAGTGTAGCTTTCTAAATATACCACATATAGCTTAATTCAAATCTACATAGACATACATTATTAATCTATACATATAATAATATTCTAAGGCGAATCTGTACATTAGATATTTTTTGGAAAAAGTTATTTAAATTGCCATTATTATCGATACAGAGGCCGAATCTATTGTTTTTAGAATTTTTGTCTGTCTGGGAACGCATCACGAGAAAATCACTGGGCAGATTTTGATGAAATTTGGATGTAATGATGATAGCTGGCTATCCATGTCAACATATAGGATACTTTTTACTGCGGAAAATTATCTCATCTCTGAAAAATGTATTCCAACCGTTAAAGCGTAACTAGGGACGAATCCGAGCGGAGCGAGGGTGAATCGTTAGTTAATTACTATAATTGAGCCATCAACATCTATGCAAAAGTAATTGACTAAGTATGATTATTTATTTTAAATATTTTAGTTTCTATCGGCGTTTTAACCGAAGCCTATCGACCTTCAATAAAAATATATGAAATTCGGGAATCAAAGAGTCATCCCAGCCTTGATGATCAATATTATGATCCTGAAAACTTCAAGCTTGACTCTATTACCAAAGATGATGTAAAAGTTGAAAAAGTTATTAGCAACGTTATTGCTAAATTACAAAACTTATCAAAACGTGAACGTGATAATGATAAATATAGTGAAGATGATGAATTTGTTGATAAAACTCGTAATTCACCATTACTGATAGTTAGAGATGATATAAGTATGTGAGTACAATGAACAATTATTTTGTAACTTAGATTTTGACCGACTTCAAGATGGGAGGTTTTAATTTGTGTGGTTTTTTATTTTAAGTGATATTGTCTGCAATGGAGAACTAAATTTAACGATGATTTTTTTTAATTTTATACTTAAAATAATGAAACTAAAACCTTAAATTAATTATATAATTGTATGGTTGGTGGCTACCATATATTATAGTCACACAAGGTCTGTGAGACCCGAATCAAAATGACTTTAAATAGTAAAATTTTGTAAAATAAGGTCTTTTTTGGTTAGAAAGATATTGTCAGGCTTAGACAGATTTTTTACCTTTTTTTTTAACGTTGGGAATGCATTTACGCACGAGGTGTGGGACTCACCGGCAAAGCTAGTACTACCAACTAAAACCCAACAAAGCCTTCCCCCGTCTTAATGGGGCGTCGCAGGATCGCTTACGCAATCAACTACGACGCCCCGACGGCAAGTCTGCCGAAGCAGGCCACAACAACCACGGGGTTGCTCCAAGGTCTACTCTGCTATCAGAGAAGTACCAGGAGCAACCCGCATGGTACACCGCCCTCCGAAGAGGGCCGCCTCCCACCGCCCACCGAAGTGGGCCACCTCCCTGTGCGTTTCTTGGCTTCGCGCCCGGCTGTATTACCGGGCACTACTACGACAAGGTGAACGCACGTTGGGGGGGAGACAGTTTTTTTACCCACCAAAAACAACCTCATGTATTTCTTACCACGACAAGTAGTTGAATGGCACAGAGAAATGCGAGTTTGTATGTACGATTGTTACTTCTTTAAGCTGGACGGTTGGATGCATACATTTTACTAAACTCAAATACACAGAATATAGACTTGTTAGCCAAAGGTTGACTTAGCTCTTTAAGAGATCTTTACCAGAAATCCTCGACCGTGAAAAAAAATAATGAGGTGTGGTGTAGGTACAAAAAATAAACATCAATATGTATACATACAAATAAACCATAACAAAAAAATTGAATCTGCTTTACTTACAATTAGGTAACTTATTTACTTTAGATAATATTATATGTGATATGTTACAGGAAAGCAAAAACGAGGGATTTATTGCAACGTCTATTAGGATCTGTACTACGGAGTCGAGTCAGTGGTAATGTTAGCCATAACTTTTATTATTACAAGCTTTTATTTACCTTCACTTGTAAACGGGGATGTGCGAGACAAATCTTGCAATTACATTTTGCAACATTTTACCCCCCAAACAATTGAGTTGAAAGGGAAACACGTTTAGTTTTGGTGACATAGCACGATGAGGCTAAAGATGTCATACTAAATCCAATATGGCCGACGTACCAAGATGGTGATTTATTTTTTCCACAATCGCTTCCAACAATTAATATGTATAATAGTTTTTTTTAAGTAAAAAAGGTTTTTATGTACATAATAAAAATTCCTTAATTTTTCTGCGCCCTCTAAAGCCTATACACTTCTTTATATATCTTTTTTTATTAGTAAGGAGCATAAAACGCTCTTTGAAAATTTTATTTTGTCGCGGTTTTTTTTTATTATTGGTTCCCGATATTTTGTCACTGCTATTTGTAACAACTACATATATGATGACCTATGAGAGATCTAAAACCTTAGTCTCTCCCGTGACCGTGATTGCTGTAAAGCATTTGAACTTCTGGTACCAAAAATCAAAATAAACACAAAACAAAAAAAAAATTGTTTTTTTATCTCTAAGGATTGTAATACTTAGATACTTTTTTCAATTAATTATTATTTCATAATATTATGTGTTTTTCAGACGTAGAAGATAGAACAGCTCCTCCTCGACCAGGGTCATTAGAATATTATGATTATTAAGCAGCAACTTATATGTGTTCAACTACGTAGTAATTCATAATATAATTGAAAAAAAAAATATAGTATAATTAAATATGTTTTAAAATTATATAGCGATTATATTCATTTCTTTTAAGTTTAATTTACGCACTTGTATTTTGCAAAGTAAACAAAGCATATTATGGACATAGCATTAATTTTGGTAAACTCACCATATTATAAAAATGAATATCTACCTATACCGAAAAATTAATAATATTATAAGTTTAGTATTATAATACTAAGACATGGGCCGCCAAGTGCGTCTCATAACTTAATGCCATGTTGGATTGATGGAAGCACTGAAGTACTAAAACACAACACGTCCAGGTGAAAATATAAAATATTTTTATATGTATATATGTTGGAACATTAACTCACAGCACCATCTAGTTCCATGGTAAGCTATGAGGCTTGTGTTATAGATACCAGATAGCTAGTTGATACACTACACATAAACAACTTTAAAAGCATACGTATTATAGATATAAACGTGGGGACTGGTGTACAAACATTCGTGTTCATCACATAAATGAATACCCCCACCGGGACTCGAACCCGCGAATGCTAGCACAACAAGTATGATCACTATAAACTGAGCCTAACGTGTCGTTAATTTTATAGTACGCAGATATATGTATACGTAAATTCATTAATAAATACATTAATCATTCTGATAGATATTAATTTTTTTTTACTTTCATTTTTAAAACTATAAAATTTAATAGTCTCTTAATGAATTAAATTATATATATTTATTATTATAATACATATTTTATTTTCTGGAAATAAAAAATGCTACACAAGGTTATAATAAAGCACAAGGTGTGAATGATATTACGAAATTGCTTCCGAAACAATCTTCTAAATCCCGTCAAGCTAAGACTCAAAGCTTAAGGCACCGTGACAGTCACATTTCAAGGGAATTCAATATGAAAGCAATACTTGCCAATACGTGAATCCCGCAAAGCCAGGTAACAAATGGAGGCCATCCCGCACAATCCCGCTATTCCGGGATCATGCGGCGCTTATTCAATTAGCGTCTGAAAACTTTGTTTTTATTTGTACCGATTCTATTTGTTTTACGGAAAAATATTTGTAATAACACTCTCCATTCAGATGAAAATATCTGGTGTTAATACTACGGTAGAAGAAATAATAATATTTAAATAGTACGGACGTTTTAATGTTATTTTCGCTGCTCTTTATTTTGGTTGAATCTGTTTTTTGTATGTATGTTATGCGTTTTTTTGTCAATTTTGGTAATAGATGGAAAGAACCACTCAGCCTTTACTGAAATTTAAAAATAAAATTCCACTCCCAACGTACTATGGATGATAAAGTTTTAGTATAATTTAAGAAGTCATAAAAATATTTAGTTTAATTTCATTATAGCAATAATATAAATTCCTTTAATTATGATTTATAATTATTGTTATTTTTCATTTATTTTATTTCACTTGTGCAAATATAACTAACTACTCGTATCTTCAAGACGTCTCAAAGACCACTATAATACCACTATTAAGCTTACTTTTTCTCCGAAACAGATTAACTAGGTGTACCACAGTCTGTCTTGAAGAAGGAGTTTGGTATAATTATGATAGAAATTCTCTTAACGTAACGTGGTCGTTGAGAAATTGTATTGTATTTTTTCAGCCCTTTTTATCGTCCCACTGCTGGGCACGGGCTTCCCTTCAATATGAGGGGATCTAGACCGTAGTCCACCACGCTGGTTAAGTGCGGGTTGGCAATACAATAATAAATTCAATTATCTATATATTAATAGGCAATAACAAAACAGTTCAGACCTCTTTATTTTCTGTTTGCGAACCGATTTTCTTCTTATGTTTAGTAGATATTGACGAGCTTTAGTAGTAGATATGTTATCAATAAAAAAATTTAGAAACAATTATTTTTTTATAGGTAGGTAAATTCTACTTATATATGATGTCCTTAAAAATTTCAATAAAGATTATGGGCGATTAGTCGAAAAATTTTTTTTAATTAGAAATGGGTTTACTCTTGACCTTCATCTTAGCTCGAAGGCACAGATAAGGTCTACGATCTAGCGAGTTTGCCCAGGAGAAGTTTGATAACACGCACCTTAAATAGATTAAAATAAAATCTAAATAGATAGTTGCATTTTAGATCCACGTATATACATATTTTATTATAGGATTATTTGAATATAAGATACCGATTCTGCATAAAGGATAATTTGCCAGTCTTTGAGGCACCGTACTTGTTATTTTTTGTAATTTGAACAGGTAAAATAGCTGGTTATTTTAAAAAGCAAAATTATCTTTGAAAATTAACTATGCAATTGTTTGAAACTCTTTATTAATTTAAAAAAAACACCAATAATACACTTTATTGTAAAGTGGATTTGACTCTATAATGTAATATTCTCATCTAGTCTGTTGGATGAACTACAGTTGTGTTACGTATTATGCTACGAAAATAGCAAATTGTCAAATCTAGTTTACGTTTCCGGTCGGTTCATTATTTTTTTTGCTTTAAACAGGTTTTAGTTTTTTCTTTATTTAATAATAATTATAAACACCCCTAAATTTTTAATGATTCAACTTATTTGGTAATATTAACTTTTAAATCAAAAAGTACATCGATAAAAAAGAATTGTAAAAATGTGTAATAAATAAAAAAGTCGGTTAAAAAGTATCAATATTCTTGTAGCTCGACCAATAAAATAGTTGACCTAAGCAAAATCCAAAAAAAATGATTGATATAAACAGACAGACAGACAAAAATTTAATAGTACTATAGTCTGATTTTCCTAATGCAAATATCGATATGAGCTTAATATGTGGTAACTATTGCAATCGCGATCAGAGATTTAATTTTTATTAAAAACAGTACGTTTTAACGATTAGTATAGAATAGATAGACTATATACTGTTATATATGTACAAATATTTTTTTTCTACTTGACGTATTGTTGTAGATGGTAGGTCCACCACTATTGAAAGTAATCCGAAGTAGTGTCCCATACAAAATAACCAGTTCTGAACGTTTAGATTTTCCAGCTGTAATTATGGCTCTTTTCTATTTTTTTTTTATATTTAAACTGTCCCTGATATACCACCAACAAAACAAAAAAAAGAATGATTCAAGTCGGTTCAGCCGTTTTGGAGTTTTGGCGAGACTAACGAACAGCAATTGATTTTTATATATAAAGATGATAGATGGTGAAGTTAGTGACTTCTTATTTCTTCGGTCTGGGTGGAAGATGACGGGACATGCAAAGTCCCCCCGAAAATGCAAATATAAAAAGAAAATTTTCTAAAAATTTTCACCACCCGTACAACACAATCGAATCAGGACAAAAAGCAATCAAAGGAAACAAAGAGACAATACGGATCGCCGGTCACGTACAGTATCCGATTTCATTAGCCGGCTAACGAACTGAGCGGAGCAACTGTGATTGATTTTACAGTCCGGCTTGATTAGCATACAATATTAAAGCCCTCGTGTGACTAAAGATTCGTTACTACACCAAAGGAATTGTTTAATTACATTAAAATTTTATTTTAGACTCGCAACCAACCCTCGTTTCACTCGGATGCGTCTCTAGGTGCCTTTGGTTTTTATAATATTACTAGCCCTTACCCTAGCCATGTTTTAATTTTTTTGTGCGGAACCCTAATTTTTTATAAATAAATGTAGCTTTTGTTACTCCTTATAAAATCAGCTATCTGAAAGGAAAGTCCCGTCAAAATCAGTTCAGCCGTATCGGCCGAAGCGTAGCCGTTTAACCATAACAAAGAAATAGACAAACATTTTAAAAATTCTATTTTTCTTATATGTGTATACTTTCGTATGTATTAGTAGAAATCTGGTATTTTTATATTACAAACAGAAACTTCAATTTTGTTTATATGTATAAATACATATATGCAGTCTCTAACTATTACCTACAAATAGTAACCTACGTGTTGTATCTCCATGTCATAGTCTAACTTCCTCCTTTTAATATGCCCCTTCTGATAATGGAAAAGCTCAGTAGCGTCCGGCAACTAAGCTGAGCGTAAAGTTTAGAATAGCATTTAGGAGACGATGATGATACACCTGGTACTTTCTGATAGCAGAGTGGACTGCGAGAGAACCTTTGTACAGGATGGGAGGGGGTTTGCTTTGTTAGCTGTTTGTTAGCAGTTGTTTTCAGGTCGTCGGACGTCAGACGGAGAAGGTTTCGTTAGGTTTTATTGGTACCGGTTTTTCTAGGCGGTTAAACGCTGCATAACTACCTGACCAAGGTGCCAGACAGGCAGACACGCATGCACGTGGTAAAAGTAGTGTGATAAAATAATGTAATCTTTTAATAAAATAATAAGCCCTTATTGAACTTTAAGGCAGACGAGAAATGATCAAAGTCTAAAGCTTTTAAGTGAGCTTCGACAGGTTTGCTATATAAGTGAAACTGCTGGCAAAATCTATTACCATATATTTTATTACCAATTAATCTAAAGAGAACCAAGACTATGTATCCAAAGCAAAAATTTTAATAATTAGATTTTTTGGAGTTGTATTATCGTAGAACACCTTAAAATTTATTAAAACAAATACAAAATACTAGTATAGTTAAATATTTAAAATAAATATATTTTTAGTTATATTCTCTATATATTAACAGAGTATAGTTGTGCAACTTTGATATAGTTATATGAAGCCAACTTGTGCAAAGCTTTCATCCACAGTCCTGTATAGAGTTTCCGAAATGAGTGGAAACATTATATTATGTTCGCTGTACAAAATGTTGTTAAGAATATAAGGAAAATTTATTTCAAAAAAGAAAAAGAACATGTAATAGAATAATTCATTGTAAATTATATGTATGATATTTAATTAAAATTACTCAAATGAGTTTAAACCCAACAGCTTTACTAGAACCCATTAAGAAGTTTCACTACCTTCTTCGGGCTTCATCATCAGTATCGCTTCAATAATTATAGTATAATCATCAAAATTTCATGAATTCGGTGAAAACAAAAGTCAGACAAAGTCAAGGTGATGATGAATTTAACAAACATTACCGCTTTCCCAACTTGCGAATTATTTACGACACGTTTGGCTTAGTTTGTATTAACCCTATTTGCTGTGCCACCGGTCGCGGGTTCGAGTCTCGCTGGGGGCATTCATCTGTGTGATAAGCACGAATGTTTGTACTCCAGTCATGGATGTTGACATTTATAAAATGTATGTATTTAAAGTTACATAGGTATGTGTAGTGTATCAACTATGTGATATCCATAGCACGAGCCACGTAGCTTACCATAGAACTAGATGGTGCTATGTGTTAATGTACAAACATATTTATCTATTATTATTTATTGTTTGCAGATCAGAAACCTAACTAAATATTAGTTAAAAATGATATTTGTAAAACCAGCCTACCTACAACTTAAAAAATTCAAATGAAAAACCTTGCCTACATGCCTTTACTAGGTAAAATAATGTACACTGTACATTCAATTAATACTAAATAGATTTCTACAACAACTGCCCTCAGGCTACTGCCGGTAATTGTGTTTGTTGGTCATGCGTCACGATTATCAAATATGATTAGGCCTAAATCCAACTATCCGCTAAAACATGTAACGTGCAAATAAAGGTAGCACATACGATATGGTTTAACGAACTGTGGCCAAGTGGGCTATGAAATATACGGAAATTCTTAATATATTTTAATTATTTAAAATTATAAAAGACTGGCGACTCATCCTCACTCCGCTTGGGTTCGTGCCTAGTTACGTTTCAACGTTTAGGATAGAGTTCTCAGAGATGAGGTATTTTCCCACAATAAAAAGTCCTACATGTTGACCCGGATAACCAGCTATCATCATACCAAATTTCATTAAAATCAGTCCAGTGGTTTTCTCATGATGCGTTTCCAGATAGACAGATGGACCGACACCCAGACAGAAAGACAGACAAATAAAAATTCTAAAAACTATAGTTTCGGCCTCTATATCGATTATTATGACTATTTCAATAAGATTTGCCAAAAAATATTAAATTCGACTCAGTTAAAATTTTATTATACGTAACTACGTATAATAAAATTTTAATTTAAATTGTAATTTAGAAGATCAGCTAAGATTAACTTTTCTAATATTGTTTAAATTGTACTTGAACGATATTTAGAATGCAATGGAAAGAACTAAGATCGAATAAAGGACGTTTAGTTTACTTGACTTTTCTTTATTTGCATGTTACTGCAGAATGGTTGGACGAATTTCAATAGAGCTTATTAATGATTATTGTAATTCTCTTAATTAAAAATATTAATATGCTTTATTTCAAACATTATGACGACACGTTTGGCTCAGTTTGTAGTGACTCTACTTGCCATGCCAGCGGTCGCGGGTTCGAGTCCCGCTGGGAGCATTCATTTGTGTGATGAGCATGATGTTTGTGCTCCAGTCATGGGTGTTTATATTTATAATATGTATGTATTTAAAACAATATATGTGTAATTTGTGTAGTGTATCAACTATCTGGTATCCATAACATAACCCTCGTAGCTTACCATGGAATTAAATGGTGATATGTGTTAATCTCCCAACATATTTATTGGTAAAATGATGTGACAGTTTCGCTTTCTACACTCTCGCATATAAAGTGATCTAAAAACGCTGAGCTCGTAGCGGTACATCTGGTTAAAATTGATACGGGTATCAATTAGGAAGGGCCGAGTAAATAAGGTCTGATCCTAATCCCGCTATTGTTTTTTCTCGCCTTTCGCTGACTTCAACATTTCTTTTTATCTGGAATTATTTCAACAAAAATATTTTAGTATTTAGAGTTTCTGTAAAAACATTCGGTTTTTGGGCAAATACAAATAGTAACATTCTAATATTAATATTGTTTCACAAGTTAAGAAGTAAAATGTAAAAAAACTAGGTACGTATCATTCACTAGGACGGTGACTAAAGTAGCAACGACAAAGTGTACTACTAAATAAAATCTCAAAACTATGCAAAACTATAGATGTAAGTATGCTAATATCATGGATATGTCGATATAATATAGAACATAGAATATCATAGTTAATTCGTAAAAGATATACTGACTACACGTAAAAGATATACTGGCTTCAAATAAAATCGGTCCAAAATCAAGAACTTTTTTCCTAAAGTGAAGTTCAAACCTCAAAATTAATAAATGGTTTTATTTTTATTTTTTGTATAATTTTGTACCTAGGTATTTTTCAAATTAAAATACACCTCTCGGAGCATGTTTTAGACCCTCCAACATGTTATCATATAATATTATGTCATATTGTTATTAATGGAAGGAAGAGGCGTATTAGTTCGATTTTGAAGAATGTCCAAGTACAAAGTCATATCTCATCTTTATATATATAATTCTTCTGTGAGTGTGTATGTCACTGAACTTCTCTCAAACGACTGGACCGATTTTGATGAAATTTTTTGTGTATGTTCAAGGGGATCTGGGAATGGTTTAGATTCACAATTTTGTCCAAAAAGTCTGAAATTTTCAAATTAAAGACGTGTAGACAGGACAACGTCTGTCGGGTCCGCTAGTAGAAAATATAAAAATTGATTCACTTGTTACCCGGATCCCCTAACCAAATAGCAGTAAAATTTGTAAATTATCTAGGAAAGAGCCAAATAAAATAGTTTTTATTTAAAAAAAAGCCTGATAAAAAGAAATAGCAACCACAATATCTATTACTGGTCAAAAAAATGATGCCACCAGTCTATACATAAGGTTACATTGTTCTATATGTATAGAATATAATAGTATAGCAACATTTGATCCTCGGATTTTACGCATTTAACCTTTTTTAACCGAATAATAATACTTTCTTAGATTTACGCGAATATTTGACATTTTAAATAAAACTATCTTTTCGGATTATTTCGCGAATTTATTTTGATTTTTGGATCCCGATGATTCGAATGCTTTACAGCATCCATGGTCACGGGATAGACTGAGGTGTTACATGTCTTGAAGGTATGGACGTTACAGACAGCCTACCCACAATTATCAAAATGAAAATTGCACCAATTACCTTACAATATTTTTTAACTTAAACATTATAAGAATAACAGTAAAAATTAAATAAATAATATTCCATATTCAATTATAAAACTAATAAATATAAAATATTGTAAGGTAATTGGTGCAATTTTCATTTTGTCAGTCAGTCACATAGTGAATAGTCATATTGTCTCCATATTATGAGCTGTATTGAAACCGAACTAATGGGAATTTCTTCGTCTATTGCAAAAAAATCATATTATAATCATACCTACCTCTAATTCTTGGAACACTAAAACAGCATTTGGATGGTTTCAGAGCCAAAGTTAATGTAAGATAACTGGTTATTTGCTAATGCAAATACATTTTAATTGCATTTGTTGGTGTACTAGCTGCGAGGCGGGTGCTTCGGGGTGTCTTAGGGACCTTATCTTAGCAATAAGATGAGGGTGTAAGTTATAAACTACTTTTTAAAATCCACATATTAAAAAACAAAAAAATTAATATTTGTATATGAATTACCATAAACCTCCAAAAACTCTTTACTTCAAGTTTCACGCTTAAGGATGAACGTTTTCTTGAACATTTGATATCTCATATTCAGTCATTAAAAGTCATTAAAAACATCATCTTTAATATTTGGCATATACTTATTTTTTAAATAGAAACAAATCATGGAAATGATTGACATAATTGATGAATATATAGCAATAAGCGACTTAGAGGCATAAGTTACATACATATAAAGCAAACCTACCCTTGCTCTATTTGGTTGCATCCTTAGGTACTAGTACCTATAGCCATATATAGCTCCAAGCTATAATCTATCTATGTACCTACTAAAATTCATCTAAATCCATCTTGCTGTTTTACCATGATGACAAACATACACACGCGTATTTTACTTCAATATTTTGAACAGAAATAATTTCTAACCGCTTTTTGCTAATAACATAAAAGTGTTTCTCTATTAAAAGGCGAGGTTAGCGAGCCGCGGCTGATAACAATACAGAGTTGATTCGATCTGCAGCACAATACCAAGCTAACTTTGTACTATCAGAAGTCAGACTCTTGTTATGATTACTTTTGTACATGGGTTTTAGAATTCATAAAGCTAACAAAGATGCATTTTAGTTTTAGTTTTTAGAATTGTACTTGTTTCTGTACCTGGAAACGCAAAAAGTTTTTATGATTACCTAGTTCGTCTGTTCGTCTCTCAAACCCTTTTTGAAATGATATTAATTATACTTACAATATATAAGCATTTTTGAACCATCTATTTAATTTAAATAGCGTCAGTCCGTGAGGAACTTACCACCAACTCAAAATAGCAGTTCTGCTGAGAAGAGCTGATAAAAACTCAGCAGTTGCTCTTTTAAATATCATCATGCTATATTTTATTTATTTAACATAACATTGTAGATAACAAAAAACTTTTGAACAGAATAATATGCTTTACGCATTAAAAACTTCTAATTTTATCTTAAATCCCTATCTATGAAGTTATTATTCTCAGGATTACTTACAATTTAACATCAAACGTTAGGACTACGGTCCCTTGGAGCATTCAACGCAATAAATATTACTTCCATTTATATTGTCGACCAAAAGCTATAAGATGTTCGACCCTCGTTATATTGTTAAAATTGAAACCCCTCAATCATTAAGTCTGCTTCATCTAAACTTCTTAGATTAATCGATTAATAAAATATCAATTACATAAAGTTTATTCGATTAATAAAATATCAATTACACCCAAGTAACCTAGACGCTGTGAATAATGCGCTATAGTTTCGTAAAATGTACCACCATTCTCTATAAATGGCTCCAATTTTCTCCATACTGCCTACGATCACGCGTGACCAGTAAAATGAAAGGCAAATGGAACTCTACATAGAGTTAAAACAGTCTAAATTTGATTGTATTTTGGAGAAATTAGAAAAAATATAGGAAAGTAGTGTTCGCAAATCGCACCCGGGTGTCAGCGTGAGTTATCAATCTAGAACGCACTGAAACCCATTTCAACGTATATTTATGCCTGGTCGATGGTTTTTTGAAAATGAAATAGATAACGGACCATCGTATTATCAAATCTATTGTGGAAACAGATGTTTACTACAGTTTAAATGCACAGTATTTTACTGACCTTTACGTTGGTCTTCCACTACTATATTTCGAATGCTGATTTTAAGTGTCGGTTTAACTTTTAAAGGAGTAACTGAGTAAGTTTGGGGTAACCATTTTTCATAACTGATTTATTAATTAACAATTTTTTTATGTTTATTTTATACATATTTATTTTATAACCTTTTTTGTAGCTTAAGAGTCGTATATAAATTTCAAGAAAATTATAATCGAACCTCTAGGAGTGGAATAACTAATTATTATTGATTTTAAATGACTTTAAAGTCAGTGTAAGTTTTATGTTCCAATTTTGTTATGTGATATGATGACCCTTTTTTGGTTCAATAGGACCTTGAGGTTTCATTCATGTTTATCATACATTTAATATATTTTAATATTTTTTATACACGATAAATAATTACGAATAATAAAACGTGGACAAAAAAGAACTTTGTTTGAAATATAAGAGAAAGTAATGGCAAGAGCTAAAGTGCCATATTGATTAACTAGCGACTACCCCTCGCTCCGCTCGGGTTCGTCTCTTAGTACGTTTTAAAGGTTAGTATAGATATCTCTGAGATGAGATATTTTCCTGCAGTAAAAAGTATCCTAAATGTTGACCCGGATAACAAGCTATCATCCAGCGTTTTTCGTCCAGTAGTTTTCTCGTAATGCATTACCAGATACATAAACAGACAAACCGACAGACAGACAAATATTCCAAAAACGATAGATTGTGCCTATGTATCGATAATAATGACTATTTTAATAAGATTTTCAAAAAAATATTTAATGTACAGATTCGGCTCAGAATTTTATTATATATATACTAAGATTATAACATGTTTTAGACCATCTTATAAAGAAACGGATTTACATCTCATTAAGTCACAATATGACAAAACGAAATAGAGAATTACGGACATAAATCAAACGACTGCCATCACGTAAATCGATCACGTTATCTGGAATCTGATTTCGACTCAAATAAGACGGTTTGCGCGTTCCGCGTTTATCTTGGTAATGGAACCAATTTAGGAGAGACGATTTTTTTGTATTTGAAATATTCGCCAAGATTTAAGAGTGATATAGAATTAATGTGATGCGAATTTAAGGGTGTGATCGTTATCTGCACGTCATATAAATTAAGAGTGGGATAGACTTCATATATCAAAAAAATATTATTAAAAATTGAAAAAAATGTACATAAATATTCCTTAATTTTGGTTTTTTAAAGATGTCTTGTTGGGGAAAAAATATTTTTGCTTTATACCAAAAGTCCTGGATAGTTATTTTTTTTAAATAACGTTATTATTTAAGAATCTTACAGAATAAGAAATGTCTTAAACAAATGCAACTTTACCGGCTATAAAAAAAATAAAATATGCACGTATAAAGCCACATGAAACTAGCTTTAATGCTTATGGTTTTTTAAAACTTTTAAAACAGTTTAAATGTCAATTTCAAAATGGTTTAAATAAAAGAAATTATAGCCCTTTTGGGGCCTGGATAACTTGTGAATAAAATAAATCTATACAAACCTAAGCCCAAAAATAAAACCAAACGGTCCACGAAATCCTGTAATCTCCAAAAATTCCAGCTTCCCAAAGCACCATTTCAATCAAGTACTCAAAGTGAATCTGTGTGAACACCCAAAGTCAAATGGTTTGGAAGCGGAGTCTCTTTTATATAGCAGTCTGTGGTGTGTTCGATCACTTGGAAAACCACTTGGTAGCGTGCGGCCAAATAAATATGCTGTGTGTTTACGCTGAATGAAGTTACAAAGCCTGCAGTATTTTTGAAAATTCATAGCTTGCACGGTACAATAGATCTCTAAAATCTTATTTTGACTTCATTTTTTTTTCCTTTACTAGTAGCTCTACAAATATAAAATGCGATGTTTTATCTATACTAATATTATAAAGAGATAAAGTTTGTGAGTTTGTGAATTGTAACTTTGTGACATTGTAGGATGTAATCTCTGGATCTACTAAACCGATTTAGATGAAACTTGGTAAGAAGATATTTTGAAACTTTGGGAAGGACATAGAATACTTTTTATCCTGGAAATAATATAATATATAAATAGTTTGTATGGGGAACCAAGCTAAGGACGAACCCGAGCGAAGTGAGGGTGAGTCGCTAGTAGATAATATATGTGAAGATCAAACTCAATGGATTCTTATTTAGTAATAAATTCTGCCAGTCATTTACGCTTTATTGATCAAATTGGTCATCTAAATTTAGTTAAAATATTAAAATTAACGACTAAACTAGCATGAGTAAACTAGCAAACTAAGGATAAAATATTTAAATTTTCCCTGCAATAGTTCTGTTGGAATTGAAAGTGGACGTGTTCTAGAAATTTTTAAATTAAAGAAATCTCTATCTTTTATAAGTCCAGTGCCTGACGTCAAGTGTACTTGCTAAGTTCAAAGAAGAACTGAGTCTAATAATGAGGAAAGGAACTCAAAAAATCGTCCAAAAAGCTTCTGTGGCACAATAATTCTTTAATTTGAATTAATTATTATTTCGAATTGATTTTACGTTAACAAGAGATCGTGGCTACATCCATTGCAGCATCCTATTGCATTTGCTAAAGCTAATTGGCCTTTAATCTATTTTAAACTCTATTTTCAAGTATTAGGGTGTATTATTGAATGCAACTCACGGAAATGTATAATTCTGTACAATTTTACAATTCTAATGTTTTTCGCTATAAATCTCTTCTCAGCTGAAAATAAACACAAAGCACAAAAATATAGCTTTTTAAAATGTAGTTTTAGTAGACGTTTTAATTGAAATATTTTTGAGCGCGATGTTCGTTTTAATGGGGCAAAATTTTAAATGAAGAGAGAGTACTTAAGTAGGTTAAAAACAGTATAATTTTCTCATATTAAAATATCGTGTATTTTACATTTATGTTACACTATGCTGAAGAAAGACACTAATATTATAATTGCTATCTATATTGTTTCTAGTTTAGTTACTCATAGTATTGTTGTTTTATTCACATTCGCTAAAAATATCTCGTGTACTATTTAAATAAGCGTTTAATTATAATAAATCGGAATATTTTCCCATATCTACAGTTAAAAAATAAATTTAATAAAGTAAAAACAAAAGAGTAATTTGAAATAAAACAAAATTAAATTAAATATTAAATAATAATAATTAAATATTCATAACACAATACACGAATTGAAATTCACGATCTTAGTTTTTCTTTCCTTTTCGTAGTATATTGATATAATAGTTAATAGGACAAATCGATAATGATGGCATAATCGATTTTGTTTTTAATTTGCACGGCGGCCATTTTGAAATTCACCATCTTGTTTTTTTTTTATTATTCGTTTTTATAGTGGCGATAAAAATACACACTCTGAGAAAATTTCAACTCCCTACATATTATGGTTCATGAGAGATAGCCCGTTGAAAGACAAACGGACGGACAGCGGAGGCTTAGTAATAGGGTCCCGTTGCCATCTTTCCGATATAAAACCCTAAAAATACACATTAAATAAGTAATTTTTACTCGTTTGCTAAAATTTACTTTTGCAAAAATCCTACGTAGAATAGATATTTTCGTTAAAAATTTAATCAGTGACTCCTTTGGGGGCTTGGAACGCGGTACGCTCCGCGGGGCGTCATAAATCTTAACTAGAAAGTATGGCCTTTAAACTTGTGAAACAGTTCTAACAAACTATATTTAGTCATTATGAGCTATAAGCTGGTTAACTTCAAAATTATTACTTTACATTATTAATCGCTAGAGCCCTCCCCATCTATCTTTCTATATACATAAACTAGCAGAACTCGCGGCTTCGCTCGCGCTAAAACTACAAATAAAATCTCTAAAAAGGTAGGTTTTATACAAATTTTCATCCTTTATTTTACCCTCTTAGGGGTTGAATTTTGAAAAACGCTGAAATATGTCACTTATGATTTTTGCCGTACTCAATTTATACGAAATTTCATGCAAATACGTCTAAGGAATAAAATGTTTCATACCCCCTTTTTCCCCTATTTCACCGCTTGGGGGTTGAATTTTGAAAAAACCTTCTTTAGTGGATGCCTTCGTCATATGAGGAATACGTGCGAATATTCAATTTTTTGGCCTTAAGGGTTTGCCCTGTGCGTTGATACATCAGTCAATTACTTTTGCCTTTTATATATATAAATTAAAATGAATGTTCGCGTGTTTGTTCTCTATACGTTCCCAAACCATTGATCACTATTCTTAAAACTAACGACTTAAAACCGAATAATATAAGCTTTTAAATATTAAAAAAATATATAGCACATACATTTACTACAAACAAAAAGTTAGATGTATTTATTAATTAAAAAAAAATCACTTGATTAATAATATATAAAACAAAGCCGGTCTAGTCACACCATTTATAATCCAAGAACGACTATACCGATTTTTGTGGTCTTTGATTTGCGCGATTCGTCACCGCGCCGAATAGCAGAATAACTATTAAAAAATCGGAAAAGTGCACGAAAAAAATGTACATGGCTAACGCTTGCTAATAACTATTTATGTCTATTAAAACGTAACTCGAGCGAAGCGAGGGTGAGCCATTAGTCTAGAATATAAAACATTATATTGAAGAAACTTCTCTTAATATTTTCAACCGACTTCAAAAAGGAGGAGGTTCTCAATTCGACTGTATGTTTTTTTTTTTTTTTTTTTTTTTATGTTTGTTACCTCAGAACTCCGTCATTTATTAACCGATTTGGAAAATTTTTGTTTTGTTTGAAAGGGTATACTTCCAGATTGGTCCCATTTAAATTTCAAAAAAAAAATACCACCCCTAAGGGTGGAAAAACAACTAATGATGAATTTAACCTACTTCTAATTGTCATATTGACTTGAAACTTTGCAAGTATTTCTATTTCCGTCGATAGTACAGTGGTTCGGTGTTGTTGACCTGATCTGATGGCAAGGCCAAAAGGTGGATAGGTGGAACTCTTCAACGGCTAATAGTAGATACTTTGAGTTTGGGCTTATTTTGTTTGATTTGACAAGCCTAACACGTTAGAATCCTTACTTTGCTACTACTGTCTACACTAAAAAGGGAAAAATACAAACTTTTTAACAAAAAAATAAAAACCAACTTCAAACAAAAGCACTAAAAAGTGAAAAATAACTGATTGGTAGTTTTCATTTACTATACATACCTAATCAAATATTTTCGAAGTCGGTGTGCTTTGCTTTGTATAGGCTGGGACCGATTTCGAAAATATTTGATTAGGTATGTATTTAATAGGCAGGCTTTAATTACTTAGCCAAAGCACACCGACTTCGAAAATATTTGATTAGGTATGTATAGTAAATGAAAACTACCAATCAGTTATTTTTCACTTTTTAGTGCTTTTGTTTGAAGTCGGTTTTTATTTTTTTGTTAAAAAGTTTTTATAATAAATATATCTAAAGTAAGACATACAAGGCACAAGTGAAGAATCAAGACTCATTAAAATGTCGGTGCACGACGTTAAGGGTCGTCCAGGACTTGTGGCCTTTTGAAGTGCTCATCAGAGGATAGCGGCATTTATGTGCCACATCACGTTAGGAAAATACATTATAGACTATATTCTACTTAATTTAATTTTATAATATAGTTCCTAGGTTATATATGAGGTCGTATATTGTAGATCCATAATTTACAGTTAGATTGCTTATTTAGATCAAGTACCTACATATATGTATGAAATTATTCTTAAAGTCTAACAGAAGCTTATGTATTTAAATGAATATCAATTGGACATATTGAAAAATAATACATTTTACTAATATTACAAATGTAAAAGTTTAGATGTTTGTTACTCAGTCATGCCAGAACGGCTGAACGGATCTGGATGAAATTTGGAACAAAGATAGATTATAGTCTGGAATAGCACATAGACTACCTTTATCCCGGTATTAACTGTTTGTATAGGATAATTTTTTTTTGGTTTTTCTAGAGGCGAACCCAAGCCAGCCGAAGGTGAGTCGCTCGTAATGTTCGCTGTTGTTGCTCGTAATGTTGCTCGTAATCAAAAGACTTTTTATTTTACTAGCTATTCTTTGAAGTTGTAATGCAAGGCACATAAATCCAGTATTAGAAATAGTAACAAAATTGAGATTTAAGTACTGTAAATTAATTAATATAAAATTTTACATTAAACAGCTTCCTTTCTACGTCTTTAAATGTATATATATTGAATAAAGCTTTGTGAGAAATCTATAATATTTATTCTATTTATTTATTTATGTACCATTAAATATTATAATATGGTATACAAAATAAAGTAACAGAACAAAAGATAACTTATCTCTTTAAGAGATTTCTTCCAGAAACCCTTTAAAAGTGGGAGAATAAGTCATTTAAATAATATTAAGTTAATTAAAATAATATTATAATAACAATACAAAAATAAAGCTATTAAATGTTTTAATAGAAATTTGTTGTTATAATTCTTTTTTAACCCGTTTATTCTCTTATACTAGTTTGACTTTTGTTGTTATTTGGAAAATTTTAATATACCTATACGCTTTAATTTGAATAACGTATTTTGATCGTTTGAATAACAAATCAAATGATTTAATTATAATAATATTTATTATGTAGAAGTCAAGGTATTTTCCAATAAATAAAAGTATGTGTGTGTGTTCAAACTTACATTCTCATAGCATACGTCAATAGCTACTAAACAAAAAAAAAGAGAATCGGTTTGCAAACAGAGGAGAAAACGGTACTGAAATGATTGTCTTTGCCTATTGTATATATACACTAGCGACTCACCCTCGCTTCGCTCGTGTTCGTCCCTAGCTTGATTCCCCATATAAACTTTTATCCCCATTTTCATTCTCTTAAGGCATGATTTCCAGGATAAAAACTATCCTATGTCCTTCCCTGGACCTCAAGCTTCTTGTAAATCGGTTCAGTAGATCCAGAGATTACCACTTACCTAGCAAACTCACAAACTTTACCTCTTTATAATATCAGTATAGATAAATAACGTAAGGTAACAATCCTATATAATTATGCTAAAATATACCTATTAAATCTATTAAACAGAAAAAATAATTTCTTACTAAAGATATTAGATGTAACATGACATAAATGTATGGTTCATACAGGGTCCTTCAGGTCGGGCTCAAGGGTGCTACGAGTTCATTAAAATGTCGCTGCGTGTGTGAAGTGCGGTCCAGGACTGCGGCGCTTCGAGTGGACGCCATTTTATGTGCCAGTTTTACACGATGTTAAAGTAGTCTCCATAGGTTTTTAGGTCACAGTAACATCATCGAGTTAGAAATTTGTAATATTATTATGTGTTATTATACATATATCTAGGTACTTTGCAGATTTTCTGATTGTAATGTTTATGATGACATAAATAATTTTAAACAAAAAGTTAAACTTGCTATCAATCTAGTACTTAGATATGATAAATAACATTTAATGTAATGGTATAAGTTCCGCCTTGGACTGCACTCGGAATTATACCTATACAAAAAATTATGCCTACGTTAATTATAACCTTCGGGGGAGAACCTTCGCGGGCTTTCCACCTGGCAATCTTTGTAGAAATCAAGATTACACTTGTACATACATCGAACATGCATAAACTGTTACAATTTTTACCGGTATACTGAGTTCAATTTTTTATTTTGTCAAAACTTTAGTTCTTAACTTATAAATAGACAGCTAACCAAGAACATTTAAAAAAAATAAAGAAAACAATTTCACGCAGGTAAAGTCACGGGCGGAAACAAGTATGAAATATAGTTACATATTATTAAATTTACGAGTACATACTTTCTTTTCAGGAACAAACGAACAATGTTATGGCTTGATTCCTATCACTTACTCTGATTGAAACCGATTTAATTATAATTCGATCTCAGGCGGTACCGGTCTAAATTAAAGTAGGTACTGACATGTTCTTTATGCTTACAATTATCGAATGAATGCAAGCAACGCCGCGAGCAATAGCTAACAATGTATATATTTTTTTAAATGTGCTAAGTTAACTTATAGCCAACATTGAAAAAAAAATAGTTCATGACTTTATGTCATAAAGATAGCGCCATATTTTTAATGTGACATCACATAGCCTATAAACCAGTGGACGATCAGGACGCTTCAAATGATACGATGATGATGATAGTTTAGAAGTTAGGAGGGAACTGATGAACAAATATACATACACACATACTTATCGGTGAAAATCATAACCCTCCTTTTACTTCGCCGTAGTTGGGTAACAAAAAAAATGATGCACTACAGATCGCTTTATCGAATTTTTGAATATTTTATTTGAATTAATTATGAAAAAGGATTATGAAGAAAGAAATGAAATATTTAAATTCGATTCAATCGAATTATTTGAGAGAAAAATCCAAATGTCTGGTTAGTTTATATGAAGGTATGTAACAATATTTCTAAAAAATATTTAATGTTTCGACTTTTGCATACATGATCACAGGTACCCATGACCATGGAACTTCAGTGACTGTGAAAGTTTAAAGAAGAAATTTTATGTATATTTTATGGTAATTGTAGTGTTTTTGTTGTAGTTTTCTATACATAGATATCATTATACCACTTATTTATACATAGATAAAATAGTGAGAACACTTAATATTTTGAAGGGGCATCATTATAAAAAGCAAAGATCAAACACAAAACTCAACGAGTGCTCCAAGTTCATTAAAATGTCGCAGCGTATGTAATGTGTGGTCCGGAACTAGTTTAATACCATAGACTTTTTTAACATGTTCACTCTTTTGATGTGTACGTTAAATATAAATTTTGTATTATTTGTTTAAAGTGAAAGGTTAATTTTGTATTTACAGTATTATATGCAGGAAGCGCCACCTTTAGGCAAATATTACTACTAACACTAGTCTATGTGCTACTCAAGGAGACGACCGATGGCTTTAGTACGTTCTCTCGGAGGCACGGGGGTGTAACACCAGCATCTTCCCGACCATCGAGTCTATAATCTCTGGATGTTTTGCCGTACAAGCATGCAGTCCTTTTTAACATCCCACTGCTGGGCATGGACCTCCCTTTAATACAACGGGGATCAGACCATAGTCGATCACACTGGGCAATTGCGGGTTGGCAGGTTTCACATGTCTTTCAAAAACTTAAATCTTTCAAACATGACAACACACCGTATCTGCTGGCCACTTAAGCCAAAGTCACAGTTAAACTTTTTATTTTCTATACGAGTATTTCTAGACGTGCTTCTAAAAATATAAGCTTTACGCTAGTTTATATATATATATATATATATATATATATATATATATATATATATATATATATATATATCTTATTGTATGATAACTTATTATGTATACTATAAGTAAAATATATAATTAATTACAACAAAACGCTTTTATATTCATTTAAATACAAGAATAATAGGGTTTCCGATTTTCAGACAAAAGGCGAACATATTGTAAAACCTTATAATTAATATTAATTTGGCGTAGAAATTAATTTCTGATGCGGTTTGTAGCAAGTCATTGTTTTCGATCCCTTTGATTTCGTATTCGACGTCCTTTTAATAATATAATTTGTTTAAGGGCTGAGTATTGTTCGATATACTTATCTATAAAATATTAACAAAAATTAAAATAAATCATTCATTCAAAAATATTTTTATAAGCACTTTGAAGGCGTCAAACTTGATTTAAAATTTTTATTTGAACTAGAGACTTAGTCTCGCTTTGCTCGGATGCGTCCCTAGTATAGATACGTTTTACGTAATTAATCTAATCGAAAGATCCTATTCGAATAATTCAAAGACGAATTTATATGTATACAACCAAGCTTGATTATGATATTATTTAGTTGGATTAGAATGAATATCATGATATGAATCATACACTTTAGATTTTATTGATATCTAAAAAACTCCGATTTAGTCACTGAGTCACTGATGATCATCAAACTTCTTAGGGTACTTTCTGAAGTCCTAGAAAGCTGATTGTATTAGTACATAAATAACAACAAAATTCTAAAACGTATACGTAACGGTAATTTTTACCCCCCAACCCCTTAAACTAGGGAATGGAAGTTTATGTAAGACTTCAACAAATTTTGATGCTAGAGATCTGAAAATTGATATAGGGACTTTTTGTTATAAATAATAGAATACAGTTTTAGTAAACATTTACAAAAAGAAGTGAAATCACACTAAAACATTTTTATATAAAATGTTGCCAAGACGAGACCATTACACTACTACGCTACCGTCACATGGGTGCGTAAGGTGAAAAAATTATTCACTGTTCATTAATTTTTTTGTTATACAAAATTTCTTGCAGTAACGATACGGCCAAGCCACATATTTTGAACAAAGTGTAGTGTTTGTGAAGTTAGGGCTAGTAGAGTTAGGACGTGTAGAGCTAATAACTTGGCTCTACGTGAGATCTGATAACTTTTTGACAGTGCGAGCCATATGGTCTCTTCTTGGCAACATTTTACATAAAAATGTTTTTGTGGGATCATTTCTTTCCAAATTATCTTACTAACATTATAAATATGAAAGTTTAGATGGATGTTTGGATGTTTGTTACTCAATCACGTCAGAACAGCAGAACGGTCCTGGATGAAATTTGGCACAGAGATAGATTATAATAGTATATAGGCTACTTTTAATCCCGGAAAAATGTACGGTTTCTGTGGGATAAATTTGTCATTAGAGGTGAACTCGAGCAAAGCTAGGGTGAACCGCTAGTTATTATATAATTTTTGGGTCATCTGTTATAACTATAACTTTTACGACGTCAAAAACCTTAGTCTCTTTCGTGACCACGCTTGCTTCAAAAGCATTTGAAAAGTCAAGGACAAAAAATTAAAATTAAAAAAATAGGTTTTAGATTTTTTTAAACCTGCTAGTAAAACCTTTTTTTCTTCTTTTTAAGTTATGGCTCATATAATTCGTTTTGACGACACATGCATCTCATGTGGTATTTAAGTGATATTTTTAACTTTCTAAACGTTTTTAAATTCACAGTTTATGGCTTGTCATAATTTAATTCATTTGTGTGTGTGTTTTATGGAGATCACATATTTTATGCTTGTTTATATCTTTAGTGGTATTATTTTAAAAGCTTTTAAAGCTTTCTCTAGATGCTTCTAACGATTTCGCAGAAATTTGATATGGGAGTGTTTTCGGGGGCGAAAAATCGATCTAGATTAGTCTTGTCTGGGAAAACGCGTGTTTTCGAGTTTTCGCATATTCTCCACAAAATATGATACGCTATGACGCTAATTTCGCATACTCCAGCGTAAGCATCGTGGTCATGCGACCAAGGTGCAAGATTGACAATCGTAGGTGTTCGGGTTCGAATCCCGGTCGGACACAAAATTTTACTTTTCTTTTTTTTGTATTTATTCAAGTTTTTATTTTTTTTTTGGTTGGTTTTGCCCGTAGCCTCAAGAGAGGCCACTAACCCGTAACCCGTTAACTAGGCAAGAGCCTAGTTACACTAAGGTTAGGGATGAAAAGTCTATGTTCTTTCAAAACTCCAACGAAATTTTTTTAGCAGTTAAAGCGCGCAAAGGTCACAGACAAACAGGCAGAGTTCTTTTGACATTTAATGAATATCTTAAATATAATACATATGTCATAAACATAGTAATGTTTAAATTTTAACTTAAACAGATATTATATCCATATGTACAAAGGTCAAAAATCTTTTAAATACTATTATTTTAAATTTAAAATTAATTTAAGAACTGTCATTTGTCACAATTTTGTACACGCATACAAAACTCCAGTAATAATTAATATCCACTAGCTTATTAAAACCATTACATACGCGTAGCAACTTGCTGACGTTGTATTTGCATTGCATTTAATATTACGTATTGTCCATGAAATTGCGTAGTTTGTAATGCACTATGGAATAATATATAATTAAAAAATAAAACCGAATTACAAAAAAACACTAAAGAGTAAAAAACACTAAGATACAACACTTTCCGATACAAATCAAACCAAAGAGGTCGGTGTGCTTTGTTTTGTTTCGGCTGGCACCGACTTCCAAAATATTATTTGATTAGGTATGTATAGTAAATGAAAACTACCAATCAGTAATTTTTTACTTTATAGTGTTTTTTTTTATTTGTTATATTTATTTATTTTTAGATTTTTATTTTTCCATTTTTAGTAAAAACATAGTATGAAAAAAGTATGCCGCCCCCGGGCACAGTAAAAATGCCGCCCTATTATCGAAATTTTGCATAAAATGGGTAATGTTTCGATAAAGTTTAAATGTTTCTAATTATTAATATTTCGAAAAATACAAAAAAAATTATAAATGATATCAATTATTCGAAAAGTGTACCTACTAATACTTCCTTAGATTTACGCAAATATTTGGCATTTTAAATAAAACTATCTCTTCGGATTATTTCGCGGATTTGTTTGGATTTTTAGTTCCCGACGTTTCGAATGCTTCACAGCAATCATGGTCACGGGAATGACCAAGGTTTTAGACATCTCAAGAGCGTTACGTACTTGTTACAGACAGTGCCTACCCACAATTTTACTAAAATGATTTCAAAAAATTAAAAAATGGCACCAAAGTACCTTACAATATTTGTTGATTCTAATTCTAAACATTTTAAATTTTTTAATAAGTATTATAATTAAATATAGCAATATTATTTATTTAATTTTAGCTGTTATTATTATAAATATTACAATTTAAAAAAAACTTTATTATTTAACAATATTATTTAGTGTTGCTATTATTATATTATGTATAACCATAAAGAATATTAAAAATAAACATATTAATTATTTATTTAAGCAATATTAGTAGTGCAATACTTTTTAATTTTTTAATTACTAAAAGATAAAAAAAATTAAACTAACTTATATGAAAAATCATAGAACAAACTAAAGCTCTCAACTATCCATATTATACCTATACCAAGCCTCTACTGCAATAGCCATTCTGCAAGCGATAATCGCAGGCCGTTTGTTACTTTTGCGAATCTGCACCAAACGGTAATTGATGACAATTATTTAGGAAACGATGGTCGAACAGCTTCAGTATGAACTGACCGATATGTTTCAAATGCAACAGCTTGTGAAACTTTATATCGTAGAAATTTAATTTTACACTCGTATTTTATAGCGGATAAATCAATTGGTGGAAAAATAATTGGTAGAGTAAATAATTTTCATTGAAATATTTGTGTGCAAATTGTTATTTTTTTTTATTAAAATGAAAAATGAATACTGTCAGTCAGTTAATTAACATACTAGATACAAATATTGTGTTTTCTTATGGAGCATGGAAGTCATAGATTCGATTCTCAATGTTTTGTAAGAAAACTGTAAGACTATCTTTTCGGATTTTTTTGTAGATTTCTTTTGATTTTTGGTTCTCTACGTTTCGAATGCTTTACCACAATCATGGTTACGGGAGAGACAGACTCTCTCGTGGCCATGATTGCTTAATGTTGCTGAATGGACTGTTGTTTTGAAATTTTTAATTTAAGTTTTTTGTGAATGAACAGTTCAGTTTTCAAAGTAAGAAAATACTATTTGAATATAAAATTCCGGTGTGCATTTGTTCGTTATTTTCCTTTTCCTTAATGTCTTGATCTATTTTGATCATATTTTTGTATACTTATGGTGTATACACCCAAATAGTTCTTAACAATAATTGTAAATGACACTTATTATGATCCAGGATTTTCCTTCATTCTCCGACCAAACGAGGTCTATGGTATGACAACCTCTGTGTACCGTTTCCGCTAGAACTGTATTAAAACCTTTACACAACATAAAAAATCTATGAACAAATTTGGTGAAAATTATTTATTTATTAGGTTTATTTCATTCATTTCATTAACACAGATTTTTTAACCTCTTACAAACTAAGTCTTACAAACAGAAAAAAAAATGTAAATGGATCTGTCAAACAAATATAATTTATACTGTAAAAAGAATTAAAGCTCGAGATCGTAAAAACGAAATTTTATTCATTCGGAGACATAGCTCTGGTATATTTTAATAAAATGTCGCGGGATTTGAATTTTGTTATAACGCCAACTGTAGGTCTAAGAGTAATCTGCTTACATAATTTATTTTTATAATTTATTTTTCTTTAAATTATAGTTTTAATAGCAAAGGCATCTTAAGTATATAATCTTAACTGGTTTTCTTGATATTAAAAATTAAGGCCTTAAAAATTATCTTTGAATTTTTTTAAACGACTCCTACAAAATAAAGCCAAATATTATTATTTTATTCATCAACTCTGTTTTCTAGTCAACTCTAAAAGGGAGGTACTAATTTTATATATATATATATATATATATATATATATATATATATATATATATATATATATATATATATATATATATATATATATATATATATATATATATATATACTTTGTTTGTGAGTATGTTAAGCAATATTGCCAATTCATTTACCAATTTTTATGTATTTTTTCTTAATAATTTGGTTATATATAATAATAATATAGACATAAATTTGCACAACCCGAGATTCGATCTCACATCTAAAAATTTACAGCTATATAAGCCAACCACTGGATCAAACAGACAAATTGCGATTAATGCCGCAATAAATAATGAAATAAAAACATAACAATGGCGAAATCATAAATATATTACAGTATTGCTACAGCAAGTATTGCGGTTTACCAATAATATTCATAGCAATATTTCTCAGCGGAGTTTTTGTATGAATTGTTACCATATTAAAAAT
Source organism: Brenthis hecate (assembly GCA_951806755.1). NCBI lineage: Eukaryota > Metazoa > Arthropoda > Insecta > Lepidoptera > Nymphalidae > Brenthis > Brenthis hecate. The sequence goes on from OX638266.1 coordinate 5,922,827, forward strand.
GACCACAGATGCTCACTTCCGTTAAATAAACTCTTTAAATATATACTGCGGTTTGTAATAAATATAAATTACGAACATTAAATTTGGTATAAATTCACTTTATTGCACGCTTGTTATCCGCAGTTTTGATGACAAATTATGCTATCTCCTATAATTTACGTTCTAACTGCTCTTATCTATACTTTACGCCGGACACACATACATAACTAATATCGAAATGGACTTTTATTATTAAGATTCAAATAGATTCAAAAATATATGAAGCTCTCGTCGACAGATAAGAAGTTAACCCTTCGATAGATAAGTACTTGTTGTGCCAGAGGTCACCGGTTCGAGTCCCGCTAGGGGCAGTCATTCGTGTGATGAGCACGAATGTTGTACTCCAGTCATGGGTGTTTATATTTATAATATGTATGTATTTAAAGTTATATATATGTAGTGTATCAACTATCTGGTATCAATAACAGAAGCCATATACAAACATAGGTTCACTACAAACTGAGCCAAACATGTCGTCAAATAATGTGATACTAATTAAACTATAACTTACCCATTAAAATAAGCCTTAAACACATTGGTTAAGGATAGTTAAAATCGAAAATATCCTGTAATATACACAAAATACTCACATTCAAATTAGGCAAGTTATCCATTTTTCAGGTTGAAATATAGCGTAGTAGTTTACCGAAAAATTTACCAAACAAACGGACATTCATAATATTAATACTTTCTTAGATTTACATGAATATTTAACATTTTAAATTCAATTATCTTTACGGATTTTTCGCGGATTTATTTTGATTTTTGGTTCCCGATGTTTAAATTAACAAATATTGTAAGGTACTTTGATGGCATTTTTTATTTTTTGGACAATTTTTGTGTTGTTTGAAAGTCAGTTTTTTTTTTAATTCATTTTGTTATTTTGTGGGTAGGCTGTCTCTAACAACTATATAATGAACATATAAACATATATAATTAATTTTCACAAGCCTCGTAGCTTACCATGGAACCAGATAGTGCAGTGGTGTGTTAATGTCCTAACATATAACATTTAAATATAATGCCTTTGAGACATCTAAAACCTTAGTCTCTCCTTGACCATGCCTGCTGTAAAGCATTCGAAACGTCGGGAACAAAAAATCAAAGTTTTATTTAAAAAAGAAAATTAAGTTTAAAACACCTTTGTTGGTAAAATATTCTGACCTCATAATAAAGTTACCAAGCATTAAACTAAACCGTAGTCTATAAAAAAATTTAATGAAATTAATTTTACCAAATATGAATCTTCATTCCATCTCACCACTTTCATAAGAAAATACTTATGAAATTCAGCGTTAAACCGAGATAATAATTTTGTTCATATCTTTTAAGAAAAAAATATTAAGAGAGCAAAGCGGATTTAACGGGGTTCAGCTTACTCAACCTATAAAGGCGGCTTATACAAAAGTTTTGTAATAAACTTAGTCTTAATTAGCTTGGTAGTGAATTTTCCAGTTCATTCTTGCCCAAATTGTTTTACTTTAATCCAAAATATATATTAATTATAGATTAAATTTAAGATTTCTTTGAATTTCTATGGTATTTTTATCTATGCAAATTCAAAATGTGCCATGTTAAATTGTTTGTTTGTAAAATGTGTTTTTCTATTAAGGAACTATTGGATTTGTGCCTTTTATCTGTAGATATGGTATCCTTGTCAAAAAGGAGAAGTGATGTTGTAATAGCATTTTCTGTTCCTTTCATTTTCTATGTCATCAGTGTCAGAATCTGAAAGCGCTGGAAACATATATTTATGTTATAGTTTGCAGCCGCTTTCAGATTCTGAAATACACCTCATATTTTTTTTATAATAAAAAAAACCTCATTTTTGTATAATCGGTAAAACGGTTGAATTTGTAAATGAAGCAGATATTGACAAAGTTTGATTTGTACAATACCTTACCACAAGTCCGAGCTCATGGAACAAAGTTACATGAAAATTTTGTAAAGCTGAAATCATTTTAGTTTTGCTCTATATTAATACTCATTTAGATAACGTAACTAAAAGCAACTTTAGTTTTATTTGACACGTTTGGCGATAATACGACAAGTTTGGTTAAATTTGTATCAACCCTACTTGCTGTGCCAGCGGTCGCAGGTTCATATGTGTGATAAGCACAAATGTTTGTACTGTAGTCATGGATTCTTATATTTATAATATGTATGTATTTAAAGTCATATATGTGTAGTATATCAACTTATCAGGTATCCATAACACAAGCTTCGTACCATGGAATTAGATGGTGCTGTGTGTTAATGTCCCAACATATTATTATTTATTTCAAACATCAAAAATATGTAATGATCCATTAAATAAATAACATAAATTATGATTCTTCTAGCTAAAATAAAATATAAATTCACAGCTTTTGTTAAACTTAAGTACCATTGTTTTGCAAATGACAATCAATATTTATATTTCAAAAAAACAAAGACAAAATTCAACGTTATAAAGTAAAGTGGAAGCTGTATAATATTCACATTAAAGCCCCTTTAGTGGCTTTCTATCGACTATCAAAGGTGGCTCAGCATGTTTGAGCGGTCTGAATAGTATGGTTAATGTTCGCGTCTATTTCCCCATCCTCTTACGACTTGAGATAGTTGTGTGAATAAGTAATAGATTATTGATTTTTTATATAAGCATTTGGTTTTCCTTAAAGTGAATGATGTGGTAAGTGAATCTATATATAAACTAGCGACTCACCGTCGCTCCACTCGGGTTCGTCCTTAGTTACGTTTAACGTTTAGTATAGATTTCTCAGAGATGAGATATTTTTCCTCAGTATAAAGTATCTTATATGTTGACTCGGATAACCAACTATCATCATACGAAATTTCATCAAAATGTGTCCAGTGGTTTTCTCGTGATGCAGTAACAGACAGACAGATTGAAAAAAAATCTAAAAGCTATATATTGGGCCTCTGTATCGATAATAATATCTATTTCAATAAGATTTTCCGAAAAATATGTTATGTACAAATTCGACTCAGTTGAAATTTTATTATATGAAGAGACAGGCAAAGCCAGAACAAGAAAGCCAGTTCAGTAGGTGCCTTTTTCTACTGTATTTGTGAACCAATTTTCTTTTTGTTTTGTTTAGTAGCAATTCATGAGCATTAGTGCTATCAATATATTTTTTTTGGATACGGTTAGGTTTTTTATATAGATAGGTAAACTCTTATCATATATTGTATTGTCGACACGTTTGGCTCAGTTTGTAGTGACCCAACTTCCTGCGCTAGCGATCGCGGGTTCGAGTCCCGCTGGAGGTATTCATTTGTGTGATGAGCACGAATATTTTTACCCCAGTCATGGGTGTTTATATTTATAATATGTATGTATTTAAAAGTTATATATGTGTAGTAGAACTAGATGGTGCTGTGGGTTAATGTCACAATAAATTTATATTTATTTATATATGTTTTCCTGAAAATTTCAATAATGATTATGGTCGTATTTAGACCACTGGGCGACTATTTTATTTAAATAACTAAAGTAATAAATCTTCTATACTTAGAACGCTTTAAAAACAGTGTGCGGCATTTCCTTTGAAATTAAGGCAAAGCGTTAGTGAGTGTGATAATAGAGCAAATGGTGGGAACTGGAAATGTGAACGATTTCATAGCGTATAGAATAGTTTTCGTAAATTAGGTCAGTTTGTCCATTAAATTTTTGTGTATCTATTTATCTAAATAAATCACATACCGAATTTTGGGCATAAATTCTTAACACGAAAAAAACAAAATAAATCTGCGAATAAATCCGAAAAGATAGTTTTATTTTCATGTCAAATATTCACGTAAACCTAAGAAAGTATTGAAAAGAAAACAAAGTTATTAAATAGATTTTCTATAATACATATAATTTAGGGAAAAAAAGTTACAAGAGTCCTCTAGTTATAAAACTACTGTTGAGGTAAAGACGCCTTATAAACCTTCCATATCAGAAGTAGTTTAATATTTTATACTTTCCTTTTTCCGTTTTCTTTGATCTTGTAAAGTCTTTATTCAGAATGCTATTAGTAGGTTACTTTGTAAATACAGTTTTGTAACATAATAATTTACATAAAATATTTCAATTTTAAATGCAATTTTCGTCCGATGATTGCGAACGAGTCGAGTCAAGTGACGTCTATCGAGAGTGATTACCTCAATTAATGTCTTATTGTATCCAATTATTTTTTTATTATTCACTAGTGGCTCACCCTCGCTTCACTCAGATTCACCTCTAGGAAAACAAAAACAAACCTATCCCACGGGAACCGTACATTTTTCTGGAATAAAAAGTAGCCTTTGTGTTATTCCAGGCTATAATCTATCTCTGTGCTAAATTTTATTCAGATCCGTTTAGCCGTTCTGGCGTGAAAGTGTAACAAACATCCATACTCACAAACTTTCACATTTATAATATTTATACAGATTGTCAATCCTCTTGATAAAGTTCAACATTGTTTAGCTTGAGACTGTTTTATCTAGACCTACGATCAGTTATATGTTATCACTTATACTTACGGCAATGCTCTCTGCGATGGTGTGAGATAAAGTATAAGGAAATATGTTAGAGAATAGAGCATGCATCTATGTTAATAGTTTGCATATATATAAAGCTCTATAATGCTTCTCATGTAGTTGGCTAATCTCAGTAAAATTAGTAGCCATAATCAGAAATCGATGAAGATATTATATGAAAAACAATACCAATTTAACATTTTGTTAGAAAATAGTCCCACTTCGTATTATCTGAAGATGTTGTGCAATCAATATTTTGATGGGACTAATTTTTTTATACCTCCAAATTCAACCCTTTTCAACGTCTTACTGCTGGGTTTGGCCTTCAAAAAGAAGGGAATCGGGCCATAGTCCACCACGACTGAAGACTCTCGGATTATTTCAAAATAAAACTAGTCTATATATGTATATATGAAAATGAACCCCTATTTCTCCTGGTCACGCTATAACTTGAGAACAGATTTACCGATTTTCTAATACTTCGTAGAAGGTTCTTACATTAAAAAAAAAAGAAGACTGCGCAGAAAGTTAGAAAATTTAAGAAAACTTAATCCCGGAAATCATCCCTTAAGGGGGTGAAAATGGGGATTAAAGTTAGTATTGGGAAGCAAGCTAGGGATGAACCCGCGCAAAGCGAGGGTGAGTCGCTAGTAAAAAATATAAAAGGATATAATTCTCACCACTTCTTCGATGGTAAAAACTTTTGGCCAGTTTTCATATATTACGATCCCAAACTAATGTTTGACTGTGATACATTTAAAGGTATAATGGCAGAAGGAAGACAAACAATATTACTCGTATGGAGACAGGAAATGGTCAAGATTTTTATTAAATTCTCAATAATTGATAGCGGCCATTACAATATTTTATATTCCATGTTATTTCAAGACGAAAGTTATAAATTTTTCTCTACCTGGTCATTTTAAGAAGTTATATATCACAGTTATTCTTATATAAGAGAGCCAATAAAATTTGAAAAACTGCAGGCGTTGAAGCAGTAAGTCTGTTTGAAATGGACAATTGCCAATATGGAATAGCATTAATTTTAAAAAGACATTTAGTTAAAAGTTTTTGGATGTTCCACTGATTTATAACTTATACTTCGTCTTGGACTATTTGTAGGGTACGATATCACTTTGAAACTCATTATGAAATGCAAAGAACTAACATTTTATAATAATTAAATTAAAATAAAAAAGAAACTCCGTTAAATGCTATTTATATTATTTTTGAATTCCTCATCATTTTTTTCTTCGAACGCCATATTTAAATATATATTATATATAAAACTTTATATAATTCCCATAAATACATACATATTACGCTCGAACTACTACACTTTTTCGGCTGTTGAGTCATAATACTTTGTTTCTCGCAAGAATATATAAAGGTAAGGCAATACAAAAACCGGGACAACAATTACAGGAAATACGAACCCGCTGTGTGTTCACGTCAGTCCACCAACACACGAAGGTTGAGGCATGTCAACCTCCATTATGTACATATATATGAACCACTCACCACCCACTCGGGTGCATCCTTGGTTTCCTAAGATTAACCTATTTGTTACTTCTGCTCATAATCTGTCTTTGTACTAAATTTCATTCAAATCTGTCCTGCTGCATGCACAAATACACATACACAACGCCAACCTCTTGATTCCGGGCTGTTAATAGGACTTTCTTAACAGAAAGACCCATTAACTAAACTTGACTCAACCCGGAACTCGAACTCAGGACCCCCGGATATGCATGTACAAGCTAACCACTACATCACCGACGCAGTTAATAATAATACTATGCAGCTAACTATCAAAATGTATGTAATTGTGAAGGGCGTGGAGTATCTCATTTTTAATATACCGGAAACCAGGCAATGTATAGTATTATAATACCACACCAATAGAATTTAATTTTTAAAAGATACATTTAATTGTAAAAATTAAAGTATTTGGCAGTGTATGGGTGAATCTTGTGAGGAAAATACAACCCCTACTTTCCATCTATTTAGCATAATCAAGTAGAGCTTTTTATGTATTACAGATTCACAGTTGTTTTTATTTTCCCTTTCCAAGTAAGTAGTAACCAAATGTATTAACTCTAGGTTTCAAATTACGAACAAAGCTTCTAATTAAAATTACATATTGTTTAACGACAAAACTCAATACCATTTGTATACATCCATAAGTATATATATATATATATATATATATATATATATATATATATATATATATATATATATATATATATATATATATATATATGTGTGTGTGTGTGTGTGTGTGTGTGTGTGTGTATCTGTGGTTTTCCTTACCATAAGAATTTGACATATTTTATATGGAGCTTATTTCATTACCAGTTTTCACCCGCAGCTCGTGTGGTATATCAATAAAAGATAGCCTGAGGCAATCCAGGATTTTACTCAGATCCGAGGAACTTATAAGATTTAAAAAACTAACAAGCACATAAATATTAAATACGAATTTATAATATTACTGAGACGAATGACAATATAAAAAACGTTAAGTAATCTCAACTACAGATAAGTGTGGTGGTGGCGTTGTGAAATATATCTGGTACTAATATAATAATACTGGATAATGACATCATTTTATATCCAGATATTGTGGGACTCAATTCCCGTGCAGAACATTTTGTGTTTATTGATTATGTGTACATATACATATGTACATATTATTCATCATACATATAGGTGTTTGTGCAACGTGATTTTAATTACTCGTATAATATTATGTCAACAAATATTTTTGTTGTTTTGTCATATATATTTTTATTTATTTGTTTTGACTATAAAGTATCACTTCGATCATTTCTCGTCCGTCTCGTCTGTATATTAGAGTAACCCCTAAATCATGTAACTGTAATAAACTACAAGATTTGCTTAGGGGTACGTACACTCTATAATGTCATCTGTGTAAATATTTTTGTTATGTCAGTAACAAGTGCTATTTGTTTATTTTTTTAGATTTTCCTCTGCTTACCAAATCCAGCGGCATCACTTTACGTTAGCTTTTAATAAAATTCGTTTTATTCAAATTAGCCCATTTCAAGTGGCTTCTGTGTAAATATTTACTTTCTTAATTGAAAAATTATCTCCCGGGACCGGCTTTGTTTTCACTTGCTCCGAAAGATACATTCATTGTGATTTAAATACTGGATGATAAATTTAGTATATATATATATATATATATATATATATATATATATATATATATATATATATATATATATATATATATATATTACAAAGCTTGTATTTCTCCTGCTACTTAGTATCCATCTTATAAAACATAATATTCTAAAAATATATAACATTTACAAAATATTTTTTTTTACAGATCTTAAAAAACTTAGACTACAAATATAGCACAAATGCTATCAACAAAAATTAAATTTAATTTTGACGACACGTTTCACAGTGGCAGCGGGCGCGGGTTCGAATCCCGCTGGGCATTCATTTATATGACGAGCACGAATGTTTGTACTCTAGTCATGGGTGTTTATATTTATAATATGTATGTATTTAAAGTTATATATGTGTAGTGTATCAACTATCTGGTATCCATAACACAGGCCTCATACTTCTAGCTTACCATGGAACTAGACGTTGCTGTGTTAATGTCCCAACATATTTATTTATTATTTATTTATTAGCTTAAATTATTTTTTCTACAAGTGGTTTACTAAAAACTTTATTTGGTGACTTACGGTTAGATAATGTACAAAACTAAAGTGGTGGGTCTAGGATCAAGAAAATTTGCACGAGATCCTTATATAGCGTAAGTAAGCGCTTAGGGAGGGTTTTGGAAAACTCATGCCTTAAAAGGGTTAAATGGTGGATTAAAGTGCGTATGGAAGTTTGTTATTTTTGAAATGAGAAATGTAGAAGCCAATTATTATAGAAATTAACTTAATCTTAATACTTTCTTAGATTTACGCAAATATTTGACATTTTGAATTCGGTGTTTGAAACATCGGTAATTAAAATATAAAAAAAATCGACGTAAACCGAAAAAATAGTTTCTTTTATGGTCCATAATTAAACCATTTTTATTTAAAGCTTTGTCTCAAATGAACACATTAAATACAATACACCCGACTCTTACATACATATTTATTTGGAGCCGACTAAATCGACCATAGTTTCACGCGTTTAACGAAACACTTCCAGTTTGTGAGAAAGGAAAATTAGGTATTACGACATCAAAGGTTTATACCAATAAAGGTATTTTTTTCTGTGTCAAATTTACTTACATTTTATATTATAGGCTTTAGTCATATACTATTATTATAAATATTTCGAAGTGTTTGTTTGTTTGTTCTCTTTTTGGTCCTTAGCAGCGGAACAATTATACATGAATATACAACGCGTATGGAGACACAGGAAAAAGTATTTTTTTTAGTTCAAGTTTAAAAATGTTTATTTAACATATAATTTAATTTAATTTGAATTATATTTTACAATGTAATGAATGCCATATGTAGAACAGTCTTCTAGAGGCCATTGAACTAGCGATAGGAACATATTATGTATGAGCTTGTCAATATTCTATCTCCAGTAAGGAAAACTAGATAGATAGTTTATTGGGAACAGCCGTTAATCTGTCAAGTGTGGTGCAAGTTTAGTATGATATATGTTGTATGTATGGAACTAACATGCTTAACTACATAGGCTCATAATCTATACTAATATTATAAATGTGAAATTTTGTGAGTATGGATGTATGTTTGTTACTCTTTCACGCCAGAACGGGTGAACGGATCTGGATGAAATTTGGCACAGAGATAGATTATAGTCTGGAATAACACATAGGCTTTTAATTCCGGAAAAATATACGGTTCCCGAGGGATAGATTTGTTTTTGTTTTTCTAGAGACAAACCCGAGCGAAGCGAGGGTGAGCCAGTTATTAAATAATATTAGATATTTTTTAGCTTCAAAATACCAGTTGGGATTTTCAGAAAATGTAAAAGAGCTACTCAAAGATTATTTTCTTCCAAAGTAAAATGAAAAATTAGGTCAGTAAAAAAGCAACTTTCATTTAAATTAAAATATTAATCGTGTCGTCGACCGAAAATGGGTTTCGTTAGCATCCCTTAAATGAAGCCTGTGTAATGAGGTGTAAAACAGCGTTGTTTAGTGAACTAGTTACCGAGTTCATATTCAGAGCTTTATACCAGTATTTGTTTAAAACTTTTGATATATTACACTGTGTATATTGTTGAGAATTTCAACTTTACTTTTTTTTTATTCTCGGCGTTTTGTATGCTTTACATCAATCATAGCCACGGGAGAGACTAAGGTATTAGACATATACATATTGCGTCTATCTACAATATTATAGAGTAACTAGCGACTCACCCTCGCTAACTTGCTTCCCCATACAAACTTTCATACACATTATCACCCCCTTAAGGGATGATTTCCGGGATAAAATCTATTTCACTCACTCACTTTTCATATCATGAGCTTTAAAAAAAAACTTCTTTTACTAAAAAAAAATCTTGTAATTTTTTTCTATACAAAGCTTGTCCTGACAGTAACAAACACAAAAAAAAGATTTATCAAATTTGGTGCAGTCGATCGGAAATTATGCACGTACATACATTTCGGTGATTCATTTTTATTTATATAGATAAGGAAAAAGCAGAGACGGCTTCAACAAACTTTACAATTATAAAAAAAATATATACTTAAAGCTTCTATTTTTCTATTACAATGTCAAATATTTGGTAAAATATATTAAATTTGATACTGTATAAGCTATTACTTTAATTTCTTATAGTTATAAGCTTTACTATATACTGATTTAATTGGCAAAATTAATCCAAATCTGTGCAGCCGTTTCAGGGTGAAGAAGTAACAAACATACATCAAAATTTCGTAGTTGTAATAGAAGCGAGTGGGATAAAGTTAGTCAATGATTTTGTCTCAACTTGGTAAAAACACCTAGGGACTCATCTAAGTGAGATGAAATCACTTTTTAACTATATTATTTACTAGCTGAACCCGCGGCTTCGCTCGCGCTAAAACTTCTAAAAAATTCCGTTCACTCCGTTTCGACATGAAAGAAGGACAAATGAACAAACACACTTTCACATTTACAATATTTACTATCGATTATCTATACATATAATAAAATTGTAACTAAGCCGAATCTGTACATTAAATATTTTTTGGAAAGTCTAATTGAAATAGACATTATTATTGATACAGAGCCTGAATCTATAGTTTTTAGAATTTTTGTCTGTCTGTCTGTCTGTCTATCTGTCTGTCTGTCTGTTACCGCATCACGAGAAAACCACTGGACAGATTTTGATGAAATTTGGTATGATGGTAGCTGGTTATGCGGGTCAACATATAGAATACTTTTTACCTCGGGAAAATATCTCATTTCTGAGAAAAAATACAAAAACGGCAATGTAAGAATATACTAATATGTAAAGCCTAAGGATTTGGTTTTTGGTCATCTGAACGCGGGCGGAGCCGCGATCAATGCTAATTTATGAATAAAATCTTAATAACGAATTAAATCTTAATATCGTCATAATCTATTTTAAGTTTGCCCAAAATTTAATTACGTAACTTTAAAAGATAGCTTTTGTAGAAATTTGGAAAGTTCTGGATTTGTTCCTGACTTTGATGATGTCTCAAACTACAAACAAATATCTAAACAAGCGAAGTTCCTTTTGAACAAAACAACCATCAGCGGAACTGTCAAAACTATATGGAACTTTGTACGTAATTGTGCTTAACGAATTTGAAATCTAATATTAAAGCAATAAGGTCTGAATGAATTAAAAGGGAAGTTGATACCTCAATATTTCATAGAGACGTCGTATACTAAGGGTCTATGATAGCTCCAAGTCAGAATGGTCATGAAACAGGATAGTTTGGAAAAACGTTATAATAAAATATGATATCTTGCTCATAAGAAAGATATCAAGTTTTTTGAAATTAAACCCGTAAAGCCTATATAAATAAATGAAAAATATGTGAATCTTTTTATTTGATGGGCTTGTTGAAATATATACATATTGTATATAAATCTAAGTACATGACAATTCGTTTTATATAGTAAAAGGGGGCAAAAGCGTAACGTAAAAGATGTTGCGAATGCGTTGTCGGCCTTAAAGGGACTTAAAAACACTACTCTCGAAGTGCCCGGTATATAATACTAAAATTTTTCGTGATCTTTTATGCGAAAATTTACTGTATCAATAAAAAATAAGAAGGCTGTACATGTATTCTTTTCTAAGAAAACTCTAAGTTGTCTTACGATTACTAAACAACCACCCATCCAATAATGTCACTCTGATCACATATATCACCTAATTGCTCGATGAAAATCCAGCACAAATTGTTCTAATAATTATTAATTAGCCAAACAATAAATAAATGCAATATAGCTTCTATTTTCAGAAATAAACTACTTTCATGGCTCAAGCATAGCTTACACATTCGTTACTGAACAAAGCAACTTCTTCCAAGTGATTTACGCTGCACCGCATTAAGGCACAAATTGTAGAGTTGTACGGAAAGTTGAAATTGCGACCAATTTATATACAATTTTTGTCGTTCTTGGTTCTATTGTGATTCATCAAGAAATATTCTTATATTGACAGAATTCATGGACATACAACTTGACCACGCAAAACATTTACTATTCAATATGATATTTTTATATTATTTGATGCGAACAGGACTCTATCACCAGCCAACCATATCCAGCAGCCAGAATCAAATTCTATGACCACTTATTTTTCATACCCGATAGTCGGCATTACAAAAGTAAATATAAATAGTAATTCCTAAATATAAGTAATAACTCCTATTTATTCACTTAAACTCTCGAACTCAGGACGTTTGTATGTTATAAGTATGCTCAATAATGGTAAGGTACCATTAAATCTTAGTGAGCATAAAAAATGGAAAAAATGACGGACAAGTGCGAGTCGGACTCGCCCACCGAGGATTCCGTACAAATTTGTATGAAATCTGTTACTTTTTTTTATTTTTTGGAGGTTTTCCTTTATTTGTGCTGAAATAAATACCTTGTTTTTTGCCAAATTTCGTGATTCTAGGTCAACGAAAACTATTATTATACCTTTTTATTTACAATAAAGAAAATTACAAATATACTTAATATATATACAAAACAAACGTACACATAGTTATTACTGTACAAGTCATGTCCGCGTGGAATAGTGGCAAGAATGCGTTGAATGGCAACGCCGATTCTTTGGGCGAAAAATGCGCCAGCCCAATAGAGGCAATAACCTGTCACCAGTAGAGGCGATAAGATGAGGTGTTATCTCTTTTAAGAAGTGCTTAGCACTTTGATTCCATGGGCCAAGTGTTTCTACAGCAAATGGAATAAAAACATAATTTTGACTAAGGGAGACGTATTTACGTAATAAGTTACGTAGTTCAGACATCTCCGCCGCGGTTCCCACTATAGACGCCGTCTCCCTGATATGGTCACAGGACCAATGTATCAACGCATGTATCGTCCTACAACAGGGCCTGTCCCCTTTCCCAAGGAACCAGCGACAGGCCATCAGGTCTCTTACCATCATCTCGACTTATTCCAAATGACTTAATAAGAGCAGGAATGTCAATGGTGGTAGTAGCCCTTTTGATGGTATCGTTTAGGGAACCATCACGGAAAAGTCTACCTGAACTTCTTCTGCAAGAGAGTCCATGGAGTCTAAAACAGGCTAATTATTAGACCCTCATTAAATTTGTTTGTTGGTTACACTGACATAACCTATATTTTATAAGAATAAATTTAAAAAAAAATCTAACAATGGAAGTGATTTTGATGTAAGTCGATAATTTTTTTTATTTAAATAATTATTTCAACTTAGGTCCTTTGAAGTTAAAAAAATCCTATCAAAATCCCTTCTTGTTTACGAAAGATAATCACCAAATTTGAACTTGTATACTCCAAACGAAATTTTTGAAGTCTTCATCATTTTTATGCACAGTATTTCTTTTAACTTAAAGAACAAGCTATTTCTTTTAAGAATCTTTGTGTAATTGAAAAAATATTTCCAGACGAGAGCAAAGCGACTCGTTGTGCTCTGCGCGAGCTTTGTGTAACATCCTCATTAATATTTATACACTATATTTTACTTATGTTATTTTGTATTATTTTAGACGATCTTTGAAGACTAGCTAGGAAAACAAAAACAAACCTATCCCTCTGGAACCGTACATTTTTCCGGAATAAAAAGTAGTTGATGTGTTATTCCAGTCTATAATCTATCTCTGTGTCAAATTTCATTTAGATCCGTTCAGCCGTTCTGGCGTGAAAGAGTAACAAACATCCATACATACTCACAAACTTTTACATTTATAATATTAATAATATAATATGTAATACAGATATTTTGTTCATTTTTAGTGTTTTTCCTATTATTTTAAAATACTGGGACGGTTATAAAAATGATTTCTTTATTAATTTCGTAAAGTCTTATTATATTAAATGAGCAATTCTTGTATACGTATTTTCTTTCGTGTATCTCGAAAATGGCTCTAACGATTTGAATCTTTGTATTTAGATAAGGTTTTGATTTTTAAGTTTAATTATATACTTAAAAAAAAACAAGTATGTAACCGAGATTATCATGGCGTTTTTTGGAACAGAAGCTCGGTCGCCCATGTCCTGTTTAATATTTAAAAGTTAATAAAGTCTAAGTTGTATACGCATTAGGTATTTAATATATTGTAAAAAATTATGTTGTTGTATACTTCAGACATAACACTAGTTAAGTCAACAGATTTTTTTGTCAACTATTATAATTAATGTATATCTCTAAATATAAATTATATTCTAGTCCCGGTCTACATAATATGACGACATGTTTGGCTCAGTTTGTAGTGACCCTACTTGCTGTGCCAGCGGTCGCGTGTTCAAATCCCACTGGGGGCATTCATTTGTGTGATGAGCACGCTTGTACTCCAGTCATAAGTGTTTATATTTATAATATGTATATATTTAAAGTTATATATGTGTAGTGTATCAACTATCCGGTATCCATGACACAAGCCTCGCAGCTTACCACGAAACTAGATAGTGCTGCATGATAATGTCCCAACACATTTAATTAAAGCCTCCTTTAGAAATATGTAATTTTAAATTTTAAATTAATTAATTCACGATCGATTTGTATTCGGTGGGGCGATGATAGAAATACTTACTTTGCCTTAACTAAAGTCATCCTGAAAACTTTTGATCTGCTTGTATAAAGAAATTGGCACATTTTGTTTCTTTATCCATTATGTTATTCTTTAAATAATATACGTACTAGCTGAAATTTCTTCGTTACTTGTTACTCAAAGCTTCGTACACTTTCAAAAGTTTCACTGATGCTTAGTTTGCGTAAAGAAACTTTGCTTGTTTAGGGGTTTCTTTGTAGTTTGAAATATTGAGACGAGTGTTTTTGTCTTATAAATCTAGAAATAATAACGGATAATTTCGAAGTACTTTTAGTATAGTTCTTATTAAATCATAGCAACTGACCTTTATTCATGTATTTGTTGTCAATTTTTCAAAATTGTTAATAAAGTAATAAAGTTCCTTTGAAATTCGTTTCCTGCTTATGACAAACTAATATCATTTTCTTTTTAATTTTTATAATGTACTAGTGACTCGAACTCGCTTCTCTCGTGTTCGTTAATAGGTACGTTTTAACGGTTAGTATGGAATAGATAGGCTAAGTATGATGAGTTATATATCCTTTACTTGAGAAATGATTGATACTCTACACAAACTTCCACTCTCCTTTTAACCCACTCAATACGATTTTCAGGATAAAAACTATCCTATGTCCTTTCCAAAAAAAAAAATATATCGAAATCGGTGCAGCGGATTAAGCATGAAAAGATAACAGACAGACAAAATTACTTTCGCATTTGTTTATTTACTTTTCGCATATATTTAGTATGGATGTACATAACATAAATTATACATAATATGTTTACTTAATCAAAATCTCTATACCACAACAAACTAATCCATTCATAATATCATCCATCTCAAAAGCTAGGGTACAACTTGTCATCCCTTGATATATAGCGGTAGTTTATCTCTACGCAAGTCAGCTGGTGTTTTGGGGATCTTTAAACATAGTTCACAATTCTCCACTTGCTCCTGACACTTGCTAACTTACTTAAGCGATTGCTGTAAGCACCAAAGCAAATATGGCGGTTTACATATTTATTTAGTTTTCTTTTAAAGAAAAGAAGGTTGAGTTTTTATTTCTATTTCAAGAAATATAAAGAAAATATGACATTACATACTTTTGTACAAAATAATTGGGGTAATATCTGATATGTGATTATCTGCAATTATATTAAATACATGTATTTTTTTTTAATTTAGTTACCAAAGCCATATAGTTAGTCAGTGGATAAACACTACACCGTCTTTATCCTAAAATATTCAGTTATTATTTACGAATTAATTTTTATCTAGAAGACAAACATACTACATGATTCGTTAATTTTGCAAAGAGCACTTTAAAGATTCATAATTCATTATTAAACCTGATTTTGGGTGTATATTCTCAATAGGCTCTATTAAGTTCTTTATGCTGACCAAAGTTTACAATTAAAATATATATATATATATATATATATATATATATATATATATATATATATATATATATATATATATATATATATATATATATATATATATATATATATATATTAATATATATATATATATATATATATATATAACTGCTATAACTTTGTTACATTAGCGACAATATTATAAGCAATGTTATTTTGAAGTTTAAGAAGAGTTAGTCATACGAAATGTTATAATGATCTAAATCCAATCAAAATTTTTACAATCCCTATGAAAATGTATATTTAGAATAATCATTATATCAATATCCTCTTTTTTAAAAACAGTCTGATTCGCACAGACAGTTCATTAAAACAGATCCAGAACATATTGACATTCGAGTCACTTAAAAACAAAACCGGAAATGACGTAACTATAGCTATGATATTTGTATTTCCGCCGTAATTGGATGCCGGATAGACACTCAATTAGTGTGTGTGGTAGAGACTAAAGTGACAACCTCCAACTTTCATTACAGCGGAGATTGGATCGAGGAGCGATGTCATTTTTATGTTTTAGTTTTTTAGATTTGTAATTACATCATGAAAGAGTTGAGAGAAAATTTTGATTAAACTTACGTCATATAATTTTATTTTGATCTTATTTATGGTTTCAAATTTTAATAAGAAATGTGGTTCATATTTCTCATAAATCTGGAACTAAAGATGTTTACGTGGATGCCCGTCATATTATCTATACAGTGTGGAGCAAATGCATGGGGCATGGAAGAAAAGTACCTTAAATATTGAAGTTATCAAGATTTACTTCAAGGAAATATTGCATTGTTTTTTTTAGCTTACCTGAACCGGTAATCGAACCAACTAAAAATACAAAATTTCATCTAAATCGGTTTTAGTACTTTCGGAGCTTATTCGGAACACACAAAAAATCTTTCTAATATTATCTCTTTATAATATTAGAATATATTCTTAAATAACTGTATGTTATTTACATATCTTCCTTATTTGTTTATTTATATGTTTGTTCATTTATTTATCCTAATCCATTGACTAGGAGAAACAAATACACAAATATCATTATTATAAAACTACACTATGTCTGTATATTTTACTGCACTTATAATACAAAGACAGACTCTCTTATTTTAAAAAAAGAATTAGGCCATATGATGATTTCATTTTAAGCTATATTTAATCACAGTATTTTAGAAAAAAATTAGAAAAAGTGCTCGATGTGTTTATCCATAACTTAATCTATTGATACGCTAATATTATCACCCAAATCTTCAACTTCAACGGTATACAAGTAAAATATCTACATTTTAAAATTAAATAAATTCTAGAATAGAATTAAACTAGCAAAAATTTATTAATACCTAACTAGTATATTGAAAATCTAAGCTAGTCATAATTTACTCATGTTTCGACTGTTAGCGACCGTTAGAAATTCGTAATATTCGTGCCCTGAGGTCTGACCGCAACATGATAAATGGAGGCCTGAGACCCTGCTTTAATTATCATCAATATATTATAATACTTTAGTATATAAGTGTTTACATTAAAAGGTTTATATACATTGAGTTTTCAATATAAAGGTTTGTAAGAGTCTTAACAGAGACCAACTAGCTTAGTCCAGTGTTTATTATTTGGACAAAGAGCTTTTGATCTTAGTAAGTTTGTATTTCACCTAATTTATTATAAATATATTTTGTATGTGTGTGTCTGTATCTGTGTGTGTGTGTGCGTGTGCATGCGTGGGTGCGTGTGTGTCTGTATTCAGTTATAATTTACTGTTAAGTAAAAAATTATATTCGGTAGATACATTATATTCTATTCGGTCAAATAAACCACAAGTAACTATCGTGTCAGTGGCATTCCCGTTTCGGCCTACACGATTGCTCGATTTATCAATACAGCCTTTGGAGTCAAAGATTATGCAATTATTACATAAACTATTTTACCTAAAACTATTTGTTTTGAGTTTAGGTAATGATATGAATAATACAACTTGTTTTTAATGTAACTTAAAACAAATTATTTTTGAAACAAAATCTCCCTTAAGTTTAATACAGCGATTACCGATGTAATACCAAATTCGAAAAATACAATCTACTTTAGCAAAAAGGTTGTTCGACGTCACAGGAGACCGAAGAGCTATTATGTATATATACTTAAGGTTTTTGTTTTTTTTAGTTTAATGTAATTTATCTTATTTATAACAATAAATATCTACTTAATTACGATAACAGCTTATTTCTCAAAGAATAAATGATCTAAATTATTTTACCTATATTTATGTAAATAAGCAAAGACACAGCAGTTGAGTACGTTTCCTCCTCTGTTAATCGTTTTTCTTTTTTTTTTCTTTAATAGTTATTCACTAGCTCTAGAGTCATCAATAAAAAAAAATTGAATAAAATTAGTTTTTTTTAAATATAGATAGGTAAATTCTATTCATAATTATGTTTTCCGTAAATTTTCATTACTGATTATCACCGAATTTCGTCCTCTGGGTAAACACTAGTATATTGAAGTTCACATTGCATATCTGCAAATCAAATAATCTATGTCACACAGAGGATGGGGAGCCGACCGCCGATTTATTTCGAGCTACGGTGGTATCACTTACGTAAGATTTACCCCTACCCCGATATATTTGCACGGTTGGCTTCGGTCATCAAGTGCAGCTATTTTCAACGCAATTACACTACCATTTCGAGTTTTTATAGCCATTTTATATATAAGAAATGTTAGGTCTATTTGCGTGAGAATTTATTGTTGTAAGACATCGTCTATGCGTCATTTTTAGAATATAAACGCTGGACAGTATTATTATAATATAAATATGTTGAGATATTAACACACAGCACCATCTAGTTTCATGGTAAGCTACGAGGCCTGTGTTATGAATACCAGACATTTGATACACTACACATTATAACTTTAAATACATAAATATTATAAATATAAACACCCATAACTGCAGTACAAACATTCTTGCTCATCACACAAATGAATGCCCCCAGTAGGACTCGAACCCGCGACAGCTGGCATAACAAGTAGGATCACTACAAACTGAGCCAAACGTGTTGTCAATTCAAATTCGTATTGAGTATAATCAAGGCTATTAATTAAATATAGTGATTTAATATTTATCTAATATTAGCTGCCTTCTTAACTTGTTCTTACTTAACTGTATTCTTTGTTTACTTTATACAAATTAGTCGTTTTATTTTGATGTAAATAGAAGCCAAGTTCTGTGCACGTGACACTTGGAGCAGTAGACATCACTGATAAAACATGCGGGAAGTTCATTAAATCATAACTTTAAACAATATTCAAAGTTCTTTTTTTATATAGAATTTACATTTTTTATATTGATAACAGCAATCATGATAAAACGCAATCTTTGGTTTATTAATTACCTATATAATAATTATCTACCTATTAATAATAATTTCTCAGAGATGAGATATTTTCCAGCAGTAAAACGTATTCTTTAAGTTGATCCGGGTAACCAGATATCATCATGATAAAAATCATCAAAATCTGTCCAGTTTTCTCGTGTTGCGTTCCTAGACAGACAGACAGACAGACAGACAAACAAAAATTCTAAAAACTATAGATTCAGTCTCTGTATCTATAATGATGATTATTTCGATAAGTTAATTACAGTTTTGACTCAGCAGTTAGAATTTTATTATGATTATGTATAGATTACACTACGCTACTTACGTAAATGCGTGAATTTGTAAGTGGCTATATACGAGTACCTTATTCCCTACGTTCCGACGAGGTTGCACTAGCTGTGATTAGTTTATTAAATTAAATATTCTCCATTAGTGACTAAGCATTGATTTTATTCAATCCATTCTGAACTCAATCTATAAATAAAGCAGAACTAAAAATAAACTGAGAATAGATTATAGATTTAAATCTAATTTATCTTCGGAACAATAATACGTAAATATTTTATAATGGAATCGAAACAAAGGGAAACAGTCAATAACAGCAAGTTTAAAAGACAACATAAATGATCTGTGAAATTGGAAGACAGAAGTCGAGAACGACTATAATGGAAATACTTGAATCAGTGTTCGTGTTCAAAGCGTGAACAAGTTGAAAAGTATTATATTATTTGTTTTTAGCTACGGTTCATCCTTTCTGGGCTAATAAAGGCACCGTTAATGATTATTGGTAAACTAACGACTTTGCCTCACTTCACTTGGGTGCGTCCCAAGGTGCTTAACTGAATTCTATTCTACAAACTTTCTCATTTATAATACGACTAGAAAAAACAAAAATAGGTCTATCCTACGGAAACCGTAGATGTTTCCGGGATAAAATGTAGCCTATTTGTTATTTTGATGTATGAACTATATTATTGTAAAGTTTCATTAAAATCCAATCAGTAGTTTTTGTGTCCTAAGTTACTATAGTTTTTCAACTATCCCACGAGAACTCCATCATTTTCCAGTATGAAAAGTATATAAAATGTTGACCGGGGATATAAGGTACCATCTTGCAAAATTTCATTTAAATCGGTTCTATAGTTTTGGAGATTAGCCCGTACAAGCAGACAAATAGACAGAGAAACAAAAATATTAAAAAAATCTGGATTTATTCTATTTCTCTTCTTGCATCCCCCTCGGTTTTTAGCATATTTTTTTTATGTACAGTCATTCGACCTCTACAGTTTTATTATATGTATAGATTTTCTACATAAGTTTCATTGTTCAAATTATAATTTAGGGTAAAGTTATTAAATCATAATCTACGGTACTTATTCTAATAATAATAATAATTTTGCACCGTTTAACGTCCCACTGCCGGGCAAATGTGGATGTGTGTTTATTCGTTTTTAACCGACTTCCAATTCCGAAAAGGAGGAGGTTCTCAATTCGTCCGTATCTATTTTTTTTTATGTATGTTCACCGATTACTCGAAGACGCCTGAACCGATTTGGAAAATATTTTTTTGTTTCAAAGGGTATACTTCCCAGGTGGTCCCATATAAATTTATCGAAATCGGTCGAGCAGTTTTTAAAAAAATCGACAATAAATATTTTTTTAAATAATTTGTTTAATCGAATATGTTATTAAAAAACTTTCTTCTTACAAATTACCTGCTTATTACGTCTACACTAAAAATGGAAAAATAAAAACTTTTTAACAAAAAAAGTCAGTGCCAGCCTATGCAAAGCAAATCTAATATATTTCGATACGTAAAATATATATTTATCTATTAGATATTCATACCTTAACTGTCGTGGGCTGGCACCGACTTCGAAAATATTTAATTAGATATCTATTTTAAATAAAAACCCCCGTTTAGTTATTATTTACATTTTAGTGCCTGGAAGTAGGTTTTTTTTAAGTTTTTATAAAAAGTACATTATCGTAGGTAAACCCTAAATTTAACTCTAAAATAATTTCAACTCGTTAGAAAATTTAATAAATTCACCCTTTAACTGGAGTCTAGAAAGAACTATGACAATATATATAGCGTCCTTTTTTAGATTCGTATTTTAATATTCATGATGTAAGATCTTAAAGATATCTTATAAGTATAGTACAGTCAGTTACAAACGCTCGCATAAGCTGGGTATACGAGTAAAGGACCATTTCAAACAAGGTTTTTGTACCCTATACTCGGGTTTATCAAGTTGTGGTCCCAAATTTAGCGGATGAATTTTAGAAATGAAATAGAATGTAATAAAAAATTATCATACTTTATTTTCGTCCTTAAAACCACGCATCAATAAAAAGTTTAATATTAAGGCTTTTATTACCTATATATATTATTCAATACATTTTATACTATACTTTAATTCACATTTTCTCCACCGTAAAAAAAAAAAAAAGAAAATCCATTGACAATGGATTTTCTTTTTTTTTTAGTATTTTATATTATATTTGTATTATATTTGTTGTTTAGTAGCTAATTGTTGAGCTTTAGCGTAATCAATAAAAAAAGTAAACAGTTATTTTTTTATACATATGTAAATACAAAAATATTCAGTATTATTATTTAAAATTTACAATAATGATATAATTTCAACCATTGCGCGAACAGTAAGTCCATATAAGTACATACGTCATATCGCTTATACTGGGACCACGTTATAAGTACAGATTACAGAATACTTTGTGGCTTCAACCGGACAGAATCACCCAAGTCCCCTTTGATAGGGAAATCAGATGCGTTTTATATATTTGAAAATATTTATTGAATACATAAAATTTCTAATATAAACTTGAAATATTTAATCATACACTTACTACGTTGTTACAATTTCTTAAAATGGTAATTGTTAAATTAAATATGTATCTTTTTTAATCAGTTAATGACGGTCAGACATTCGTATCTCCTCTACGCTACGTGACGTTTGCGTAGTGATATGTGGTCAACTGGCATGTTTTGAAGCCATTATCAAGAGAATTGAATTGGACGCCTAGTATGCAGAATATATATGTATGTTTTTTTTTTTTTGTTTTTTTCTTTTCGATAGCGGCTTTATCATACGTGGTAATCGAACACACGACATTCAATGCATAGACTTAACATTTTGATTTGATTAGATGGAAAATATCACGTTTTAAATTAAGTTATCACGTAAAATAAGGTTCTTTCTAAATACATGGAGTATGATATAGTGTTAACATTGGAAGCTTCAAGACTTAATTGTATGATTTAAAAATTGAACCCATAGCCATTACTCTACACAAAATTATACTGCCATTGCACCATAACGAAAATAATTCCAACTAACAATTTTATTTTAAGCCAAGTAAGCAAATCCTATCAATTTAATGTACCTAAATTATTTTCCGCTGAATTTAATAAAGCTTCGAATTCCCCCACGACTATTCCCGACTCAGCGTCCGGAACGCGAGCTTTTAATTTTTCTTCCCCTTTGGAATTTTATGAAATGCGATTCATCGTCGTCTTCATTATTGATTTTTTAAGGCGACACCTGCACAGGTCATTTCATTTCCTAGGTGCTGAAGTTGGATAAAGTGAATATTATAAAATTAATCGGTCTACTATAATAAATGCGGAAGTTGTATTTGTATGTTTGTTACGTCTTAACGCTGAAACGACTGAAATTATTAAATTTCATCGCGAAATTTCTAAATTTCATATTTTTGTACTAGCACAAATAGGTTTAACCTGGAGTAATACATAGGCTATTAGGCACTTAGAGTCGAATCCGAGCGAAGCGAGTGTGGTCGCTATTACGGATGTAATACTAAAAATTAGTAGCGATTTACTATTGTAAAATAAGACACGGATTCGATTTAATACTTCAAGTAATGTTTAAACTGACTGGCAAACTAAAACTTAAATACTTGTTTATAAAGTGCTGTTTATTGTACAATAAGCTGTTGATATATATAAATAAATAAAAAATAAAAAAAAATTAATGAAAAAAAAAAAAACAGCATGTCACTTTGCCTGTTAAATATCTGTTTGACGACGTTTTCAACAGCCCTATAGCTCGATTATTACTCAGTACATTTTCATCTATACTTATTACTTATATTATTAGTGACATTAAGTAACTCATAATTAGTGATAACCTATAAAATTCCTCAATAAATAAGCTATAAGATGCAAAATGATTTTTTTTTCATATACGACCAGTAGATCCAGATATAAGCGCGTTCAAACAAACTCTCCAGCTTAATATACATATTAGTATAGACTTAAGAACTTTAACTGTAGATATAACACTATTATTGGGGCCAAGTTGCTACTTGTTAATTACCGTTTCTAAGAATCAAATCTCTATATTACATACCAGCAAAGGGAAACTCGAGACTGACTCGCCATATTCCCACCTAAACTGCTTAGAATAGAAAATTGAAATTTTGTGAGGGTGGTTTTGTATTGTAGGCATCTTATACGACGGGATTTAACTAAATCTCAAAACACAACTGGTACATGAGTTAGGGAGTTGGGGTTTGTTTAATTTTATATATATATATATATATATATATATATATATATATATATATATATATATATATATATATATATATATATAGAAATTGTTAAATATATGACGATTAATATTACGAAGGATATAAGGATGTTTGTTAAAGGGTTAGGGAGGCTTGTTAGAATTTATTTAAAAAAAAAAATAGTTTTTTGTATGTATTCACCTCTTTTTAACGCCATACAACTGGGCACGGGCCTCTTTTCAACTTTACAATTTCACAGTCCACTACGCTGGCCAAGTGCGGTTTGGCGTACAAACACATGTCTTTCCAAACCTTGCTAGGTTCTCTCATACATGCAGGTTTCCTCACGATATTCCTTCACAGTAAGACAATGGGTAATCATGTTGGAAATGATTTGTACATGAAAATATCCTACGAAGTTCTTATATATACGAGTACGCTAGGATTATTAAAGTTTTATTTATTTAGTGGTGTATCAAAATAGCTATCAAGTCAATATCACATATAATATTTATAGAAGAAAGCAACTTGTCGTACACGCACATGAATCTAAATATAATTGGAAAGTAAACAATGCCAAGTTGAGCGTCGTTCCATCAGTGGCGTGCAAACATTTGTTTATTTGTGGTGCAAAGAAAAAAATATGGCTTAAACAGATTTTCAATAGATAGATAAAGTAACATCTTCTAGAGAATAGTATAATGTAGTGACTCTACATCTAAATCTAAACGCAAGTTCAGTCAGATTATACTTTCTTAGATTTACGCGAATATTTCATTACGCGAATCGAACGCGAATCTTTACGCGAATATTTAAATTTTCATTTTCATGATTGCTGTAAAGCATTCGAAACGCCGGGAACCAAAAATCAAAATAAATCCGCCAAATAATCCGAAAAGATAGTTTTATTTAAAATCTCAATCAGATTTTTAGATATGCTATTTAAACCCAAAAATTCAACCTATATCAGGTTGTCAACGCTTCATTCCTTAGAGGAAGTTGATAATTCATCGTTAGTATAATACTTTCTTATACAAACGCGAATATTTGACATTTTAAATAAAACTATCTTCTCGTGGATTTATTTTGATTATTGGTTCCCGGTATTCCAAATGATTTACAGAAAACATAGCTATCGAAGAGACTAAGGTTTCTTAACATGTCTCAAAGGATAGTTTTTACACAACAAGTACTCACTTATACAATGGCTTTTAAATAAAAAAAGTTATAATACAAGGTATATACAATATTTGTTAATTTTAATTTTAAAGCATACTTAAAATACGAAAAAATAGTTTTATAAAAAAAAACCGATAAGATATATTTTTTTTTACATAATTGTATATATGTTCTTATATGTACTAAGATATTATAAATTCGAATTGCATTGGTTATTTTTTAAAATGAAAACTAACAATTGTACAGACAATATTATTATATGCTAAATAACATATAATTAGTTAAACAAGATATAATTTGTAACTTTTCATCTTGTACCATACAACTAGGCATAATATTCAGGGCTTCATAAAAACTTGGAAGGATTTTAGCGACACGCCAACAAAATGAGAGAACTTGCCGCATTATTTTTACTTACGTCGCAACTTTTATTCGGAATAGCGTAGCGTCATAATCACTTACCTGTCACATCAACGTTTTTACGTTGGGTTTTAAGGAAATTGTATGTCAAGGTAGAGTTTATTATGCGAATTACTGTCAAGGAAAATAATAAAAGTTTAAATAAACCTTAACCGCTACGGTTTTCTACCTTCGCGTTGTTGCAGTGGGAACCTATGACTACAGCTAGTGTCTAGCTTATTTAATATATGGGCTTACATGAAAAATATGAATAATTTTTTGAATTTAGAATATGCAATTGATAATATACTGCCACAGCAAAATCTAAGTGGTAGTAGACTACATAAAAAAATCCATGAAAGAGTGCCTTTTCAGTCATTACGTTTGGTACTATCGGCAGTACAAAAATAATAAACATTCTTATTTTTATCACAGGTTCGATCTCCGGCTGGAAAAATCGATTTCCGAAAAAATATATTAATGTAGGTATAATTTTTTTGAACCATGACTACTTTTAACGTCCATTTAAGAAATTCTGCATAATATAACCTTGTTCCGTTTTCATTTGTCCTTTTTTTAACATCCCACTGTTAGGTATGGGATTTCGTTCAATATGAGAGGGATCAAGTTATAGTCCACCACACAAGTCAAGTGCGGACTTTTACTGTCTTACGAAAATTTGCCAAGTTCTCTTGCTAAGTTTCTTCACCATATTTTGTTTCGCCATAAAAAAAGTAAGTAATAAATATGTTGAAAGTGATTTTAGCTTGAATTTCAAAGCTAAATTTTCTAAACTCGCTTAACATATACAGTATTTAATCTTAAAGATACAAACTATTTAAACAGCCGCCCTTTTAATGACGCTATGTCTGGTGCAAAGGATTTAATGAAGGTAACAATTGTTGTAATCAAAACTTTCGCTATGAAAACCCTTGTGTAAACTATACGTCATTTCGAGACCGGCACCCATTAAAATTCGCTTACGGTCTTATCTAGGCTTTGCCGGAGAGTCATGTAGCAACTTATGTTATACAACCCAAACATCCGCTTTGCTTTAATGGATTTTTGGAGTGTATAAAAATAAATGTACCAGATTATATCCTATTTACTTAGTGGCATCGTGTATGATTTCAGCTGGTCACGTGGTCACTACTTCTGGCGATAATTTAAGAAAAACACCCTTCGGTATGTTTTTGTAACAGTGATCATTCTTCTACGGGTTGGCGGATTTCATGTCTCTTGAAAACTATTTAGTTCTCGGGTACAGGTTTTCCTCGCAATCACGTAAATATGTTGAGAACTCAATGTAAACTCTAATTAATTATTATTAAAGTTCGATAAAACCAACAAACTATAGGCACAAATAGACACACATTCATTTAATACTTTTCTGTTTTTGATTAAGATTTTTTATTAACCTTTTCTTTATAAATTAGATTTTGGTAAAAAGTAACAAAGTGTGACATTAAAAAGGCGTACAATTATACGCACGATTTATATTTCTAGTTAAATCGTATAGATTGAAATAATCTAATATTGCTGCAACGGCCATAAAACGTTACAAAAGATATAAAAAAATTATATATAATAACACAATGCTTTAAATGCTATTGTATAATATGATGTTTACAAATAGATACTTAAATTTTATTTATGTTTACTAATTTTATGAAAATGAAGTATGTTTGCTTGAACATTAATTTAACTACCAGTCTGATATCAAAAGTTCTTTATGCTATGGCCATTTTATATAAACAAATTCCCCGACTATATCGAGTATATATGACCATCTGAATGAATATGAACATATAGTATGTATATATAAATATTTACATAGGCCCAAAGCCAAAGCTAAGCTGTCATTATGATAATACTTCATAAACTATGTATTTACATTGTACCAAATACACTCTCTCCACATAAAGCGAATTAATAGTATAAACAGACAGTAATCCCTACCAAAAGACATCACGAACGCCTCAAATGTAGCGACATGTAATCTTAGGATTTATCTAGATGCGTAGAGGTGCTCAATTTTAAAGTAAGTAGCACCGTAATTAATTGTCTTGCTATTTTATTTTTAACTAGCGATTCCCCCGATTGATTTCCCATACAAATTTCCATTCCCATTTTCACCCCCTTAAAGGATGGTTTCTGGAATAAAAAATATCCTATGTCCTTTCCAGGGTCTCAAACTATCTTCTTACCAAATTTCATCTAAATCAGTCTAGTAGTTTTTGAGTTTATTCGTTACAAACATACAAAAATACAAATATTTCGTCTTTATAATAGTAGTGTAGATAGCTTATTGTTTTGATTATGGGTCCCTAATGCTAGATTGTGTGTTTATCTATGTGTAAAGTAAAGTTTATGTAAAATTGTAAAATACATATACATATATATTGTTTACATCTATGTATCAGGTTATATATTTATTTACGTATGTCGTTATTGCTATTTATGTAAATAAAAAAATGTAATTTATAGTATGTATATATCTTTTTAAGTGTTTTATAGACCTTGTATTTAAATTTTTTTGCTCCAACTATTATCCATACAACCCTACGAGTTTCTTTCTGATATAGGTACCTGGGAGTGATCACTTTAAGTAATAAGGCCGCCTTTACACTGAAATAGGATCTGTAAATGTTTGTAGTCTATTTAAATTGTATTATTTTGTGTATTTATTTAATCCTAAAGGATAACATAAGTATATAAATTTCATCTAAATATAAATGAAGGAGTAACAAACATACACATATACGAAGTCTGATAGTGGCAGAAGTATTGTAGGTCAGATAAAAAATCTGAGCACTTTTTGTCGAACGTGTACAAAAAATAGGTTGGTATTAAAAAAAATAGTAAATAATAATTAAAGATACTTCAGGTTTAATAACCGAAGGCATACGTATTTGGCATTTTATTCTCTCTGGCGACCTCATAAGTAGTATAGCGTAAAGGTCAAGGGGTATATTTATTTTCCCATAACCACACCACGAAATACAAACACACAAAATATCCTACATTACTTTATTTTCTCACACCACACTAAGTAAAGCTCTAGCACAGTCAACAAACCAAACGGGAATCGAACTCGCAGTCTAGCAAAGTGGGTAGTTCTAATACCAAATATATCCAAAGTATCGCGGACCGCAGTTTGAAACCCCATGCAATATAACATGAACGCTAATGGAATACTATGATTTATGCATTATTTGATAATTATGTATGAACACGGGTATCTGTGATTGTGCTGTGAGTTACATAAATATTGCAACAATTTACGGTTATAAGAAATCTAAATTCCATATTCCTTATAATATAATATCATTGCTACGCGTAATCTAAACTAATATTATAAAGAGCTACAGTTTGTGAATTGTGAGTTTGTGAGTTTGTTAGCTTGTAGGGGCATTAGTTTTCTAATGACAAGTGGATCTACAGAACCGATTTAGATGGAATTTGGTAAGACGATAGTTTGAGACCCGGGGAAGGACATAGGATACTTTTATCCCGGAAATCATCCCTTAAGGGGGTGAAAATGGAGATGAAAGTTCGTATGGGGAATTAACCCAGTGACGAACCCGAGCGAAGCGAGGGTGAGTCGCTAGTATATATATATATATATATATATATATATATATATATATATATATATATATATATATAATTCCCTTTGCTTAGACGCTTAGGCGTTCGTGTCCTTAGATAGCATTTTCCACAAATAATCTCAACAAAAATCCTTGATATAGAGAACAATAATTATTTTTTAACAAAAAAGGGCCAACAATTACAAAATGTTTTATTTTTCATGGGAACATGTTTGAGGTAAATCATTTAAAAAATGAATTATAAAAAACGATAAATAATGGGTATCTCCTCCTCAATTGATTGCTAAACATAAGAATACGATAAACCAACAAACACATTTGAATTTATAATTAAATTATTATCATATTAAGTAAGAAAGCAGTAGCTTAGTTACCCACTTGATTATCTCCGAGATTTTCATGTCAGAACTATTTACCACATAATGAATGAAAAATTAAATTAAAATGAGATTATTAATTTATACATATAATAAAATTGTAAGTGATCGCTGTATGTACCTATTAACGCGATAGAACCCAAAACAATGATTTGTAGAATTTTTGTCTTTTTGTCTGTGCGTTTGTGCGCGCTAACCTCAGAAACGACTTAACTGATTTACATGCGGTTTTCATTTATATATTGTGGTAAGCTTCACTTAATATTTAGTACTTGTTTTATTTCAATCGGTTTATAAATAAAAAAGTTATGTTAATTTAAAGTTTCACGTAGGGACGAACCCAAGCGAAGCGAGGGTGAGTCGCTAGTAATTATTGCGTCTAAACTGAGAAAACCTAATTAGTTCTTGAAAGACATGACATTTGACGACACGTTTGGCTCAGTTTGTAGTGACCCTACTTGCTGTGCTAGCGGTCGCAGGTTCGAGTCCCGCTGGGGGCATTTATTTGTGTGATGAGCACGAATGTTTGTACTCCAGTCATGGGTGTTTATATTTATAATATGTATGTACTGAAAGTTATATATGTTTAGTGTATCAACTACCTGGTATCCATAACACAAGCCTAGTGGTTTTCCATGGAAGTAGATGGTGCGGTGTGTTAATGTCCCAACATATTTATTTATTTATGAAGTCCGCCAACTCCCATTTGGCCAGTATAGTGGACTATGTCCGACTCCTAATACCAAAACTCATGCACTGTCTATACGTTAAATTTCAATATTTTAATAGTCATACTTGAATAAACAGACTTTAAAGTAAAGCTGAAAATGAAATTCAATTTTTTGTTCAATTCCTACGGGAACCCTTTGAGTGAGAAACCTTAAAAATCATTGAAATCCAAACAGCGAGAAACAATGAGAGCTTTGTGATATTTCCAATAGAAACCAACACACCATTTAAAAATCAGGTTTACATTTTTTATTCGTTTTACAATTATTTCTTTACATAGTCTGAAGTAAATATTATTTATCTTATGATCGCAATTGAAAGTTGCATCGTATACATTGCTGGTTTCTTACCCCAGATATTTTGTATAATAGAAGTAAAATCGCAATGTACAACAAGTTTATTATATTTTACGTATATCTAATATAGTAAGATTGTCTTGTAGTAAACATCATGCGTGAATAGAGGCGGGGTGTATTTTTTGCGTCCTTTTCTACATAAATCGTTGCAGAGTTTTCCGCTCGACGCTTTACTGCGAAAAGGGAACGAAAGTACGGCTTTTTAAGAATTATTAACGTCTTGGTTGCTCGAGTGTAAACATTTTTACTTCCTAAGACGAATGTACTTATGTTATGGAGTGGCAAAATATGCATGGATTATTTGCTATATTGAAAGCTTTTTAAAAAGTTTACCGAGAAATTCGTTGTATTACTGTAGGGATCAAGTTAAAATAATCACGATTGTAGATAGTGGTATTACAGCTCTATCCCCTAAGTGTTTTTTTTAAATGAAAACCATTACCATTAAGCCGATTTCTCGGAAGTAGCTTCGTTTTGACGAGATGCCTAATATTTTCTCTACGAAAATTATCGATAGTTATAGCTAATAGATCAAATCAAAATTAAATCAGAATATACTTTTTTGAAGTAGACTTTTACAAGCACTTTTTGCACTGACTCAAGTCAATTTTACATTTTAAATTTAAATTAAATGTCAGTATATTCAGTCTGTGAGGTATCTACCACTGGTTCGGAAGGCAGTTCTGCTGAGAAGAGCCGACAGAAACTCAACAGTTGCTCTTTTAAAATAATATTAATTATTTACAATATTATAATACTGTACTGTAATAAAGGGTACAGATGTATAAAATGTCGAATGAATTGAACTAGGAAATCGTGAATTCCATTGAAAAATTAATGTGGCTTAAATTAGAAGCCATTAGAAGCCAAAATAATAATTTTTAGATTTTTTGTCTGTTTGTTTGTTTGTCTATGCGTTTGTGCGCGCTAATCTCAGAAACGGCTTAACCGATTTGAGTTTAGTTTTCTCTAATGTAGTTTGTAGCTTCACTTAACATTTAGTCTCTGTTTTATTCAATCGGTTCATAAATAAAAAGTTATACTAGTTTATAGTATCACCAACGAAGCGAGGGTGAATCGCTAGTACATTATTATTATCATTTAGAGAATCCCAAAAATCTAGAAAAATAGATATTTTTCGTTAAAATAAACGTTGTTTTTGTTTGTCCCTAAATCAGTCAATTTAAATGTCTTTACAGACTACATATATTTATCGACTAGCATTGCCCGCGGCTCCGCCCGCGTTCAGATGACCAAAAACCAAGTTCTTAGGTTTTACATATTAGTATACTCTTACATTGCAGTTTTTGTATTTTTTCTCAGAATTGAGATATTTTCCCGCGGTAAAAAGTATCCTATATGTTGATCCGGATAACCAGCTATCATCATACCAAATTTCATCAAAATCTGTTCAGTGGTTTTCTCGTGATGCGGTAACAGACGGACAGACGGACGGACGGACAGACAGACAGATAAAAATTCTAAAAACTATAGATTCGGACTCTGTATCCATAATAATGTCTATTTCAATTAGATTTTCCAAAAAGTATTTAATGTACAGGTTCGACTTAGTTACAATTTTATTATATGTATTAGAAGACCGCTTAATCGATAAAGTTTATCCATTAACTAATATTAATATTCGAATGCCTCTCATGTAGAGTAAAGCCAGGTCACGCGGTTAGCATAATCACGAGCTTAAAATGAAGGTGTCAAGTACACTTTGCATTTATTAGTGGTGATATCTAGAACGGCTTTATTACCTTATATAGTATAATACGGTAACGCTCTATGGCTCTGCCCGCTTTATCAAGCCGAAAATCATTAATGTAGAAAAATCTAACACAGTCTTCCCAAACAGTATTGCAGGTTTATTTAAAACAATATCTTTTTGGACGATTTTGGATGTTACAACTAATTTTATTTAAAATTTTATACAAATGTGAAAATTCTAGTTCCTCTGTAATAAGAAGAGCAGGTAGTACATATTATATGACCTCAAAGAGATTAAGCTGATGAAGGTTTTATGGTTTTTGAGTGGAACTTTACACCAAAACTCTGTTAGCCTGACTCAGGCGACGGACTTAAGATACATGATCCTTAGCTTTCGATTTTCTACCGTATTATTTAGTCAGTTAGTCTGTATAGAATGTCATCTTTCATATATGAATAGCAACTAACCTCGCACCGCTCGGGTTCATCCCTGGTCACGTATTAACGTTTAGAATGGATTTCTCAGAGATGAGATATATTCCCGCAGTCAAATATATCCTAAATGTTGTCCCGGATAACCAGCTATCTTTATTACAAATTTCATCAAAATCTGTCCAGTGGTTTTCTCTTAATGCGTTCCCAGTCAGATAGAAAGACGAAAACCATAATTTCTCTATTTTTTAAAATTTAGATTTTTTTGTTTAGTAGCTATTGACCACAAGGGAACATTAATTTTTATAAAGACTTATTCACCTGTACCCTGTAGAGCTGACTACGGTTCCATTAGGACATAGCAATAGAGTAAATTACTGGAAATGTTATCCAAACCACTAGCCATATATCAAACATTTGGAAACAAATCAAGCCGCACTAAATATATTTTGGTTTGACGTTAAATAACAAACCTTTTACATACAAAATTCGCATCTACATACATTTCTTGGAACATTTCCTAAAGCGATGTGATAATTTACATTTATAAATCTACCATACTTAGCTTGTGACTTGCTCTTATTTCATACAGTTCAGTACTTGTCGTACTATTCCATAAGATCTTTTACACAATTCGACAGCGGAATTCGTGAACATACTTCATGCTTGTATAATGGATAATTGACGATTTAGACATCGTATTACATAACAGTTATTTTCGAAGTCGGTGCCAGCTGACAATGTTTTAAGATATGAATATCTAATAGCTAAATATGTATTTTACGTATCGAAATATATTAGATTTGCTTTGCATCGGCTGGCACCGACTTCGAAAATATCTGATTAAGTATCTATTCTAAATGAAAACCCCCGTTTAGTTATTTTTTTTCATTTTAGTGCCTGGAAGTCGGTTTTTTTATTTTAAGTTTTTATTAAAAAATGGCACTACAGTTCAGCTTTTTCACGCGTCATCCTCTTCATCCACCATGTCCACCTCTGACCGCTTATACTCGCATTTGAAAGAAGTCCTATACCTATAATCACACCATTGTTTATGTAAAGTACGGGTTTCTGTATTCAAAAACCAGGTGTTATAGGCTTATTTTTATTATACCTTATTTTTTTACAATGAGTTTTGTCCGTTATTTTGAACAATTCAACAAAATAGATGTTGAAAGTTAATTATGTTTCGTTTTTAAAATATAGGTAAACAAAAAATAATAAACGCGTGAATACGTTAGTGGCTATATACTTTATTCCCGACGTTTCGACTGGGTTACACCAGCCGTGGTCACGGGCAGACTTTAAACGCTTGTTATACAATTAGTAAACTTATAGGTATGTGATTTATACATTTTTGTCATATTATAATGTTGGATATATTGATTAAATGTTGAGTAATTAAAAAAAAATATATATTAAATTCTAGTTTTGCAATATTCAATCAAGCCTCCCAACGCACAGAGAGAGGGTCGGAGAGCACATAGTGAAATCGTCCAAATAGTTCAACGTAAAGTTAACAAATGGGACCGGCCGCGGCTTGCATTGCTCTGGCGTAATGTGGCCCAAGTTGAGATGTATTCATCTATCTTCTTATTATTTATTTCTTTTATTTATTTATGTATATATATATATATATATATATATATATATATAAAACATGTGTCATGTGTAATAATGGCTTATCTCTTTAAGAGCTCTCCACCAGAAAACCTCGATCCTGAGAACATAATAATAATAAGGTGTGGGTGTACCTAACAAACTACAAACATCGATATAAATATACAAAGATACATATGTGTATATACATACATTTATTCAATTAGTCTTTTTTAACACCGATTTATAAAGATTAGGTTACCCTATTCAGTATTCAATATGTTTTTTTGAATATTACTTTTCAACCGACTTCAAAAAGGAGGAGGTTCTCAATTCGACTGTATGTTTTTTTTTATGTTTGTTACCTCAGAACTCCGTCATTTATTAACCGATTTGGACTATTTTTGTTTTGTTTGAAAGCGTATACTTCCAGATTGGTCCCATTTAAATTTCAAAAAAAAATACCATCCCTAAGGGTGGAAAAACAACTAATAATGAATTTAACCTACTTCTAATTGTCATATTGACTTGAAACTTTGCAAGTATTTCTATTTCCGTTGATAGTACAGTGGTTCGGTGTAATTGACCTGATCTGATGGCAAGGCCAGAAGGTGGATAGGTGGAAGTCTTCAACGGCTAATAGTAGATACTTTGAGTTTGCGCTTATTTTGTTTGATTTGACAAGCCTAACACGTTAGAATCCTTACTTTGCTACTACCGTCTACACTAAAAAGAGAAAAATAAAAACTTTTTAACAAAAAAATAAAAGCCGACTTCAAACAAAAGCACTAAAAATTAAAAAATAACTGATTGGTAGTTTTCATTTACTATACATACCTAATCAAATATTTTCGAAGTCGGTGTGCTTTGCTTTGTATGGGCTGGCACCGATTTCGAAAATATTTGATTAGGTATGTATTTAATAGGTAGGCTTTAATTACTTAGCCAAAGCACACCGACTTCGAAAATATTTGATTAGGTATGTATAGTAAATGAAAACTACCTATCAGTTATTTTTTAATTTTTAGTGCTTTTGTTTGAAGTCGGTTTTTATTTTTTTGTTAAAAAGTTTTTATTTACAATATTTTTCAACCGTAAACTGATTTTTATATATTTTTTATTAAGTACGTCGTTCTTATATAATAATATAATAATTCCATATACAACTTAGTACTTACAAGAAAGAAATTTCTGTACTAAAGATAGAATATATACTATCATAGTTAATTTGCCTTCTTTTATAAATCGATTAAAACACATCTCCTTATCTTTGATTCTTAAACGTACATATAAAAATTATCAACGCTACCGCTATAGCTTGTACTTTACACTGTACCCACAGTCCACGGCTTTTCACGCACATTCAACAATTCAAGTGATTTATTTAGGCTCTAAACTAAACTGGAGCGCTACATCGTTACCGCAACGCGAAATTATGGTGCAGCTTTGTATTAAAAACTTATTATTTGGCAAAGAAAGGCCGAGCGAATGAACTATTAGGTAATTGATGTAGATTATAAATAACACTAGCAGAACCCGCGGCTTCACTCGCGCTAAAAGTACAAAAAAAACTCAAAAAAGGTAGGTTTCATACAATCTTTCATCCCCTATTTTAACCCCTTATGGGGTGAATTTCGAAAAATGCTGAAACACGTATTTATTTAATTGTATTGAAGAGCATTAATACCAAGTTTCAAGTAATTCGGATCATAAATGTTTTTTTGAGTTGTATTATAATGTGTTTTCCCGTGGGAAATAGATAATATACCGCGGTAAAAAGTAACCTATGTCGCTCTCTATCCTTTCAAGTATTTCCACACCAAAAATCACGCCAATCCGCCAAGCTGTTTTGAAATGAAAGAATGACAAACAAACACACTTTCACATTTATAATATTAGAATAGATGGATTAGTATGAATGAACAAGGTTAAACAAGGCTTCCTAATAATTAAGATTTCTTATCACAAAACGTTCTATGTAGCTAATCCTTTAAAGATAACTTAGGCTATAACAAACTGATAACAGAAGAAATTAAAAAGCCATTTAGCTTTTTAATTGATTTCTATATGTACATATAATAAAATTGTAACTGAGCCGAATCTGTACATTAAATATTTTTTGGAAAATCTTATTAAAATAGACATTATTATCAATACAGAAACCGAATCTATAGTTTTTACAATTTTTGTCTGTCTATCTGCTGTGACCGCATCACGGAAAAACCACTAGAGGGATTTTGATGGAATTTGATATGATGATAGCTGGTTATCTGAGTCAACATATAGGATAGTTTTTACTGCGGGAAAATATCTCATCTCTGAGAAATATAAACTAAACGTAAGTACGGACGAACCCGAGCGGAGCGAGGGTGAGTCGCTAGGTTCATTTTTAAAAATGTCTGCCAAACTTTATTTGAATATAGTACAATTTGAGTTTGAGCTTACATTCATACAATGTTTGTTAATTCTCTTTGTTTTGTACAACAAAACAAACTGGAAAAGGTAAATATAGTTATTTTTAGCTTATTTCGCTATAACTTGGTCGGAATGTACGTTTCAAGTGGCACGTCAAATTTTAAACACGTGTTGTGTAGGTACAATTAGAGTAAGCCTGTAAGCAAATATGGCTGACTTGGCCGCAACTTGAGAGTTGTTGAATGTTTATGACATTTCAAAATGGAATAAGATATATGTACTTTCAAATTTCAGCATATGTACATTGTACATGTACATTGTATGTAGAAATATTTTAATAATAAATACTTCGGTTTAGTCCATTTACTTACATACAAGTATGCTACTGTATTTAATAATATAAACGGTTACATTTAAATATACCAAGGTATGTCATTTATTGATCTGATGATGATTTTTTTTAAATACACTTGGTTTAGGCCCGTGATTGTTATTATCCCAAGACTAAATACCGAGGTTTAAAAACAGAACAAATAAATAATAATATTAATAACTAGCGACTCACCCTCGCTTCGCTCGTGTTCGTCCCTCTATGACATGCCCTCTAATGATAAGTATAAACAAATGCACAATATAAAGATAAAACAATGTTAACCTCATCTGAAAAGTCTGCCAGCGATAGCCACAATAGTAGTCTGTCCAATAAATTAGAGTCAATATCTAAGATCTACATATATGTATGTATGTATAACTGAACAATATTTGATATTAGCATCATATCGATTAAATTAATACTGAGAACCAATTTCACAGATATTAGTTAACAAGTATTTAGCTTGAGTGGAGTAGTTTAGTTTCGATACGATATATACTAACGGTTTACTGCCTCGATGGTCTAGTGGCTAGTATGTATCGATGCAGATCCGGAGGTTCTGGCTTCGAGTCCCGGATCAAGTTTTGTCATTTGTTTATATATTGAGATTTTCTATTAATAAATTCTCAGTAAAGTTGAGAATTTGGCGATATTAAGCTTCCACGGCTCAGATCGCACGGAAAGACGTGGTCCTGCCCCTGATTTCTCACCATTCATGTCAAATGTCCCACGAGAGTATAAGAATAGCAGGAGTAGAGAGCGCACT
Source organism: Brenthis hecate (assembly GCA_951806755.1). Lineage (NCBI taxonomy): Eukaryota > Metazoa > Arthropoda > Insecta > Lepidoptera > Nymphalidae > Brenthis > Brenthis hecate. The sequence goes on from OX638266.1 coordinate 5,960,917, forward strand.
TAGGATTGTAGGCATACTTGTGCACTATAATATCTCCTGCGCAGATGGATAATCTCAATGAGATTCCAAATCGGTCAGGACGAGGAGGCTCAGTCCGTAGTGACCCTACATACTGTGCCAACGGTCACGGATTCGAGTTCCTCTGGGGACATTCATTTGTGTAATGAGCACGAATGCTTGTACTCCAATCATGGGTGTTTATTTTATAATATGTATGTATTTAAACTTATATATATGTAGTGTACCAACTATCTGGTATCCATAACACAAGCCTCGTAGCTTACCATGGAACTAGATGGTGTTAATGTCCCAACATATTTATTTATTTAATTAGGACATCCTTTATATTTAGCTACAAATTAATAAAAAAATAGAGTAATCTATTTATTGGTTGTCGACTGGAACGACTTGATCAATAACAGAAAATCATAAACACTCGTATGTCCAAACAATTATAGAAGATAATTAATGCACAAATAAACTTCTCTACTGCTTCATTGCTTACGTAAAAGTGAATTACATGTAAGAATAAATGCAAATTCCCACCATAAAGCTTTTTGAAAGACTAAAGAACTAAATAAATTCAATTAAAACCCTGATTAAGCCGTGAAAGAAATTGTTTTTGCACAACGTACATAGCCAATTTAAATTGACCTCCCCAGTTCTGTACAAACGTGAATCTCTAAGTGATATGTGACCATTTCCCAGAGTTCAAGCGCAATTGCTATCGTATTTAAACCTCGGAATACAAACGATGCCACTTAAAAGTTTGATGCATTCGGAATATATTCCATTAGCGTTTTAAAGTCTCATTTTAAACAGATGGTTGGTAAAAAAGTCTGCGATTGGTAATCGATATTACCTTTCAATAAACTTACAGCTACTGTAGTTTTATACTATTTTCTTTTATTGACTGATTTCTCAGAGATTAATTAATATTTTCCCGTTGTAAAAAGTATCCAATTTGTTGACCCAGACCCAGCTATCATCATACCAAATTTCATCAAAATCTGTCCAGTGGTTTTTTCGTGACGCGGTCGCAGACAAACAGACAGATAGATAAAAATTCTAAAAACTATAGATTTGGCTTCTGTATCAATAAAAAATACTATGTTGATAAGATTTTCCGAAAAAATATTTAATGTACAGATTCGTCTTAGAATTTTATTATATGCATAGGTGAACGTCGTGTCGTATACGATATATCCCATATGTCCATATTTGACCTTGATTGGATTTATATTAGCTGTTACACCAAATAGCATAGGTTCTATTCTCTTATCGGGCATTTTATTAAATATTACATTATTTAAATTTGGATATTTTGATCCTAATTTTTTGGTCAAATAACAGTGTTTATTTGGAGAGTGTACGCTGTGGGCAACATAGTAAAGTGGACTTGGACGCTAAGTTTCAACCTACTGACAGATTTTCATGTGCTAATCTTCTTTTAAACAAGCTTAATACTAGTTAATTATCAATATAAATACATATTATAAAACTAAGTTCCCTCACTGCATCTGTCTGTCTGTCTGAACGCGATAAACTCAAAAACAACCGGACAGATTTGGATACGGTTTTCACCAATGGACAGAATTCATGAGGAAGTTTTATATGTATAATTTATTAAGATAGATAATGCCCAATGAAATGATGAGAAAGATGACAGATGAAGATAGAAAGTAGCAAGTTAAATAAACTTATTTATATCCTTAATTATAAATCTGTCACTTCGTCAGAGAAAATTCTTTAGTCCAGAGAAGAATTGATGAGAGTAAATTTAAAGCTTGTTTTTAAATTTGTAACTTTATTATTTTACATTAAAATATTAAAAACAAGTCATAAACATTTAAAACATTCTGTTTATATTTTGTAAGGCATAGGATACATTTTATCTCAATCGAAGAGCCGTTTTTAAAACAAACTATAGTACAAGTCATGAACGGTTTGCAGCAGGCTTTAAGATTACAGACGAATCGGCACACAATAGAAAATATTAATAGTTTTACTGTAACTTAAGTTAGGACTACGCAAGTTTTAACTTAATCTTCAACTTGGTGTGAAGAACACATCTGTTCCCTTATTTATTTTTACTCAGCATAAAACTTGCTACAGCGAAACGCTTTCGGCGGTGCAAGAACTTTCTGGGACTTAGAACTTTAACGCGTGTTTAAAAACGACGAACTATTCTTAGCGTATGCGTGGGTTATATGACATGATATAAGCCAGACTAAATATCAGATTAAAATTTTGGATCAATTATGATTTTCCATATATAAACTAAAAATACTTCGTTGTAAAAACTATACGTAGTTAAGTTAATATATTGGAGGAGGTTAAGATGTATATATGTACGTACGTCCATCATTGAAAAGAAAAGGCCATTAATACATCAAATAAAAATATAATTTATTCAACCTAACTTTTCGTTTTAGATTATTATTTACATATACAAACCTATATAGTTTATACCAGTGGAACGAATATAAAAAAGTGTTGAAGATTTTAAAGCTATAAATATGAATCAATTTTTATATTAATTGCAAATAATGTAAATAGAATCAAAATCCATACTAATATTATAAACTAGCATTGCCCGCGGCACTGCCCGCGTTCAGAGGACCAAAACCTAAATTCTTAATTAGATATAAGTATACAAGAACATTGCAGATTTTGTATTTTTTTCCAAAAATGACATATTTTCCCGCGATAAAAAATATCCTATATGTTGACCCGGATATCCAGCTATCGCTATACTAAATTTCATCAATCCCTCTTGTGGTTTTTCTGTGATGCGGTAACAGACAGACAGGCAAAATTCTAAAAACTATAGATTCAGCCTCTGTATCGATAATAACGTTTATTTCAATAAGATTTTCCAAAAAATATTTAATGTACAGATTCCGCTTAGTTACAATTTTATTATATGTAATATATGTGAAAGTTTGTGAGGATGGATGGATGGATGTTTGTTACTCTTTCACGCCAGAACAGCTGAATGAATCTGGATGAAATGCACAGAGATAGATTATAGTCTGGAATAGCACATAGGTTACTTTTATCTCGAAAAAATGTACGGGTCCCGTGGGAGAGATTTGTTTTTGTCTAGAGACCCGAAGCAAGGGTGAGTCGCTAGTACTATATAAATCGTTTAAGTAGGTAACGTTTCTCTATATTAGAATAAACTTGCTTAATCACTGGATGAGAAACATTTTCGAATATGAAACAAACTGTATTATTCAATAAAGAATTAAATTTTTTTTAATGTACAAAAAATAATAAATAAGAAAGTAAGTGGTTCTTTACTCATTTTTTATTATAAATAAAGAAAGAAATTAAATAATACTTTCATACCTTCTCACGAATATTGGACATCTTATAATATAAAAATGAATCGCTGAATGTGTTGGTAAGCGCAAATCTCGAGAGCAGCTGAACCGATTTCGCTAATTCTTTTTTTAAATATTCCTTGAAGTAAGAGGATGGTTCTTACGGAGAGAAAAATTTAAAAAATTGCCTGAAAAATTCTAAAAACAACACTTTTCTATACTCCCATACAAAAGATTCGTAATAATACTTAAAAGTCAATTTGAATTTTAATACCATAACATAAAGTTTAAGTGTTAGTGAAGAGGTTCCGGGAAGGCAAAACATTGATGACAATTGAGTGACGTTAGAATCGTATAAATATTAATGTCAATATTTGTCAATATTATTAACAAAAAAAATTAAAATTTATATGGCTAACGCTGGCTAATAACTATTTATTAAAAACGTACCTACCGACAAACCCGAGCGCAGCGAGGGTAAGCCGCTAGTTTTAAATAAAACTATGATATATAAATAATAAACGGAAGAGACTCTCCTGCTACCATTAATGCTGTGGTTGGTACATTCGAAATTTTGACAACAAAAAATCAAAATAAATCTGCGAAATAATCCGAAAAGATAATTATATTTAAAAGAAATCAAAACTAATTTATACAGCAAAAATCACACCATTCTACATATTTACATCTCAATAGCACAATGCGGGTGTTTGTCCATTCTTCCAGCGTATTTAGACAACAGTTTTGTTAATCTTCACAAAAAGTGAAAACAGAGCAGTCGGTAATTGAAAACACTCAAGAATGGACGCAAGAACTTTACCCATTCTCTTTTTACTTCTAACGTCAGTTGTTATTGTAAGTGGGACAAAAGGAAACTCAAAAATATACTTTACGCTTTCTGTTGAAATTTTAACTTAGATTTAGTTTTAATTACAGCCTTCTGTGTCGTTTCATTTGTCAATTTGTTTATTGTTTCATGTTTAAATTATTCTAGTTTTAAAGAAATTTGTAGGTACTTCTATTTTAATTTATCAAAATAATCACTGAATATAAAATCCATTTTGCCATAGTTATATTTTTTAATTTTTTTTTTATTTTTTCTTTGTTTTATTACTCGTATTTACCCAGAAAAATAATACAATTTACTCAAAATATATCCTATAGACCAAAAAGCGGACGGCTGGACGAATAGCATAGGCTTTCTCAAGGGTTTGAGTTCTAAATTTTTGTAAAATTTTAAAAATAACTAATCTGCTAAGCAAAATTCTTAATAAATTCTAATAAAATGCTAATTTTATTTTTATCAATAAATAGGACGCTTGGCAAAGCGAAGATGAATACTCAGACCGAGGATTACGAAGAGGCATTCACTATCATTCCAAACGAGACATGCTAGTACGGGAAAATGAACGTAAGAGACGAGTCACGACACAAAAACCAAAAGAGCTGAGGAAAAAGGTAGAGCTGTACTTTGAAAACTTCATTTGGTTATTGGAAATTTAATTTTTTTACTTATGCACATTTTTTTAATAGTTCATGATTATAATGCAGCAACTATCTTTCTAAAGTATCGTTCAAGATAGTATGGCCTTGCTTGAATTTTGTATGCTATTATCGTCTAATTCGAGCAAAATCTATTCATTTTTTGCGTTAATTATGATTATTAACACTTTTATTGAAGTAATGCATTGTACAAATACATATGGCTTCTCCGTCATTATATAAGAAAAGATTTCGATTAAGCTATCTCAAGATAAGAACTTATGATGTCCCAAAATATTGATTTCGAATGTTGATTTAGTTTTAAGTCCAAATAACTATCATGGCCTTATTAAATATTTTTACACCCTTCACTTTTTTCAGCCAACAGGCAATTTAAAACCTATACAAGCAGATGAAATGGAGGACTTCGAAGTTGTTTCCGTAGCAGTTGGTCCTCCAGTACGACCTAAATACGACAAAGTATTCAAACATTTACCAAAATCAACAAATCATGCAAATAATTATACTAATACCACCGTAGTAGTGAACATTGTTAAAGATGTGATAGCACAAATAGGAAGAGAATTTCTAACGCATCCATTAAGCGAAGACTTTATTTTTGGACAGTACGTTGGGTTATCTATAAAAAATTTAACACAAGAGCTAAAACTAAAAATTCAGCATGAAATTTTAGATTTAATAGTAAAATATCAAAAAATAAGTTTCGGAGATGGCGTCTCAACAACAACAAATACTCAATTGGAAGAGAAAACACCACTGCCGCTGTTAAAAGAAATAAAATTAGATAAAAAATTCATTAACGATACCGCAGATGAAGGGTGGCCAGATTTTAAAAATTTGGCTAAAATTGTTGGTTAGAATTAGAAAACATAGTGAAAAGATAGATTTTTTTTATTATACGTTTAGAAATTAATGCACAATTTTGCTGGTATTTAATATTATTCAGCTTATCTAAGCTACTTAGCTTTAACGTCTGTGATAAACTGGGTCACTTCTCTATTTAAGTGTTATATTAGATTAAGCTATAAAGAGGTTATATTATATTAATATTAATTTTCATTTAATATTGTTTACTAGCGGCTCACCTAGCCTGTGTGTTGTTCCATATTATAATCATTATCTATGCCAAATTTCATCTCGATACATTTACTTTGAAAAGTCATAAAACCAAGAGCAATTTCATGTGTACTTTACTTAATATTTTTAATAAAGTTTATGGTTAAATTATTTTTTGGTGTTTAATTATTTTTATTTTAACAAAAATAAACAATATGTTTTTAAATCAAAGGTTTTTATTGGCTTGACTAGAAAAACATAAAACCTCCAACTCAATCTAACCTGTATAACACGATAAACATTCTGGCACCTCTAGACAGAAGTGAAAAAAACTTTCCATCCTCCAGAATTCCTGTTATATATATATATATATATATATATATATATATATATATATATATATATATATATATATATATATATAAAATATATATATATATAAATATATATATATATATATATATATATATATATATATATATATATATATATATATATATATATATATATATATAAAGTATAAAAACTTTTTTTAGAAACAAAGTTTTATTTAAATGCGCTAAAAAAGATACAATAAATTTTTCCTTTAAAACTTTTACTATCAACTTATAACGTCATAACGCAATTTACATGATAGCTTGCCGCGAGATTTACCTGTATAGATAAACAAGTAAATTAAATAACTTCGTCTGATTGATTTTAATTTTTAAAATTTTCAAACAAGTAAATATGAGTACCTATTTAAATCTCGCGACAATCTTTTATATTATATAAATTGTGTAATGACGTTATAAGTTGATAGTAAAAGTTTTATAGGAAGCATTTAATTTATTCTTTTTTGGGCATTAAAAAAACCTTGTTGCTAAAAAAAGTTTTTATACTTTTAATTTTAAACTCGCATTCGTATTACATACTTTAGGAAGGTTATTTAAGCTTAGTCTGTCTCCTTTAGAAATCCGTCCAGTCCATATTGTAGGAATGCATTAAAAATAACTAGTCCATCATCTTGGGTGTTCCATCAGGTTGAATTTAAAATGAAGTCACACAGCTAACCATGCATTGTCACCCAAAGTAAACATGTACACAAAATTTTAGCCCAATCGGTTTAAGATATCTGCTTCAAAATTGAGTTGCAAGATTCCACTCGAACAAACATAGTTACATACATTACAAGTTAAAAGCTTGTAAAAACATATACTATTCCATGTAAAAAAAAGACGTATTCCTATCTTAGATATTAGTAATTTTTCTATGTAATCAGATTTAGTGTTTGTTTTTCTCTTCTTTCTTACCGGTCATTTAATACGAGTATATAATGTTTTCTCCATTTTACGCGACATTGGAAGTAAGTTATACCTACCCAAATTGAATTGAATTGATATTAGTAAAAATATTGAAATATGTATATGAATGTACCAAATTCATGTTTTTTTCCTATAACAGTATTCCAATGAACTCTTAACACCTAAACACACGCCCCGCCCTGTCTAATACGATCCGCTAGCTTCCATTACAAAGCAATTTCCCACCCGCAAAGGCAATTTTATTATTTTTGTTCCCTACAATGAAAGGCACTTTTAACAGCTTTTAAGTTTTTATGGAACTTTCCGGTTCTATTGATGTAATAACGAGCTAATAAATTAAGTTAGTGTAGACTTATGAGTATACAAATAAAGCTCATACATGTACATATGTATACACAGTACTATATACACAGTAAATATAAATACATACATAATAATGTCGGGACATTAACACACAGCACCATCTAGTTCAATGGTAAGCTACGAGGCTTGTATTATGGATACCATGTAGTTGATACACTACATATATATAACTTTAAATATATACATATTATAAATATAAACACCCATGCCTGAAGTACAAACATTCGTGCTCATTACACAAATGAATTCCGACAGCGGGACTCGAACCCACGACCGCCGGCACAGCAAGTAGGCACTACAAACTGAGCCAAGCGTGTCGTTAAAAGTACAGAGTAATTCTAGTGTTTTTGATTTAACTCTTTAGACATTACATTTATACCTCAGATAATATATAATACAAGTATTTATTTAAAATATTAAGATATTATAACATTTTCTTGGGTGTTTCTATTTTATACAAGTAATTCTATCAAAATATGAAAAATTGAAACCAAAAAAATTTATTTTATAGTACAATTTATTCCCAAACACAGTAACAAACTCATTTATTTTACATTAATTCATGCCTCGATTTGGAAGAATTGCAGTTAAATTACATTATATTAAAATAAAATGAATCTAAAGAGCGTTCTCTTACATTTGTAAAGACTTAAGTAATAACGGAAGTGACGGTCAGTTAGCTTAAATTGTTGGTGAGATGCTACAAAGTCCTAGAAATGCATTCATTTCAGTTATTTTACACTTAACTTTAGGATTTTGAGCGCATTTAATCTAAAAAGAATTAGTACTTACTATTTTTTATAATACTAGGGTTCGTCCCTAGGTACGTTTTAACGGTATGTATAGAATAGACATTATATAATATGTATATATCCGTCCATCCGTCGAGCCGTCCGTAGAGCCGTCCGTCGAGCCGTGCATCGAGCCGTCCGTCGAGCCGTGCGTCGAGCCTTACCTGTTTATAATATTAGTATAGATACATTTTTATCTAAAATATTTATTTTAAAGTAAGAAAGATTCATTGAAAATTCATTGTACCCGGATAACCAGCTATCATCATACCAAATTTCATCAAAATCGTCCAGAGGTTTTCAAAAACAGACAAACAGGCAAAAATACTAAAAACTATAGATTCGGCTTCTGTATCGATAATAATGACTATTTCAGTACGATTTGCCAAAAATATTCCTTAAAACTAAACAAATAAAACAGAAATATAGACTATAAGGAAATACTCAGAGAGAAACACTTATCAACACAAACTATTTATTTTAATATTCGATCACAATTTTGACATAATAACCACTCACATGAGAAAAATATGAATAACTGTTCCTCAATAGGTAACGACACATTTTTAAATACTATTCTGTAGACCCCACTCTTTAACGTTGACGGCGCACAAATTTCAAACTACCTTACAAGACATACCTACAATAAAATATGTTGTTGTTAAAACAAAAAGTGCAATATTACTAAATCAAGAGATCAACGGAAGATCTTTTGTGGCATTGTCAATCACCGCCATTATTTCCAAATCATGCAGTGCGCAATGAAATTGTTATACATAATAAATATGTAAGAGTATAACAATATGTAAAACCTAAGAATTTGGTTATTAGTCATCTAAACGCGGGCAGAGCCGCGGGCAAAGCCAGTCTAAGATATAAAAGTGAGCTCTAAGTAAGGATTTTTGAAATATTTTCTTTATAGAGATTTCTTAATGTAAACGTACATACGTAAAAAACGTAGATATTGGCTCCAGAGAAGTTGCCAGTGGAGAATCTCATCTGGCACACAGCTTCAGCTATTTAATAGATATTTAAAGAAACACTTAAGTTACACATTTTAAAGTGCATTTCATATTTTCACACACGATTCATATTTATGAAAATGTTTTGTATTCCGATAAACAGTACAAAGAGCACAATGCATCCATTATTCTCTTAGGTTTAGTCTTTATAGTCACAGCTTAAATTATAGATAAGCTGTGTCACATCGGGCGTCTATTATAAATGTGAAAGTTTATATATAATTGTACATGTGTCTGTGCTTATTACTCTTTCACACTGCACGGATTTAGATGAAATTTAGTACACAATTAGGCTGGAAATAAGTTGTTGCAATTTGTTTGTTTGTTATTATTTAAACTTTTTTTTCTTACTTCTATCTTACTAATATTATAAATGTGAAAATTTAGATGGATGTTTAGATGTTCGTTACTTGATTACGCTAGAACGACTGAACGGATTTGAATGAAATTTGGCACAGAAATCGATTATAGTCTGGAATAGCATATAGGCTACTTGTTATCCCAGAAAAATGTACGTTTCTCGTAGGAAATATATTTTTGTTTTCTTTAATAATTATCTTCCTTGATTTTAAGCAATCAATTTTAACTTAAACAATAAAAAAAAACGAAAACCATTCTTTTCGTCGGTACTCAAGTTTTGACAACCGAAAAACTAGATTTTTCAGAAATCAATAGAAGAACTTGACCATAATGTAATATAATACAGAACATAATTAGGCAAAATAAGTAAAGATCGATACAGAAGCCGAATCTATAGTTTTTAGTATTTTTGTCTGTTTGTCTGTTTGGGAACGCATCACGAGAAAACCACTGGACAGATTTCGATGAAATTTGGTATGATGATAGCTGATTATTCGGGTCAACATATTGGATACTTTTTACTCCGGCGACAAATTCATCTCTGAGAAATCAATATTAAATATTAAAACGTAACTAGAGACGAACTCGGATGATTCGCTAGTATTATTATAACCTTACAAAGAAATAACATGAATAAGTTAAAAAAATGTACATACATACTTCAAAATCACTTAAAAAATACCAATTTGAATTGCATTTCTTCCTCCCTTTAAATTGGTTTTTTTTTCATACAAAATTACAAAAATAAAACCAAATTGAATGCCTTTTCTTTTAAATCTGTTATTACAAATATTCTTTTAAATACATTCTATATAAAATATTGTTATAGGTTATGGCTTAGCTTTTAGCTTTAACAAAAGGAAACCTTGATCTTGTTGTCTAAAGTAAAGGAATATAATACTATACATTGTTTCTGCGTGTATAGAGTATACATTGTTGTTTTGTTATATCATAGTTTACTAATGCACTTAGAAATCTTTTGTCTCTCTTTTCTTAGCACTGAGACTGAATTTAATATAAAAATTGTAGTATAATATATATGTAAATATCTCGTGTGCTTGTGTTCGCACTCCTCCGAAACGGCTCGACCAATTTTAATGATATTTTTTCTATATTTTGGTATAATAATATGAGAATAGGTCGTAAAGTATTTTTCACCCCCCATCGTATTAAAAAAAATCGTAATTCGAACCTAAGTCCCATTTCATAATAAGCCCTATCACTCAGACACACTGTGCTACGACGGCCATAAGAAACAATATAAGGCCTTCATTGCCCGAAATTAGCAATTAACTGCTATGAATAATAATTCGCATCATTAATATGTAAATTCGTCATGAATTCGTCGTGATCCAGCTTATACTGGAAATTATTGAGCGAATTTCATTGGCATTTATATAATTTTTATAGCTTGTACTTACATTTAATATGTAAGCAATTATTATCCCATAACTCCAAATTTTCCTTAGTTCTACCTTGTTTTTAACGTTGGGAAATGCATTTACGCATACCGACTGTGTAGGGGGTTATGTGGAGACTCGCCGGCTAGAAAGTCAATATTACCCACTAAAACCCTACGGAACCTTCCTTTGTTGTTGTTTTAATGGCAGTAGCAGACTCAGACACACTCAACCACGACCCGACTGCTAATAAATAAAATAAAAATAAAAAATGTGCTATATTCTCGGTGACTCGGTGTTAGCATGACTGTCAGTTAATTTCATTATTAAATAGTATGAATTATCATTATATATTATGACATAATACGATAAGCAGGTCGACTTAATCCACTATTCTATCAGTTAAACTGTTCTGGATTAGTATCGGATACAAAGGAATAATAGATGGATGATAGTTGGATAATATCACCTCCAGGTAAATTTCTAAGAAAATAATTAAATTTCTAAGAAATCTTTCTAAGAAATGTTTAGCTATTAGTAAAGGTAACTGTCTGTAAGATTAACTAACAGTTTGTTTAACTATCAGTAAGATTAACAGTCAGTAAGTTTAACAGTCAGTAAGATTAACTGTCAGTTAGATTAACTGTCAGTAAAATTAACTGTCAGTAAGGGTAACTGTCTGTATGATTAACTGTCAGTAAGATTAACGGTTAGTAAGATAAACTGTCAGTTTTATGAACGGCTAGTAAGTTTAAATGTCAATTTCTTTATCTGTAAGGGTAACTTCTAGTAAGATTAACTGTCAGTTTTACGAACGGCTAGTAAGTTTAAATGTCAATTTCTTTATCTGTAAGGGTAACTCCTAGTAAGATTAACTGTCAGTTTTACGAACGGCTAGTAAGTTTAACAGTCAGTTAGTCTAACTGTCAGTTTGTTTATCTATTAGTAAGATTAACTGCCAGTGAGATTAACTGTCAGTAAGATTAACTGTCAGTAAGATTAACTGTCAGTTTTACGAACAGCTAGTAAGTTTAACTATCTGTTAGCATGACTGTCAGTTACTATAACTAACAGTTTGTCTAACTGTCAGTTTGTTTAACCGTCAGTTTGTTTTACTGTTAGTTTTATTAACTATCAGTAAGTGTAACTCCTAGTAAAATTACCTGTCAGTTAACCCAACTATCAGTTTGTTTAACAATCAGTAAGATTAACTGTCTTTAAGATTAACTGTCAGATAGTTTAACTGTCAGTTTGTTTAACTATCAGTAAGATTAACCGTCAGTAAGATTAACTGTCAGTAAGATTAACTGTCAGTAAAATTATCTGTCAGTAAGGGTAACTGTATGTAATACTAACTGTCAGTAAGATTAACTGTCAGTTAGTTTAACTGTCAGTTTGTTTAACTATCAGTATGATTAAACGTCAGTAAGAATAACTGTCAGTAAGATTCACAGTCTGTAAGATAAACTGTCAGTTAGTTTAACTGTCGGTTTGTTTAACTATCAGTAAGGTTAACTGTCAGTAAGATTAACAGTCAGTAAGATTAACGGTCAGTAAGATTAACTGTCAGTAAGATTACTGTCAGTAAGATTAACTGTCAGTAAGATTAATGGTCAGTAAGATAAACTGTCAGTTTTATGAACGGCTAGTAAGCTTAAATGTCAATTTCTTTATCTGTAAGGGTAACTCCTTGTAAGATTAACTGTCAGTTTTATGAATGGCTAGTAAGTTTAACTATCAGTTTGCATGACTGTTAGTTAGTTGCACTATCAGTAAGTTTAACTGTCAGTAAGGGTAACTATCTGTAAGATTAACTGTCAGTAAGGGTAACTGTCTGTGAGATTAACTGTCAGTTTAATGAACAGCTAGTAAATTCAGTTAATAAAACTGCCAGCAAGTTAAATTGTCAGTTAGCATGACTTCCAATTAGTTTAACTATCAGTTTGTTTAACCATCAGTTTGTTTAACCATCAGTTTGTTTTACTGTCTGTTTGTTCAACTGTCAGTAAGGGTAACTGTCTGTTTTATGAACGGCTAGTAAGTTTAACTGTCAGTTAGTTTATCTATCAGTTAGTATAACTATCAGTAAGATTAACTGTCAGTTTTATGAACGGTTATTAAGTTGAACTGTAAGTTAGCATGACCGTCAGTTAGTTTAACTCTCAGTTTGTTTTTCTATCAGTAATATTAACAGTCAGTAAGATTAACTGTCAGTTTTACGAACGGCTAGTAAAATTAACAGTCAGTTAGTCTAACTGTCAGTTTGTTTATCTATTAGTAAGATTAACTGTCAGTGAGATTGCCTGTCAGTAAGATTAACTGTCAGTAAAATTAACTGTCAGTTTTACGAACAGCTAGTAAGTTTAACTATCTGTTATCATGACTGTCAGTTAGTATAACTAACAGTTTGTCTAACTGTCAGTTTGCTTAACCGTCAGAATGTTTTACTGTCAGTTTTATTAACTATCAGTAAGTGTAACTCCTAGTAAAATTACCTGTCAGTTAACCCAACTATCAGTTTGTTTAACAATCAGTAAGATTAACTGTCTGTAAGATTAACTGTTAGTAAGATTAACTGTCAGTAAGATTAACTGTCAGTTACTTTAACTGTCAGTTTGTTTAACTATCAGTAAGATTAACCTTCAGTAAGAATAACTGTCAGTAAGATTAACAGTCTGTAAGTTAAACTGTCAGATTGTTTAACTGTCAGTTTGTTTAACTATCAGTAAGATTATCCGTCAGTATGATTAACTGTAAGTAAGATTAACTGTCAGTAAGATTAACTGCCAGTAAGATTAACTGTCAGTTAGTTTAACTGTCAGTTCGTTTAACTGTCAGTAAGATAAACCGTCAGTAAGAATAACTGTCAGTAAGATTAACAGTCTGTAAGATAAACTGTCAGTTAGTTTAACTGTCAGTTTGTTTAACTATCAGTAAGATTAACTGTTAGTAAGATTAACTGTCAGTAAGATTAATGGTCAGTAAGATAAACTGTCAGTTTTATGAACGGCTAGTAAGCTTAAATGTCAATTTCTTTATCTGTAAGGGTAACTCCGAGTAAGATTAACTGTCAGTTTTATGAATGGCTAGTAAGTTTAACCATCAGTTTGCATGACTGTCAGTTAGTTTAACTATCAGTAAGTTTAACTGTCAGTAAAGGTAACTGTGTGTGATATTAACTGTCAGTTTTATGAACAGCTAGTAAATTCAGTTGATAAAACTGCCAGCAAGTTAAACTGTCAGTTAGCATGACGTCCATTTAGTTTAACTATCAGTTAGTTTAACTGTAAGTTTGTTTAACCATCAGTTTGTTTTACTGTCAGTTTGTTCAACTGTCAGTAAGGGTAACTTTCTGTTTTATGAACGGCTAGTAAGTTTAACTGTCAGTTAGTTTAACTATCAGTTAGTATAACTATCAGTAAGATTAACTGTCAGTTTTATGAACGGCTAGTAAGTTTAAATGTTAATTTCTTTATCTGTAAGGGTAACTCCTAGTAAGATTAACTGTCAGTTTTACGAACGGCTAGTAAGTTTAACAGTCAGTTAGTCTAACTGTCAGTTTGTTTATCTATTAGTAAGATTAACTGTCAGTGAGATAAACTGTCAGTAATATTAACTGTCAGTAAGATTAACTGTCAGATAGTTTAACTGTCAGATTGTTTAACTATCAGTGAGATTAACCGTCAGTATGATTAATTGTCAGTAAGACTAACTGTCAGTTAGTTTAACTGTCAGTTTGTTTAACTATTAGTAAGATTAACCGTCAGTAAGAATAACTGTCAGTAAGATTAACAGTCTGTAAGTTAAACTGTCAGTTTGGTTAACTGTCAGTTTGTTTAATTATCAGTAAGATTAACCGTCAGTATGATTGACTGTCAGTAAGATTAACTGTCAGTAAGATTAACTGCCAGTAAGATTAACTGTCAGTAAGGGTAACTGTATGTAATACTAACTGTCAGTAAGATTAACTGTCAGTAAGATTAACAGTCTGTAATATAAACTGTCAGTTAGTTTAACTGTCAGTTTGTTTAACTATCAGTAAGATTAACCGTCAGTATGATAAACTGTCAGTAAGATTAACTTTCAGTAAGACTAACTGTCAGTAAGGGTAACTATCAGTAAGATCAACTGTCAGTAAGGGTAACTGCTTGTAAGATTAACTGTCAGTAAGATTAATGGTCAGTAAGATAAACTGTCAGTTTTATGAACGGCTAGTAAGCTTAAATGTCAATTTCTTTATCTGTAAGGGTAACTCCTAGTAAGATTAACTGTCAGTTTTATGAATGGCTAGTAAGTTTAACCATCAGTTTGCATGACTGTCAGTTAGTTTAACTATCAGTAAGTTTAACTGTCAGTAAGGGTAACTGTATGTGATATTAACTGTCAGTTTTATGAACAGCTAGTAAATTCAGTTGATAAAACTGCCAGCAAGTTAAACTGTCAGTTAGCATGACTTCCAATTAGTTTAACTATCAGTTTGTTTATTATATATTGTTTGGCTATTAAGTTTAACTGTAAGTTAGCATAACCGTCAGTTAGTTTAACTGTCAGTTTGTTTAACTATCAGTAAGATTAACCGTCAGTAAGATTAACTGTCAGTGAGATTCACTGTCAGTAAGATTAACTGTCAGTAAGTTTAACTGTCAGTAATATTAACTGTCAGTAAGATTAACAGTCAGTAAGTTTAACCGTCAGTAAGATTAACCGTCAGTAAGATCAACTGTCAGTAAGGGTAACTGTTTGTAAGACTAACTGTCAGTAAGATTAACTGTCAGATAGTTTAATTGTCAGTTTGTTTAACTATCAGTAAGATTAACCGTCAGTAAATTAACTGTCAGTAAGATTAACTGTCAGTAAGATTAACAAACTGTAATATAAACAGTCAGTTAGTTTAACTATCAGTTATTATAACTATCAGTATGATTAACCGTCAGTAAGAATAACTGTCATTAAGGTTAACCGTCTGTAACATAAACTGTCAGTTAGTTTAACTGTCAGTTTATTTAACTATCAGTAAGATTAACAGTCAGTAAGATTAACAGTCAGTAAGATTAACGGCCAGTAAGATTAACTGTCAGTAAGATTAACTGTCAGTATGATTAACTGTCAGTAAGATTAACGGTCAGTAAGATAATCTGTCAGTTTTATGAACGGCTAGTAAGCTTAATGTCAATTTCTTTATCTGTAAGGGTAACTCCTAGTAAGATTAATTGTCAGTTTTATTAATGGCTAGTAAGTTTAACTATCAGTTTGCATGACTGTCAGTTAGTTTAACTATCAGTAAGTTTAACTGTCAGTAAGGGTAACTATCTATATGATTAACTGTCAGTAAGGGTAACTGTCTGTGAGGTTAACTTTCAGTTTTATGAACATCTAGTAAATTCAGTTAATAAAACTGCCAGCAGGTTAAACTGTCCGTTAGCATGACTTTCAATTAGTTTAACTATCAGTTTGTTTAACTGTCAGTTTGTTTAACCATTAGTTTGTTTTACTGTCAGTTTGCTCAACTGTCAGTAAGGGTAACTGTCTGTTTAATGAACGGCTAGTATGTTTAACTGTCAGTTAGTATAACTATCAGTTAGTTTAACTATCAGTAAGATTAACTGTCAGTTTTATGAACGGCTATTAAGTTTAACTGTATGTTAGCATGACCGTCAGTTAGTTTAACTGTCAGTTTATTTATCTATCAGTAAGATTAACAGTCAGTAAGATTAACGGTCAGTAAGATTAACAGTCAGTAAGATTAACAGTCAGTTAGATTAACGGTCAGTAAGATTAACTGTCAGTAAGATAAACTGTCAGTTTTATGAACAGCTAGTAAGTTTAAATGTCAATTTCTTTATCTGTAAGGGTAACTCCTAGTAAGATTAACTGTCAGTTTTATGAATGGCTAGTAAGTTTAACTATCAGTTAGCATGACTGTCAGTTAATTTAACTATCAATTTGTTTAACTATCAGTAAGATTAACTGTCAGTGTTGTGAACGGCTAGTAATTTTAACTTTCAGTTAATTTAACTATCAGTTAGTTTAACTATCAGTTAGTTTAACAATAGTTAGTTTAACTATCAGTTAGTTTAACTATCAGTATGATTAACTGTCAGTAAGACTAACTTTCAGTTTTATGAACGGCTAGTAAGTTTAACTGACAGTTAGCGTGACCGTCAGTTAGTTAAACTGTCAGTAAGATTAACTGTCAGTTTTATGAACGGCTAGTAAGTTTAACAATTTAGGCTAGTATGTTTAAACTAAGGGAATAGAAATGAATTAAACAAATGTTTTTTTAAATGTAAACGCCCACTTGAAGTTGGGGGTGATTTTCAGCCTCTCGAGACCATAAAACATACTTTTCTCGGAAATATCGAAAACATTTCAATTTCATTTTTTTTATTTATTATATGTATTTCGAAGATTACAGTTTCATGGTAATCAAAAGATTATTTTAGAAATTAAAAATAATAAAAAAAAAGAAAAAGTTAAAAATCGAGTTTTTTGCAAATATATCGAAAACTTTGAGATTATTGTAAAAAGTGTTATTTATAAAAATTGTAGATTTTTTACAACCCTACAACTTTTGTACAAAATATTTTTCGATAGAACGTAAAGCGGAAATTGAAAAAAAAAACCTGCCATTTCTCGGGGGTAGCTGGCCACAGGCGGCATTTACGAATTTGAATGCTTACTAACATTTTAAAATCATAAAACTTCAGGTTTTCAATATATATTTTTTCTCTTAAAAATAAGTGGATTCCGATTGGTCTATTATTAGGAAAAGGTGTGACGTTTCACGCTTTGTGACATCAAATAAACTCAATATACCACGACTTAATAAGTTTCACTCAAAAAATCACGCTCAGGCAGAGATGAGCGTGCTTAAATATGCGGGGCCCCCTTTTGCGCGGGGTCCGTAGCAATTGCTACTCTTGCTACGTGGTTAATCCGGCACTGACTACCAAATAAAATAGTACTACTTCACGTCAATATTCTACGGAGGTTTTGCACTTCTCAATTCCAGCAAACTCATTCATGCTAATACTTATTTATATTTATACGATGATGTAATAAATACAGGTGTTTCACAATATCTCAAGTACCAAAACTTTCGTGGTCAGAATTGGAGTTGCAATAAACCGCCTAAAAGCAAACAGTAATAAAAAGAAAAAGTGCCGTTTACTAAAGTACCTTGTATGTAATGTTAGGAAGAAATAAGTTAGTAACTTTCACATCATATGCCTATTCGAGATAAGAAAAGTAACTTTCACTCAACAATGAGCTTTCTTTTTTGCTTATTTTATGACTACTAGAAACTGACTTGTAAGAGGTTAATGAAAGGCATTTCTTCAACAGCTGCAGTTTATTATATTGCAAGATTATATGACAGATTCGTTTTAACGGTTAGTATAGATTTCTCAGAGATAAAGGAGAAGAAGAGAAATCAGACATTTTTCCGCGGTAAAAAGTATTCTATATGTTGACCCGAATAACCAGCTAACATCATACTAAATTTCATCAAAATCTGTCCAGGACATTTCTTGTGATGCATTCCCAACAGACTGACAGATAGACAGAGAGACAAAAAATCTAATAATGACTATTTCAATAAGATTTTCCAAAAAATATTTAATGTGCAGATTCAACTTAGAATTTTATTATATATATATATATATATATATATATATATATATATATATATATATATATATATATATATATATATATATATATATATATATATATATATATTAATGCTTATAGGTATTATGTATGTAATATTCATTTAACTTATTATACGACTTCCAAAAAGGCGAAGGTTTTCAATTCGCCGGAATATTTTTTTTATCTATGTTCACCGATTACACGAAATTATATTAATTCTTTTCAGTATAAGTCAAAAAAATATTGTCCCTAATTAATCATACGGGTATTGTACTGTAAATTTTCGGAAATTCGATTTCCATATCTATTCCATAGCGTGACATACGCGTGCGAAAGAGCGTACTGAAATCACAGCCCTACCAGACCTGAAACTTGCAATTTGGAATAGAACAGAGAAAAGCCTACAATTCGTCACCTACGACAGCTTATTCTCAATAGTCACCAAATAATAGCCCTACTACATGCCAAATATCTTGAGTTATTCAAAATTCTACCTTATTACTAGACAATAAAGATTCAATTCAATTACTTCTATGTATAACATGACCAGCTAAATTTGGTCTCCAATCGTTGTTACAATTTGATGATATAACAGAACAATTTTGGATAGAAGAGAGATCAATTAAGGGTGGTGAAGAACACATCACACGTCAGCAAAATTGTAACACTATTGGAACAGAATGCATCGGGGTTTTCAATACGCCATCAATATTGGTCCCCTCATTCAAAATGGCGCCGACAATAACACGTGACGCGATCTGGATTGACAGAAATATGTATAGCTTTAATTTGTAAATTTTCTTTCGGGTAGATGTTATTTTTGCATAATCAAATCAAATCAAAATATTTTATTCAGCATTAAATTATTACAATTTTTTACTGAACGTCATGAGTCTATTACCAGTTCGGAAAGAAGAAGCCTCAGACCTGAGAAGAACTGGCGAAAGAAACTCAGCGGGACCAATACTTTTCTTAAAGTATAATCTTTTTTTAATCATAAATAATTTCATAAATAATATGATGTAAAGTTTGGGACAAAAAATTAAGTAAATATCTACTAATGTGTCTTGTACGTTTTTCTTTCTTTATTACATTTTATTATAGCTTTATTTTCCACATAACAATTTTCTAATATACATTCAATTATAATTATTTCCCTTTTTATTTCTGTCTTTGCCCTCATGCATCCAGTTTTATATGTAATAAATAATTATAACTAGCTAATTAGTATTATATGTGTGTGCAATAAATAATTATTATAGTTAAAACTAGTTCAGTGGCCAAAGGGCCACAGGTATTTAAAGAGCATAATATGTAACACATTGTTTGCAGACGTAGGTGCCTATGTCACTCAAACGTATCTATCTATGTACTTAATAAAAAATATTGAAAAAAAAACTTCATGCATTACCTAAAAAGTTAAAAAAAATCAACAAAATATTTAGAATATATCATTTTATTTTAAATAAATGTCAATAAAAAATGTATTTCTTATATGATAACGAAATAAAAAAATTATATTTTAACTGAGCAAAAATCGAACATGTTCCTTTGTGAAAAGAAATATTGTAGTAAAAAATATGAACTAATGTTATAAATGCTGAAGTTTCTGAGTGGGTAAGCGAATGAATGAATAAGTTTGTTCCTCCATACGTTAAAACGGTTCAACTTATTTCAAATTTATAAAGGAGAAAGAAATAGCCGACAGATTAACACTTAAGTTACTTATCGACATAATTAATATGCAAAAATATCCACGAGCAAAAACTAGTTAAAACAGGCAGTGGTGGCCTAGTGGCAACGCGCTCGCTTGGTACACCGAGTAAAGCCGGTTCAAATCCCGGGTCTTGCAGCTTTGATATTTTCATGCGAATCGTTTCTAACATGATTACCACTAGTCTTGCGGTGAAAGAAAACTGCATGTCTGAGAGAACCTAGCAATTTTCTGAAAGAAATGTGAAATCCCCCGCACTTGGCCAGCGTGGTGGACTATGACCCGACCTCCCTCGCATTGAAGGAAGGCCCACCCTCAGCAGTGGGACGTTAAAAATGGTTATATACATACAACCACCCATACATACATACATATATACATACGTACAAAGACTAGTAACTAATGTTTTTATTATTGCATACGTGAGTACGCCACTGGGTTTTCCACTAACACAGCACAAATATTCTATTCGCTAGTAAAAGTTCGAAATAAAGTATGGAACGTACCATCTTTAGATATACGATAGACTTAAGAGTTATTATAGACTTGTCTACTGCACACTTCCTAAGATTCGTGAACATTTTGAATCAGAGCTTCTGAACATTTTGTAGTATTTTATTTATCGGGCTTATATAATTTATTAAATATTCTATAAGTTTTCGGATTTTAATAAATAATTAAGTATTACTGGAAAATAAAGCAAATGATGACGTAAATATTTTTTTAATGCTTATGAAGTTGAAGAGGAGCCATGATGAAATAAAAATTAATTAATTACAGTGCACTTTTCCAAAGCACATAAAATATTTGATGTTTGGCTAGTACGATATTTTTCAGGTGATCAAATCATTACTTTTAACCAAACAACTGACCCCAATTTCAATTATGTTTACTATTTATTTTTTTGCAGATTTATTACTGAAGTTGATGTTATTTATTTATTTATTTGCAGAAGTATTGAGCAAATTCTAGTGTTTTTAACGTGTTGCTTACATTGCCATGTCAAGCACATTTTCTTATTTCTTTATTCATTTCCTTATACGGATATTTTTTACGCAATTTTTTTATGTGGAAATCTATCGAATCCGTAAATAATAAAACTAAAAACTAGAAAATAAATATATATTTTAATTTTTAACTATATAAACTATTTGTAATAATTAATAAATTAAGAAAAATATATAATCAATAGCTCGAAACTACATTTTGTCAATTCTTAAAACGATTTTTTCATTTTAACTAAAACTATCTTTCCAGATTTTTTCGCAGATATACTTTGATTTTTGTTTCCCGACGTTTTGAATATTTTACAGCAATCATGGTCATGGAAGAGACTAAGCTTTTAGACATCTCAAAGGCCATTATATAGATGTTACAGACAGCACCTTAGCAAAAAAAATTTGAATAAATCTGCGCAAAAATTCGAAAATATAATATTTATTTAAAATGTTAAACATTCGCATAAGCCTACAGACAACGTTTTTTTTTTCAATTAAAAACATATTATAAGATACATTTTATAAAAGGGTTGACAATTCCTTCCTCGAAGTTTATTGCAGTAGCTCGGTCCGGTAAACAAGCGCCTTAGACAAAGGCGTAATATCGAGACTCTTGTTGGAACAACGGGACGGCTTCATCTATTTTGTGAGACGTATCGAGTGAAACACTTCTGGTGTAAACAGTGGTTTTAGATAGGCAATATTTTGGATTTATGTCGTTACATACATTTTGTACGTGACAAGAATGTTTTAGCTTGTCACTTTTGAATTTTAGACTTGTCTACCTATTTTTGTACTAGAAATAGAAATATTAGGACTTATAAAGATGTTTTATTTTATATTTATAACTAAGTCATACAAACGGCACAGTGTAAATGTTTGTATTGGCCATACAGATTTAGTGATAAGCGCGGCGATTAAATTGACTAAGCGTATCGTTTAATTTAATTAGACATATAGATAGCGGAAAAAAGAGTTTATCTTTGTATTCTGTATATAAAACAATATAAAACACGTTGTACATTTGCTAATTGTGACATGATTTTCATAAAAAAATAATTGAATATTATATGTTATTATTTAATAATTGAATATTATACGGTTATACTGCAAGTGCGATCGTATATAGTTATTGTGTGTAGTTGTAAATACATTCCAAGACAACCTCTTAATTAACGTATTAATTTTTAAAGCCCATGTTCTTTCTCTTAATAATAGAACAGTCTTAACCTCAAATGTGATTATTGAAAAAAAAAAAATAATTAAATTAAGGTTAACTTAAATTATTTTAAAGTTAATAATATGTACTTAGAATTACGTGAATATTTGGCATTTTAAAATAAAACTATCTTTTCGGATTTATTCGTGGATTTATTTTGCATATTCCCGATTATATATACATATATACATATATATATATATATATATATATATATATATATATATATATATATATATATATATATATATATATATATAATAAAATTGTAACTAAGTCGAATCTGTACATTAAATATTTTTTGGAAAATCTTATTGAAATAGATATTATTATCGATACAGAGGCCGAATCTATAATTTTTAGAATTTTTGTCTGTCTGTTACCGCATCACGAGAAAACCACTGAACAGATTTTGATGAAATTTGGTATATGATAGCTGGTCATCCGGGTCAGCATAAAGGACTTTTTACCGCGGGAAAATATCTCATTTCTGAGAAAAAATACAAAAACTGCAATGTTAGAGTATACTATGTAAAACCTAAGTATTTGGCTTTTGGTATATATATCCTGCTGGGATACGGTCATAAATATAAGAAGTTCTTGATATAAAACAAAATGTATGCGGCACGTGCGCTTTAATAACGATTATTAACTTTACGTATACACTATGAATGGATATTGAGCTGTAATACGAGGAAGTCATAAACTTGTAGTATTATTTCCCATCTTACTTTATTGCACTGGCAACTTCAAACGAGTGTTTAACAAAGCCGTAATACCACGACTTATTCGTGTTGAAACACTGGCACAGCTTCATTTGTGCCAGTCGAGTATCAAGCGCACTTTTATTTGAAATAAACTGTGAGCAAAAGCCAAAATATATTATGAGAATATATCGAAATTTTTCTTAATGCTAAATATATTTGTACTAATATTTTAAAGTTTATGATTCGAGTTTATTTATTTAAGTTTACTAATTTAAAAAAAAAAGCATATTATAGCTTAATTTCTACTCGACTGAGGCGAAGCGTATATTGATACAGCAAGGATAAAACATGTGTCCGTGTATAATACTACGTTCCTTTTTTCGTTTTAGTACGTTTTTTGCGCGTTCGAGTTTTTTTTTTGTTTTTTTTTTGAGGAAGGTCATAGATTGACTAAAATCACGCTGTAATCCACGAGCAAATGTTAATTTATTATAATAATTACAATACACAGCATACAAAATATATTTTTTTTCAGTTACATAGACAATGTATCTGTAAAAAAATTATTCTAAACGTTTTTTTACCAAAGTTAAAATTTACCATATTACTCGATTTAGTTAGTAATTTTGGGTAAAAATGTAATTGGAATATAATATGAAAATTGTAAATATGCTCTCATAAAAGAAATTATAATTCCATAGAATCTATTATGTCTATCTCTATTCAGTTCTTCTTAACGTCCCACTGCTGGGCACGGGCCTCCCTTCAATACGTTATACGAGGGGGATCAGGCCATAGTCCACCACGCTGGCCAAGTGCGGATTGGCGGACTTCACATGTCTTTCAAAAACTTGTTAGGTTCTCTCAGACGTGCAGGTTTCCTCATGATGTTACATAGCTGTAATTTAGAATATTTAATCTGAACCACTACACAAAAGTGATAAAATTAAAAAATAAGGTAATACGAGATGAATTCCCTCTTCATGTAACTGAGGTATGAAAAATGTGTGCACATAAGGGTACTGAATATTTTTTTTACGCTTTTAGAAATGATATAGATCTGTGTCAGTTTTCGCCTAACAGTATATTTTTTCTGCTAGTAAAGTATGCAATTGTATATACATATACCTACCTATACCATTTAATTAAACAGTAATATGTAAAACTAGTAGCAAAGAGAAAACTCAAAAAATAGACATTTAATCCCTCCACGACACGCCGGCGTTACAGTTAACAATAGATTTCTTGAAATTTAATTAATTTCTTAGAAATTTACCTGGAGGTGATATAAATTGAATTAAAATAATTTGTTTATCGTATTTCCAATAATAACAGCTAAACCTTCAAACTTCTGAGATTAATTTACTGATATAATTTATTCGAATTATCAGTTTAAGGTGTCGATTCTCAGAGAATTGACCTCTTGAACCTTTCCTAAACTAAATTATATAAATAGCTTCTATTCTTTATGAAGTTATTTAAACCCAGCGTAACTTTCCCTGTAAGAAATAGAGCGTGACAAGTTTCGCTTCAATCCCTCCATTTACGATTTCAACCCTTTTGTGGGGTGCTAATAGATTATAACTTTATATGACCTGATTATTAGTCAATGATTTATCGTCTTTCAGCCTTTTTTGATTTAAATATTAAATAAAAATTATATATCAGCACTGTGAAATAAATATAATCGATGTGGCAGTATGTGAAGTATAATCGATTATTTCTATTGCTATACAGAGAGCTTTTAAAGCAAAATTTGTTAACATTTAAGAAAATTTTTTTTTTCTGTACGACATGGTGACTTTAGGCGTAACAAAGGCATGCGCAATAAAAGAACTTTAAAGATATTATATATTTTTAACCAACTTCTAAATAAACGAATAGGAGGGTTCCCTAGAGTTTTAAATGTGTGCATGTCAGATACTTACTTAGGTACTTAGATAAACACGATTTATTTAATAGTATAATACCAAGTTTCAAGTAATTTTGATCATAAATGATTTTTTAGATTGTAATATAACATGTTTTCAAGTGGGAATGAGATAATTTCAAGCAATAAAAAGTAGCCTATGTACTCTTCAGCCCTCCAACTATCTCCATACGAAAAATCACGCTAATCCATCACTGTGTTTCGACGTGAAAGAAGGACAAAAAAAGAAACAAACATACACACTTTCACATTTATAATATTACTATGGATGTACTTTTATTATTATCTATCGACACTGACAAGTAACGAAATTTTTCATTTACATATTCATTCATTCATTATTATTAGAATGAACACACATTTTTAATGAGAACAAAAAATAAGAATATATAAATAAAGCTGTGTTTAAAAACGTAGGTATCTAATATTCCATTTGAACAGTTTTTAATTATATTTTATCCAAATATTTCTTCTATTCAACATCCTAATGTTTTAAAAGCATTTTTAATGAAAAGGTTTTTCAAAGAACAAAAATAGGTGTTTTTTCTTAATTACCATTTAAATGTTATGAATTTTTCACTTCATTGTTTCGTCCTTTTTGAGCTTATATTTGTTACATTTTCCTTTCATAAGTTGTGATTAATATTGTTTAAATGTGGGGCATTTTCAGAATGTCTTATTAGGCAAGGTACATACATCAATAAAATAAATATAAATTTATGTTGGAACATTAACACACAGTACCATCTAGAATGTAGATCCATGGTGAGCTACGAGGCTTGTGTTATGGATACCAGATAGTTGATATACTACACATAGTTATCTATACATATAATAAAACTGTGCAGGTCGAATGTCTGTACATAGAAAAAATGCTTAAAACCGAGTCAGGGGGATGTAAGAAGAGAAATAAAATAAATCCACATTTTTTTTCAATTTTTTTGTTTATCTGTCTCTTTGTCTGTTTGTACGGGCTAATCACCGGAACTGTTGGACCGATTTAAATGATATTTTGCATGGTGGTTATATCCACGGTCAATATTTTAGATATTTTTCATCCCGAAAAATTATAGAGTTCCCGTGGGATAGTTAAAAAACTATAGTAACTTATACAGCTTAGTACACAAGAACTTAATCTAATTTAGTAAAATTTGGCATGCTGGTACCTTATATTGTACCGACAATAAGTCAAACAACAAGTTACTTTTTATTCCGGAAAAATGAACGGTTCCGGTGAGATAGATCTGTTTATATAACCTTAAATACAAACATATTACAAATATAAACACCCATGATCGGAGTTTTGTATTGTAATTTTGGCATATTAGCAATCGTGTACTATCGAAAGTTCTACTTGTAATTACCATTCAGGTATTTGGCTGGCTCTTATTACAGTAGATGTCTCTATTGTTGGTCTAGTGGCTACAAATCCTGCAAATCTATAGCTATTAAACCAACAATCCTGGGTTCGAGTTCTGGGTGCAGCCATGTATATTTAAAGGGGTTTTTCATCTTAAAATTCCAAGTAAAAGCTGGGAGCTAAAAAGTTGGTAGTATGTATATTGTGCGCTATAATAATATATCCTGCGTAGTTGACTAGTGTCATTGGTGGGAACTGACACCGACTAGGTACTTATTATAAATAATATGTGTTAAATAAAACAATTAATTTGCTTGAATGATATCACAGAATTTGAGCAGAAGGACAAATTCACTAAGTGCAAGCGCGGAGCAGCCACGTTCCGTTTTAAGCTGCATTACGTGATCGTTATGTTTAACAGATATTATGTGTTTGCAGACTGCATGGTTGGTGTTGGCTAAAAGCAAACAGCGATGACTAAATACTTTCGATTTATTTTTGACATAATTTTCATCAAAATTTTGGCTAAAAAATTATGAATTTTCAAAAAAAAGATGAAAAAAATTGTATTACTTGTTCATCAAAGATTCTAAAAAATATTTTTAGACCTCAAACTTTGTAAAATTGTACTGTTTTCCTATTTGAAATATTTTTTCGAATTCAATTTTCAGGTCCTCTGTGAGGAAATAATTCTCGCGAAATTCAAATGAATAATAAGATATTGTATATATTTTCCGCTGTTCCTTTGTATTAGGACCAGGAAGATATAGAAC
The DNA here is from genome assembly GCA_951806755.1 of Brenthis hecate. Lineage (NCBI taxonomy): Eukaryota > Metazoa > Arthropoda > Insecta > Lepidoptera > Nymphalidae > Brenthis > Brenthis hecate. Next base: position 5,988,399 of record OX638266.1, read on the forward strand.
TTAGTCTGACATTATATCAAAGAGCTTCTTAGAGTTAGAGATTTCTGGTGCGCGTGATAGTAATATTTAGTGGCGAAAGCTGTGATTTCTAAAATTCTTGATGCAAAATATGATTGCAACGTAATAAAACGTATATTTCGTACACCTCGAACATCCTGTGACTTTAAGTGCTTTAGTGGGACTATGCTAAGAATATCCAGTTTATAGTGACATTTTCTTGAATAAAATGTTTAAATTTCAAGACTGCGACGTGGCAACCATTCGGGACAGAAGTTCTGGTTAAATAAATTTATGCTTTCTGAAAGCTCTTTACTTTGGTGGGAAACTGTTGTATCATGAAATTATCATAATACTTTTTAAATGAAATTATTAAAAGTCAAGAGAATTTTTAAAAATGAAAAAAATATATAGCTGAGATATACACACAAGTAAAAGAAACGATATATGAAGAATGGACTTCTATAACCACAAAAGGTAATTATTTCAAAACTGCAAGCTACCAAAAAATAATATAGGAAAATTAAAAACATATATAAAGTAAAAAAAAAATATTTAAAAAGTAATACTATTTTAATACGTAAATTATTGTAAATCTGTCGCTTCTTATATATATCGGACTTTTGCCATTGCAAGCTCCAGGGCCTCGTACAATTTGTCGTCTCCACGTTTTCATCACGGGAGTGCTTTACAGTACGAATGAATTTAATCTACCGTGAATCATTTCGATTACATGTTTTTTTTAAAATGAATAAGTTTCACGATATACGTTTGGGAGAACGTGCAAAAGTGCAGTAGTTCATTCCCCATGGCCATTTACTTTGATATTTTATGAACAGCCGAGTCTTTGCTAGATGCGGTGGCAAGTTAGTAAGTAAATTTTTAGTAAAGTTCTGTTTATTCTGTTTTCATGGTAATATGTCAAACTATTAATAATTAGATCTATACTTATAAATAAAACCACCTGGACTACCGAGCTTCGCTCGGAAGTTTTGGCCAAAAACATTTAAAAAAAAACAAACTAAAATTTGAATTTTAATTTGTAAAATTTGAATAAATACAAAAAAAAGCGTATAGCGTGCGAATTAGTGACCATATTTTTCGTGGAATAATGCGAAACAAAACCGCATGAAAATTCGAAAACACGCGTTTTCCTAGACATAAAATTAATCTAGATCGATTTATCACCCCCAAAACCCTCTGTATGCTATTTTTTTTGTTTCCGAAATTCAGATTATTTATAAATATATATAAGAATTGCTCGTTTAAATATATTAGATTAAGTGTATGTTTGTGATGTTGACAATGCTTCCCCATAATTGGTTTTTGTGCATAACTCAAACAGCCGTAAATTTTTTAACTGTCTATTTTTTACCCGCTTATTTCTTCAACGATGTACAGGAGTAGAAAAACAAACAACAAATAGCAAAAGATTAATTTTCTGCCATGAAGCGTACATGTCCAGTACGAGTCACTAATTGTAAAACAAAATTAAATCTACTTTGTTAAGGTTTAGTTTGTTTTAAGCTACGTATACCTATCGTGTTTCCAGCTTTCATTTTTCTTAAAACTATTTAATATATCGTTCCAACGTTCATCTGAGCAAGTAGTATTTACGCTGCAGCAGATTTCAATCTACGTCATGCTTAGTTCGCAAAGGTTTCATTTTACGAAGAGTTTGACTTTTTTTACTAAATATGGACTTGTGGTTTATTATAAAACTTGTCGAAGGGTTGCTTATCAGCAGCTCCTCAAAAACTAGCCTCCACATTTCTGAATTGAAAAAATGTTGGCATTTTTGAATTACAATGTGAAAACTTCATTACCAATTTAAATTTAATATCTAGAGGTTTGAGTCCAGGATCGTAAAATAGTAAAATACTCAATAACACAATAACAACTCAATAACAGTCCGAACTTGGGGTATTGGCTTTATTTTCACTTACGTATCCTGGCATAGGACGATAAGTTGTTGGTCCTACGTTTTAGCTCTTTTTTGTGTGCCTTTTATGTGGAATTTTCATCCCACCGGTATATGAGAGTTAAAAGGAATAAAGCGTACACTTTAATATGTCCTTACAGTTGGCTACTCTCAGTTAAAGTCAATGAGAACTTTGTTAAAAAAATTCTAACCCCTTGCCAAATTTAACTTGTATAGTTGCTATTATTATTACTATTGAAATGCACTGCGTCTTATCCTCAAATCTTTTTGCGGTAAATAATTATAGTTATGTAATATTGTATATTGTAATTAAAAGTGAGCTTTAACCTACTTTCTGAAATATAACTGAGCTGGAATAAAATAATTAACAACAAGTTTTTTGCAATTAAAGTATTTGAAAAATATAAATTAATAACAAAGTAGCCCGATTGCAGAAGGAATTGTTTGGAGTTACAAAATTTTGACGGCTGGTTAAACCACACCATCCGTGCGATATGTGACGTATAATTTCATTTGATTTGACCTCTATCACATCACATACAGTATACATCATCAAATGGCACTTATAATATTTAACTTGTTCATGTTATTATTCTTTTCTTATAATATTTTCAATATATTGTAAATGTGTTTGGTCGTTTGCTTGTCACGCAGCAACTAAGTAAAAGATCCATGTGGTTTTCTACTAGTAATATAAGCCGAAGAATTATGCAATTTTATCCCGGTATATTAAATGGACCCCGTGCAATATAAAAATGTATAATTTCAATGTATGTTACAGTCAAAACTATTTTTTAGTCAAAACTACTTTTGACTAAGGAGGTTGGTCAAAAGTAGTTTTGACTGCAGGCATATTTTTTTTTCTAAAAGTTCTAATCAATGTTCTAACCTAACCTAGGCAGAAAGAGTTCTTCCAAGTAACCTCCAACCTACATTACCTTAACTTTTTAAGAGGTTTTTCCGATATCACTAGTGCCGGATTCAGTCTTAGCACCGCCCCTGGGCACAGTAAAAAACTGCTATTGACCAAGGCCTGTAGTCAATACTACTTTTGACTGACCTCTTTAGTCAAAAGTAGTTTTGACTAAAAAATAGTTTTGATTGTAACATATACATGTTATGTAAATCAAACTTCTTTGTAATAAAATAGATTAGCATGGTTTCAATTAAAACGACCCTATCATCATTTTAAAATAAAATTTAGTACAATATTTGAATTAAAAAAATATCAACCTAATTAATTATTCATTCCGACTCCACATGAGGAGATTAGATTTAACAGTGATTGAGCACAGGTGTATGTGTATAAACAACGACCCCTAACCGGTTTGTGGTTACACGGTTTCATTATGCGTACACCGGGATAATAGGGCCGAAATGTAAAATTCGATACGACAGAATTGTATGACCGGGTGAATTTTCAGTTTATGTTGTTTGATACTTGTTACTTAAATGTCATTTTAAAATGAGTGATATTATACTACTAAATTATAAAGGCTAAAGTTTGTTTGTATGTGTTTTTTTACTCCTTCACATTAAAACGAATGAACGAATTTGGATGAAATTTAATACATGGATAGATTATGAGGAGTATGTATTCAGCCCTTCTTAACGTCCCACTGCTGGGTACAGGCTTCCCTTCAATATGAGGGGGATCAGGCCATAGTCCACCACGCTGGCCAAGTGCGGGTTGGCAGACTTCACATGTCTTTCGAAAACTTGCTAGGTTCTCTCAGACATGCAGGTTTCCTCACGATGTTTTCTTTCACCGTAAGGCAAGTGGTAATCACCACAATCACGAGACCCGGGTTTTGAACCCGCTTCACTCGGTTACCCATGCGAGCGCGTCACCACTGGGCTACCACTACCTTATTAGGAGTAACACATAAGTTTATGCTAGGCATATTAGGGATGTACCCGAATGAAGTGAGAATATGTGTATCTATAAAATTGACATCAATAAATATAATAAAATTGTAACTAAGCTATATCTGTACGTTAAATATTTTTTGGAAAATCTTAATGAAATAGACATTATTATTATAGATACAGAGGCCGAATTTATAGTTTTTAGAATTTTTGTTTGCTGTCTGTCTGAAAAACCACAGCAGGGATTTTGATGAAATTTGGTATGATGATAGCTGGTTATCCGGGTCAACACGTAGGATACTTTTTACTGCAGGAAAATATCTCATATATGAGAAATCTTTACTAAACCTTAAAACGTAACTAGGAACAAACCCGAGCGGGGCGAGGGTGAGTTGCTAGTTCATAATATAAAAATATAACTAAAATTAATATGTCTATCTGTGATTTCAAAATAGCTTCTAATATTAAGCTGGTATGACTTAAATTATTTAAGCGGAAGTTTTCTAGCGGAAATTAGGCGATATTGAAAATGACATAAACTACTTTTACTCCAAAGAAAGTATGATTCCGTGGGTTAGAGGTTCCTGTAGGATATAGGATTTTTTCATTTCATTGAGTACAATTAAGATCAAAGTATAACGAAGACCTAACAGGTCGCTATTCTATACAATATACATAGTACAAGTTCATTTAAAATACATACCTACTTAAGAAGTAGCCTCCCAGCATAATATTTTGGTATAGGCCTTAGGCAATCCAGGTAAGCTATAAACTCTAACGCTCTAGAGCTCGTGTACCGTGAAATCATTCCAGCAAATTAGATTAACTGGAAACTAACACTGAATAAGTAATATACTACGAGCTTACTGCAGGATTATTTTGCCTATAATGATAATAATTAGACTATCTTGATACTGAGTGGTGAAAGCATCATTTTCACCAATGTTCGCGTTTTACCTCACCTAGAAAAACATTTACAACACTGATTTTGTACTGTGTTCTTTGGATTTCTATTCTTTGAAGATTATAAAATTACATTATGTCTAAGACTTAGACTTAACTTCCCTCGCTATATATACGTTTTGGAGATTTAAATAAATAGATGTGAATACTTACACAATTTATTCTAAATATTTTAGTGGCTATATTCCTGCATAGGAAAACAAATCTTTCACGCTAACAAAAACTAGGACATGTTACGATAGACGTTTTTACAAAATGCAATGTGCTTTTTCAGGTAAACTATCGCATAAAATATTTAAACTGCCTCACATAGTTAATAGCTCAACTGTTAGTCTCAGGTATCATTAACACTAAACGTAGGCGTTTCGAAACAACTGCACTCAATTATTTGCCGGAACACATTAGCGGTAAATGTATTACTAGGGTTGTGTATGACTAAAAATCATCGATTTCAATAAGATGATTATTTTTTTTAATATTCTATTAGTAAAAGTATAAAAATTACTACCTGTGGCAATAACTTTCATTCGAGCCACCGACAGCTAACTCTTAACTAAGAAACTTCCTTTACAATATGTGTTGTCCAATACAATTAATTATTAAACAAAGTTTTTTTACCTCAATTTCGAATATATTATTGATTTATATCATTTTTTGTGTACTCATAGACATGTGTGTACTCATAAACATGACTTGCATATAGCATTATAGACTCGACAGCTTGGTTTAATGAATCAGGTATTTATGAATCAGGACAAACAGTTTTAAACAGTGGAAGTGAATATATATATATATATATATATATATATATATATATATATATATATATATTAAATAGATTATATAATCTATTTAAAATCTAATTACATCTTATAGATGAAAATTTATAAAAAAATTTTTTCTCAAACTCAAACTGTGTCCCTTTAATAATTGCCTTAAATAATTACGAAAAATGTTTGTAGAACTAAAAAATATATAAATACGTTTAAATTCTTGCATAATATAGTACAATAATAAAAGTACATGTTTATCGATTCCTACTAAAACCTACTTGTCAAATACGTATTAATAAGTATTAATAGTAAATAGTAGTAAATAGTCAACCAATTATAATAAATATCGAGTCTTGCGTGTCCCATCACTAGCAGAAACACAATTTATGGTGTGTCTTCCTTAACGCGTAGTGCATTAAGAGAATGCATTCGAACCCCTAATATGTGCTTTATATGGCACTTGTAACTTGTTATGGGAGTGCTATTAATTTTCAATGAAATAATTTAACAGTGTTGCGGTATTGAAGTCATAAATAAAGAAATTAAATTACTTAAACTATGTAAAATATGGTTCTAAGGTCCTATACATAGCTACGAGTAAATCCCTATTAAAGAGCCTACACTTTCCGTCCGTCTAAATAGCTGCCTTACATTTAAAGGGCTCAACTTTCTGAAACTGAAATAGATAGCCATAAAATATGTACATAGTAAAATATACAACATCAAATTCCCAAGAACTTAGTCGAATCGTAAATTGAAAACGAAATAGGGTCTATATACAAGCCCTTTTTAGTTTTAGTTCTATAGTAATAACATAAATGCAAATATTGTAACAAAAATCACAGTACCACTTGCATTTTTTGATATAAAAATCGATATAAATCGATATAATCGATATAAATATGTTGGGACATTAACACACAACACCATCTAGTTCCATGGTAAGCTACGAGGCTTGTGTTATCGATACCAGATAGTTGATACACTATACATATATAGCATTTAAATACATATCCTTTCGATTCGTTAATTGAAGAGAGTGGTAAGTGCTACTCTGCGTTTTAACTACCTCAAAAAAAGAAGAGAATATTTAATCTGAACGGACATATGAACTGTAAAATAACTTCATAGAACACAATACAATAGTTATTATTATCTAATTTTTGGCAATTTATTATTAGCATGAAAGAAAACATCCTAAGGAAACCTGCAGGTCTCAGAAAAACAAGTATGTTAGAAAGACTAAATCATTAAAATAAAAATCTAAAATGGAAAAATATCAAAAACGAACCTATCCTACGGGAAAAATACATTTTTCCGGAATAAAAAGTAATTAGTAAATGTGATCTTCCAGACTCTAATCTATCTTTGTGCCAAATTTCACCCAGATCCGTTCAGCCGTTTTGGTGTGAAAGAGTAACAAACATCCATACTCACAAACTCTCACATTTATGATATTAGTATAGATTTTCTAATTATTGTATATAAGGAACATCGAAAGGTATGACTTATTGCTGTCTCAGAAACAAAATTACAAGAGTGGATATCTGTAATGTACCTGCCTGTAGATAACTTTTTCCTCTTATTTTTTCCTTAACACATAACTCAAGTGAAACATGATGGAGACTGTACGTGATTCATAACTACGACTTAATATTATATTTATCATCGCTTATACTAATTTAAGTCATATTTATTATTTTAAAAAATGCGTTTTTTAAATTATTGATATTGATACGTTTATAGTCCAGAAGGAATCGGCGCATGTGTACCGAAAACTACTCCACCTCAATTTTTTATGCGATCCTCTTCAAATTGACCTACTGATGATATAAATGCATGTTGCCATGGGGCATCCCCATGCCATATTGTTTACTGAAATTGTTTAAACAATTGCAAGGAATTGTTATTTTTTAACCGGACATTTGTGTACTAAGCTATATAAGTTACTATAGATTTTTAACTATCCCACGGGAACTCTTTAATTTTCCGAGATGAAAAGTATCTAAAATGTTGATATTATTCCTTTATATTCTTAGACCTTACTTATCATCACTATTTAATGTCATTATTAACTAGTCACTAGTCATTACTCTCCTTTTCGACTTTATTTTTCTTTTCAAATATTTCCTAAGCGAACATTTGTTTTAATTTGGTAAATAAAAATTGGTAAATCAAAAGTAATTATCAAGCATTAATTCTAATGTAAATTTTGGATAAACTTAAAATTCAATTTTTCTTTGAACCATAATTGGAATAATAAGAAAGTTTTTAACGTATTTTTTACTAAAACAAAATTTCATAGTTTATTTTATATACAGAAAGATCAATCTAATTTACTCGGATTAAATGAAAAAAAAACTATCAGCCTCGATAAATCCCTTAGTTTCAAAGTAATAAATTAAGGTAATACTTTTCTTACTATGAATATTTTATTGCAATCGGGGACATAAATCTAACACTGAGTATAATACCGCAAATGGAAGTGGAAACGTTGAAATATGAGCTAAATCATCTTTTAGTGTATAAAAGAGTACAATTTACTTTTCATATATGATGGCTTATTTGTAGTAGTTCTATGAATACATGGCTTTTTGGTTAGTAAGAACAAATGTAATAAATGATTTAATAAAAAAAATCTTTTTGCACATTCATTTTTATTAAGTAATTTAAACGCTTCGCTCTAAGTAAAAATCACTATATACATATATTTTTTATAAAGAAAATATTATTATGATGTTTTAAAAATGTTTAAACTTAAAATACGCCATATGTTTCTGTAGATACATAGAATACACCGGTGGCATTCCCTGGATTTGAGTATCCAGCAATCGTCACTTCATTGGCAGAACATTTACCCTTGGAGAATTCTTTATAAGAATCACACTTCCATGCTAAGTACCATCCTGGATGGTGTACGGTTTCTGCCCAATATGTCACACATGACTTATGACTGCACTTTGCCTCAGAATCTCCAAGGCTCGAAAAGAAATTAGCATCACAATGAGGTTGAATCTTTCCGTCATTAAAGAAAAAATCTGCATCTCCCAAAACACTTGTGGTGCCCAAATTTCCGGCGTTACAATGATATACTTCTACAAAGTTGGCAACTCCTGATCTCAGTTGCTCTTGAATGAATGCATTAGAAAAACAAGGTCCGGCTGGATCAATACCTGTGATCCGCGAGACCTTCTCTCCAGTTGTATTAAAGTAGGTTGTTCCTGCGTATCCCAGAATTTGGCCTCCTAAGCTATGACCAATACAATGTATGTTCTGAGATGAAAATCCCAAATTTCTAAGTTTCACAAGTAATTCTCCTACAACTTTTCCCAAATAATAAGCATAAAATACTGATCGCTCATAGCTTTTTAATTTTCCTCCATTAGCTGAAGTATACATTGAGTGATCTATTATAATTAAATATATATTTGGCACATCTTTGAAAGCTGCACGAATAATTTCTGACGCGCTTTTAATAATGTGTGATTTATACCCTGGAACGAATACGATGAGACGTCTCGAAACATCTAGGTTATAGACATTTGTGAATGCTTGCACAGCACCATCAATTGTATAACTCAAGTTAAAATTGTTTTGGAAATCGTAAAAATAGACCTGTGTTTCATTCACAATCACATCGTCAGTTTTATTGTGGTCACCTGAAAATAAAAATAATAGCACTTTTAGAACTATATTACTATACCCATTGAATAGCAAAATTTACAGCATTTTACAACAAGCTATGTCAAACTTTTCTTCCAATAATTAGGATTTTGAATGTTATAATATGTGGCAGACAATTTTGCATCTTTTAGACAGCACAAAAAGAAGATAAAATGATTTGTGGTAATTTTGTAAGCCAAGACAATAAATACAACATCTATGTAATTTATTGCTGACGTGTTTCATAATTTACAGCACCATAAATTAATAATAAGTAATAAATGATCTGATAATATTGTTATTACAAATCATTCCCATCCATTTGCTATGAATAATTAAAGCTCGACTTGGCGGGGGCACTCCGTGCCCCCCGATTAATATTTCATTTATTGTGATTGCTATTATTATTAATATTTGTACAGAAAGAATCAAAGTATATTATCACATAAAGCTTTACCTTGCGCAGTTTATATGGAAAGACATAGAATATTTTTATCCCGGAAATCATCCCTTAAAAAGAAAAGGGGGATGGATGTTTGTATGGGGTATCAATCATTTCTTAAGTAAGGGATATATAACTCATTATACCTATGTATATCTATGTATGTATAGTCCATCTATTCCATGTTAAGCGTTAAAATGTACCAACCCGAGCGAAGCGATTGTAAGTCGCTAGTAGATCTAATAAGTGTTTAATTATTATTTTTTGTAGTAAACAGTAAAAAATTACGTCATTTATCACATTTAAATTAGCACTTTAGAAAATAATTTGTCATGTACTTGTGAAGATGAGCCGAGAAAGAAAGAGGGAGAGAGTGTAGTGATATATGTATATATAACTTCAATGTCCTATGTCTATCTCAACCTACTAGAACTTGAGTGACAATAATTAACCCTATATTTAATATGATCTCAATTTAAAGTAACAATAACACTGTCTTCAAAACTGAGTTGAATCATTGCTTTGTATGAGCCTTTCTATACATAGTAAAGGTCATTGAAGGTCATTCACTAATATTTAGACAAATAGAAATTGAAACGTAGTTCGTACAATCAAAAGAAATGAGTCATTATCACCTATTAAACTATACATAAAAAATAAAACATCATATCACAACAAGTTTTCTTAAGGAAGTAGCAATGACCTCGCAAAAAAATCTGAGCAACCTTACTCTACATACCTGTGCATGAAAAATAAAAATAAAACACTCACATGATATCCAATTTGAATATAAAACAGATTTGAATGGTCCATAATCAGCAGCCCAATTAGCAGTAGACCCTGTTATTAAAAATGCACTAATAAAATATAAGAGCTCCATTGATAGACGGCCGCTTGTGTCAACGGTCACATGATAACTGACCATCAGACGACTATTATGGAGATTGGAGACTTGTTTACACGGTGTTGTGTTTTGTTGAGGATAAATACTGCTATCTTAAGTCTTAACCCATGATTAATATATGGCTCGGAAGGATTGTAATTATTTGGACTCACTGTAGCCAACTTTTGCACCATATATATAATATATAAATTACTATAATTACTATAATAAATAAATTACTATAATATTATAAATTATATTGTATCCGTATTAATATAATAAATATGAACGTTTGTGAGTATGGATGTTTGCTGCTCTTTCACGCCAGAACGGCTGAACAGATGTGAATGAAATTTTTCATAGAGATAGATTATAGTCTGGAATAATACGTAGACTTTTTATCCCGGAAAAATGTACGGTTCCCGTGGGATAGGTACGTTTTTGTTTAACTAGAGGCGAATCCGAACGAAGCGAGAGTTAGCCGCTAGTGTACTAATATTGTTATCTGTTTCATATCTTAACAAATATTGTAAAGAGTTTGTTTCTTTTTTATTGTGTGAAATTACAAGTCATATTTAATTTTGTTTGTTTACATAGCTTATTTATTAAAAAAAGTTATAATAGTATATGGGCTATGTTATATCAATAAACCATTTTGGAACGTAGTTCCTTGTAATATTATTGTTTCTCGCAATTATTTCAATATGCAAGAGCCGAAGAAGTAAAAAAATAAAAATAGCTGTAAATAATAAACATATCTAATTATTTCAATAATTATTTTTTTTACCATGTTTTGTTAGTTTTCTTTTATAATGATTAAGTTAAATTGATTATTATATATTATGTCAAAGCAACGGCTGCAATTCAGGGCTACTAAAACTAATATATATATATATATATATATATTGCGATAAAGCCAAAGATAATCTCTTCACGTCATAAACATTTAGAAATTAAATTTATAATAATAAAATTGTAACTAAGCCGAATCTGTACATTAAATTTTTTTTGAAAATCTTATTGAAATAAACATTATTATCGATACAGAGACCGAATATATAGTTTTTAGATTTTTATCTCAATTTATCTGTCTGTCTGTAACCGCGTCACAGGAAACTCACTGGAGTGATTTTGATGACATTTGGTATGATGATAGCTGGTTATCCGGGTCAACATATAGAATAATTTTTACTGCGGGAAAATATCTCATCTCTGAGAAATCTATACTAAAAATTAAAACATAAGGAGGGATGAAGCCGAGCGGAGCGACGCGGACGGTGAGTCGCTAGTTGTTCATATAAATCTTTAAAACATATTAGTTATAAAAAAGCGCAATTTCAACCCGGCTAAGAAAGCAATACTTCTCAACTAACTAATACTAATATACTTTACTCTTACTTTGTTCCAAGTTTAACAAACTCCCCACTTAATTCATTAGGATAGATAAAAAGCTTCTATATTTCAAGCCGTGAAAACAGCAGGTTAAAATTGAATAAGCCCTCCTTATCGCACGACTTGTTAAAAGAAAGTGAATCACCAATTATCTATTTGAAAGGATCACGGAGGTGCGAGGGCGAAAAGTCAATTAAAAACTTTTATCGTACCCTAACGATTAAGCGTTAATTACTAGTTAGGAAAGCCGCTTATCCTTTATTTTCTTGCGTTGCTCAAATCAATACCGATCTTTTTAAGGGTAGGATGAAGATGGGATAGAATATCTATACATATAATCAAATTCTAAGCTGAATCTGTACCTTGAACATTTTTTTGAAAATCTTATTGAAATAGACATTATATCGATAGATACAGAGGTTGAATCTTTAGAAACGAGTTTTTAGAATTTTTGTCTGTCTATCTATGACCGCATCACAAAAAAACCACTGGACAGATTTTGATAAAATTTGATATGATGATAGCTGATAATCCGGGTCAACATTAGACTTTTTACCGCGGGAAAATATCTCATCTCTGAGCTAAACGTTAAAACGTATTATAGAGAAGAACTCGAGCGAAGCGAGGATGAGTCGCTAGTTTTAAATAAAACTACCTGTTTGGATTTTTCGAGAATTTATTATGATTTTTGGTTCCCGACGTTTCATATGCTTTACAGTTATCATGGTCATGAAAGATTCTAGGTGTTCGGACGTCTTAAATTTTGTCATATAGTTGTTACAGATAGTACCTACTGCCAGCTACCACTGCCTATATTCTAAGTAATTTTCTTTATTAACGTTTTCCATCATCTTATTTTTGACGAGAAAATCTATATAGTACTACTTTGTCAAGAAAGTACCGGGAAAAGATCAATAATACACAAAATGTTTGTTATTCGCCCAAATTTATTTTATCGCCTTCAAAGTATGCTCCTTCAAAAACGATAAACTTACGCCAACGAATAATCCAATAATCAAAGCATTTTTTAAACGCTGTTTCCGGAATTGAGTTCAGTTCTCGCCGCGAATTCTCCTTTATGTCTTCTACCGATTGAAAACGGGTGCCACAAAGTGGTAATTTGAGTTTAGGAAAAAAGAAAGAAGTCGGCTGGAGCCATATCTGGTGAATATGATGGTTACTCGTTGGTATTTGTTGAGTGTTTGGTCAAAAATTCGTTCACAATGATAGCCTTGGGGAAGGCGCATTCGTGGTGCAAAATCCAAGAATTTTCTTTCCACAAATCTGGCCTTTTCCGTCGAATTTGCTCTCTTAAGATACAGAAAGTTGGGCGGTTATCTCTCTCAAAGTTGAATGAGGATTTTCAGTCACTATTTCTTCACTTTTGCGATGTTAACTTCAGTTGCAGACGTTGCAGATGGCCTACCAGAGCGAGGCAAATCTTCCATCACATCTCGACAGCTTTTGAACGCTTTGTACCACTCATAAGCACGTGTTTTTGATAAGCCGATTCACCGTAAACCTTTTGTAACATTTTCAGTGACTCCGAACACGAAATTCCATTGGAGATGCAAAATTTAAGACAAACTCTTTGTCCGATGTTTTTGTCCATGATGAAATTCGCAATACACACTAGATATGATGTAAATAAAAACAGCACTGTATTTAATATAAATAACAGATGCAACTCAAACTCCGTGCCAAAATGGAAAACAGTAGTGCCAATCTAACAACAACAGAAAAAAAAACAAAAATTTGAATTTGGAACCATAAACAAATCATCCATTCCCGATACTTTCTTGACTGAATGTATGTCTAACATTATGTTCGCTTAATTTGAATAAAGTAAATATCGTCATTCATCGCATAAATACAAATGCCAAAAAAAGCGTAGAAATTTTAGGGAAAACTCGAATGTCACGCACTTCGCATCAACGCAAGATTAATGCAGACATCACAAAAGGTATCACGACTGCGAAATTCGGGAAATTAAGTGTAGACCCCAAAAATATAAGAATACCTCGTGATGTAAAATAATAATTTTTCAAGATGAATGTTCTTAAGAAATTTTCATTTCGCTTTACAAATAAATAAAAATGAGGTTGTATGTGTGATTTTTGTCTGACTTCGAGAGGAAAGAGGTACTCTATTGCAGTGTGATTTGTAATATTTTTCCAATAGTGAAGTGATTTGGTATATAAATATTTTCTATTGCTTATCCTGACTTGTTTACAATCACGTAGCGTATTTCCATAATAACTTAAGAAGCGATAACTGTTTTTTTTTAAACAAACAACAAAATGGTATGGGAATATTTCAAATGAATGCTGAAATAGAAATAGGAGTTAAATCAGAGTAGGCTGTTAGTATTAAGATTCTTTACACACAATTTATGGCTTTACATAATTGTACAAATTATCTACTGACAGTACAAACATTCATCTTCATAAAAATTTGAACCCGCGACCTCTGGCCCTACTAATAGATGGCATCAGTATAATACATACCTCAACGCAATTCTTGCCACCGGTATGTGTAGAAAAGTCATCGAGGCATACGAAATGAATTCAAAAACAAGCCATACTTTTACCATAACCGTACTTTTGGTACCCACCATGACATTATAAAGTCTATGATAGAAAATTATAGTGTTGTCATCTGAATTTATTGAAAAAACAATAAACAACTAAAAGTAAGTTCATAAATCTTTCTATATTTTATTCAAATCCTCTATTATTTTACTAAAAGTGAAGGAAATCTATACATATAATAAAATTCTAACAGAGTCGTATCTGTACATTAAATATTTTTTGGAAAATCTAATTAAAATAGACATTATTATCGATACAGAGTGCGAATCTATAGTTTTTAGAATTTTCGTCTGTCTGTCTGTCTGTTACCGCATCACGAGAAAACCACTAGACAGATTTTGATGAAATTTGGTATGATGATAGCTGGTTATCCGAGTCAACATATAGGATACTTTTTACCGCGGGAAAATATCTCATTTCTGAAAAAAAATACAAATCAAACTGTATCGTAAGAGTATACTAATATGTAAAACCTAAGAATTCGATTTTTGGTCATCTGAACGTGGGCGGAGCCGCGGGCAATGCTAGTTTTAAATAAAATTAATTTAAAGCACACTGTATACGTTTCTAGTTACTTTAAAATTCTTATAAACTTTCCTTCCCTTTGTAACAAACCTACTTACATAACAATACAAAAAACCAGCAGAACAAACGTCACCGCAGCTTCTTTGTTTTCAGCTAAAACATAAAGTTTTCTTCTGAGAAAACCGACTTTGTGCAATTGAAAAAATATTGCGGTAATGTCGCAACTACTTGTACTTATTTACTTCTGCTGCCTGCAGTTTCTTAATTTTTCTTTCCACAACTGTCGGCCCAAGTTTTATTTTTATGTTATGTTATAGTTGGGGTTAAAGACGTGATGAGCATATGTACGAGGTAGAGCTAGACTTTTTAACCCCCGAGTCAAAAAGAGGAGTGTTATAAGTTTGACGTCGAGGTCTGTCTGTGTGTGTGTGTGTCTGCCATGCCAGTGTAATCGTTAAATGACAATTAATTTGCGTAGGGGTTTTTAAATTTTTTTAATTTATAATTATTCACCTAATCGACTATAACAGTAAAGTACACTTATTTTTTAAATTTATCTATCTTTTCGGATTTTGATAGATAGAGTCTCTCCTGCGACAATGATTGCTCTAAAGCATTCGAAAGGTCGGGAACCAAAAATCAAAATAAATCCGCGAAAAAATCCGAAAAGATTGTTTTATTTAAAATGTCATATAGGTAAGAAAGTATTACACTTATATTTTTAATAACTATTACTTGTTACTGCTTTCCGAGCTAATCAAAGCCTCCTTCCTTATGGGTTTTCTGTAGACTACAAAAAGCCCATAAGTATAAATCACAATGTTGTAGTAATTTTAAGTATGTACATACATACATATGTAAAGAGAGACAAAAATAACATATAGCATGAAAAGTACAACGTTTAGAGCCTAAATTTGTATATTATTCATAGGCCACTAATATGGAAATCATATTTTTTAACTAGTTTTTGCCCGTAACTCCGCTTGCGCTGTTACTCTCTACAACTACATCAATAAAAACCAAGCCTTCCCTTTTAAAGCAGGATGTAAACTATCATTCCTAATTATCCGTTAAGCGTTAAGTGAATACAAAAAAATAAATAAATTTTCGCATTTATAATTACAAAAGTTTGCTAACGTGATAAAGTTTGGCACTCACATGCACTGTGATATGGAAAGGAAAGTATGATACATTGCATTCCAAAGTTAAACTAGGGACTTAACGCTGGTCTAATAGCTTCATTTTAAGCCTTAAAGTAAAATACTACATGTTTGAAATATTAGAATCCATGCTGCAACTATTACGTGAATATATCAGTATTTTAATTCAATACATTACTTTACATTAATTAGGCATAACAATTATAATGAAAACGTATATATTACCTACTAGCGACTCACTTCCTTCCGAGTTAGGTTTAGTATAGATTTCTCAGAGATGAGATATTTTCCCGCAGTAAAAAGTACTATATGTTGACCTAGACAACCAGCTATCATCATACCAAATTTAATCAAATACTGTCCAGCGGTTTTCTTGTGATGCGATCCCAGATAGATAAACAGACAGACAAAAATTCTAAAAACTATAGATTCGGCCGCTGTATCGATAATAACAACTATTTTAATAAGATTTCCCAAAAAATATTTAATGTACAGATTCGACTCAGAACTTTATTTTATGTAGGTATAGATAATAATATATGTATATTACCTATAATACTAATGAATAAATATGCGAAATAGATATTTTTACTCTTATTTTTCAAGTTGCAAGTTTTATTGAAATTACAACGACTACAAACAATAAAATTGTTTTGCTTGTTCTCTTACTAGTGTGTTGTGTGTGTACTCAGAAATATACCGTCACAATTTTTTGTAGAGATAAGTTTTATGTACATGTATTTGTCTACAATACATTGGCTACCTTCTCTTCCTAAACATCTAACGAATCCCTACTTATGTTAATGTGTTGCAATAATTACTTTTAAAACTAAAAAGAGAGAGAGTGAATTCAAAATTACTTTAAAACTTATTATTTCATTCTTTGGAGTTTTATCTTTGAAATTACGAGATCTTGGGAAATTACATAAAAATTTATTTAAATTTAATTGTCATAAAAGTCGACCATTTTATTTTAATATACCATACGACACTAGTGTTATCAAGACAAATATAACGACGTACACTTTATCAAAACCGGTGCAGCCATTTAATAATCACGATAGAATCATGCACCCTCCTTTTTTTTAAATCAGACAAAACATATTAAAATATATAGAGAATAAATAAAAAACCGGAAACACAAAAATGAACTAAAAATTTAATATATCCCATATGACGTGGGCGAAACATAAACATTCGTTACCGAACAAAGCAACTGTTTCCTTCCAAGTGATTTACGCTGCACCGTGTTAAGGCACAAATTGTAAAGAAAGTTGAAATGGCAACCACTTTATATATCTGTCCTTCTCATTGTTACTTTGTCCATTTAAATAAATGAATAGCTTTGTGTTGTCCTTTGAGAAGTATGCTAGAACAATTTACTACTCTTTATGGGACAAATGATTGGTTTGTAGGTACTGGTAAAATTGCGGTATCGAGCTGGTTTGGGAAACTGAGTGAAGTGGGTTCAAACCTGGGGGTTCACATTCCTGATCCATAACGCAAAAAAAAAACTTAAAAAAACTTCATGTTTGAGAGAACCTAATTAAAACGAACTCAATATGTGAAGAAATATATTTGAATGGCATGGTTATGGTCTATACGCCCCGTTGTACTTGAATGTGAGGGAGCCCCAGAAAGGGCTGAATGAGAGATGGGACAAATGTTAAAATGTCCATTCAACTTCGTGCAAAATTGTTAGTGCAAAATCGAATCCATGATTTACAAACTTAATATGCTATTTAATCACCTAACACAACAATTTTTTGATTGTTTGACCTAAAAGAAATAAAAACTTGACAAAAGCTCAACAATAACTAGCTAAGTTAAACATCTCACTGGTAGACTAAACAATCGAAAATCGGTTCTTATGATACAAACCGCCCAACATGATTTATCATATAACTAGTTACGATTTAACGTTTAGTATAGATTTCTTAGAGATGAGATATATCCCGGAATAAAAAGTATCCTATATGTTGACCCGGATAACAAATTATCATCATTCCTTCTTTCATCAAAATCTGTCCAGTAATTTTCTCGTGATACCTTCACAGACAGACAGAGAAAACTTCTAAAAACTATAGATTCGGCCTCTGTATCGATAATAATGACTGTTTCAATAAGATTTTCCAAAAAATATTGATTGTACAGATTCGACTCATTTTTTTATAAAATTAACATTTTTCCGAAGAAAATCCTAAATTGTGTTAAAAATGAAATAACATATTTTAAACTTTAAAAAATAAGTCTAGAAGCAGACACACAAATAGCAGCTTTTTCGATATTTTTCGATAGAAGAGTTTATATAATATTATTATATTTTTTTGTAACATAAGTGAGCAACAACAACAACATTTTTCTTAGTTTAACAATTATTATATACATGTTTAGTTAGCCTGTAATTGTGATATACTTTGTAACGCTTTCTTATGTATAACTATAATAAGTTAAAAAATGTATTCTTAGTATATAACGTAGGCTTCCTAATAAATGAAATAAAAAAAAAATAAAAATACTCATATTATGACAATTAATTCTTATTATCTCAAAGACTCTTAAGAGCAGTTTTTAAGTCATTTTTCGTTACACTGCGACAAAAATTGCAAAATCGCTTCCCTAACCTCACTTTAATATTCAAATATCAATAGGCAGTATAAATTGTAAATTATATATAAGCTACATTTAAGTTAAAATTTATTAACATTTCTAAATTCAGGGCATTATCTATACAATGTTTGGGCATGAGCTGAATTCCGAGTTACAAAGTTATAATTCCGTAAATCCGTTAGAACATTAAATTTATAAGTTGAGGAGTGAGAGTCGGAAAGATAAGCGCTGCATTTGTGATGAACGTGAATGGAAGTGTACCTTGGGATGGTTTTATGCGAGATAACTTATTTACATTTAATTACAATCTATACATAATATAATAAAATTATAACTGAGTCGAATCTGTACACTAAATATTTTTTGGAAAATCTTATTGCAATAATCATTATTATCGATACAGAGGC
This sequence comes from Brenthis hecate, assembly GCA_951806755.1. NCBI lineage: Eukaryota > Metazoa > Arthropoda > Insecta > Lepidoptera > Nymphalidae > Brenthis > Brenthis hecate. The sequence continues at coordinate 6,007,616 of OX638266.1, forward strand.
CGAATCTATAAAACAAAATACCTTTTTTCTGAATCTGTCCGATTTTGGTTCCCGACGTTTCAAATGCTTATGACAAACATGGTCAATAAGGAAAATCCGAAAATATATTTCCCACTAATCTTATAAAATAATACAGTGTATTTTATGTATTTATTATATATAAATTTATATACCTAACAACATTTCTGTGTTTTAATAAATCTATTTTCCTGCATAAAGTATAAGTTATACTCGTGATAACCAGTTCAAAAAAAAATTAACCTGGTCCAATAGATAATATAAAATTTACAAAATATTTTCAATTAACTAAAATTTAGATGGAGATATATTACATAACACGGTCCACGCGCTAAAACTTTACATTACTTCATCAAAGGTTTAAGGAGGCCTAAGCCGGATCTGTTGAGTTTTGTACATATGTTCAGAATCGTCTTACAATTTACATATGTACAACAGGTGTAATTCCTTTATATATGTATATATTATAATGAAACACATGCACTTAGTATATTCAAAGGATTATTTTGTATGTATAATATTAAGAATGTAAATAAATAAATATAAATATGTTCGGACATTAACACACAGCACCATCTAGTTCTACGGTAAGCTACAAGGCTTGTGTTATGGATACCAGATAGTTGATACACAACACATATATAACTTTAAATAGGTACATATTATAAATATAGACAAGACTGGAGTACAAACATTCGTGCTCATGACACCAACGAATGCCTCAGTGGAATCGAACCCGCGACCGCTGGAATAGCAAGTAAGGTCACTACAAACTGAGCCAGACGTGTCGTCGACCTAGTGAGTTTATCATATAAAATATGTATGTATATCCCTACAGTATAAGTTACCATACCATAAATTAGTACCTCATTTTAAATTATAATATAGAAATATAATGAAATGATTTTTACCACAAAATTAAAAACATTCCATAAAAAAATATGAAATCTTAGAAATGTTTTTAATATTCTTTGTTTATTATAATCTCTAACAAAACAATTATTTCGGGATAAAAATACCTTATAAACAGAATACAGAATCTTTTATCTCAGATATACATATAATAAAATGAAACAAATTATGAAAGTATATTTTCTAGCAATATGGCTTATATTATGGCTTATATTTGATGTAAACTTTAAACTTTGTAGCGCATTGTGGCATATGCTTGGCTACCTCTACTTATTTTATCAAACTTCACTTCCTATCTTTGTACGGATAATTTTTATATTGATCTTAAAGATTTTCCTACTTGGGCTACTTAGAATAAAATAGCACGATGAGAGCTCGCTCTCTTACAATATCAGAGAAAATTATGATATCAGAGAAAATTACAATACTATTGGCTCTAATACGCTTGGCTCAGTGTGTAGTGACCCTACTTGCTGTGCCAGCGGTCGCATGTTCGAGTCCCGCTGGGGGGCATTCATTTGTGTGATGAGCACGAATGTTTGTGCTCCAGTCATAGGTGTTTATATTTATAATATGTATGTATGTATTTAAAGTTTATATATGTGTAGTGTATCAACTATCTTGTATCCATAACATAAGCCTCGTAGCTTACCATGGAACTAGATGGTGCTATGTATTAATATCCCAACATATTTATTATTATTATTTATTACTTCTCCAAGAAAAGGAAAGATTTTACAGACTAACATAACTAGACTAACATTTAGGCTAAGCTTGGAGTTTTCCTGAGAGATCTATTCAGAGATGATGGAGAAGAACCGAGATTACTCATTAAGCCGCCGAATCTTTCAGCTTAAGTGACAGTGGGCGGGCAAGTTGATGAGGAAAATCAAAGCGTGGGCAGACCTCTTGCAAGGTAAACTAACCACTTGTTGAATATCACCGGAATCCACTTCGAGTAGATTAGGATAGGAAGAGATCTGTTTCCAGCAATAAATGTATCTTGGTCAATGATAATGATGATAATCTGATAATTAAGTACTTATGATGAAAAGACAAAGTGGTCAACTTTAAATCTTTCCTTATGTATGTCAGCATTCTTCTACTCGTAGGTCTTGAAATAAATATATGGAATTATTATTATTATTTTTCATATTAAAAGTTATTCACTTTTTATACAATGAAACAATGTAATAGATATCTATACTTAGTACTTCTTAATATTAAAAAGAGGCCAAGTTTGTTTGTTTGTTTGTTTGTTTGTTTGTTTGTTTGTTTGTTTGTTTGTTTGTTTGTTTGTTTGTTTGTTTGTTTGTTTGTTTGTTTGTTTGTTTGTTTGTTTGTTTGTTTGTTTGTTTGTTTGTTTGTTTGTTTGTTTGTTTGTTTGTTTGTTTGTCTGTTTGTTTGTTTGTCTGTCTGTCTGTCTGTCTGTCTGTCTGTCTGTCTGTCTGTCTGTCTGTCTGTCTGTCTGTTTGTTTGTTTGTTTGTTTGTTTGTTTGTTTGTTTATTTGTTTGTTTGTTTGAACGCGCTCATCTCAGTAACTACTACTCCGATTTGACAAATTCTTTTTGCATTAGATAGCCCGTTTATTGAGGAAGGCTATATATATAGGCTATACATATATCATCATGTTACTACACAAGGGAGAGAAGCAGTAATATAATTATATATATGTATATATATATATATATATTATAATTATATATATGTATATATATATATATATATATATATATATATATATATATATATATTATTCTATCTCTTCCGTACTAACCGTTAAAACGTACCCAGGGATGAACCCGAGCGAAACGAGGCTAAGCCGCTAGTTTGTAAGAATTTTACTACGAAACATTTGCATCATTGTTATATAAATTTTCTAATAATTCATAATTTGTATAATTATTCTAAATGAACTCTACAATAAACAACTGTAACAAAAAAAGAAATTCTAATTCAGACCCCATTTCCGGCATCGCTTTCATTTTCAAATTCCTTAATTCATATTACCGCTCGAAGGTCTGACCGCAGCATGATAAATGGAGGCTTGAGACCCCGTTTCATTATCATTAATTATTTCGAATTACAAACGTACTTGGGCATTTACATAAGCGATCGTTAAATGTTACAGAGTAAGAAACATGATATATAAAACTGTCTTTCTGGATTCTTTCGCGAACTATTTTGATTTTTGGTTTCCGCACCGGTTTCCGGTTCCGTTTGGTTTCCGGTCGGTTTCCGGTTTGGTTCCCGACGTTTCGAATGCCTTACAGCAATCTTGCTCACGGGGGAGACTAAGGTTGTAAAAGCCTCAAAGGTGGTATACATATATCCTAGCATAGTAATATGTCATTTGTGATATAGCTATTTAAGACAGTGCCTACCCACAAACTTATATACCAACTTTAAAATATGTATTGTATGAGCTTGCATCATATCTCCTAGCATACTCCTTTTTGACATCGGTAAAATTCAACTGCACTCAATAAAGCTTTCAAAATGAGAGAAATAGCTATTATAAATGTATAAAAGATTACGTTTAAAGAGCATTCGCTTGGTTAGTCTGTGCAGTGGCTCGCTTAGTCTATAAGAACTCACTCATCCAGAGTGATCTATCTCAAACACAATGAAATAAGCAACTTGAAATAAATGTATATGAATGTAAAATCAAATTTATTTAAAATACATTAACTGTTTGTTAAGCTTATTTTTAATTAACAACAGTTTAAACTAAATATTTTATTTCTATGACAATATGTGTAATAATTAATCCATACTAATATTATAAATGTGAAAGTGTGTTTGTTTGTTTGTCCTTCTTTTGGCGTGATTTTTTGTGTGGAGATAGTTGGAGGGCTGGAGAGTGACATAGGCTACTTTTTACCGCGGGAGAATATCTAAGTCCCACGGGAAAACATGTCATAATATAATCCAAAAAAAAATTATGATCAGAATTACTTCAAACTTGGTACAAATACTCTTCAATAAAATTAAATAAATACGTGTTTTAGCATTTTTCGATATTCATCTTTTGAGGGAATAAAATAGGGGATCAAAATTTATATGAAACTACTACCTTTTTAGAGATTTTTTGTAGTTATAGCGCGAGCGAAGCCGCGGGCTCTGCTAGTTACATGATAACTAAAAGGTGTAACAATGTTGCCAAAATCATTTTGAGTGTATAATTCCACCAACGTGGTGGAATAATTCTATATTTTTTTTGTTACTTTTGTCCGTATATAAATCTATACAGATGAATCAAATAGAGTTGTCTGTTTTTATTGTCGAAATAACAGTTTTTTTACTAAATGTATAATGAAATTATGTATGGTACTTATGAGATTTTTTTTTTTTTTTAATTTTTGTCTGTCTGCCTGTTTTTTCCTACTAATCTCCAAAACAGTTGATTTTGACGGTACTTTCACTAGCAGATAGCTGATGTAAGATGTTATAAGGATTAACTTAGCCTACTGGTATTTTAAAATCAGAATTAGGGTTCCCCTTAAAAAAATTAAAACTCATCAAGGGATGAGTTGCTAGTTTTAAGAATAAAATACGCCCTTACAAATCGGAATAAATTAATGTTATACGCTTTTTACCAACTTATATACTTTCCTTAAAGGCCGGCAACGCATCTGCAAGCCCTGCGGTGTCGCAGATGTCCATGGGCGGCGGTGATCACTTTCCATCAGGTGAGCCTCCTGCCCGTGTGCCCCCATAGTCCCATAAAAAAAAAACTTCAAAAAGGAGTAAGTACTTAATGCGGCAGTAAATTTTTGTGTATAATTCATTATACCTAACAGATGTACCCACCTATTTATCATTCTTTAAACACTCATTCATGCTAAATATAGAAAAGGCAACCTATTATATCAGTACAATAATTCAGAAATTACCATCTACAAATTAATTATACAAAACAAAATTAAATGTATTATATTCGAAAAGGCCCTCTGAAACCAATTTAAAACCCATCGACTCCAATTTAAGAGCCGTTGCGGTATTTCTGATAGAAAACGTCTTGTATTTTATAGTTTATGTGTTAATAAACAGCTGTACAGCGAAATAACCTTTTAATGAAAAGTAGGGATAGGGCCGCCCTTCGAAGCTACGATTCGGAAGCAATTTATTGCCATCGATTTTGAACCTACGTAAGTACAGTTTCCTTGTGCCTGATAAATTAATAAAGCTAAAAATTTTATTTGTATTCTTGCCTTCGCATTTATAATGTTAATTATATCAAAGTGTTTTTGCTACATTGTTCATAAATTATAGGCTATACTAGCATTGCCCGCGGCTCCGCCCGCATTCAGATGACCAAAAACCTAATTCTTAGGTTTTACGATTAGTATGCTCTTACAGTGCAGTTTTTGTGTTTTTGTATTTTTTCTCAGAAATGAGATATTTTCCCGCAATAAAATGTAGCGTATATGTTGACCCGGATAACCGGTAACCGGTTTTCTCATGATGCGGTAATAGACAGACAGAAAGACAGACAGACAGACAGACAAAAATTCTAAAAACTATAGATTCGGACTCTGTATCGATAATAATGTCTATTTCAATTAGATTTCCCAGAAAATATTTAATGTACAGATTTGACTAAGTTAGAATTTTATTATATGTATAAATTATGCTTCCAACAAGTCTTCTTTCTATTGATGAAAACCATATGAAAATCCGTACAGTAGTTTCTGAGATTAGCCCAAAACAAACAAGCACTCTGCGGTAGAGGACTTAAAATTTTAATAGAGTAATGAAGTTTCATAGCGTGTTTTTTTAAAGTGATAGCACAAATGTATAACCAATGCAGTTATTAACATAGAAACTATTTATGATATTATATGCGAAAATGATGTTCTTAGTAAATTGACTTTCTACAGAATTATCATGGAAGTTTTTAACTAATGACATAAAAACACATGATCGTAGTAGTTAAACATTGTAAATTGAATACATTTTTTTTGTTTTCGACGACACGCTTGGCTCAGTTTGTAGTGACCCTTCTTGCTGTGCCAGCGGTCGTAGATTCGAGTCCCGCTGGGGGCATTCAATTGTGTGATGAGCACAAATGCTTGTACTCCAGTCATGTGTAGTGTATCAACTATCTGGTGACCATAACACAAGTCTCGTAGCTTACCATGGATCTACATCGTGCTGTGTGTTAATGTCCCAACATATATATTTATTTATATATTTATTTTCTAAAATCTCAAAGCACCTATAATATATGAAATTGAATTAAATATATGACATAAATAAATATATTTATTTCATAAAAAAATAATTTTTAATTTTTGGTTTCCGAAGTTTCGAATGCTTTACAACAATCATGGTTACAGGAGATACCAAGATGTCTCAAAACTTATTATATAGTTGTTAGAGACAGCACCTACCCACAAAATTATACAATGATTTTTAAAAACACAAAACGCCACAAAAATACCTTACAATATTTGTTAATTTATATTTTAAACAATCTTTATAATTGAATAAATTTTATAATCGAATATTAATTACAAGCGTTTAACTCTCGCTTCGCTCGGGTTCGTCCCTATGTACGTTTAAATAGATATAAATAATTAATTAAACTTTTGCCAAATCCTTTCAGCAGTACAGAGGATGTACTGCGCCGACCCCAAGTGATTGGGATATGGGCAGGTAGAAGAAGAAGAAGAGTTAGAATACGGCAATAGAAATGTATTTTTTTTTTTGTGAATGTTTCTGATGTTTTCCAACTATGTTTTACATATATACTAGCAGAACCCGCGATTTAGCTCGCGCTATAACTTCAAATAAAATAGGGGTATTTTACCCCCTTATAGGATGAATTTTGAAAAATGCTAAAACACGTATTCATTTAATTTTATTGAAGAGCATTAAAACCAAGTTTCCAGTAATTCTGATCATAAATATTTTTTCCCTCTACTCCAACTATCTCCACACAAAAAATTACACCAATCCGTCACTCCGTTTCGACGTGAAAAAAAGACAGACAAACAAACAAACACACTTTCACATTTATAATATTAAGTATGGATATAGAAGAAAATTAGTTACTTAATTTTAGGTACTATTATTATAGTTATTACAATTACTAAATATTTAGTTATTTAGTTTTATCATTTTATTATTATTATTTATTATTTTTAAAGAAAGTTTTATTATATAACACAAGCTATACACTTTTAAAAGTAGTATTACAATCACACTCGTATGAGTATACAGCCATTACTTCTAATGATTCACTGAGAGATTCTTTGACTCGAGACTCACTATATCATTCTATTTGCACAACATAATTTCAAATTATAGCATAAATAGGGTACTTTATAAACTGTCTTCTTCACAACTTGAACCTTATTGCTATTTTCGTTACTTCTGGTATATTTTGACTATATACATACATATATACTATAACTTCATATATACTCACCCTGTAGTATCGCGCTTCCTTGGTCTCTCCCATATGCCTGATATTCTCAAGACGTAATAATAATGAAAATGCTGCCAACGAAAGTCTCGAAAATGCGTTACCTGGGTTTGAACTCGCTTTCCAATAGAACGCGTTACTTATGGGTTACCACTATGGGATAAAATCATTCTTTTATATTTTGTTTAATATTGTAAGTAAAATACGTACAAACAGCAATCGATTATTTGTACTATTCAAAGAGAAACATCACAATTTCTTAAAGGAATGTATTACAATGTATTGAATTTCAATTTAAGAGGCCATATTGAGTGGTCCCCATCTCTACCCTTCGAGATCAAGCTATTTTATGGGGCGAGCCCGTCGTAAACAGTCTACAAACATTTATAAAGTATCCTATACAAAGTTGTTATTGGAATTCCTCTTAAACTAATCCTATTTAATATACATAGACTGACCCGCCCTCATTCGTATGTGAATTTGTTAGCTTTTTAACCGACTTCAAAAAAGGAAGATATTTTCAATTCTTAATTGATAGTTTTCATTTTCTATAGATACCTAAGAGATATTTTTGAAGTCTGGTCGGTATTAGCTGATAAAATTCAAAGCACACAATCACAAGCAGCTATTTTTTAATTTTTAGTGTTTTTTTGTTGAAATCGGTTTTTAGTTTTTTAAATAAGGTTTAATAATGTTCATGGAGAGCAGTGAATTCTAATTCAAACATAATGACAGACAAACTTTTTACTAGAGAAAATTACCCTAAAATATGAGTTCGGACGTTCAAAAAAAAATGTTTTTATCAAATTCAATATCATTTAATTAAATGAAGAGAAATTGACTGAGTTATTGTCATTTCATAGTTTATTGAGAGTGTAGAGAAGAAAATATGTACTAAAACATTTTCGAATCTTCGACCTATTATACCTTCTGTAGCCTACGTGATATTGGCGACATAATCTATGGTCAACGTGGCACGTTTTGAAGTAATTAATAAGAGAATTGAACTGAATAAAATTTTAGGAACTAGGATGTTTTTGTAACGTGATCAGTTTAATTTCAGAGGTTAAAGAAATAAAAAAATCTAGTAAAGTGTAATGAATTAATAGTACAAGTAAAATTAATGATAGTTCATGACCTTATGTCATCTAAAGGGCGCCATATTCAATTTAATGTGACGTCACGTAGCCAATATTAACCAGCGGACGATCAAGACGTTGCCAAACATACCTCATTTGTTAAATTATGATAAGTAGTTTATAAGTTATGGGGGAACAAATAACAAATAATATAAATAAATTCAAACGCACACACATACCATTCAAAATCATAACCCTCCTTTTGCTTTGCGTAGTCGAGTAAATATTGCTGTGACTGAACTACTCTGACACTGCAATATGCATGTACCGCGATTGCATGTGAACGTGTGTTTGTAAAAACATTAAAACATAAAGTCCAAATAAACTGCCCTAATTTCCGAAACTCAAACCCCTTTTTTTTAACGTTGGGAAATGCATTTACGCACGAGGTGTGGGACTTACCGGCAAAGCCAGTACTACCCACTAAAACCCAACAAAGCCTTCCCCCATCTTAATGGGGCGTCGCAGGATCGCTTACGCATTCAACTACGACGCCCGACGGCAGGTCTGCCGAAGCAGACCACAACAACCACGGGGCTGCTCCAAGGTCCACTCTGCTATCAGAGCAGTACCAGAAGCAACCCGCATGGTACACCGCCCCCCGAAGAGGGCCACCTCCCACCGCCCACCGAAGTGGGCCAACTCCCTGTGCGTTTCTTGGCTTCGCGCCTGGCTGGATTGCTGAGCACTACTGAGCTCCCCCACCACTACAAGGTAAACGCACGTTGCACGCACCCTATATATATATATATATATATATATATATATATATATATATTATAACAGCGAGCTAAAGTTTTATCAATAAAAAAAATAATAGTCCAATTTATATCACTCGAGGAACACTAGTATAAATAAATAACCGACGAAACCCGGGATAGATCGCTAGTACATGATACAATTACTATACAATTAGCAGACTTTTTCCATTACGAGAAGTACATCTGAAAACGTCGCACTTTCTTAATGAATAATAAAATAAAGAGCTGACTGTTATAATTAACAAGCAATCATCTTTTAATTTCTTGACTCTAACAGATACGAAAGTAATGAATAATCTTTCAAATATGTTTAACTATTATACATATATAATACTTGTAAATAAAATAAATGTGATTTCTAGCTACTTCATAGTACGCTTTGTTGATATCTATATGCATTATACATATTATTACATATAATAAAATTGTAACTGATCGCTGTTTGTACATGGACGATGTTTGAAATAAACTATAATTGGCGTCCTTACAATCGCATTAGAACCCAAAACAATGATTTTTTATAAAATTTAGATAGAATTTTTGACATTTTTTTGTATGTCTGTGTATTTGTGTGCGCTAATCTCAGAAACGGCTTAACCGATTTGACTTGACACTTAACATTAATATTTGGTTTATTTCGATCAGTTCATAAATAAAAAAGGTATATCAATTTAAAGAATCACCTAGGGACGAACCCCAGCGAAGCGAGGGCGAGTCGCTAGTCTATAATATAAATAGGCAAAAACAAAACAGTTCAGTACCGCTCTGTTTGTCGACCGTTTTTTCTTATTTTGGTTTAGTAGCTAATGACAAGCTTAAGGGTAATCAATAAAAAAATTGGTAGCATTTTTATACACAGACTAGCACAACCCGCGGCTCCGCCCGCGTTTAGATGACCAAAAACCAGATTCTTAGGTTTTACATATTAGTATACTCTTACATTGCAATTTTTGTATTTTTTCTCAGAAATGATATATTTCCCGCGGTAAAAAGTATTCTATATGATGACCCGGATAACCAGCTATCATCATACCAAATTTTATCAAAATCCCTCCAGTGGTTTTTCTGTGATGCGGTAACAGACAGACAGATAGACAGACAGACAAAAATTCTAAAAACTATAGATTCGACCTCTGTATCGATAATAATGTCTATTTCAATAAGATTTTCCAAAAAATATTTAATGTACAGATTCGGCTTAGTTACAATTTTATTATATGTATAGATATGTAAATTCTATTCCTATAAGTTTTCTTCAAAATTTCAATAATGGTTATGGTCGAACTTTGACCAATAGGCGGAAACGAGTCATATTAAAACGATACCAATGATAAAAAAAGACAAACATACAAACTTTTACAATTATACTACTATATAGTTCGATATAGTAAGTTCCTATTTCTGTACGTAACTCTATACAAATCTGTCTGGGAATTCCATTCATACGTTTTCCACCCACAAGTAATAATGCAATGCTCTATAGGTGTAGGAGCCGCGTAATTACACGAACGAGTGATGTCTCGAATTGTGCTTCGTCTAGAATTTTTCATACGATTTTTCGCGTTACGAGCGACTGTGTAAAGAATTTCTTATGGACTTACAATGTTCAAGCTATTCTAAGTAATAATAAATTTTATTATTCATGTATTATTACTTAGAATTTAATGACTTATAATATACAATCTTATAATATATCAGCGACATATGCCCGATTTCACCAACATCCCATAAGCTACCACCTACGTATGGGACCCCTAGCTTAAAATTCCCCTAAAGTAGCCCCTAAATTAAATTTCGTTTTACCATCGTCAGAGCCCGTATTTCTAGTACCTTTATTTAGGTGGCATTTTACCTAACTGTCGGTGAAACAGAAACTGTGTGTGTCGGTGAAACATGCTTAGGGGATCCCTTAAACTTAGGTGACGTTGGTGAAATCGGCCATTAGTCTCACGTCATTCAGGACTTGAATGATTTAGGAACGGAAAAAAGAGAAACATATGAAGAAAAACTAGTTTTTGGACCAGAAACTTGCAGGTGTATACAAAATAACTCACTAGAGTTTCATCACAATCGGATCAATGGTTTAGGAAGGCCTAAAGGACAAACATACAAACATTAATATTTATTTTTATAGAAGAAGATAGAAAACAATACAAATATCACTAATGATTGCATTCATGGATAGATATAGAATTTCATAGTAGATATTATTAGTTTAATTATATATTTCAGTAGCAATATACTATGTAATGTAAAAATCGAAAATCAAAAATATAAGAAGTTCCTTAGAAAAGTTAAATTAAAAGGTTTCGCGATCCGGAAAAATCGCCTTCAAGAAATTCTTCCACGCTTTATTAAATTTAATGGAAAATGATTTACAAGAATATTTATATTGACAGATTATTATTTATTTAAGTCTGAAGACTTTGTAAAATGACGTAAATACTTAAAGGAAAACTCGAATAAAAGTGAGGATGTAAAATAATTGTTTACTCAAGACAATAATAACGTGCCTTTTTTCTACCAATAATGAGGAAAAAATGTATTTTTATGAAGCTTTCTGTTTTTTTTGTAGAATAAATAGGTAACTTATCTTCCCGCTGATGTCAGAACGCTATAACTTTTTGTTTTAATAACTTGTCACGAACATGTTCATGGTCAAGTTCAAGATTCAAACCCCCTACCTCCTGCATAGACGACTATGCTAGTTTTCACATTCCATGATTTTCGTATCGTGATTTCATTCATGATTTCATAGTCAGAATATCTATATACATATATACTAATATTATAAAGAGGGAGATTTTTTTTTGTTTTAACGCACTAATCTCAGGTTTGTTTTAACTAGTAATCCGATTAAAAAAAATGCATTAGATAGACCGTTTATTAAGGAAGGCTATAAAGCTATTACTCTTACATTACAGTTTTTGTATATTTCTCAGATATATTTTCCCGCGGTAAAAAGACCCCGATAACCAGCTATCACCATACCAAATTTCATCAAAATCCCTCCAGTAGTTTTTCCGTGATGCGGTAACAGACAGACAGACAAAAATTCTAAAAACTATAGATTTGGCCTCTGTATCGATAATAATGACTATTTCGATAAGATTTTCCAAAAAAAAATTAATGTACGGATTTGGCTTAGTTACAATTTTATTATATGTATAGATAATAGTCTAACTATTCCATACTAACCGTTGAAACGCATCTAGTGATGTCGCTAGTATGTATGTTTATACTCGTAAATAGACAAAGAAAAAAGGGTACCTATTTCTCTTGTTTGTCAACCGATTTTCTTTTGTTTTATTTAGTAGCTATTAATAAGCTATTATCAATTAAAAAATTTTGTAACAGATTTTTTTTATATATAAATAGGTCATAGAAGACATAAGAGTTCTATATAAATTTTCAATAACGCTTATTGTCCAAATTAGAGGCCACAGGCTTTTGCTTTTGTTCAATTTTTGTACAATTTATTATTTATGACAATAATGGCATTTGAACCCAGAGGTCTGAGATCTCTCGATAGAGAGAGGTTTCGGAGGATCTATATTCTATATGCTCTTTGTATATTTTAGGAATCCCAACATAAGTCATTAAGATAAAATGAATAAATAAATATGTTTGGACATTAACACGCAGCGCCATCTAGTTCCATGGTAAGCTGCGAGGCCTGTGTATCAAATATCTGGTATCCATAATACCAGATATTTGATACACTACACATATTATATAACTTTACATACACACATGTTATAAATATAAATACCTATGACTAGAGTACACACATTTGCACAGATCACACAAATGAATACCCACAGCGGGACTCGAACCCGCGACCACTGGCACAGCAAGTAGGATTACTACAAACTGAGGCAAACGTATCGTCATCGTGTGACTAGTAAATAAATGCTTTTGATTTTTTAACCTTATTTATTGAATAAGTTCTTATATAAGTCAAAATATGTAACTCTGTCGTTTCATAGGTGCGTATTCATTTTTACGTCTTTATTTCGTCCGACTGCTGGACACAGGCCGCTTTTCAATACGAGGGGGATCAGACCATCGTCCACCACGCTAGCCTAAATGGATTTGCGTACTTAACATAACTTTTGGCTTGCCAGATTCTCTCAGGCACGCAAGCTTCCTCACGATGTTTTCCTTCGTATGTGGTAATCATGTTGGAAATGATTCGCACATTTAAATATTAGAGGTGTCAGACCCGGGATTTGAACCCGCTTCACTCGGTTTCCAAAGTGAATGTTACCACTGGGTTACCACTGCTTTTCTTGCTTTCATGGGTATAAATTGAAAAATGTATAAATTACTGTGCTTATTCTCGTACAAAATTTAACGTACGTCTTGTTCTGTAAACCTATTAGGTATCTAGCGACTTACCCTCATTTCGCTCGGGTTCGTCCCTAGCTTGCTTCCCAATACAAATTTTCATCCCCATTTTTACCCCCTCAAGGTATAATTTCCGGCATAAAAAGTATTCTATGTCCTTTCCAGGGTCTCAAACTATCTTCTTACCAAATTTCATCTAAATCGGTTCAGTACATCTAGAGCCCCTGCAACGTCACAAACTCACAAACATTACCTCTTTATAATATTAGTATAGATTTGCGATACATTGTAAAAAATCATATAATACTATACTTATTTCATTCAACCTTATAAAACTTGCATTGGACTTCGTCGGTAAAGGCGAGTACACACTCATCAATTATTAGCGTCGCTTAATGACCGCAGCGGCCGGCTTATATATTATTCACTGATGCGGAACACCTGCCTATTTTAGGTAGAAGCCTAATAACGGACTAAGGGTCAGGTGAATCATAGCTACTATAGTATGTTTGAATACTAAATAATTTTGTGACTAGTTTGTGCTTACTATTTATGTATGTATGTATGATTAATATATGTCGTGATTTATAATATCCTAATCTATACTCATATAATAAAATAATAACTAAGCCGAATCTGTACATGAAACATTTTTTGGAAAATCTTATCGAAATAAACATTACTATCTATACAGAAGCCGAATCTACAGTTTTTAGAATTTTTGTCTGTCTGTCTGTCTTTTACCGCATCACAGAAAAACTACTGGAGGGATTTTGATGAAATTCGGTTTGGTGATAGCTGGTTATTAGAGTCAACATGTAGGATACTTTTTACTAAGGGAAAAAGTCTAATTTCTGAAAAAAATACAAAAACTGCAATATAAGAGTATACTAATATGTAAAACCTAAGAATTTGGTTTTTGATCATCTGAACGCGGACGGAGCCGCGGGCATCGGTAGTATATTATAAGTAGCAGACTCGGCCACAAGTTACTGTAGCATATATATGAAAATTGTTAATTTTGCAATAAAAAAAGAAAAAATTGGGATAAAAACTATCCTGTCTTTTAAGTTGGAACGAATCACACATTTTGATAGAAATTACGTTAATATCGGATAAAAAGTTTCGGAGTTTATTCCGGACCAATATCGTGTCACAGGAATTTTATATATCAAGATATAGTTTAAACATATTGATAACACCGTATTCAGAGTTCTGAAAGGAATTTTCACACTTTTTAATTATCAAATACTTTTGTTTAACATTGAAAAATTAATTTACGCATAACACCATCTTTATACGTTCAGGTGCTTATATAGAGACTCATCGGCTAGAAATCTCACTAAAACCTAACAGAACCTTCCCCGTCTTAATGGGACGACGCAGAATCATCCATTCAACTACGACGCCCCGACGCTTTGGCCTACAAAGATAGAACTAACTAGCTACCACTCAGCACGCCTTACATATTTTTTGATTAGAGGTAATTCTTTAAAGAAATTATCTTCATCGCTGTCCAAAACAACCAACAAAGTTACTATC